>CM034149.1:290732028-291363025 GCA_019776745.2 Taxus chinensis | reverse complement strand
AACTCTTCAACATTTGACTAATTTTCCCAAATTAAAGAATATCATTTCAAAAAATCTCCTATAATTGGGGCAGATCCACAGGGATGGTGCAGACTGAGGACGCAGGTTTCTTGGTAGTACAATACCTTATGGGTCTAGATAAAGTAACAAAAAATGTAAGTGGGGTAACCTTTTTTCTTGGAATTTGGGGGTTAGAGGACTAGGTGGCTGGCTTGTAGATTCTCTAGTACCTCATTCGGAGGCTTAGGAGTTGACTCTAATTTAGGTTGGGCACTTGGAGGTGGTGAGAGATTGGGGCCAGATCCTTTTTAATTCTCTTTTGTTGCAAAATTTCCCCTGCACTCATTTTTTCTATCTTCCTCTTAGGCCTGAAAAACACCTGATGTGCACATATCAAATGGATGAGGCCTGGATGTTTGAGGGTGGCTTTACTAGCTCCATTTTGTATTTTTGGCCACTTTTATAACAGCTGCAACACGATATTATAGTAGTTTAACCATAAGTTTATGGTGTGTGTGAACCTTCTTTAGATGAGTCTGTATTTTCAATGTATCACCTCTGAGTACTGATGTTAGTCTGTCATAGATAAAATATCTATTAACCCATTTAGCTACTTCTTTCCAGTGACCTAGTAAACTATCCCACTTAATCCCTTTTTAAATTCCCTAGGTAGTGTGTATTATATCTGGCATAACTTCCCCTTGATCATGAAATACATGTATCAAATATTTTAACGGGGCATTTGTAACAATTTTTAGTCCAAAATCTGGGAGTCTAGTTAAGGCAACAACAATATGACTATTTATCTCAACTATGTTACCCCCTATTTTTGAACATATCACTTCAAAATTTAATTGGAATTCATCAACCAGGTCTTCATCAAAACCTTCAAAATTTCTAAGAATTATAACCAATCTGAGTCATGGAACACTTGTGAGATGGCAACATTGCGCAGGAGGATCTCCGCAAATTCAGGTTCCAAATTTTTCTTCTTCCCATGGTGTAAGAAAATCTGGACGGTGTTTACAATAGACTGGTGGAATTTTTATGAGAAGAACAAAGAAAAATGGCATGAAATATCGGTAATGGTAGTTTAACTATACTCAAAAATATTAATTGACATTAAGTCGATGCAAGTTTGGTTGTGGAAAAATTTGATAGGACTTAATTCCTATGGAAAGGTATAATTCATCACAAAACCCACATCTTATCATCATGAATGATAATTCCACTTGTCCTTTTCACAAAACCACTTGTCCTTTCCATAAAAATGTGACACATAGGGTTTATTTTCTCATTATTATTCATTACACTCCACTTTGAAAGTCTCCTTATTCATAGGATGCTGATACATCCTTAATCTACGTCCATTCACTAGAAGCTTTCTTTTGTTTCCATCGATTGGTAGTAGTTTCACAAAGCTGTTATCATAAACCTTTTCAATCTGGTAGGGTCCCAACCATCTTGTTATCAACTTTCCTTTGAACTATTGGTACTTTGAGTCAAAAAGTAAGACCCAGTCTCCTTCATTAAACTTTCCATGCTTGATACGTGCATCATGTCAAGCTTTTCTTTAGTGTTGAATAATTTTAATTTGTTTCTGTGCCTCCATCCTCATTTCATCCAATTCATTCAATTGCATTACTCTCTCACATTGTGCTTCATCTAGCTCAATTCCAACTTTCATTGCTGTCCTCCTAGTCTGGAATTCAAACTCAATTGGTATGAATGGATTCTTCCCATACACTAGTTTATATGGGGAGAAAACTAGTAGTGGTCTTCTAGGTTGTATTGTAGGCCCAATTTCTTCTAATAGTTTTGGTACCTAGTTCTTCCTGTCTGCATTGATAAATTTGGTTAAAATGTTCTCTAGCTCTCTGTTTGTGACTTCCACCTGTCCATTGGATTGGGGGGTGGTATGGTGATGATTTCTGATGCTTGATTCGGTAGATCTCCAAGAAGTATTCAATCATGTTAGACACAAATTGAGGTCCATAATCAGATATAATGGCTCTAGGGGTGCCAAATCTCAACATAATCTTGTTGTAAAAATGTCAACTACAACAAGAGGAAGAGGAAGAGGAGGAGTCTAAGGGAGACACTGAGGAGGACATCAAGGAAACCCCCTAGATGAAGCTAAATTCAGATTCTAGCATGAAAGAGGATACCAGGGAGGTTAATCCCTCCAAAAAAAGTAAAGCTAACTAGTGAAACTTCTTTCGAACTGTCTACGGACTTTTGGGAAATTTCTTTTTTATTTCTTGTTTATTGGCTTAGTTCTCTTATGCTCAATGTTTCTTGTACCCCCTTCTCTATTTTGGAGTTAATTCTATTTAACTTTGGGGGTACATTTCATTTTTTTGCCAGCTTTGCTTCTATCACAATGTAATATTTTGTACTCGGCCTCTGGGAGCCTATCCCTACTTTTTACCCTATCCAATAAAAAAAGTCAGCTACAACATCCTCATTAGAAGATGCCAATGCTTGAACCTCGATCCATTTCATGACATAATCAGTGCACACTAACATGCACTCTTTTATATGGGATGGGGGATGAAACAATCCAATGAAATCAATTCCCCACTTCTCAAATGGTCTAAAGACCAGCTGAGGATTGATGGGAATTTTAGTTGACAACATAGGCTTCCCCATTCTTTGACATGCATCACACGGCCACACGTACTTCTTGACATATTTGGGAAGAGAGGGCCAATAGTACCTAGCTCCAAGTACCTTGTGAATTTTCCTCTTCATTGAGTAATGTCCTCCTCCAGGATCATCATGACAAGCTCGTAGTATATCATACACTTTGTCCTCTCGAACACACCTGTGAAGAACCATATCAAGAAATTTTTTAAATAAAATTCCATTACACCATTTGTATGTAACACTATTTTTAACCAATATTATTGATTCTTTATTGGTAATGTAATCTGGAAAATTCCATGTGGTTGGGTAGTTAGCAATATTAGAAAACTATGGAGGTTGTGTTGATACTGCAAACAAGTGCTCATCCGGAAAGTGATCTTGGATTGCCTCCTCTTCTCCTAAAACATTCAATCTAGACAGGAAGTCACCAACAACATTATCCTTACCAGGCTTATCAATAATAGTCAAGTTAAATTCCTGCAACAGAAGTAACCATCGAATAATTCTTCCCCCTACTACTGGTTTATTCATCAAATATCTTATAGCTGAATGATCAATATACACAAAGATTTTATATCTAGTAATATAATGTCTAAATTTATTTAGAGAGTAAAAAAAACTTAAAACTCCTTTTTAACATGTTTTTTATTAAGGATAAATAGTTTTTAAAGGGATTATACCATGTTTACAAAAAAGGCTCAAAAGCGAGAGATAACAGTAAAAACAATCCAAAGATAAAAGGGACTAAATCCCTTTACAATGAGGCTCAAAAGACTGAGACAACAGTAAAAACAAAAAAAATGGATCAGAATCCACGAGTAATAAGAGAACCAACTATAGTTTAACCAAGAACTATAAAAAGGATAAAAAAATAGACAAAGAAGCATCAAAACAACAAGAAAACATATTCTTTATAACAACACAATAGCAAACTGGAAGCAACTATACTTGATTTCTTTATCAATCTTCGTCTTGAATTTCTGCAGAGAGATGAATAATGCTAGGGAAGTGACATAGAAGGGATCATTCTTATCCAATTGTGAAAATACCAGGTCCCTTACAATTTCTGACTCCCAAATGGTAGATGGAATGTCACTGAGAATACAAACACTTTTGAAATGTTGTTCCAGAAATTTGTAAATAGCTTTAAAAATGGAAATGGTACAATCATGTCACCCTTTAGCATTGCCCAATTTATCATCCATAGAGTTGAGTTTCTTAAAAAATTGTAAAGTTTGATCATTATCTATGGTAGGTTTAGTAGGCATCTTCCTCTTACCTACACTTTTACCAATCTACTTGAGTTCATCTTTGAGGTTTATAACCCCCCTTTCTAGCTTGTCAATATTACTTAGAAGCCCTTCTTATTTTTTTTGTAGCAGAGTCTTCAACGGGATTGTTGATATGAAGTAGGTTTTTATCCAATTCAATCTCTTTATTGCTATGAAGAACCCTCTGAGAGGGGAGGAGGGGATACATGGCTAGTGGGGATTCTTGATTCAGATTTTGTGGCTAGTGGAAGCAATGATGGGGTCATGCGATGAATCAAAAGAATAAGGCCTTAGTGGAGGGGGACAACACGTGTATGATTTTAGAACTCAAGAACAAAGCGTTCTAGTGAGTTCAAAAGGTAATGTGGGAAATTAATAGTAAAATTGCTCCTGAAATGATTAAGGAAAACCAAATTCTTATAAGGAATCATCACATATCTACCCTTGAGAGTGACATATCTGACCATCATTTGTGATATTTCAGCAAATGGCTCTAGAATAGAAGACACTTTTATGCTAACCGTAACATATTCAAGATTTTCTCCTTCATCAAGGAATTTCCTAGCTTCAACATTCTTATTGACATGTTTGATGAATAATTTTGCCCCATCTAAGCTCAATCTTATGACTTGATAAATGAGTTATTCAGTGATTTTGACACTGACATATCCATATATAACTTCTCTTTTCTTCCATCCATTCGTGAATTGAACCGAGATATCTTGGTCATGGCCCTATATTTTTCTATGAGATTTGAAACCCCACCCATTTGTAAATACTACCACAAGAGCTTGTCATTCTTCTAGTCTGGGTAATGAATAGGCTCTATTTTTCAAGGATGCCCACCCATTCTGATTTTATTTCTTCCTTGGTTCCTAATGGTAAATTTTTGATCCCAATACTGCCTTTCCTCACCACCTCTATAACTGTATACCCAGAAAGCATGTGAAATCTTAATGAAATTATTAACCCTACATGTGAAGTTAATAATCACTTTCCCATTAGCTGAGGGATAATTTTTAATGATTATTTTGAATACTAGACTTATCTTTGATGATGTCATTATGTACCTTTTTCGGGAAAGAGTCACCACTAAACAAATTTTGCATGTTGTTACTAACTCCATAGTTGGCCAGACTATCCACCACTTTATTACCTTCACGATAGGAATGCATGATCTTGTAATTATCAAAATATTTACAAATATCAATAGCTTCATAAATAAAATATCTAATGGTATAACTTGGAGGTTGATTTTGATTTAAGATATTTATGATGTTTAAAGAGTCTCCTTCAATTATAATATTTGAAATATTACAGTATCTTATAAGCCTTATCCCCCATAATGCTTCCAGAGCTTTAGCATAACGATTTTTCTGATGACCCATATTTCTTACAAATGCAGCAACAAAAAATCCTATGTGATCTCTGATCACCCCACCTCCTCGTGAAGCTCCAGTATTACCTTTGGAAGCTCCATTAAAATTTAATTTATATGAGGTGGGTGGTTGAATCCAAAACACTAAAGATCTGTCAATGTTGTTGTTACCCTTGTTCTGAATTCTATCAATATCAATTCTTCAAGTAGCAAGAATGTGTTCCTCTGCCTTGGGATATGATCTTTTTTTGGAGGCCTAAACCTTTCAATGTTATCCTTGACATAAATGGAAATTTCTTTAAAAAAGCTGTGGTACAAACCTGTCTTCTATTCTTGAAAATAACATCATTTCTTACTGTTATCCAAAATTCCCCCCCCAAGGTAATTTTGATAACATGCATCAGATTGTCAGTCCCGAGCAAGTAGAATGATTCAAGGCCTGAAATCATGTTTCTGGGGTCCCCTCGGTTTCTCTCTAACCCTCCTGTCTAAGAAGAAAACCCAAAGTTTTAAAAGTATGTGAAAAAGTTGCAAAGAGCCAGGCTTGAGGCTGAAATACAGAGAAAATCGACTAAGGCAAGTACTAGGGACAGTTGGGACGTTGGGGTGTGAATCGGCCAAAAAGCCGCCAGGCGGTTTACGCAGCATCCGGGATAGTTGGGACATCGGGAGTGCGTGGGAGCGTGAAAAGCCGAACCAGCCGGAAAAATGAAGAAAATTTCCTAAGTCTTGTTTCGCTCAGTCTGGGACATCCGGGCCAAAAGTATGTGAAGGACGTGGATCGGCCGGTTTGGCGCAAGTCAGTCCATTTCAGGCGGTTTGGAGATATTTGTCCCAGGAAGTCCAAGACAGTTGGGATAAGAGTATGTAGAGGATGCGAACCTCCCAGATCAGCCAAAACAGGAACTTTCGTCTAGGACATCCGAGCCAAAAGTACGCGCGGGACGTGAAAAGCCGAAGGAACCGAGAGCCAATGGAATCTTAGCACGTGTCTTCACCTCAACAGAGGGAAAAGGAAGCCTGAATCGGGTGGTTTAGAGGAATTCATCCTAGGCATTTTGGAACATCCGGGTCAAAGGTACGCGAGGGATGTGAAAAGCCGAAGAAGAGCCACCAACGAATTAGAACGTGCCACGTGTTAGAAGGTTGAAAAGTTACCAAGTGCTCCCCTCAGGCCCGAACCAATAAAAGAGTGCCACGTGTCCAAGTCTAAAGGCCTAAAATAAAATTTTTAGAGACTAAACCCATGGATGACTCAGAGTCTGACACATGTCATCCAAGTGGCAGAGCATTCATTCAAAATTCAAATATCCATTTTGGCCTGTTTTTGCCCCAAATCTTCAAATCGCCATATCTTTCGATCCAGAGCTCGGATTTTCACGTTCTTTATATCAATGGAAAGATGGTGAAATTCTCTACACGATTCTAGGGTCAAGATTGCTTTTGATGAGTTTGGAGAGAGAAAATTGAGAAACACCTCTGGCATGTAATAATAGACAGAAGTGACGTTTCAACAACCAGCTTTAATACAACAGACAGTTCACCGGTGAATTTCTGCTAGACAGTCCGCCATTTTGCGAGGATTCATTACTTCTACCATAATGAGATGAGTTAAATGTAACTTATAAGTGGTTGGGGTAGATCTGGATTCCTTTCTCTTCCCTCTCTCATTCTTCCTATAAAATGTAAGGAGGGGCTTCTTTCTAAAGGGTTGAACATTCCTGTTTTATGCTCCTCCCTTCTTCTCTTTATTAGGTGAATTTGTGGAGTTTGAACCTCCCATTTGAAATTGTAATGTGAGTCTACCTCTTGACATTCTATAGTGTATTGTATCAATCTTTGGAGCAAGTAATGCATGATTGTGGATGATTTTCAACCCTTTCTGTGTTCATTTGCATCCTCCTGGTCTTTCACTACAAATTTTGTTATCTGTGCATGATATTGCATCACATTTGAATGGTCTATGTTTACTGGCAAGATAGGTGTTCTTCATTCCTTGGTGCATCACCTCTGTTAGCTTAGGTTTATTTTTATGCATCTTCTTACCCTGTCTGCCTTGACAAGATTAGATTAGGTTTTGAGTAAAACCCAAAAATCTGCATTTTCCTGTGCATCTAAACAGAGGAATAGGAACCAACCTTCTCTGGAGATTCCTTTCTCATTTTGCAAGCCCCACACTTGGAGAAAGGATTCCATGTTGTGCAATCACACTGGATGCTAGTATGATCAACCTAGAAATCTGATACGAACATCCAAGGGTGCTGTGATATTCCTGCAGATCAACATCATTTCTTGCTTTCCAGAATATCCATATGGTATGACGAAGAAACATAAACTCCATAATCTCCTTATCATGAAATGTTTATATGGTGGATCCCATTTATCCCATGTCTGCAAGCAAGTATGAGGGAGAGTAAAATAAAAATTGAAGTTTGCAAAGATAAGACTCCAAACCTTGGAAGCATACTCACAGTGCAAGAAAATATACTTGATGTCTTCAGCCTTATTTTTACACATGGAACTTTTGTTAGGCATAATAAAACCCTTTCTAATAATATTATCACAATTTAGAATCTTAACTTTTAGAACAAGCCACATAAAAAATTTGACTTTTGGGGTTAATTCAGGCATCCAAAGTTTCTTCCACTTTATATCACTTTGGTGAGCATCAAAAAAAGTATTATATCCCGACTTGACATAATAATCCCCATTAAAATATTCCACCTATATGAGATCATATTTGTTTTCCTTTTGATTAATAGGAATGAGAGAAAGTTGATTTTGAAGAGAAGATAGCGTAGGTTACAGATTTTCCATTTCCACTTTGAGTTTCTTCCAATTCCTCTTATTTCTAGTCAACTCAATGTAGTATTTGACATTATTACCATAATTTTTAATTAGACTATATTTTATGGTGCTAAAAGTATCACTCAATCTGAAATCATTCCAATTATCATACCAAAAATTAATTTCCTTTCCATTAGCAAATTTCCATCTACAACCCTTAACAAGAATATGTCTGATTTGAAGTAAGTTGTTCTAGAATATGGAGCCATTGGGAAGATTTTGATAAAAAAGGAACGATCTCTCATTTTTTTGAGATAAGTATTTTATCCTAATAAGCTCAGTCCAAGGTTTATTTTCCTTCACTAATATCCAACCAAGTTTGGCAATTACAGAAATGCCCATTTTTCTGATATCCTTTATCCCCAAACCACCAATATTTTTTAGAATACAAATCTGATCCTAGGATACTAAATGGTATATAAATATTTCTTCTATCCCATGCCATAGAAAATGTTTTTGAATTCTCTCAATGTTATCCACAACTGTTGTTGGAATGTTGTACATTGACATGATATATATTATATATATATATATAGGAAAATTCTGAAGATTGATTTTGAATAATAAGCATTTTCCATCACTGGAAAGAATAGATCCTTTCCATCTAGCCAATTTTTTCTGAAATCTATCTAACAAGTCATTCCAAACAACATTATAAATTTTAGTAGTGCTCAAAGGTAGCCCTAAATAAGTTGCTGGTAATGAGCTGATTTTACACCCTAAAATGAGTACAATTATGTTTTGCCTATCAGAAGGAGTATTGAATAAATACACTGAGCTTTTTTCAAAGTTGAATTTATGACTAGAAGCTGCTTCATAGAATTTGAGGATAGTTTTTATAGGTTTTTCTTAAATAATTAAGGCCATCAGAAGTATAATAGTATCATCAGCAAATTGTTGATGTGAACTAGTTTGATTGGTGGAAGTAGGTTTAAATCCTTTTAGCATGCCACTATTCATAACCTTAGTTATAGATCTACTAAGACTGTCTGCCATAATGATAAAAATCAAGGGGGATATAGGATCCCCTTTCCTTATACCTCTACTACTTGTAAATAAACCCACTATCTCACCATTAACCATCATTGAAAATCTAGAAGAAGAAATGCATGCATGTATGATTTTTCTAAATTTATTCTGGAAACCAAATTTTGTCAGAACATTATCTAAAAATTTCCAAGACACTCTATCAAAAGCCTTATGCATGTTCATTTTTATTTCCATCCCAACTTTTCTACTTTTATCCATGGAATGGATAGTTTCATGAACCATGATTACCCCATCTTGAATAATCCTACCCTTTATGAATCCACTTTGCTACTGAGAAATAAGTTTAGCAAGCAAAGGTTGCAATCTAATTTTTATCCCTTACATTCTTATTAATTTTTTGTACAATAACATCCTAAAAATATAAAGAGGGTGTAACCAGTTCCTTGAAACTCATGATCACAATCTCCATAATATTCTACTCAAAATTCTTCTTGTTGGAAGATGCATACAACAATTTTCTACCCACTTATCTCAAAATGGAAAACCACCAATGTTTTTCCCGCAATCCACACACCTCCCTAACATTCACTTATTAGAAGATGCCTAAATTTTTTTTCTTCCCACTTATCTTGGTATGGAAAGTTGTTAATGTTTGTCATGTAATTTGTACACCTTCTCCCCAATATTCACCTACTGAAAGATGCCTACAATAACACTCTACCCATAATTACACCTTTGAAAGCCATTAAACTTAATGTGTCAATTTGTCATGCCTTCTACCCAATAATAACCGTCTCGAATATGTCCATAATTATTTTCTACGCATACAAATGTGGGAAACTAAAAATATCTACCGTGTCTCTACTTGCAAGGAAAGTAATCAATACTTTAATACCAAATAATGCAAACAAGATGTGAGATTCCAATGAAGAACACCTTAATGTAGATACCATAAAATTATATAATACCCTTTACACATTTCTTTTTGAATTAATATTCACCCACATGTCACTAGAATTAATTTAATTAATTCTATCATGCATAAAACATAGACTTATTCTCCTTAGCTAATTTAATTAGCTATTTAAATAAAATAAAAATTAAATTTCCATTCAAATCCACTTCACTATCTCACTCACTCAAGTTCTAGAACCCTACAAAATAGGAATTTGAATATTCATGTACAACTAAATTTGGAATAAAATCAAGAGCCAACTATTCAAATTAAAGCCTCTTAAATTCTTATTCAAACTCATCCAACTACATAGACCAAATCAATATGCTAAATCAAGAAAATTCCTTCATTAACCTGCAACTTATTCAAATCTTGATCCAAAATCCATGGCCTCTCCTTCAACTATAAATAAGAGGATCATCTCCTCACAAATCAGCTTTTCGAAGCTTAAGGGATTTACAACATTACTCTATCCAACTGCCTCTTGAATTCATTTGTTGTTAGGATGCCCATTTGATCAATAAGTTCATCACTCATCCACTTGTCCATAACATAATTTTCTTCCATTCATAGTCACATTTGGAGCATTCACATTTAAATATTTCAAGGAGATTTAAAAATCTTGGTAATTCACTCCATGTGTCATCCATATCATCTGAGGTTGCAAGGAAATACAAAGGAAGAATCTGGTTTACTTTTATTTCATGTTTCTTACATTTACTAGTTTGTATTTGTTTATATTTTGGCACTCCCAGTGGGATACCCATAACTCTCTTACTTATTTTTTTGTCTTTCTAACTTCATATTCATATTGTTTGAATTTTTTGTAGCATACTTAAAAAATAATAGGTATTCTATTGAGATATCTTGTGATAATTTCCAAAAAACCAGTCATTTTTTGTTGAATTTCACTTAATTTTTGTTCATCTACAGGTGCCTTGCATCTTCGTGGGATATGATGCATTTGTGTTTCTTGTGAAGTGCATCTATGTGACAACACCAATGTCTTTATTCCTTTACTCATGTCTGAGTTTCCTAAGTTGTGTCTACATTTCGAAATATGTGTCTTTGTTTCAAAGCTTGCATCTATGTCTTCTAAGTTGTGTCTTTATTTCAAAGCCCGTGTCTACATTTCAAAGGTCGCATCTATATTTTCAAACTTGTGTCTATGTGATCTAACTTACATCTATGTGACAGTGGATGTGCTACCGTATTCAATTTTGCATCTCTTTCTCTTTTATTTTTAGTTACCTGTATTTCTATTTTTTAAGTTGTGCTAGTGTGTGATTAGTTGCACTAGTCTTTAACATCTTGCTTTAGTTATTTTTTTACAAAGATTCAAATATGTGTCTTTGTGATAATAGGTGTTTTTGTGGTTCTAGCTACATCTACATTCATCAAAACTACGTGTGCATTTACACATGGTGTGTTTTCATTTCACGAACATGTTTCTCCATGTTAAGTAGGTGTGCTACCATTTCTATTACTTGCATTTACATTGTATGTAAATTTTTCATATTTACACATTTTCCTAGAATTGGAAATAGTCATTCCTTGTTATTTTCATAATATTTTTCTTACTATTTTTTGTTATTTTAGATTAAATTTTTTCTAACATTTTTACTTCAGTTTATTTTAATTTTTAACTTTCATTTTCTAAACGTATTTTAGCACTTTTGTTTTAAAGAAATCTTGTGTATGATCTTCTCTTGCGCCTACGAGTGATATGGAGAATCAAAAGTGGCAGCAATTATTTTAAAGAAATCTATTTTTACTAATCATAAGCATTTTACTTTCACAATTTTTGTCATGTCTGCTCTTCTCTTGTGTCCTTTGGATGATATTGAGAATAAAAAATGATAGTGATTTCTTTTATCTTAACTTTTATCTAACCAAAAATTTGTATGCTCTTCTCTTTTGCCTTCGAATGAACTTGAGAATTAGAAATGATGTATTGTCAAGAATTTTTTGCAAGCCTAAAAATACAAATTTTCAAGCATGACAACTAATCCCATAGTGTAAAATTTTCTCTTGAGTCTTCCCAAATCCCCTTTCCGGCCAATTTTTCTGTAATTTCAGTTTTCAATGCAGAAAGTTGCAGTTGGCTCTGTTTTCACTCATCTCGCTATTTTTTTCCATCCTCACATGGCTGTAAGGTTTTCTTGTAGCTCAAACAATATAATTCACCATTCATAATGATCTTAAAGCCTTTTTCTAGTTACAATTATGTTAAAGAGCGAGGCAAGACATAGTGAGGTGAAACAGGTGAAAGTCAGGGACATTGCACAGTTAACAAAGGATTTAGAATGTGTTAAGAGCCCTATTAAAATCCAAGATCATCATAGGGGGTCATCATAGTCATAGGTGAAACAAATAACTCATCTGAAGTATCTAAGCGTGAAGCTATGTAATCATCCCAAGTCTAATCTCATTTCTGTACTCTGAAGCAATAAAGGATAAAAATGTGATTTTCATGTGTGGTGATGAGGCCAAAGAAATAGCCCATTTTATACAATATTTGAGAGACATTTTTCTTACATAAAGTACATCTAAATGTAATTTAGGAAAAAATAAAGAGCATATATCATGGTTATTTCTTTATAATTCATTGTTATATTTCTGTTAGCTATTTCTAATGATTATTGAGAAAAAAATGTCAATTTGTGCATATGTAGTCCATACTTTTCTGTAATTGTTGACTAAGGTATTTTGAGCACTAACCACTAGATGAAAATATCCTTGGATTATCTTAAAATTATCTCATATCATCTCAAAATATTGTTATTGAAACACTTCATTAGCTCCAGAGGTTCCTTCACTAGCTCCGGAAATGTTTAGTAGTTAAATGAGCAGCTCCTTAAGCATGTGTTTGGGAAAAATAGAAAAAAAATTATAAAAAAAAAATCCAAATGTAAATCTAATTTCACATTCATATTCCTCTAAAAAAATATGCAAGTTCAAAACAACAATCTTCTTGATTCGAGTTCATATGCAAAAGGTATAGCCATTTTAGCATTGCTTCAGAGTCTATATAACTTAAGCCAGAAAATTCAAATGCATATTTTGAGAGATATTTTTATTCATAATAATGAGTTTAACAAAAACCTCCTTCCTCTTTTCTATATATTTTACCATTTGAAAGAAAGATGACTTTTACTTTGGAGTCTTCATGCCTAGTTTCAGAGTCTGTAGGTCTCACTATGGATTCTTGCATAACTTAAAATAGAAAAGTCAAATAGATATTTTACTCAAAAAAATGAGTTCAAAAAAATCTTCCTTTTTTTTTTGCTACATATTTCACCATTTAGAATAAATTTGACTTTTACTACGTGGTAGTCTAAGGAAAAGTGTATCAGGACAACACCAAAAGTTATATAATCAGATAACAAAAGGTCAAAAGTAAAATATGCGAAAGAGTTTTGGTCATAACAATTTGTTTAACAAAAACATCCTCCTAATATTATACAACTATCATCATTTTCAAAAACAACGGGTTTTATTATCGCTTTGGAGTCTCCTTAGTTCGCTTCAAAGTCTCTTAAGTTTTCTTCGAAGTCTAGTATTTTTACTTCAAAGTTGGAAATTAGAGCTTTGTGTATGAATAATAAAATTATAAATATGAGTGTAACTCCAAGAGTGGTATTGTTATCTATTTTTGGAAGTAATTCTAAAAATATATATTTCTATAAGTGTTTATTATTTTTAAAATAAAGAAAAATCGATATTCATTTTGATTCTCAACAATAAAATAATAAGATTGGATTGTTAGTTAGAATTAGATAAGCTCTCTCCATATTTTGTGGAAATTGATACTTTTTGGTTACATTGCAATATTATTTGATAAATATGTATGCCTTAAAATAAGGAGTGGGTTGGAATTACGCAATTATAAATGCAACTTCACACACCTTTGAATGTAATCACCATTTTTCTGATCAATTCAATATTTCATTCTCACCATTTGTAAATATTGTATATTATAATCCTCTTTTGAGGAATTAACTGGCCACTCATTACATAGAAGATGGATCTGTATATTCATGTTCATTTTTCCTTTTTTAAAATATATTTATGATTGTATTTTTCTTGTGTCATGTAATTATTTATTTGATGTATAGTTTACTGTGAACCTACATGTATACTTTGTATTTATTATTATTTTCCTCATTCACCAATTTTCTTTCACTCAAGTGTATTTCCATTTCCTACAAAGTGTGTTTTATTCCATGTAAATGTGATTTTTAATTTTTTCAAGTGTGCATTTCAATTCTTGTAATGCGTGTTTAAATTTCTGCAATATGTGTTTTAATTTCATGAAAAGTGCATTTCTAATTTCTGCAAGTGTGGATAGTGGGGATCATTTCCAAATATCTCTTTCTCCTTTTTCTTATAGCCTTCAAACACCTTCCCTAAATTGACATTATTAATGTTGAGGATTGGTGACCCTCATTGTATGGCATCATGAATGCAAGAGCAAGGAATCTCAATGTCATTTGATTTCATAGTGTTCTTAAACACTCAATCAAACACACGGTATCAGGATCAATCCATCAAAGGATATCATTATAACTCACGGGTAAGTTGGAAACATCTTGTCTCAAATACATTAAGAAAATCAAGTGAGCATCATGATTCAAGAAAAGGTGGTCCGTCATAGCCTCCTCTTCAATATCTCGTCATTCTCTTTAGAAGCACCCAAACATGTCTTCCACAAAGGTGTAACTTTCTCATAATGAACAAGAAGTAATCCTACATCAAGTTCCTAAAATTTCTCTAGCAACCAACATTGTGTTAACTCCTGAATATCCATTCCCATAGATTCAAGTATTTCTTGAAAGTGATCCGAGGATGACGTAACAAACTATAATGTTTGACCTTTGAGATATTACTAAAACATTGAAATCTAAGTAGCGGAAGAAGGCGTAGACAACTTCTTGCTTCTTCAGTGATGTCTCAGGAAATAAGTATGTGGAAATTGCTTGGCCACTAAATGAAAAGTAAGTTGACAAAATGACTCCATCGAACTATGAATTGATCCAAATCTCATTCGGTCAAGATTTACATGAGGGAGATTTTGTCCAAAATAACCCCCTTGGTTATTTTGACAACTTTCAGTTCCATTCTAGATCTAGCATCAAGTTTTCAAGCTACATGCACTGCTACCTTTCTTCCTTGATGCATTTCCTTGGTTGCAGTTCTTTGCACATGCCCTCACATGCTCTTCTTATCTTTCCCTTATTCTTTCCCTTCACTTCACTTTATTCTATTCATATTTCACGTGATTTCTATTTCCTCCCTTATATTCTACTATCTCCCTTCATTTCCCCTTTACGTGCATTCTTCACACATCCATTTTCATTTCTTAGTCATTGCACACTCTACCATGTGCACCTGTAGACTTTCCTTCCATTTTAAAAGTCCCTAAAATTTTTAGAATGCCTGGCACGTGCCATCGTCTATCAAAATATTAGGCACTCCTCTTTCTAAATTGTTTGCTTCTCCTTTCATACTTGCATACCTTAGTAAATATGTGGTCATTTCCTCTTTCCCTCATGCAACCTCTCACTCACGCGTGGTGAACTTCATGCCTCTCTGAATCATGCTTTTGCATGTACATCCAAGGCTGCAACCTTTGCACGCTAATCCTTGTGTGCCACACATCTAATTTATGGGACTTGTCATATAAAGTGCACCTCACCAGATGAATAAAAAAACATCATCTACATGTTGAATCTTTATGGAAAATGAATGTGTGACATGTGGTAGAGAAAAAACCAACAGACAATTATCCAACTCTCATGACCAATCATGTTGTGCCAGGTGTCTTGGGTGTTCCTCTTACACTAAAAATCTTCAAATCACCATAAATTCCTCCATAGAGCTCAAAATCATACGTGCCTGGTCTCATTGGAAATTTTTTGATTTTTTGCTACATTCTAGTCTCTTTAAAATTAGGTTTTAGTGGGATTTAGTAGGTGGAAATAGGAAAACATGACTCAGGTCATTAATGCACACTTCCAGTCGACTCAACCACCTATGTTTCATGGGATTTGGCTCATTTCCTTACTCCACAAGAAATATTACATGGGTAGGAAAATTTGAACAAAATATAGGTAGATTTATAGGTATTTATTGCATGGTGGTTGTGGTTGTGATTGGAAATATGATTTTTCTCTCAAATTTACCCTTTCTTCTCTCCCATTATTCTATATATTGTTGAATAATGCTCAATTTAAAAGGTTTGACCCTCTTAGATTGAAAGAGCATTATTCAGAGTAGTTTTACTTTGTATTTTGAGTTGCAGGCCTCAAGTCTAGCTTGCTACGTGTGGTTTATTGCCTCTTTCCACAATTGTAAATGACTGTTCATCATTTGGAAGCAATAAAAGTATTGTTTTGTGGTTATCTTCTACCCTAACTCACATTTTATTATATCTTATTTCCTTTCCTTTACAATATTGGTATGATTTGCATGTTTTATATCTCTTGTGTAGTTTCTTTTTAATTGGGCTCCATGAAAATCAACATATGAGTGTTGTTTGGGACTATGGCATGGATGTTTTCCCTTCTTTAGCACATTTTCACTCATATAAGAGTGTTCATCTCCTTCTTTTTGGTGCTATCACCTCCTTTTAGCTTAAGATTCCATTTTATGCATATCCTTCTCATCCTAGTCCCTTGGAATCATAGAGTAGAATTAGATAGTTGAATTTCACTTCCTAGGAGTAGTTGTAGCAGTAGAAATAAGTAGAGGAAGATGGCCTTTACAAGAGGTTTGTCTCAAGCGTAAGTGTTGGTGTGAATTATCCTTTGTGTCCTCCTCACATATTGGAGGGTCATCTAACATGGGTTAGGTTTAGGTTTAGGTTTATGTTTAGGGTCTACATGTGTGTCATGCACTAGGGTTACTTAGCACCCTATATGTACTCTCTTACTATTCATTTATGAGCAAGCTTTGTTCTGTTATGCAAGTTATTTAGTTGTTGATTGATTCTTCCTTGTGATTACATTGGAGCCATTAGGATTCAACTTGAGTGCAACTTCATCGTGGTGCACAGTTTCCGATACGATCCATCAACTCTTTCATGGTATCAGAGTTGAGATCGGGTAAACGTGCACTCATTTTTTGAGTTGTGATTACTCTTGTTTTTTAGTTTTTTTAACTCCTCGTGCAAGTTTTTGATCATTATTTTCTGGTTTTTCCTTGCTAACATACCTAACATTCTTGCTCTTGGAAAGTTTTTAGTTTTGTTATGTTCTTCGTGCATGTGTAGATATCCTTAAGTTTTCAGGGGTTCTATAGCTACATTTAGCTAGCTGTGGATAAATTTGGTAGATCAGCCAAAATAGAAGTTGTTTATTTTTTTTGATTTTTTATTAAATTAAAAAAATTGGATCTCTAGTTCCGGTTTCTCTATTTTTTAGCATATATTTTGCAGACAACAGGTTTTTTATTGGTGGTCTAGAGGTTTAAATTTCTTCTCCTTTCTCCCGTGTCCTTGTGTGGTCGAGTCTTTTTTTTTGTGAGTACCAATCATTTCAAACCCCTGGCTCATTCCAGTCTCCTCAGGCTCCTTGTGGCTTCGTGTACTAGCTAAGGTGAGCCCTTCTCTACCCTGGTTCGTACTCTTTCATGGTGTCAAGTTTTTCTCAGCTCTTTCCTTGCCTTAGGCTCGACCACGTCTCTATCGTGCTCATTTTTTTCCTATTGGCCTGAGCGAGCTCCTACCATACCCCTGCTCATGCCTAAAATTTTACCGAGTCTTCTCCCATGAGCTTTATTCCCTCTCCCACATGCTTTCCCCTCACTCCTAGCTACGTCTCTGCCCTGCAAGCTCTGAACTGTGCCTTCTCCTCACACCCGCGTTCCTTCTTCCTTCAGCCGAGCCTACGCCCACAGACTCTCTGTGTGTCGATATTCCTTCAACTGACCTCCACTTCGCTCAGCCATTCATGGCTTTCCCGGCACTTGGATCACTATTCGATAAGTTTTTTGGGTGTTATACATGGTAACTTCCTTTAATTTTTATTTATTTCATTCAAATTGTATCCTTTTTTTAGGGCACATTTCCAAATTGGTAAGTTTGGTTAGTGTTTTATTTGGTAAGTTTATTAAATATTCTAATGAGAAGCCTTTTTTAAAAAAATAAAAAAATCTCCTTCTATTAATAGATGTTCATAGAAATTGGTTTCCTTGATTTAATAGATCTTATCGATCTTCATAGATCTTAACCAAAACTTTAAATTGTAGTGGGAACAATTTAACTTGGCCCTTTAAAAAAAAAAAGGAAAGTGTTTAACATATTTAATTAGGTTTTAATTAAATCTTAATTAGTTTTTTATTATTTGAAATTAATTAGATTTAATCATATTAAATCTAGTTTTATTAATTTCAAACTCTCATTCACGTTTAGTAAATATTTTTTTTTAAAAAATCATTTTTTTTAACTTAATGCAATTATCATTTTTTAAGTCCAATTAGCTCTAAAATTAGCTAAATTGGATGTTTCCACACGATATTTTTTTAGGCGTTTAATCGTCAATTTTTTTAACTAATCGTCTGCTCAAGTGTGCAGTGACATTTTGAGCATTTTTTCCCCTTCCGAGCATTTTTATGGCATTCTGAAGACCTCTGAACTCCTTCAAGTTCATTTAAAATCATTGTATTTTACCCTTATTGCTTGTGACTAGTGAGCGCGTCTGCCATAGTTTGTAGCAAGGGGGCACTCTTTACGACGTGAGACGCTTTTTCTCATAACCAGGATTTCTTTTGCCACCTTCCTTATTTTTTGCTTTCTGCTTGTTTACGGTGTCCTTTTTTTGTTGCGCTCCACGAAACACTGTTGTGGTATCCTCTCTTACGCATTATTATGCTAATTACAAGTCAAGTTACCAAGTGTTTCCAACTGCACTCACGGACCTGATTGTAATCAACACACTAAACTATAAAGTTCCGAAAGCAGGGGGTTATTGTATTGTCCTAGGTGGTTGTGTTTCTTTTCTACATTCTTTCTCTCTCTCTTCACTATGGATGCACTTTAAATTCCTTTTCTTATGTCATTCAAATTTTTTGAGAGGAGATCGAAAATGCTTATAAAAATAAGGGGTAAAGGGTTATATCACATCACCATGGGAACTGAGACTGAACCAGATGAAGACCCTGAAAAATCTAAGTGGTTAAACTGTAATGATCAAGCTTTAGGTATTCTCTGCATGTTTGTTTCTCCTGACTTGCTCTTCCACATCGAGTCATTTGAAACACCTAATTCTACGTGGAAAATGTTGGATGAAATGTTTAGACAACAAGATGACATGAGAGCGCATGAGTTGGAGAATGAACTACTAGGGTTAAATTCTAGTGATTTTGAAAACCTACAAGGTTTCTTCTCAAATTTTGTCCACACTAGATTGTTGTTAAAGGAATGTCAAGTAGAGAAGAAATATTCTCAACTAATCTTATCTATCCTCTCTAAGTTAGGTCCTGAATATTCTGTCTTTGTGTCAACTTTTTACACTACAAAATTTGCCTTGTGTAAAACTTGGAACATGCCCTCCTTTGAATTTTTTTCATCCCAACTCATTTAAGAACAGGACAAACTCATTCAAATGGGGTCTCTCAAGTCCAAGTCATATTACCTTGTAACAAGTACTAGTAAGGAAAAGAAGACTGATAATAAGATAGAGAAAAAGGATCAAACTAAGAAGGAAACCAAGACCAAAACTAAATTTAACATGAATGCTTTGACTTCTAAGCCTAGAGCACAGAAAGACAAGTATTTTTGTTCCTATTGTAAGAATCTTGGTCATAAAGATCATTTATCTATGAGAAAAAAAATTGACCACCTTACTCATTTACTTGAGAAAAATCAAATAGGTGTTCCTAAGTCTATCAAACAAAATGCTACGAAGGCCGAGTCTTCTACTTCTCTACCTAATGAGGTTCTTCAGCTCTCTGATTTGGATTTTGACTCCTCAGATGATGTTGTTGAGAATGCTCCTCAGACTTTTGAGTCTTCCAATTCTGATAGTAGTGATGATGAGGACTATGTCCCTTCTCACTCGAGTGAAGAATCTTTTGATTCTGATCTTGATTCTCTTGGTCCTCCTTGGGCTAGGAAAACTTTGCAAAGTGCTAGAGATTTAGTTGGAGATACTTTGGATATGAGACGTACTCACTCAAATTTTGTTGGAACCCACTCTTTCTTTACCTCTACTTTTGATTCTATTGTCTCCTCTATTTCCTTGTTGGATGACTCGTACCTATCTGACATCGCTTTTCTGTTTGTTGAGCCCCCTCATTGGGACGAGTATCTTCCTGACCTTAGTCATCTTTTCGCAGAATGCACTTGTGATGTACTACAGATTCCTCATCCATCTACAGGTATTTCATAGGAGTTCATCATCTCCATTGCTAGGAGTGCCCCTTCTGGGAATCTTCCCACTTCCACTCTTCTAGAGACCTTCATCGATCCACCCTTGCTTGTGGATCCTTTTTATGTCGTGAGGGATGTTTTTTTACTTTCACATCAATTGGACATACTTTCTATAGGTTCTCACCCTTCATACTCTAAGAGTTCTACACTTGTGACATTACCTTCGGTTTCTTTGCACTTGCTTACTAGACCCATGTCACACTTTCGTGGACCAGATTCAAAGTTCTTCATGCTACTACCTTTGATTTCCTTCGTGGAGTGGGTAGAATTCTAGCACATCATTTCTTTCCTTCCTAAGGGTAGGCACATAGTTCGGTGTGGATGGCTCTTCTTCAGTCCAGAGGGAGAGGATCTTGTGATTGACATTCTTCTGGGAGACTTCTTAGAGTTGTAGAGGTTAGATCCGTCTACGGCATCATCTACATCCCTCTTGTCTCCCTCTTCTTCTCTCTTCTTCATCTTTCTGAGAGATTACCCCTTTGTACATGGGTGCCTTTTTAGGCTAGTATATGGCTAGGACCCATCTTTGGCATCTTTCTTAGATTAGAGATTTTTTTTGTTCTCTTGTGGAGGATGTTTTTCCCACTAGGTTTTCCTTCACTTCTTAGGACTTCTTTTTTGTACATGGGTACCTCATCAGGCTTTATGTCGGGGCCCATTTATTCTTCTTCTAGGAAGATGTTGTTTGTTTATGGGAACCTTATCAGGCCTTTAGTTGTTAGGCCCCATTGACACATATTTCTTCATTTTCATAGCTGCTACCCCAGCTTCGATGAAAGGGGGGTATTGGTGTGAGTTATCCTAGGTGTTCTCCTCACATATTAGAGGGTCATCTCACATGGGTTAGGTTTAGGTTTAGGTTTAGGTTTAGGGTTTACATGTGTGTCATGCACTAGGGTTACTCATCACCTTATATGTACTCTCTTACTATTCATTTATGAGCAAGCTTTGTTCTATTATGTAAGTTATTCAGTTGTTGATCAATTCTTCCTTGTGATTACATTAGAGCCATTGTGATTCAACTTGAGTGCAACTTCATCGTGGTGCACAGTTTTCGATATGATCCGTCAACTCTTTCAGTAAGGTCCCATAACTTGGAGACAACCCCATGTTGCCTCAAAGCCCCAAATAATCTTGATTTGGGATAGATGTAATTTTGAGCTCCAACAGTTATGTCACACCTAGTGGGAGAAGATTTGAAATCTCAAACTTCACTATTGCTAAGTTTTGGTGTGTGAATTAGTGATTTTTGGCCTTAAGAGGCTTGTTTCAACTCATTTGGTGACTCTGAACATCTAGATCTATTGATTTCAATAGTCACTGTGTGCTTATTTCATGATAAGGATTTAAACTAGACCACGTGCAAAACTTGGTGAGGCATTTGAATATATGAAATTATCTCCAAGGAGAATAAGAAGTAGAGTTGTGCACGAATCTCCATCTCTCGTGTGCAGAGTAGTTTTTACTCTGCCACCTAGAAAACCCTTCATGCATGCATCCAAAGTCTTAAAACCCATCAAAATCATGGCACAACAGAGAAATATTCTCTTTGTTAGCTTCAACAGTGGTAGTCTTTTGGCCCTTAGCATGCAACAAGTGGCTATACTTAAGAGTATTCCATTTTTTACTGGTGAGAACCAAACCACCCTTGGATATCACATTTAGGATATTGCAAATGTCTTCTCAATTCATCTAGTTACAGAAGATGATGTAGCTATAAGATTGCTAGCTTCTTCACTCAAAGGAAAAGTTCTTGAATAGTACAAAAACTTAAGATATGCCTCTATTCACAACTAGGATGAGCTTGGAACTACACTTTACAATCAATTTGAGAAGAAATCAGACAACATATCCTTGTTAGAACAACTCACAACCATTCAGAGATATCCCAATGAGATTATGGTTGACTTTAACTTCAGATTTTCAAAACATAGGAAAAAATTCCACTTCTCTTAAGACCAAATCCACAAGTAATGATATAATATATGGGTGCACCTTGTGGATTTGGTCTTAATGATTCATAGTGTGACGTCTTTCATGAAGCTCTTGTATAGCTCCCTCAAGTTAGTCCAGTTATTCAAAGAGCTAGAGATACTATGAATCTATGTCAATCAGAGGAGATATATGTAAAAAAAGTTTTAAAAACCCCACCCTTTTATATGTCTTTGATAGTAGGAAAACACCTTGTTCACAATTAAATGATTAACTCAAGGGCTAGTACTTATATCATGCCTAAGAATATTGTTGATATCCTAGGTCTTAAGTACAATCCTATCTCTAAAAAACTCTTGTTACTTTATGGCTCAACTGTTGGCATCCTATAGGCCACCAAGGACCTTTAGTTAACCCTCCATGCTTGTCTAAGTCTAACCATAACTCAATATGTTTCATTCATTGACTTGCCTCCATTATTTTCCATATGCCTATCAAGAGACTTCACAGCCAAAGTGGGTGGTTACTTATCATCAGGTTGGTCTCATATGCTCCTAAGAACTAGGTATGGAACAATATTTACTAGACAAGGTGAGCTTGTATTTTCTTATCATGTTGAGTCATGTGACCCTTCTCCTCTCCAATCAAACTACCTAATCCAAGAAGACCAAGAACAAGAGTCATTTTTATAAGAGCAACCTATTCCTCCCTCCATACCTAATATTTTATTAGATGAGTGGGCTTAAGAGAATTATGAGTTTGATCCTTATGATACAAATATTGAAAGTGGACTTGGAACCTACTGTATTCTCGAAGAATATTTCACTCTGCCCACATCGCTCAAGTAAGAAGATGAAACTTATGGAATGTGGAAGATGTTATTTGATGGCTTTAGAAGCAAAAATGGCACTGGCATAGGTGTTATTCTCATCTCTCATAAGGATGATAATTTTTTCTTTAAGCACAGGTTGTAGTTTGCATGCTCCAACAATGTAGCATAATATATAAAATTGGTGTATGGTCTTCTTATTTATGAGAAGAGACATATCAAGGTATTGTATATCTTTGGGGACACTGAATTGGTTATCCACCAGGTAATAAACAAGTGCATGGAAAATAACAATCTTCTCAAATATTATAAACATAGAGTTTGGGACCTCTTGGAGATATTTGATGCTCTCAATCTGCAGGTGGTTCCAAGGAAATTTAACAAAGAAGCAGATCAGATGGCTTCCCTTGGTTTGCATTTTTCACAAACTGAGGATCTTGTTTAGGGAAATATGCAACACATCAAGGTGGTGGTTAGGCCATCAATTCCAGATAATGAAACTAGCTAGTAGGTATTTGACAGTGATGCACAAAATGTATAATTGATTTAGAATGAAGCTAATTTTTTCTTTAAAAATGTAATATGATTTGCATGACATCTACGGTGATCAAGTTATTCAACTCAATACAAATAGATTACCAAAATAACTAGTTACCTTAGAGCATATATTTAGTCTTGATGATGATTTTAAGGGAGAAGAAAGGAACATGCGTGTAGCACAAGAAGACTTTCATCTAGTCACTATTGTGTGCGGAAAAGAGTTGTTACTTGGAAAAGAGTGCGCAGAAGAGGAAAAATAGGCCTTCATCTAATTTTTTCAAAGGTATAGTATATCTCTTTATGGGACTATGAATACCTCAAAGCATTTAATCCAAGTGTTGCTCAACACTCCATTAACCAAGATCCTAATGTCAAACCCATCATAAAAAATCAAAGGCCTATCAACCCCAAGATAGAGCCCCTTGTGAGGAAGGATTTATCCAAACTCATTGAGGAAAAGATAATTTTTCCTATCAAATAATCTACTTGGGTGGAAAATCTTGTTCTTGTGAGAAAGAAGAATGCTAAAATAAGACTTTGTGTTGATTTCAAAGATTTGAACAAGACATCATTGAAGGATCATTATCCTTTTCCTTCTATGGAACAAATTTTGTAGAATGTGGCTGGTGTGCAAAAGTTCTCTATGCTTGATGGTTAATCAATCTTCAATCGGATCATGGTCAAGGAAGAGGATCAATTCAAAACTATATTTACAATCAAATGGGGAATATATTCCTATCAAAAAATGTTTTTTGGTTTTTCAAATGCACGTGCAACCTTCCAAAGAGCAATGGACATTTCCTTCCATGGATATATCAATGAGTTCATCCTAGTTTACTTAGATGACATAATTATCTTCTCAAAGCATAGCACATATCACATTAGTCATCTAGAGAAAGTATTTGAGAGATGCAGATAATTTGCGGTGTCTCTCAACCCCAAGAAGTGTAACTTTTGTGCTGCACAAGGCAAGATTTTGGGCCATGTGGTCTTTAAGGATGGAATTTCCTTTGATCCTTAAGTAATCACAATAATTCTCTCTCTCTCTCTCTCTCTCTCTCTCTCTCTCTCTCTCTCTCTCTCTCTTCCATCTCACAAGAAGGCCTTGCAATCATTCCTTGGAAAAATCAATTTTGTTAGGAGAATCATTCCTAACTTTGCAGTTTTGGTTAGGCCCATTACTCTTATGCTCAAGAAAGACTCAGTCTTCAACTGGACAATAGAAGGAAAGTAAATCTTTAACAAGATCAAACAAGAAATTATTTGCACCCTGTTATCAACTAATTTTGACTTCATAAAATTAATAAACATGGAAATTTAAAAAAAATTCAAAAATATTACTTTGCGCGATTTATTGCCCTCGTCACGATCATCTCATTTTTGTGATCGTTCTTGTCTTCATTTCATCCATTTCAGGCGAGAAGTCCTCCCTCCAGGTCCTAAAATAATTTTAATATTAATTAATTAATATTTAATTAATTTGTTACCCTTTGTTTGATAAAATTAATTTTATTAAAATTTGGGGGTTTTAATTAAAATAATAATTATTAAAAGTCAATCGATTTTTTTTTATTTTAATTGTCGAGGGGAAAGTAAGCTTCCACTTCCCATTGCCGAGGATGCCAAATTGGCTTCCCGTGCCCGGATTTCCCCTTTCCTGGAAAATTTATTTTAATTCCCCACTCGTGGGATTTCTTCCACTGATTGCCAATTCAATGGATTGGCAAACGGGAAAAAAATCTCCTGATTTCCCACATGGGGAAATAAAATGGGGATTTTCAGCCCACCTTGCCATTTCTACTAGCAAATGGTTGTTTATTTCCCACTTTCCCCTGACAATTAATGCCACTCGCGAAGGAAGAGGAGTTGGTTATTTCAACGGGAAAGGGAAATGGCTACGGGGAAGCTTCTTTAATTCCCGTAACCATTTCCCCATGATAGTAATTGAATTTTCAGTGAAATGAGAATTCTCATGCGAAGACAAAGCCAAAGTATCCTTCACATAGGGAGAGGGGAAACAACAAATGAAGTAAAAAGAAATAGCAGTATCCCCACGCATTGAGGAAGCAAGGCAAGGAAGATTAAAACAGTTTGAAGATCCCACACATTCACCAAAGGAGACCACACATGCACCAGTTTTAAAAGCATTGTTCACGCAAGGAGGAAAGGAATAGTAATTTCCACACAAGAGTGAAGGAAAATGCAGCATTTCCATGTATAGGCAAGGCATCACATGCCACGAAAAGAAAAAGAATAAATTTCCACATAGCTAAGATTGCATAAAGTCATACATTTACCAAGAGATAGTTCCCACGTAGATTTTTAGAAGGAATACAGTCCAACAAAGAAAGCAAGGATATAGTCACATGGGCAAAGGGGAAACAACAAGTGAAAGGAGGCCACACATGCATGAAATAGAAACATAACAGTCCAAAAGAGCTTCTCCCTAACCCTCCACACATGCCAAGGAGAATCTACACAAACATAAGACAAAGGAAGATTAAAATAGAGTTTTCCATGCTAAAACCAAGAGGAGCATCCACGTGGGAAAGGGAGATAAATAGATAAAAGTTTACATGCACCATTTTAAAAATCATTTTCCAACACAGGTCAAAGCACTCACCACTCATTTTTAGAAGAAAACATAGTCTAAAGAAAATCAAGGATAAAACAGTCCACAAGCACTCACCACGCATTGAATGGAACAAGTTTAGCAAAGAGAAACAAGAAGTTTTCATGCACATGGAGATTATTTCAATGCTAATTTAGTTTCAACCACACCAAATCTGAGCAAAGAAGATCTCCATGTATTGGGAAATATACTTGGTTCACGTAGGTTTTTTAAAAAAGTTTCAGTGTATGCATCCTCCACGCAGTCAAAGACATAGTCCAACAAATTGTTTTCATGCATGCACCATACGTCCACACACTCGTAACTTTCAGGAAGGAGGAAATCCCAAAGTGCGCATTATAATAAAATCAGGAGATATATATATATATATATATATATATATATATATATATATATATATATATATCGTTGTCGTCAGAATTGAATTTCGAGCCTAGTCTTGGTGTGATATTTAAAAAAAAAATTGTAACCGGGACTGGTTATTATTATTATTTTTAAATAATAATAATAATAATAATTTTAAAACAAATTATATTTTTCTTGCATTGACAGAAGTTTTAGAGACTGATACCTGGCCCTGTTTGCATTGTTTTATGTGCCTGAGTCATTTTTCTGTAAAATTCATAATGGCCAAAAAATCTTATAAATCTATAGGAAGATCAAGGAAGCCAGTGGAGAAATCAAATAAGTTCCCACTCAAGTAGGAATTCCAAGGAATCATTCCTCCTAGTTCCATCAAGTCAGCATACTACAATATCACCGATACGAATCTAGGTCACATCAATGTGTAACAATTATGTGATTGGGTGAAAGTTGAAGGCAAAACCATATTCTTGGATAGGCTTTACCATAGTGTTCTACCCCAAGTAGTGGCATTTTCAGTCTCAGTGCAATTTCTGGAGCTAGTTATCACTTGCGTGGAGCATTATGATCCCAAGAGACAAGTAATTTTTAAAGATAATCATGAGACTTTCCTCTTCATCACACCAGAGCACATTGAAGAATTTCTCAGCATACCTGACTTCCCTAAGAATGTAGATATCACTCGAAATTCAGCACAAGATTTTTAGGATGAATAACCCCTCAGGTGGAGCAAGATGGTTAATAACAACTTGTTAGTGACCAAGATTCCTTGAATTGACTAGCTTACTAAAGATTTGTACTACGTTGAGTTCATGGAATAAATCAGGGACATGATTAATCTCTTGAGTTGAGTTTTCGATTTACCCTCTGCCAAGATTTTCCACCCATGGATGTATAATTTTATCTATATAATCCTTTCTAAGAGAGAGTTTGTGGATTTTTCCACCATCATCAGTGATACCCTTCACAAAAAATTGATCAAAGTGGATATGACTGGATGCTTCTACATGACATCGTATATGACTTTTGCAGTGGCTAGAAGAAAGCTATTTTCGAGACTCGAAACAAGAGGATTCATAGGTCCATCAAATAATGTCTTCCATTATTATCCGCAACTGAGTTTCAAAAGAGTTAATGATGCATTCACCTTCCGAATGATTCGAAACATAAATCAGAATACAAAGGAAAGATTTTTTAAAGAGGTCATGGATGTTATTTCCCAATGGGGAACATGGTTTATTCAATTTTCATCCTTTTCCTAAGTTCATATAAGTGGATTTACGGGTACTCCATGGAAGCTTCCTAAGTACGTCAGTGACTGGTGGGCATTAATAGAGCTTGCTCGACAATTATTCCAAGTTCACTATCTTCTTAGTGATAAGCATCTCTCAGGAATTCCCTTCCCAATCCAAATTGGGGAATACCAATGTCCAAATCTCTTCAGTGCACAACTCATGGAAAAAGAGTTTTCCCTCATCACTATTCATCCATATGTGAAGAGATCCCAGTTTGATATCAATGGATATATGTAGAATATTCTTAGAGTAAAGTATCAACATAACCCTACCATGGAATATTTCTAGGCTGCTTGTTCAAACGAACATGAAGTAAGAAGACGAGAGTTTTCTCACCTAACTCTTTCTCAAATCAAGGCCTTTCACATCAAGAACCCTCCACATTCATTGGTAAATGATGATGAATATTTTATTGATCCTTCATATGATGTAGTTGCTTTTTCCCCATTGTCATGAATTGATTACACTAAAAGAGATGAATTTTATCTTGATAGCAAGAATCAACTGATTCTTGAAAGAAGCATATCTTGGTACAAAAGAGAAACTCCCAAGTTACAATCAATTCAAGATCATACTTCAAGATCAAAAAAAATTCCAACTCGAGGAGGTATCCATTCAACCAAAGCCCCTTCTCAATCAACCTCTGTGTCATCCAATCATACGCAACAAGCAAGAAACAAATAATGGTGGATAATGACAGAAACAGGTTTGCGGATCTTTCCATCCCACAAGTTGACAAGGAGCGTGATGTCATGACATTTGCTGATTATGAAGTTTCCAAACTTGGACTTGGGAGGTCCACATTGGAAAGTGACATGGCGATGGCCTGAGATTTAATTGATATCGTGCTAAAGAGACTTGAGAAATATAAGTCTCATAACTCTCAGCTCAAGGCCGAAAAGAATCAATTGGTGGAATATGTTCAACATCTGATAAATCCCATATCATCCACTTTCCAAGTACCCAATGCGGTGGCTTCCCCTGATGAAGAAACTCTAAATTTATCAAAAGAAATAAACACACTGGGCTCTGTCACTAAAACTTGGCTTTCAAAGTTTATTGTTTTAGGCCAAGAGACGATCAAAATAATGGCTAAGCTCCATGAATATGTCAGTGCATATATTGATCCAATTCTTTCTTTCAAGGAAACTTTTGTTTCTAACATATCAAATTTGGATGAGATATTGCCTAGTCTACAAGAGATGACGAGTATGGAGTCCTCAATTTTATCCATTGAAGGAATTATCAAATTTTATTATCTAGGGACACGTTTTCTTTGGTGTCTGCATCTCAAATCAAGAAAGATGTTTCTCGAGGATTCTATGATCCATTATGAGATCGTATGCAATTAAGCCTTCACTTCACTTGCCTTGATTCAATAATTCATAGCTAAGATCCCTTGTAACCTCATAAATGATCATAATCAAAGGTGTTTATCATAACATGTGGAAGAGAAAATTTCACAATTGTTTAAGGACATGTATACTCCCACCATCAATTTCTCTTCAGCTTCAATTGAGCGTTGCATCAAAATAAAGAACATGTTTGAGAATGCTCATTCAAAGATGGTAAATCTGAATGACATGCCTGGTAGGATCTTGGAATTACAGGTATTTTTTGAGGCTATTCTTTGACCAAATGAACCTCCAAAAGAAGAAAATATGTTTGAAACATTGGGAAGGTTTAGATCCTTTCAATTGGTGAAAACAGTGGATCCTAATTTCACCGATGGTTCAAGAAGATAGTTTTCTTGTTATATAAGGAAGTGGGAGAGTCCATATCTCATACGTTCGAGATAGGTAGACCCTATTTCAATGGATAAGGCACGAGTTATGGTCATATGTTTTAAAAGTGGAATTTTGAAAAAGGGATGTTGTTATTGAATTTTCTTTCAAAAAAATGTGGATAACTTAAGTGGTTTCTATTTTTGGTAGCTTTTAATAAAGTTAGCTGAAAAATTCAAAAGTCACTTAAGTGCCTATTTAATGTTCATGTAAAAACCCTAACTACTTTGTAACCAACTTTTGGGTTATAAAAGGAAGTCAGGGGCTCATTTGTAAAGGGTGACTTTGAGAGAGGAGAAGAAAATAATTTTGTATTCAAGCTTTGTGTCAGGAAGAAACTTTGTGTTCTTTTGTGAAGACATTTTGGAGTTAGTGAAATACAAAATTTGTGTCTCATTCATTGTATCTTGTAACATTTGATGTTCTTATGTTCATTAGATGTTAGATGTTTAAATATTGCATGTAAATATTGTCTTTGATCTTATTATCAATGTTATTAAGTTGTTGTTGTTGTTCACAGTGATCAAGATTTGTTATTTAATTGCTCATATGTGTTCCCTTTACTCATTCTCGTTTAACTGATGCAAACTCCATTTTATTTTTGTTAATTATTTATTGTTCTTCTCCATGCAATATTAATCTCTGCTTTTACCTAATTCTTGCATGTTCCTTCCATTCATTCCTTTCCATTTCATTCCTTCATTCCATTCCATCTCCCTCATTTACTTTTCTTTCCATTGATGTTCCAAAACACTCCCCACATACGATTTTGAATGTACAGGTGTAAATACAACTTTGGATTTCAATAAAGGCAGACTCACCTTTATTGATGAGGGAATCCATTCCCAGACTATTGCATGTCATTTACATGTGTGTAAATACATATTCTAACACACCCCAACATTTATCAATATTGATTACTCTAAGTATTTTGTCATTTATTCGTATAGAGCTAATACTAGTGTTGTTGTTGTCTTAACACAATAAAATAAACAAGGACTAGAGCAGTGAGTGGATTTCATCAGTCAAACACTGAAGGATTATCAATTGAAATACATTCACATAGAAAAATAGGTGTTCATCATCATGCACACCCTGAAGAAGTTAAAAAGTATGCTCGACACTAATCATATCAAGGTTCTAGTTTCACACTCCACTATGAGGGAATTCATTATGGGAGAAAAAATCATAAAGAAAAGAGCTATATGGGTGACCAAAATCATGAAATATGATGTGACTATCAATTCCAAAAATTTGGTTAGAGGAAATGTGCTTTGAAAGCAACTTGTTGAGGATGCGCATATCAATCAAGAAACTTCTTTATTTATGGATGACAAGCCTCCACAAATTGAAGTTGAGTACGATGAAAATATACTTGCATGTAGCTAGATTGATATTATGACAACATTGGTCTCTTTTTCACATATCCTCATGTTATGAGAAAGTCAAATAGAATACATTTGAGGTTGTAGTCTGTTCCTTATGAATTGATTGATAGCCTTCTTTTCAAAATAAACATTGATGGTGTGTTGTTGAGATGTATTGATTCAACATAGGCTAACAAAGTATTCGAATAATTTTACTATAGATTATTTGGTGGAAACTTATTTTCCAAAGCTACAACAATGAAAATGATCAAAGCAAGATACTTTCGGGCTACCCTATTTGTAGATGCACACAAGTGGGTCAGAAAATGTAAAGAATGCATTTTATTTACAGGTAAAAATAAATTGGCAGTGCTTCCCCTATGTCTGATCTAATTGAATAAGCCTTTTGTGCAATAGGGCCTTGACTTCATTAGCATGATCAATCCTCCTTCAAGCATTGGCCAAAAATGGGTTTTAATAGCAACAGACTACTTCACCAGATGGATAGAAGTTGTCGCACTCAAGGAAGTAACTAAGTCAATCATCCTTGAATTTCTCGAAGGCATTGTGACAAGGTTTGACATTCCTTGAACCTTTATCTCTGATAATGCAAAAGCCTTCCTTGGTATGATAATTTCTAATTAGGCTCTTATATTTGGTATATATTTGAAGACTTCTTCTAACCATTTCCCTCAATGCAATGGCTTGGAAGAGTCTACTAAAAAGAATGTAATTATAATCATGAAAATAAAAATGGATATCAACCAAAGGCAGTGGTATGCAAAGGTCTCGTGCACACTTTGGGTAGAAAAAATCACGGTGAAGAAGGTAATTGGTACTTCACCTTATAAAATTATTTATGGTAAGGAGGTTAGGCTTCCTTTATCATTAGAATTTCCTTCATTAGAGATATCTCAACAGTTGGAACTTAAGGTTGGAGATCAAAGGGAAATCAAAATGGAAGAGTTGGTTAAACTTGAGGAATTAAGAAACTCTTCCATGATCAAATTGGAACAACATTATATTGAAAGAAAGGATAAAGATTAGATCTTTGAAGTGGATGATCTGGTGTTAAAATTGGATGCTGACAAATCTTGTTGTCTAAAATAACCCCCCTAGTTATTTTGACAACTTACATCTTCATTCTGACTCTGAAGATCAATTATTACAAGTTGTGTGCACTCTTGTTACTCCCTTGGTACATTTTGCCTAGTTTCAGTTCTTTCACGTTCGCGCTCCCTTCTTGTCACATCCTTAGTATTTATTCTTCCTTCACATCCCCTTGCATAGCTTTCATGCACTCCCTCTTGCCTCTATATTATTCTATATCCTTTCAAAAAAAAATTGTGCCTTCCTTTTGTGCACCCACTTTCATTCCCATTTTTTCATGCACATCTATAGACTTACCTTCTAAATTTGGCTAAGTCACCTAGCATATTTTTTCCATACATGCCCTTCCTCTTGAGTTCCACATTCTTCCCTTGTGCATCTAGCCTTTACACTTGCATGTTATGCACTTACTTCCTTCCTGGTTTGGCCCACGTGCCCTTTCCTTTTTCTCACTATGCATTTCTTAATAGATACTCGTGCCCTACTTGCATACTCACACACCTTACAAATATGTATATTTCTTCCACTTTTGCATGTAACTCTTTTGCACATTCATCTTCTATATTTTAACACCTCCTACTTTTGTGTGCTCCCTTGCACCTTTTTCCACGCCAATCAGTGTGCCATATTGCAGCCTATCAAACTGGAGTGTGCTACACGCAACCTATCAAAGTGCACCACTAGGGTGTTGAATCCTGATGATGAACTAGTGTGTGACACATGGTAAAAACAATAAAATAGATGAAAATTTGACTGAATCCTTCATCCAATTTTTCGCACCATGTGTCATTGCGTGTCTAGTTTGCATTTTAGATCAACTTATATTGCATTGCTTAGATTCCCACATACATGGGCTCGTTTAAAAGCTATTGATGTATGTTATTTGTTTGAATTTTTAAATTCATATTTTGGCATGATTTGCTAGGCAGAAAATAGGGAAACTTCTTTCTGGTCATTAACGCGCATATCTAATTGATTCATCCACCAGATTTCTATAGATTTGGTCTCCTTCCTTATTCTGCATGCCAAACAGACATAGGGAGGCACATCTAAAAAAATTACACGTGGATTTGTAGGAATTTATTGCTTATTGTTAGTGGTTAGAAGTTTTAATCTGAGCTTCCCTCTTCTTTCTCCTCCTCTTCTCTCCTTCTTCTTCTATAAATTGTAGAGCTCTACTCATTGAAATGATCCCTCTTTGTTGTAATGGCACCATACCAAAATAATGGTCGACTTCCCATGAGTTTCAAACCTTGGATTTGGTCTCTATAATGTACTCTCACCTCTTGCCATGAATGTAAATGATTGTGCATTCCTTACGAAATAAAATCAGGTTTTGTGTCACTTTTGTCTGCCCTTTTCTCATTTATATTACGTCTTGCCTCTTTGTTTGCATTTCTAGCATGTTATGCACATTTACCTCTTGCAATTTAATTTTCATGTTTTTTTCATGTGTGGTAAATCTGGGTCTACGTGGTTCTTGTCTATTGCAGATGCATGTCCACCCTCTCTCCCATAATTTCTCCCTTTCCTTCTCATCGTTGATAGTGATCGACCCTTTCTTCTGGTGCTATTGTGTTCAAAGAAATTTTTCTGAAAGCCATGGATTTGGGGTAAGAATTCCTAAAGAATCCCCAAAGGCTTCAAGCAAAAAATCAGTGGACCATCCAATAAGAAATGAGCAAGATTTTCTAACTAGCATACATTATGAAGTAGATACTCAAACTTAAGCTAATTAAAACTATCTCTATTCTTTGAAAGCTTAAAATAATGAACCTAGTAAGCCCTAAGCAATTAGTTTTAGTGATTAAGAGAAAGATATCTCCCCATTATAGGATTTTGAGCCAATGGTTCTTCCATTTTACCCTCTAAATTGGATTAACAATACAAAAAATGAAGTAAATAGCTCAATATATAAACTAGAAATGAAATCTAGAACCTAGATGCAAAATACTATAATCTATGCTTAGGTAGAAGGAAGTAATTCTTGAAAATGAGAGGAGGGGTCTAGCCTTATATATAGTTTTCCATTTGGGAAAAAGGGAAACTTGAGTGCATGTGGGAGAAACACTAAATTCCAAAAAACACTTTTAGCAAGTCAAAGCTTACTTTGACTAGGTTTAGGGATTGACAAACCATGTTTAAGCTTAGTTAGACATGCTTAGGAGGTGATTAGGGTTTGGAGAGAGTTTTGAAGGGTCAGATCAATCCAATGGAATGGATTGAGAGGCCAGGAAGGTGATAGAAGTGAGCTAGAATAAAGTAAGAAGATAATGTAGTAAGAACGAAGCTATTATAGATTGTTTAAATGGTTTATAAGAGGAAAAATGACAAAAGGGATGTCATAGGAAGAAAGTTAGATAGGTCGAACCGGCGATGTATCATCGGTTTGCAGGGAGAAGCACAATTAGTGCAATATTAGTTGTAATAGTGCACTGGCCAAACTACATGTGTCTACATTTTCCCCTCTTTGAGGTGATGTAAGTTACATCACTTTGAAGAAAGTAGACAAATATAAAAGAGAAGAAAATTTGAAGGGATAGAAGAAAAAATTAATAGGATGAAGGATGCCCCCTCGAGTGTCGATGGGGTGATGAAAGAAGTCAATCGAGACTCGTAAAAGGTGAGACATAGATAGAAGAATGGGGAAGGTGAAGATAAGAGAATAAAACAAGGAAAAAGATATTGAGCTATCCACAAATCAATAGTATCCACTATCATCATTTTTCTTAGAGACCTCCTCATCGGTCCTTATTAAAAATGTGAGCATACAATAGAAGCGTATAGTGACATGAAAAGCCAAGATACAAAAAACTGTCTATTTCTAAAATTCCAACTCCATGCAACATACAAACATGCCATGCAATACAAGAAGTAAACAAACTCATGTAACAAGGAAAATAAGTACATTCACACACACTTAAACCAACAATGTTCAAGAAGGTTGCACAAATATTTTGTTATCAAGATGAAGTCCCAAATGTTTTGATAAATGATAAGGGTAAGAACGATTCCCAAAGCATTATGCACATGCAAGGGAAATGACTTACAGTAGGCGGCCGTAGTATGGAGGCCATATCAACATTTCCAGTGGCCCGAGGATGCCCGAGAGCTATCTATAGCTGGAGTAGATCATTTCATCATGGGCAGTCACAACTATATATGGGATTTTTACAGAGTTGATAGGTGCCAGCAACAATTTGGCACCACATAGGATGTTCCGGGGCCTGATATGTGGTATGTATGGAAAGCGCGTGAGTATTTTGACATGGGGTTACAGATAGCCTTCGACAGAGCCTGGGCCAGTTTTACATAGGTGGTACCCATTGCATGGGTACCCTTGAGGTAGGTTCGAGATCCAGGGTGCACAACAGAGTATGCACCCTGGTACCATGGCATGATTCCACACAGGCTGACCATTCCAAGGGTAGCATATGATGCAAGTGTGAGGCCTCCCCCAATGGGGCCACCTAGTGATGAAAATGACACTGATGAAGATTATTCTGATGACGAGGGTGGCCTTGATGTGTAGCATCAGGTTAGAGCCAAGGCTCCACAGCCACAGGTACAGGGTCCTAGGCCTATACCTAGATAGGTACACCAGGCTTCAGTTGGTCTATTTCCTTCAGTAGGCATTCCAGTGGGTATATATGTCCTACTACATCAGGTTCTACCACAGTAGGGTCCACCTCCTCAGGCCCTAGGAGGTGGTGATGGATAGCTTGTTGTACTACAATAGTAGTACAACTTCAGGTAGCCGCAGACAGAGATCAAGCCAAGGCACAGGTTCAGGTTTTGAATGAAGAGAGAGACCAGGCCAGGTCTCAGTCACAAGACAGTGGTAGGGCCGTATGGTAGGGTCAAATTACATAGTTAGCAGTGTAGGGCACTCAGTTAGTGGGTGCCTTAGGCCAAGCATAGAGCCAGTTACACAGCGTCATGGTTCAGCATGATCAGGTGCAGGATGAGGGACAAACCTATCTGATAGAGAGAGACCAGGCCCGTAGCAATTTACAGAATATCACACTGGAGTAGGATTAAGAGGCCACTACTGCTAGGCAAGCTGATGTCAATAGAGGTCAATTGATAGGTGAGAGTTATTCCACCCTACATGAAGCCTTAGCCACAGGCAATGAGGATTTGATACATGACACTCTCAGGGCCACAGGTGAGGCTCTTTATTACAAGACAACCTACTTTCGAGTAGTTCTAGCAAAGGAGTGAGTGACACCTTATGCCCAGCTTGATGTGAGCTGTATAGGCTCTAGATCATGGAGGTCAGCCAGGTCAGTATAGCAGTTGGCCACACAGTTGAGTACACAGCAGAGGGGTACACAGGGTCCCTCCTCACAGTTGGTAGGTTCTTCAAGGGAAGGCCCATCATGGCCTCCATTATTCCATCCTCTAGGACATGGTCCCAACAGCCCCGGTGAGTGCGAGAGTTGCAGCTGAGTCTCCTACTCATGCCATGATATGTATGTATATATTCATTTGTATATGCCTCTTATGAAGGTGATTTTTGACTATGTATAGATTCTTTTGTGGATGCCTCTTGATGAAGGCTTGATTTTGATCGATGTAGATACTTTTTTTATGTACTACCATGCCTCTATTTGCAGGCTTAGTATCTGATCCCTGCCCCTTTTATATGGTAGATGGATAGAGAATTTCTTATATACCGGACTTTGATACTAAGATTTTTTATTATACATGTACCATATGGACATTATCTTGTATATCTTGTCATGCATTGATATATTTTTCATGGTAATTATGTTTCATTGATGTTCATGTTGTATCTTTTCCTCTCCATGTATGTGACATACTTTCAGATGTAGAGATGGACATGTTTTTCTTTCATAGCGATGATATACTCATGTATTTGATATCATGTGTTTTAATTTATGAGATGTTTGATTCCACATGGATAGCATTTTGGGATGATACTAGATGATATTGGTGTGGGGGGGGCGGTGGTGGATTATTGATCATGTGTAACCCCTCTTGCCCCCATTGATGATACGATATGTGATGATTAGCTTAGAATACATGCATGATGTAATACTTAGCATTTTATTTATATATGATGTATAGATGATGTTAGATGTGATGATAATGATGGATGATAGATGTGATAAAAAACAACTGTGCTAAACAAACACACAAGCAAAAGTTAACAAAACTAAACAAATATACACATGCAACACAACGCAATGCAACTAAAAATGAGGATCAACCTAACATTTTAATCTAAGCAAGTAAAAATGAGTTCTAACAAATGCATATAGTAATCAAAGAAACATACAACAATTAATTACAAGCATAAAAGTCCTAATAATGAATGCGGTGCAACACATAATTAAACCTAACAAGATCTAATATAATGTAAGAAAAGAATCCTTCAAAGAACGAACATCACAATAAGCTAAGTACACCAAAACTATACAAACCAACAACTAAAAGCAATCTAACTACCACTTTGTTTTTGTGGGACAGTATTGACATATTTTCTAATGTTTTTGAGTTTATCACGAAGGATAAGTTTTCGTAGCTATGTTTGTCATTGTTGTCTAGGTTTCCCTAAGATGATATTGTGAGATGAATGTAGCTTTATCCCTAAAAAGGGAAATTTTCCAGATGTTTAGATTTTTCTGTATCGTTTTCTAAATGTTTTTGTATTTTCTAAGGTCATGTTTTGAAAGCAATGTACAAGCTTGAAAGAAATGTGGAATGCCCCCAACATGATGTGGGAATATACAAGGGGTCAAATGCCACGTGTTAATGTACAATGAAGTGGAATGTGAATGTGCCCCCAGCGTGATGTGGGAATATACAGATAGGCCACATCCATCACATAGATATAGCATAAGTAAACTAGATCACAGGTCCTGTGAGGGAGCTTGAGGTCGGATTCCTAGACCTATCTAGGGTACTGTGGATTTTAGCAAGTGGAAAGAGTTACCCATCCTGTCACAAGAGTGACTTGTGTACGAGAAACCTTCCTCGAGTGCCAGAAACCAGTTTTTGCAAAAGGACATGCCCACTGTGCCACAATTGCGTGGTTTTCACACGAGGACAACCTGTTTTTTCTTTATTTTTTTCTCAATTTTTCAATTTTTTGCTTGTTTTTTATTTGTTTTCTACTTTTTATTTTCTTATCTCAATATTCCAGCCACGCCTAAGCATAGAATTTCTTGAGGTGAATGGAGTTCATGGGCTCTAGAAGCTCTTCACCATCTGAATAGGCAAGTCTATATGCCCTTGATCCATATTTAGCGGTCACCACATAGGGACCGAGCCAATTGGCCTCAAATTTTCCTTTCTTTTCCCTGTCTTTGGTGGTATTATTATAATTTTATTTTAGTATGAGATCACCTACATCAAATTCCCTATGAATGATTCGTTTGTTGTATCCTCTAGATACTCTATTTTGATATACTTTAAGGTGATTAAGCACTCTGATACGCCATTCATCTAGCAGTTCCAACTTTGCCATGCAAGTAACTCTGTAGTCTTCATCTTTGTCAAGGTAGTCCCAAAGAGATATTCTTAGGGAGGGAAGCTCCACTTCCAAAGTTATTATGGCTTCGGTGCCATAGAAAAGTGAATACGGAGTCACACTAGTAGGGGTGTGGATGGAGGTTCGATAATCCCAGAGGGCGGGATGAGTCTGCAAGTGCCAATTTCAAACAGTTTTACTAACCATTTTCTCCATGATATGCACAAGAGTTTTTTTTGTATCCTCTACTTTCCCATTACCTTGAGGGTAATAAGGGGTGGACCATTTAAGTTGGATTTGAAAGCACTGACACAAGGCTTTTACCATCTTGTTCTTGAAAGATTTACCATTGTCAATGAAGATGGCTGAGGGGATACCATAATGGCATATAAGATGGTTCATGATAAACTTGGATATTTGTGCACCGGTGACATAGGTAAGAGGAATAACCTCCACCCATTTATTGAAATACTCGATGGCAGTTATGATGTGTGTATGACCATCTGATGAAGAAGGGTGGAGCTTCCCTATGAGATCTAAACCCCAGTTTGAAAAAGGCCAAGGCATTGCAATAGGCTGTAAAGCATGTGCTGGGCATGTATGAGATTACTGTACTTTTGACAAAGTTCACATTTCTTCACGAAGTTACAGCAATCAGATTCCATGGTAGGCCAATAGTATCCTACTCTTAATAGTTTATTAGCTAGCACCATGCCACTAGTGTGTGCCCCATAGATACCGCTATGAACCTCTTTAATCATGTGAACCGAATCAGTAACATTTAGACAGTGAAGCAATTTCCTGTGATAGCCATGACGATAAAGAGTGCCTCCTAGGAGGGTATAATGGGCAATGCGGTGGATAAGGGATTTTTTCTCTGAATGGGTAATGTCAAGTGGGAAAGTTCCATCTTGTAGGTATTGGTAACTAGGGTCATACCATGGGGATAGGGGACCAACAACTTCACATGCTAAACAGGATTCAAGAATATCATACGTCGGCATCTGTAAGTGTTCCACAAAGAAAGGCATCTTACTCTCCTCAGGTGGGATGCGTAAGAGGGAGCCTATGGTAGCCATGGCATCTACAGATCTATTATGAGATCTGGGTTTTTGTTCAAATATGACATGTGAAAAATATTCCTTCAGGCTTTCAACCAACTTCTTATAGGGAATAATTTTTCCATCTTTGACCTTGTATTCATCATTGACCTGCTTAATGATGAGCTGAGAATCTCCAATAACTCACAGCTATTTGATGTTCCAAGTGAAAGCTAGCTTAAGGCCAACAATGAGTGCCTCATACTCTACAATGTTATTGGTACAAGGAAACCCCAATCGGAATTCCCTAGGTATAATATCTCTTATGGGAGTAATAAGCACTACTCCTGTTCTTGATCCATGAAAAGTAAATGACCCATCAAAATGGACCTGCCACTCTATAGATTCTTTGATATACATCATAGATGCATCCTGGAGATCCAGACACAAAGGCTCTGTTCAAGGTAAAGGTGCTTCTTCCAACTGATTTGCCAATACCTGTCCTTTTAAGGTTATGATTTACAAACTCTATCTCAAATTCACTCAAAAGAATGATCCAATTAGCCATTCATCCTGTTAAGGTGGGTTTGGATAAGAGGTACTTAAGAGGGTCAACCTTAGAAATAAATTTAGTTTTATTGTTAAGGAGGAATTGGTGGAGCTTCTGAAATGTAAAGACGACTGCCAAGCAAGAATTTTCAATCTGTGAATTGTTCAATTCATAGGCAATCAATGTACGGCTAAGGTAATAAACATCTCTCTCCTTATGGCCAAGGTCATATTGGGCAAGCAGTGCACCAATAGAAAATTGGGTAGTAGAAATATATAAAAGGAGAGGCTCTCCAGGAGTAAGGGTCATCAACACAGGTGGATTTACAAGGTACTGCTTGAGTAGAGAAAATGCCTTCTGACATTTAGGCCCGCACTTGAAAGCAACATGTTTCTTCAAAAGATGTGTAAATGGATGACATTTATCCGCAAGATGAGAAATAAAATGGTGAATAGCCTGGATCTTTCCTTGCAAAATTCTGAGTTGTTTAAGAGTTGTGGGTGGAGGCATGTTTGTAATAGCAGTGACCTTGGTGGGATCCACTTCTATCCCTCTTTGTGATACTATGAATCCCAATATTTTTCCAGATAATACGCCGAAGACACATTTCTTAGGATTAAGACAAACCTTGTAGTCCCTGAGGCACTTAAAGATACGTCTAAGCACTTCTGGGTACTCTTCTCTACTATTTTATTTAGCTAATATGTCATCCACATAGTCCTCCATAATATCGTTCATCATATCATGAAAAATGACAGTCATAGCATGCTTATAAGTAACCCCAACATTTTTGAGTCCGAACGGCATGACTTTGTAACAAAAGGTTCCCCAAGGAGTGATGAAGGTAGTTTTGTGTTGATCCTCCTCTGCTATCCTTATCTGATTATACCACGAGAAGCCATCCATTAAGGATAGCATCTCATAGCCAGTGGTAGAGTCTACGATCATATCTATGTTTGGAAAAGGAAAATCATCTTTAGGACATGATTTATTGATGTCACGGAAGTCAATACATATCCTAATGCTAATGGGTTTCTTTTGTACTAGAACTATATTGGAGATCCAATTTTTGTAATCAATAGGTTTCATAAAATCTGTAACCAAGAGTTTCTCCAATTCTTCTTTGACAAGAAATGCAACTGTAGGATGCATCTTCCTCAGTTTCTATTTAATGGGCTTGGCGTCTAGGTGCACAACAAGGTTGTGCACAACTAGTGTTAGATCCAAGCCGGGCATATTTGAATATGTCCATGTGAAAATATCAATGTATTCTCTTAAGAGTTCCACAAAGGTTTTATGTTCCTGAGCTGAGAGCGAAGCCCCCAACTTGATCATCCTGGGTAAATCCTCTGAACCAATGTTTTTAGTTTCATTTTTTTTTTCTATAAGTGTTCCAAAGAGTTTTTCACCGTGATATTTCCATTTATTCTTTGTAATAGGCTGCTCTAAAGTATTTTTACTTTTATTCACAACATTCTTACCCAAGCGGCCACACATCTTTACCTCTTCTTCGAAGTATGCACATGTGTTTAACTAAATTTGGAATCCTTTCTTGTGGTCCCCAGTAGGAAGAAAATCCCTAAGTCCCATGAATTCTATGAATGCTTCATCATTCTCGAAGATATCAAGTGGTACAGAAAGTTGTTGGTCCCAATCTACAAGTTCAGGATAAACTAGGGTGACTTGATAATCGGTTGAAGGGATGGATTCAGATAGGGTAAGGATGGATGACTCCGAGAACAGGTTCGTGGAAGCCAAATCTTCATAGAGGCTATAGTGGGAAATTGCATTGCTATCCACATTATACAAAACATCCTCACACTCAGAAAAGGTGGAATCAACCTCAACTAGTTGAGCATCCTGGGATTTTAACCCAAGACCGTGCTTGTCAGATTTGAAATGGCGAGTAGGAATAGGTTCTAGATGGCCCTGTGTGTTGGCTCCACATCCATATCATTTATAACCCATGACAAACATCATGCGACGTCCTTTATTATACTGAGGTGCTTGATGGCATGAGGCCATGGTTCCTTTTGTCACCTTATTAATGGGATCCTCCAACATATTTTCTTCAGACAGGAGGCCACTATGAACAAATTTATCCAATGGTTCTGAACATGGTTCTCATGTACTTTTGAATTGAAAATAGGGCTTACCCCTTGTCCTAGGTGACACTGATAAGTCTAAAATTTACAATTCTTATTCAAGAGTAAATGGCTCTCCTAAGCCATATTTTGCTGATGTAGCCTCCCACGATGTAAAAGGATTAACCAAAGAAGGAAACTCCTGATTACAAGGTGTGAGTGATTCTGAGTCCACCCAATTCTTCATAGCTTATGTTTTAAGAGGGATGATGACATATATAGAAGGGAACTCATAGGTTGCACGAGAGAAACTATGAAATGCCTGACAATGAGTGAATGACTAAGGATCACCTGAGATAGTGATTATACGCCCTTCATGGCACAACTTGATAAACTCATGAAATGTTGAAGGGATAGCCTACATGGCATGAATCCACAGATGCCCCAAGAGCATGTTATATGGGAGATCTAAATCTAGGACATGGAAGTTCGTTTCATGAAAGGTTGGACCTACTTCTGTGGGCACTATGATAGTACCTACAGATTCTCTCTCCTCATTATCATACGCTGTGATGGTGATGGTATTAACTCCCAGATATATTTCTGAAAGGACTAGCTATCTGACCAGCTTCAATGTGCATATGTTTAGACCAAATCCCCCATCCACAAGCACTCTTTTAATCTTATGATGGGTAACCACCACTTCTAAACAGAGAGGTAAATTATGCTCAGGGTTGTTATATGGGATAGCATTGTGATCAAAAGTGATGTGATCAGTGGGTTCAAGGTGGGTGATCATAGCTTACAAGTGTGCAGGATCTACCTCAGTAGAGACTTCAAAATTCTATAATGTTTTGTACAATATATCCTTGTGAGCAGTAGAGATTTTAAGGTCTAAAATGGATATTTTAGCTGGTGTTTTCTCTAGCTGGTCTAGTAAATTATACTGGATGTGGGTAGTTGGTATTGGATCAGGTATGATTAAGTGAGCGCATTGCATTCTAACTACACAACTCTTTTTGAGAATTCAAATTGTGTTTACTCATTCATCAGGCGAACGGATGTAACCTATAAGTGAGTCGAATGGACTGTTATCACTAGGGTAAACATACACAGCAGTACGATAGTCATTAGAGGCCTACTTGTGATCTGGTTTCCTTTTCTTTTTATCCATGTGATCGGGAAAAGGTTCTTTGTATATGCCCATTTTTTCGTTAGGACCCTATCCTGAGTCAGGATGTGATTCTATGGCAATCTTGCCCTCTTCAACGAGGTCTTGTATGAAGTGTTTCAGTCATAGACATCTATTTGTTTTGTGTCCTTTAACATGATGGAATTCATAATATTCATGGTCTTTATACCAACCAGGTTTTGGAGCATTTTCTGGGAACGACACTATGGTACTTGGATACTCTACCATTTTAGCATCATCTAATTGTTTTAATATAGCAGTTAGGGGTTCACTCAACATTGTGAACATATGTTTTATAGGTGCCTTGGGATGAGGTCCTTGTGAAAGCTTTAAAAATAGACTTTTCTGAACAGCTTGGACTCTTTTAGAGTCAGTAATTCCATCACTGACGACGTGTTTGTTCTTATTAAAGAACTTAGGTTTGTCTATAGATTTGGCCTCATGTTTGTCTTTGACAAAGGGTTTAAGTGTTCCTTTGGTAATAAGAGCCTTTTCAATTTGGCTACCTTTCTCTATAAATTCCTCAAAGTTAGATCCACAATGCATCTGAAGATGGAAGACTATCTCCGAGTTTAAATTAGGAAAAAAAATGCTCACTAATTTTTTTTCAGGTAAAGCACAAGGGAAGCAACTAGCCAACGCTCTCCATCATTGTAAGAAACTTGTGAAGGTCTCATTAGGTTTTTTCTTTGCATTGCAAAGGTCATTCATCGTAACATTATTTTCAATATTGAAAGAATAATTCTGCACAAATTTTTCTGCTAGTGCCTACCACATTGTTATATATCCTTTAGGTATGCTACAGAACCATTCAATCGCCAAAGCTCCCAAACTACGAGGAAAGAGTCGTATTAGAAAATTATCATTGTAGATGACCTCTTGACAAGCCATGTAAAAGTCTTTAACATGATTGTGGGGATCACCTTTTCCTTTGTACTTGTTGAGCTTTGGAATAGTGAAATGTTTAGGAAAGGGCTGCAGTAGCATGTCTTTATCGAAGGGATAAGGACATAGTTCTTCGTAGAGATACTTTCTGTTTTGACCTATATTTCCCTGTTGTAGTGTTGTGATCGTATCTTTCATAGATTTCAATTCATTCTGAATGAGTTGCTCCTTAGTAGGTGATATCGACCTTTGAGCCTGAGTTGCCTTAAAGGTATAGTCTGCATGCGGATCAAATTGAAACTCGTTGAGTTTATTTTTGTCTTTGTCTTTACCTATGTTTCTTTTTGAAGCACCTAGGTTTGCTAATTTCTTACTCAACTTCAAGATCTACTTTTGAAGGGTCTCCTCCTCAACCAGGGGATCCTTTTCTTCATCAAATTTTGGAGGAGGGGATGCCTTCCGCTTATTTTTTACTTTACATGAAGCCCTAAAGTGAGGTTTACATGATGTTTCTCCTTCAACAATGGCCTTATGTTGCCCAGAAGTGGATGCATATCCCACATCAAAAGGATTATCTATGTCTAAGATGAATCTTTGCTCTCCTAAGTTAGGGTCAATGACCTTTGTTTCTTCTTCACGCTCATGTGGAAGTTTAGCTCCTAATGCTAAGACTCTCGCGAGTACTTGATCTTTGTTATAATATAAGAGCTCATCAAATCTGTTTAGGTATAACCTTTGTTGTTCTCCCGAAGAGTTCGACTCTTCTCCACTATGATCGATTAACGTTTCCGTATCTTTGACTTGAGAGAAGAGCGGTCCTAAATTATTACACTAAAGGAGAAATCATCAAAAGGATTAGCTCCTGCATTAAGCTCACTATATTTCATTGCCATTTTGAAAAGTCTAGGCATTACTAGCCAATACTCAGATGCAACACTATGTTTACTAGTTTTCAAAGGATACCGATATAGACAGATGAAAATGTATCACTCACCTAATTCACGTTATGTAAAATCTATACTTAAAAGACCAAGATGAATGACAATGTTGTACTAGATATGTGGGCTGAGGTTAGAAATCTAAAAAGGCTTGAATATCAGCACAATAGTGATAAAGTCCCCTAACAAGGTATACTTAGAACTGAATCAAGTACTGTCAACAAGCCAAGTGTATTGAAAAGTGGAAGTCACAATTAGATATAGTGCAACAACACTGTCAAGATATCTCAACCAAGCAAGCAAGACATCGATATAAAGACAACATCATGACGATACATATAATGCATTATCAACACTCATAAAAAAACCTAGATGATGTCAAAACTAAAACCAAGTAGAAGGTATAACAAGAAGTCTACGACGATGCAAGTAGCGTAACTATGTAATAGAGGGATCTATACTATGTGCCCAAAGAATGGGAGACGCAACGTAAATGCCAATACTAAATGACTAAAATGCAAGAAAAAGTTGACAAACTAGGGAGAGATAGAATGACAAAACCGACCCATAACAATGACGAAGATCCTAAAATCAAGATCATAGGACTGCCAAAGACGTGAAAAATTACCCACCCACTTTAGTTGTTTAACACCCTAGCTGCAAACATGGATGAGTGTAAACATACAAAAAAGAAGCTAGCACTATCTCTGACATGATACATAAAGTATGCCTGTGTTCAACTTCCAACATGGAAAGTACAAACGCATGGGTGTAGATCAAGAATATGTGAAATTAGACTTAGTTTCACTTGGGCAGAGCTTCACCTTGTTAAAAAATGAGAATGAAGCTAAGCTAAGTAATATGTTTGTCTAAATTCATGATGAAAAACACTTAGATCTAACCTAGAATGGGTTTGTTACCATGTTTGAAAAACAAGGCGCTGAATCCAAACAAGTTATCACTTCGTGATTGTAAAAAATGTGAATGGACTAGTAAAGTTGGCCTCCATACAAAATGGTTTCCTTAATAAGCTCTCTCAACTAGGTGTTACAAGGTTGTCTTAAGCGAGTGTGATTTACCCAAAAAGTCACACTGACTAGTTTAGGAGTATCTTGGCTTTACTTTACCTCCTTCAAGAACAGTAGGAAACTAGTGCATCTATGTGTACTATCACTATGGTTGCCACACAGACAATTGGTAATGCTATCTCACAAGGTGTACTAGTCAAGTGGGTAAGCGAGGTGCTTCCCGTTTCGTCCATGAGGTTACTCAGTGGTGGACTACTTTGGGGTTCCTGAAACCACCCCCATTGTTATAGCTTAAGGCATTATGTTCCAGTTAAGTGGAGAGGGAATTACCCTTTTCCAAAACATGTAATACAGTGTGTTGAATGTGGTGTGTTTTTTTATCTTTTTTAATCTTAATGTTGTTTCAAAAGTGGCACACCTTTTGGAAATCTGCAAACACACGTGTATTATAAGTTTTCACTTCATTCTTAACACCTTTCTTTGACCAACGTTAGGTCCTGTAGACAACAAGTTGGTTAGTAGTTTTATGTTTTACTAATTGAGGTAAAAGAGAACTCACTCTTGCTTTTGATTCCTAAGATTGCCTGAAAGCGCGAAGGAAGAGCATACGCAAAGTGGAAATCCTAAAAAGCACATAAAAATGTTACTTTATCCTTTAAAGAGTAAGTGTTTTTAACATATAAAATAGATTCTGTGTAAGTGATTTTGATCTCAAAGATCACTTTGGAAAGTGCGAGGAGAGAGCATACACACCTTTCACAAATCCTAATTTAAGCTAAGGAATGAAAAACACTTAATCATGCAAACTGAAATTTTAAAGAGTTAGTCTTGTTTTAAAACCTGTCAACTTTTTAGAAACCTGCATAAAAAAAATTTCAGAGAAACAAACTGTAATATTTTTTTTAATGTTGACAGTAACACCTGCGCGACTAAACCAACATGTACTCGACCCAGCCAATGGATACACACCTATAACAACACCTACATGGGTTTATTAAAATAAAAATAGCCACTAACATCTACGCACCCTAATCCAACATGTACGCTAGGATTTTGACGCACATGTGCTCCTACCGATGGATACGTGGCCCAAGTAAAAAGAAGTCTATAAAATTTTACACAGTGGTATTAATTACAAAGACGCATCCAGAGAGATGGAGACGTAGATAGGCCAACGAAGACCCAGACGTGTCCTTGCGGCGAAAAAATTCAAAAACACAGAGGACACCCTGACGGGTACGCAGACTTTTCGATGGAGATGCACCTATATCAACGTGTACGCTCTACCTCAAAACACCAACACATGCCCTATAAAAAAAACCTGCAAAAAACATGGATTTTCAAAATTTTAGAAGCAAACAGGGTATTGGTTAGTCAAAGCTTCCTATTTCTATGTTAAACCCACAAATGCATGTAAATAGAGTTCATTAATCCAAGGTTTAAAACAAAAATGAGGAAAATAACAAGTGATTTACACTAAAAAACTTGAAAAATGACTTTGAAGAACTCAAAGGACCTCCATTAATGGAGGATGGACATAACAGTCCCATCGGGCGTGCCAAATGTGTTCAAAGAAAATTTGTTGAAAGTCATGGGTTTGGGGTAAGAATTCCTAAAGAATCCCTAAAGGCTTCAAGCAACAAATCAGTGGACCATCCGATAAGAAATGAGCAAGATTTTCTAACTAGCATACATTATGAAGTAAAATACTCAAACTTAAGCTAATTAAAACTATCTCTATTCTTTGAAAGCTTAAAATAATGAACCTAGTAAGCCCTAAGCAATCTGTTTTAGTGATTAAGAGAAAGAAATCTCCCCATTATAGGATTTTGAGCCAATGGTTCTTCCCTTTTACCCTCTAAATTGGATTAACAATACAAAAAATGAAGTAAATAGCTCAATATCTAAACTAGAAATGAAATCTAGAACCTAGATGCAAAATACTATAATCTATGCTTAGGAAGAAGGAAGGAATTCTTAAAAATGAGAGGAGGGGGTCTAGCCCTATATATAGTTTTCCATTTGGGGAAAAAGGGAAACTTTGAGTGCATGTGGGAGAAACACTAAATTCCAAAAAACACTTTTAGCAAGTCAAAGCTTACTTTGACTAGGTTTAGGGAGTGGCAAACCATGTTTAAGCTTAGTTAGACATGCTTAGGAGGTGATTAGGGTTTGGAGAGAGTTTTGAAGGGTCAAATCAATCTAACGGAATGGATTGAGAGGCCAGGAAGGTGATAGAAGTGGACTATAAGAAAGTAAGAAGCTAATGTAGTTAGAACGAAGCTATTATAGATTGTTTAAATGGTTTACAAGAGGAAAAATGACAAAAGGGATGTCGTAGGAAGAAAGTTAGATAGGTTGAACTGGCAGTGTATCGTCGGTTTGCAGGGAGAAGTGCAACTAGCACAATATTAGTCATAATAGTGCACTGGACAAACTACAAGTGTCTACAGCTATCACCACCCCTTTTAGCCTAGGATTTCCCCTTTCTACATCTTCTTCTATCCCTGGTCCCTTGACATGTTTAGGTTAGGATTTTCTTTCCGCATTAGGAGTAACAATAGTAGTAGAAGTAGGTAGAGGAACTGGCATTCTCCGATGGTCATTCTCAATCACTTAAGGTTCCAAAACTTGGAGAAAATCCCATTGTTACCTCAATGACCTAGTTCAACCTGATTTAGTATGGGTGCAAGTTTGAGCTCTAACTTTTTTTGGCACACTCGATGACATGAATTTAAAAAGATATACATCTTCATATCGGCAAGTTTGATGTATTATTTTTTAGATCCAGCCTTTAGATGCATACTTCAATGCATTTGGCAACTCCACTGATTCAATCCACCTATTATCTTAATTACAGACCAGTCCCCTCTTTCCTTTCATCCATTTCTATTATTTTGGTTTAGATTGCATGCAAGATGAACACAGATTTAATCAAATAACATCGATAATATATTATAATGTTTCTTCTATTCAATCTGGGATATTTTATTCAGTGATAAATATTACATTATATAAGAAGATGATGTCCTTTATCCAAGGAGTCAACATCAATCACCAATCCCCTATATCTCTCAACCACTACTAGAATCTCTCACCTATCCCACATATCTCTCTATCATCTCATATCCCTATTCTAATGGTGAGATTAACTCACATACATACAAATATGATATTAATATCACAATATTAATATCTCACACTCACCTAACTATTACAATTATATTATTAATATGAGTTCTATAAAATCATTATTAATAATATTACAATTTATTAATAATGTCACAATATATTTGTAACAATTTCCTTCTTTCCATAATTTTATTTTCCTCTTTTGTGAAGTTCTACAAGCATGATTTTGTTTCCATCATGGAATTCTCATTTGCAGCAGTAGTACCATTCCCCTCCATTACCACACTTTCAAAATCCTCCTCCATATCAGTTTTATGAGCCCCATCATGAATATTCATATAACCCAAAACCCATTGATCCATATGGTTATCCTTCTAACCATGTTGTTTTCCAAGAATTGGTTTTTACAGGTGATGGTGGTATTGTTATAGCAGGTGCTGATTTTTAGAGGCAGGTGCAAGAAATAGAGATGAACATGATGCAAATCAGATTTAAATGATCTATAAAGGCATATAGAGTTTTCTTCAAGGTCCCTTGTCTATGGGCCGGTCATGTGATAGGCTGGCTCAGCACCCAAAAAAAATTATGCTTTATTACCGAGATGTTGTCCTAGATTATAGAGTGGGTTGAAGAAATGGAGGCTCATAAATATAGTGTTAAGAAATCATGTAAATGGGGAAACCTTGCACTACCATAATATATCCCTTTCATTCCTCCTCCCCAATTTATATCATCTTAGCCTATTTTCCATGTCCCTAGCTTTCTGCGTGCTTCCCCCATTAAAAATTCCTTTCCTTCTATTGCTTCATTTCCTTCATTTTCTTTCCTTTCCATTACTTCTTATATGCACACTTCCAACACCCTCATTGTATTTACTTCCATTCCTCCCACAATATTTCCCTCCATGTCCATCCTCCCATCTTCTTTTGGGTCCCCTCTGTCTAACTATGCTGCAAATGAATAGCCCCTCACCTATGCATTATCCCTAACCAATGTCATCATGTTCAACGATTGTAGAATTATCAAAGAATGGTATGAATCTGATTGGAAAGATGGAATTTTACAGAGTGAGAAAAAGAGGGAACCTATTTCTCTAGAGGATCAACTAATTTTAGAGAGCACAGTTTTGAAGGAGACAAAGTTGTTTGTAGAGGTAGAACCATGCACCCAACCTGTAAGCATTCAAATTCAAGAAAACAATCTACATGAGGATCCCATTTATGGGATTGAGCTTCAGAGTAATGGGAAAAATAAAATGATCAAATTATGCCCAATCATATATCTCGATATTCTATAGCCAAAGACAAAGTTTCCTCTAGTCATGCTCATTTTAGAGCATGAGATAAAGCTTTAATGCGCCAAAGGTCAGTAGCAACGCCTCCTGAATCCAAATCCAGACCAACCAAAGGAGTTATATATATATTTTTTTATACTTTGAGGAGAGTGAAATACCATCTGCAGGTCATTTTTTAACTCTTGATGAAGACCATGTCAAGTACCAAATCAATTACATGATCAAAATTTGTGAGGAAAGGAAACTACTTCTCCCTTCATGTTGCAGGTTTTACTTGAGTGCACCTCTCCACTAGTTAGTGTAGGTTTATTTTTATAAAAACAAGTGCTTGTGAACACTCTACATGTTTCCCCTTGGAACATGTATGATTCTCATCTTTTATTCAGATTTTTTTCTCGGCGTAATCCCTTTGGTACACTTTCCTTTCCTGTTGCAATTTCACTGTGCGCTTTTTTATTTCCTAGGATGGCAGTTTAGTTTTTAGAAAGAGGTAGCTCTAATAGTCTACACATAGTTTTCCACTCTCAGAATCCAAGTCATAATATCTTCAATGAGAGTAACAACTCTTTAGAGTTCAGGAAGTGCTTCAAGTGACTTCAGGGGTATTCTTCAAATTGCAGATTAGATCTTCAATTTTTGGGTTGACTCCATGCCTAATGGATGCTTATAAGGCCACTAGTCTCTTCATCTAGTAGTAAGATGGCCCTGAAATTCACCAAACCATTTTCCAAAATAAGCCCCTGGTTATTGTGATAACTTACATCTTCATTTTGACTCTGAAGATAAATTATTGCAGGTTGCACACACTCAGGTTGTTCCCTTGGTACATTTTTCCTAGTTGTAGTTATTTCACATGCCCTCACATGGCCTTCTTACCACCTCCTCATGATTTATTATTCCTTCACATATTTTTTTCGCTCTCACTTCCCTCTTTATTCTTCTATCTCCTTTCAAACTTTCTTTGTTCCTTCCTTTTATGCACATACTTTCATTCCCATTCTGTTGTGCACTCCCTACGCACGCGTTTGTAGAATTTCCTTCCAAATTTGGTTAAGTCACTTGGCATGCTTCTTGTGCACATGCCCTTCCTCTAAAGCTATACATTCTTCCGTTGCGCATCTATCCTTTGCACTTACACATTGCATGCTTCCTTCCTAGTTTTTTCCATGCGCCCTTTTCTTTCTGTCACTATACATTCCTCAACAGATGCTTGTGCCCCACTTGCATACTCGCGCACCTTATAGATATGAATATTTCTTCCACTTCCATGTGTAACTCATTTTCACACCCATCTTCTATATTTTCATGACTCCTACTTTTTTGCGTGTCCTTGTGCCTTCTTCCGCTCCAGTTACTGTGCCACATGGCAGCCTATCAGACTTGAGTGTGCTACATGCAACCTATAAAAGTGCACTAGTAGGGTGCCAAATCCTTATGAAAAACTAGTTCGAGACACATGGAAGAAACAATAAAATATATTAACATTTAGCCGAATCCTTCAACCAATCAGCGTGTGCCACATATTATTATGTGTACAATTCCCACTGTAGATCAAATTCTATTACATTTATCGGATTCTTTCATGCCTGGGCTCATTTGAAAGTTACTGACATATGTTATACGTTGGAATTTTGAAATTCACATTTTGGCAAGATTTGGTAGGTAGAAAACAAGGAAACGTCGTTCTAGTCATTAATACACATATCTAATCAATTCAACCACCAAATTTCTACATATTGGGTCTCCTTCTTCTGCACACCAAATAGACATGGGGAGGTACATCTGACAACATTACAAGTAGATTTGCAAGAATTTATTACTTATTATTGGTGGTTAGAAGTTTTTATCAAAACTTCCCTCTTATTTCTCCTCATCTTCTCTCCTTCTTCCATAAATTATAGATCTCTACTCGTTGTAATGATCCCTTTTTTTGTAACAAAACCATGCAAAAATGGTAGCTGACTTCCCATGAGTTTCAGACCTTGGAATTGATCTTTGCAATGTACTCTCCCTACTATCATGAATGTAAATGATTGTGTATTCCTTAAGAAATAAAATCAGGTTTCGTGGCACTTCTGTCTGCCCTTTTCTCATTTCTATTGTGTCTTGCCTCTTTGTTCACATTTCTGGCATGTTATGTGCATTTCCCACTTGCAGTTTCATTTTCATGTGTTTTTCACACATGGGAATGTTGGTTCTATGTGTTTATTTACTGTGGCACACACCTATCCACCCTCTCTCCCACGTTTTCTCCCTTTCCTTCCCCTCGTGGAAAGTGATCGACTCTTTCTTCTAGTGATATCAACATCCCTTTTAGCTTAGGATTCCCATTTTCTGTATCTCCTTCTATACCTAGTCCTTTAGCATGTTTAGGTTAGGAATTTCTTTCTACATTAGGAGTATCAGTAGCAGTAAAATTAGGTGGAGGACCCAACCTTCTCTGGAAGTTATCTCAAGTGCACAATATCCCACAACTTGGAGACAGTCACATTATTGCCTCAACGACCCAATTCAACCTAATATGGGACTGGTGTAAGTTTGAGCTCCAAAAAATCCAAACCAGGGAATCCTTTAAAGTTTTATGAACTTTGGATTGGGCCATATATCATTATTCCTTGTGAGGAGGCCAACTCTTTTAATTTGTCTCATCTTGATGAGGATTCATTATCAATTCAAGTCAATGGGATTTATCTCAAGCACTTCCATTAAGTTATTTTGCATCATGTACATATTAGAGTAGTTTCAATTCCTATAATTGCACCTTACGCACAGTGTTTTTATGATAGTATAGGTTTCTTTCCTCTCACGCATTCCTACACGTGATATTTTTTACTCTGAGGATAACAATCTTTGTGCGCACAGGTTATCAGATTTCAAAGAGAGGCAATATTCGATAGTTTTACACTCTCATAAAATTTATAAATAGAATATATTCATATGGAATTGACGATTCAATACAGAGTTCAAACAGTGCTTCATGTGGCTTTAGGGATGAATTCTTCAAGTCAAAGATCAAAATTTCATGTTTTTAGGATGACTCCAAGCCCAATGGATGCTTCAGCGATACTAATCTATTCATCTAGCAGGAAAATGTCCCCAAATGTCTTGAAATTGTTTTCCAAAATAACCCCCCTTAGTTATTTTAACAACTTGAAGTTTCATTTTAGCTTTAGCATCAAGTTTTTAGGTTACGCTCGCTGCTAGCTTCTTCCTTGGTGCATTTCCTCGGTTGCAGTTCTTCGCGTGCTCTTCATGTCTCTCCCTTTTTATTCCCCTTCCCTTCACTTTATTTTGTGTATATTTTACGTGATTTTTCTTTCCTCCCTTGTATTCTTTTATCTCCCTCCATTTGCCTTTTACACACATTCTTTGTGTATCCACTTTCATTTATCTATCATTGCGAACTCTATCGTGCACACATGTAGACTTGTCTTCCATTTTGCAAGTCCTCGACATGTTTTTCTCATGCATGTATTTCTTCCTTGATTTCCATGCATATCCACAAGTTGTAGTGCCTGGTTAAAAACAACCCACTTGAGACCCATGAACAACCTAGGTTTAGTTAGCAAATTATGGAATAATTATTTTTTGATTAGGAGTTAACAACCAAAGTCTCAAAGACAATTAAATTTAACTGATAAATTTTCCCATTATAATAATTACTAATTTCACATTATAAAGAAATAAGTGTAATAAGTCCACACCTAGCTCAAATCTCCCTAGGGATTAATTTAATTACTGATTACACTGACATTTTAACTAACTATTCCCTAATTAAAATTTTAGGGTTAAGGGACCAAAACAATTAAATACCCAAGGTATTTAATTCCACAAGATCAAGATAAGAGCAGGGTTAAATTACAGTGAGGAAAGGAATACATATTTAAAATCAATAGAGTGAGGTCTCACTTACCCACTCACAGAACTTGATCGAGAGTGTTTATAACTAGGTTACAAGGCAACAACTGCCACTAACAGATTCTGGAACAATTCGATGTAGACACCAAATTTAGGTCTTACGACACCCTATACCCCGTATCTTGTCCCGCAACCTAACCCTACCTCACCATCTAAAACCTTACACACTGAATTATAACCGCGGTCGGTTATCCAGTGATCAGCATCGGTCACTGTGACTTATACAAAAAACCAACCTTTCACCTATTTATCTCCAAACAATCTCATATCCAGCCTTGTCTATCCCTATAACTTGATCTAAATGTATCAATAACCAGTGACCAAACAAACAACATGGCATTTTATTATTGGTAGTTTAGTCTCTATTACTTTTAGTAACGAGGTACCTAAATCGTGATTTCGCAATAGCTTCTTTATTATCATTTGCATTAATTTGTATTAAAAGGGAACTGACCACCTTTGAAAGGAAGTCTAATATTTCTTGGGCCCAAGGTAGTTCCTTCACTTATTGTTTAACGAAAATCTGGTGGTCTTGCATTCTTATTTACAGGTAGTCCTTCCCAGACAAAAAGGATTTCTTCACAATCAGTTTGATCTCTCTACGGTATGTGCACACCTTCCCAACACTCAACAGGTATTCCTCCTAACCCTAACCCCTTATATGTTTCTCAATAGAATGAAAGGATAGAATTAACTCTATTCTGGAACTAAAAATTCGGTGCGAAACATTTTGGCACACCCGGTGGGACCCTATTCGGGTTTATTTCTTTCTTGCTTGTTTTTATATAAGGCACCCTTGCCGTTTCTTTCTTCTAAATATTCACAAAATATTTTGTCATTTTGGTAAAAGAATTTGTATTTCTTTCACATCTTTGCATTAGTGAAAGTCATCTTCTTTGCTTCATCGAATATCATCTTCGATTTGGGTTTAAAACACGTGCATCACATTCTTGCTTGCTGTTTTTGATTCGAGTGAACGTAGATTAAGTAACAGGTCGTACACGTGGGGGTGATATCCATGGTATTGATGAGAAATTAATCTTGCCCTCACTGCACAACACATACCAAATCACATCATAATCTACACAACATCTCAAACATCCCCCCTTTCCCGCGGTATTCCTCCGCCCGATTGAGGTAGCCTTACAAGCCAAAACAAACTTGACATCTCCCTTAGGTCTTTTGTTTAGGATTGACATCATCTGGCGTCTAAGGCATAAGCCCAAAAGTGATTAAAACTAATCCTAGGGTTAGTCTCTTGATTTGCTTGTGCATCTTGCTTGTTTTCTGTTTTTCTTTCAGTGTTGTTTCTCTGTTATACCCTATCTTAGTTATCACTTCAGATAGTTTGGTGGCTATACTAAGCCTTATTCTCTCCAAACCAATAGCCTCTTACGTTCTCTCTTTGCCTTCACAGTGACCGGCACGAGTCCTCTTCTACCGACATCGGTTACCCGACCGACGCCGGCTAAAGTTTGACCGACTTTAGTTACCAGACCGATATCAGTTATTGTGTTTTACAGTTCCTGACAAACCAGTAACCTACCAATTCCAACAGTTTGTTGCATTTTTTGTTCCTGATTGACTAATTCTATGTTGTATCCTCTTGTCCATGGTTTTTATCACCCGGCAACAAGCCGCAGCCATGTTTTCACATGCTTGTTCCATGTCTTTTCCTGAGTCACCCCCTTCCCATCCTATGGGGAATCCTACATACACTAATGCTTTTCCCAAGATCTCTATCAAAGATCTGGATTTTACTAAATTTTTGGATGCTAATCTTGGCGTCATACAGTATTATTTGTCTCATACCCTTAACCATACACCTGACAGTCAACTCCTCTTAGGTATGCCTATCAGTATAGCCACTCACTTAGCTCCTTCCCCACCTAATAACTCCGCCTCACTATCTTCATCCTTAGCCCCGTCTCCCAGCTCAGTGGATTCGATGGTCTATACTACACCAATTGGCTTTCCTTTGGTTAATCTGGGGCCCCACATATCACTACCGTCCACTGCCCCTACCTCATCTCTCTCGCAAATTGCCTCTTTCATAACTTGTTCTCTACCACCTATCCACACGAGATTTCCCTCTCAGTCTCCACCCACTTTTTCATTTCTACAAACGCATCTGGTGGCCTCCACATCTTATATAGGACACCATTATTCAGCCACCTCAACACATTCATCATCGATACCATATCAACATTTAATCCCACCATTGTCTAGTAGCGGCTCTTGACCTAATCCTCCTCTGTTTATGATGACAGCACCATCATCTAACCTAACCAATGATTTAATTAAATAGATGATGGACAAGATGCAAAATCTTGAGGCTTCTGTTTTAGGAAACTGTAACACCCTGACATACGAGAAAGTTTGTCGGGATCCTATTCACCCTTCTATCCCCCTTCATACATATCCTCCTCAATGGGAATTACCGAAATTTACTCGCTTTAATAGTAAGGAGGACCCTCAACAACACTTACGATCATTTAGACATGCCTGTTATTTGATTGCTCATGACGATGCCTTACTATTTCGTACCTTCCCCATGTCCTTATCAGGACCTTCCTTGGAGTGGTACAGTGCTTTAGCCCAGCACTCAATCTTCTCCTTTAACCAGTTAGCCCAATCTTTCTTGGATCACTTCTCCATCAATATTTCCAAGAAAGTATCCATTACTGACCTCTATGCCATCCGACAATTTGAAGACGAGTCTATCGCAGATTTTGTTGGATGATGGCGGGGCCTCATCAACCAACTTACTTATGCCTTACCTGAGGCCAAGCTCATCGAACTCTTTATGCGGGCCTGCACTAAACACATTTCTCCCACCTTCCAAATTCAAAATTTTCACACCTTTTATGAGGCCTTTACTATGGCTCAGAAATTAGAGATTCGAGCCTTAGAGGAGGAGAAATTGAAGTTGCACAACAAAAACTCAAATTTCTAAACCCAGGACTCCACCAACAAACCCAACACCACCAACTCTCATGCATCGGCTGCTTCGAAATCAAAAGGATCTGTACACGCGGTAACTGTGAAATCTCAAGCACCGTCTTATACCCAGCTGAAATCCACCTATAAGTATAAAGCTGAGCCCATCCAGTACACTCCCTTGGGAGAAACTTATGAAGTGATCTTGGAAAAATTGCTTAAAGAAGGAGCTATCACCTTGCCTCCTGTTAAACCTCACTCCAGGTTTGATTCCGCCCGTGCTATACCTTCTTGGTATAAAGAAAATGAATTTTGTAACTTATATCGCGTGAAGGGACACAACCATGAAAACTACAAGATGTTGAAAAACATAGTGCAAGAAATGGTTGATGCACAGGATATAACCCTCGATAATCCTAATGCCCCTGCTAATCAAAATTTAAAAATCTTCAACAAACCATTTCCAAACCATTCCTCTAATAGTAACACAAACCAAGAAACCTTAGCTGAGGAGAAGAGTGTGCATGAGATCCATGTGGTTTTCAACTCCCAACCAAGGGCTTCTATTGAAGGAATTCTGAATCGAGCCTCTTCACCGACACAAGAGTCCTCACCTCCTTCTCCTTCATCAGGACAAGAGGAAAACCCCGCTATTCCTTTACCCATAAAGGAACCAACCGTCTAGAGTTCTCTTCTCACAGAAGAGCCTTCTTACACCACATCCCTGCAAGACTGTGAGTGGATGTTATCCAACTTATCTATTGCCCAAACATCTCCTTCCACTACTCTTGCTGCAAAAGAAGAAGGATCGCCACTTTTTTTGTTGTCCTTAGAAGAGAAACCCCTCAAGCCTACATCATCAAATTCCTTAATCATGACAGATCCTCTAGAACATGCCCTCCTCCCTATCATTTCTTCATCACCTAAATATTTCCAGCAACTGGTTGACCCTTTAACACCCATTGATACAACGCCTCATTCACCCCTTGTATCACACCCCCAGTGGACCAGAATCACAACCCACTTCTCTTCCATATCAAAATGCCCATCCATACGTGAAGATTGTCATCCCCCAGAAGATAGACGACTCTTATGGGCACGTTTGATAACACCATGCTCTACTCAAATGCAAATGACTAATCCAGACACCTCTACCATATACCCGAAGTTTTTACAAAAGCTCAAAATGCCTATGTCCTCACCTCCACACCCCTCATCTCCACCGAATACCTCATCAACCTCTATCAACCTAACCAAACCTTCCCCTATGCTTGGGAATTTACCAATACCCAGCCTGACGCACCCACCTAAATGGTTAGAATTATCCAAAAATAAATTTGTTAATCCACCTAGGAGATAGGCTCAATCTCCTCAAGTCCAATCTATGCCTCTGCCACACCAAAAACCCTCACCCCTGATCACACTAGTACAGCAGGCACAGCTTCAACCCTCGCCGTCAATCTTACCTTCTATATTGGGGCCTCATCCCTCCACCTTGCCTCAATATACCATGCCTCCCACATCTTCTTTAATACGACTAGTACCTTCTGCACCCATAATAAAATCCAAAGGCATCTCAACACTGTCGCCCCAAGTATCTAGCCTACCTACCAACCCTAAGAAAACTCAATCATCGAAGGACTTGTTTGCTGCCGCTCCTCTTTCCCCATGGTTATTTCCTGCCTCCACGTCATCTATGGCCTCATCATCTAACCAGCTAAACATGACTTCTACGCAAAAGAAGCCATGCCCAATTAAACCTGATCATCAAAATCCCTTGCCTAAACTACCACCCGTACGAACCACTTGTACCCAACCATTACCAAAACAATTAATAATCTCGCTCACTCAATCAACAGCCTCATCTTCATTTGACCTGCTCAAAGGATCTTACGCCAAGATCCTTGATATGCTGATAGAGGATGCGACCATTTACCTACCCCCACTCAGACCCTATGATCCATCTAAACCTCGACCTATAGGTTATGATGAATCTAAAATCTATCTACCACCGCACACTAGGACACAATGTAGAAGGATGCAAAGCTTTAAAATCCATCCTTCGTTAGTTGCCTATCTCAGATAGACAATGTTAGAAAGACAACTTATGGAGAGAGAAGCCCCTAGCTTCGATCCCTTCTCCTATACCACCTGTCCCCGCCTCACCAAAATCTATCATCATTACAACCCCGCCTCTTGAGAACAATGACTTATCCCTGCCATCTTCCTCCTCTCGTATTCACGAGATCAACATGATTAGCATTGCTACTCAAGGTCAGAAATACAATGGAAAGCTAAAGAAAGCACACCTGCTTTCTTCTTCCGCCATCCCGATCACACCACCACCTAAAGTGGTTATTCGTGGACCTACCTATCCAGTCTCTGATGGAGTTACCCATCGTACCATGATCAAACAACTTCACCAATCTCCTGTAAAAATGACACTGTATGATCTCATTCCAACATCTGAATCGCATTGACAAGCTCTAATTGAGATCCTTCAAGGGATAGAGGTCTTACCTAACAAAACCTTGCCTATTTCCTCCATCTTAACACCCAACCATGTCTCTTCTCTCACCAAACAACCTACCTCTGCAACCACTTCTGTCTCTGTACAGAAAGTCACTGTTGTCAGTTTTTCCGAAGAAGAAATTGTCATCTTTGGTGCAGAAGATCCTGACCCCACTCTTTTCATCTCAGCTTACGTTTGAGACATCTAGGTACGTCATGTTATGATCGATGGGGGCACTAGCCTAAACATCATCTCTTCCAAATCCTTCCAATAGATGAATATCCCTCCTAGCTGCATGTGTGTCAACCCCACCATGTTGCATTCATTCAACAATGCTATTACTTCTACCCTAGGCACCGTGATCCTTAACATTCGTGTAGGGCCATGTACCTTACCTGAACTCTTCTATGTCCTTGAGGGAGAATTCCAATACAACATGTTGTTAGGCCGCCCTTGGATCTGGGCTATGGGATACATTCCCTCCACCTTACATAGATGCATCAAATTCGAGTATGAAGGGAAGTCATACACCATCACAGATGACGCTTCCCCCTTCAAAACCTGTAATATGTTATACCTCCCTAATGATGTGCTTGTACCCATCAAGACACCCATTGATCCAACTAACCATCTACTTCAACCACGCCTCAACCATCCTCCTTAGCAACACCCTCACCTTCAACCAATGAAACCACAGACGCAAATACTTCTTTCCTGCGGACAACATCCCAACCTCAAATCCCTTGGTAGGTGTTTTTCAACACCTTACGCTGGGGGAGTACCATCTATACAACGTTAGCACCTTCCATACCCCACAAGAGTATGGAAAATTACATGCACATCCTACCTACGACCATCGTGTGGGGGAGGTGATCTCCTACGGACAACCTAATTGCCACACCAACCTAACGTATGGGGGTGTCAAAGCATCCTCTGTCACCTCTAAACCTCCCACTGGTGTGGTTCCCTTCCAATTAGATTTTCAATATCTAACCAACTGTCGTTTCGTCCTCAACTTCCTGACATGCTGTGCTTGGAAAGGTTTTGGATTCGGTCTTTATGAACAAGGTTGACATACGATCATTCCTGTGACTACACGTAAATAAAAAGATCGTCGTTGTCTTAGATTTTCTAAACCACCTACACTGAAGAAACCTCATGTCAATTGTATCCAGGAAGAGGACGAAGTCATCAATTCTGAACAATCATCGCCCATTTTACCATCTTCACCCATGGAGTCGATAGACCCGAAATCTATCCCTCCCAAAAATTTTTTTTCATGAATGCTATTTTCCTAGGTCCTCTCACTTATCGACATGATGGTGAGGACCCATCTTCTGTCCCCCTTTTACATCCAGACATGATCAAAGAAGACCTACCTTCGACTAATGTTGTGGAGTGCTAGGATGATGACTCTATCCTCACCTACCTTGGTGCGGATGACTCTTATATTCAACACGCCTTACCATCTGAAACCCAAACCATGTTAAATGAGTCGACTATAGAAATCAACATCCACATAGAGGATGATCCTCACATTGTAAAGATCAGAAAATCTCTCGATGCATCAGAACAAGCCACCTTCACTACCTTTCTCCGTGCCCGTAATCAAGCTTTCGCTTGGTCCTACGCCGACATGTCAGGAGTTATCCATAACATCACTCTGAAACCAGACTCCAAACCAGTTAAACAGAAGTTGAAAAAAATGCAGCCACGCATTGCCCTCTTAGTTAAAGAAGAGCTTCAACAACTCCTTTTTGTCTCTTTCATCTTACCTGTTGACTATCTGTAATGGATTTCTAATGTTGTACCTGTCACTAAAGCAACGGGGGGACTTTGGATATGTATGGATTTCTAGGATTTTAACCTCGCTTTCCCAAAGGATGACTTCCCCCTACCTAGCATTGATCAACTTGTTGATCTCACTGCGGGCCATGAGATGCTTTCTCTCATGGATGGTTTCTTGGGATATAATCAAATTTTAGTAGCCCCGACTGATCAACATAAAACTACCTTCATTACCCCTGAGGCACCTTCTGCTATCGTGTCATGACATTTGGCCTTAAGAATGCTGGTACGACCTATCAGCGGGCTATGACTTACATTTTTCATGACATTATGCACACTATCCTTGAATATTTTGTCAATGATCTTCTCAGAAAATCTAAACATCGTAGTAAACATCTCGATGTTTTAACCATTATTTTTGATCGCCTATTACAATACTATGTTCGTCTTCAGCCAAAGAAATGTTTCTTTGGCGTCCTTTTAGGAAAACTCCTTGGCTTTATAGTCTCTTTGCGTGGCATTGAGGTCAACCCCACTAAAGTCAAAGCTATTTTAGAAATGCCCCCACCCACTAACCTAAAACAATTGTGTAGTTTGCAGGGAAAATTCCAATCTATCCATCGTTTTATCTCACAACTCTCAGATTGATGTCAACCTTTCCATCATCTCCTTAAAAAGGACATTGTATTTCAATGGAGTGAGGAGTGTCACAAATCCTTTGAGGCTCTTAAAACTTATCTCTTGTAGCCACCCGTGCTTATCCCACCTCAGGACGATCACCCTTTCTACCTTTACCTTTCTACCACCGACCATGCTGTAGGAGCCATGCTCGCACATCGTGACTCTGAGCATCGAGAAAAAGTAGTTTATTACATAAGCCATACTCTTGTGGATTACGAAACTAGGTATACACAAGTCAAAAAGGTGTGCCTAGCCCTATCATTCATGGCCACTAAACTCTGACATTGCCACCTGAATCACAAAACTTTTGTCATCACCAATGCTGACCCCATACATTATATGTACGCCAAACCTCATCTAAACCAACGCATCAGCCGATGGCTTATGCTCCTCACCGACCTCGACCTTGAGTTCGTACACCAGAAATTAGTCAAAGGAAAAACTATTGCAGACCAACTCGCAGAAGCCCCTTTACCTGGGGAACAGTTTACCAATTTTACTTTCCCTGATGAACTCATCGCAACTCTTTCACTCAATGATGCGTCTTATCTGATGACTCTCTTCTTCAATGGATCTAAATTCCAACACGGTAGAGGGGCGAGAGTTGTTCTCATTCCTCTTGAAGGTGCACCTATGCCTCTTTCATTCAGGCTTGATTTCCCCTGCACTAACAATACAACGGAATACGAGGCCCTTGTTTTGGGTCTCCACATTGTGTTACACTTAGGTGTGAAGTCTATTAACATTTTCGGTGACTCTCAATTGGTAGTAAATCAAGTTACTGGCATCTATCAATGTAGAAATGAGGAACTTCAAAAATACAAACATTACGTGGATTCACTTTTGACCTTCTTTACTCATTATTCTATCCAAACCGTTCCACGCTCAACTAATAAATTTTTAGATACTATGGCTTGCTTGGCCTCACAAATTCCTACCTCACCAACTAACTCTGACCTATTTTTCTTGGTCCAACAACTCTTTGCCCCATCTTATTTGGTCTCGGATGTTTGTATGGTAAATAATGTATCTGTTGATTCATAGGATACCTGGTATCACCAATTTCACAACTACCTTACAAACTCCATTCTCCCACCTGACCTTAATAGTAATGGCAAACGTGCTTTTCTTAAAATTGTTTCTTGTTATGTCGTCATGGGGGGAATCCTCTATAAACGTGGCTTTGATGGTATCCTCCTTCAATGTCTAACCAGCGCTGAAGTCACTCATACCATCCAACAATTCCATGATGGAATTTGTGGTGGGCACTTTAGTGGCTTTATCATGGCCAAGCGGATCCTTCACCTAGGATATTATTGGCCTACTCTTAACAAATACTGATGTGAATATGTTAAGCATTGTGTTATGTGTCAACAACATGCCAACCTTCAACATACTCCTAGCCACCCGCTACAGGTCGCACCAGATATTTGGCCTTTCTCACAATGGGGTTTGGACCTTATTGGTGAGATTCATCCACCTTCTTCGCAACATCACCATTGGCTCATCATGGCAACCGAATATTACACTAAATGGGTGGAGGCCATTCCATTCATTTCAACCAAAAAGGAGAAAATTGTTGAATTCATCAATCATCACATTATTTTCCGTTTCAGTGTTCCTCATCGCTTGATAACCGATAATGGAAAATCTTTCAAAAATAAGCTGTTATGAGCCCTTTGTGACAACTTTGGTATCAAACTTAGCTTCTCGTCACCCTACTATCCACAAGCAAATGGTCAGGCCAAATCTTCTAACAAAATCTTAACCAAAATTCTCATGAAAGTTGTTAATGATTCTGGTCAAAATTGGCATGATCACATCCCCTTTTCCCTTTGGGCTTATCATACCAGCATTCATACTTCCACTAATTCGACACCATTCTCTCTGGTATATGGTACGGAGGTTGTCTTGCCTCTCGAAATACAAATCCCTTCCATTAGAATATCTCTCTAGGATATTCTCACCAATGATGACTTCCGCCAAGAGCGGTTAGCCCAATTGGAGCTTCTTGACGAGTGTCGTCTTACCGCTCTTGACCACCTTCAAATTTATCAAAAGCACATCAAGCGTGCTTATGATAAGCGAATTCATGAGCATACCTTTAAAATTGGTGATCTTGTCCTCAAAGAAAATCAACATGTAACCAAACTAGAAAAGAGAAAACATGGAAAATTTCCTCCTAATTGGATTGGGCCTTACATTATCACTCACACTTACGGATTAGGTACTTATCATTTAGCTTCACTTCATAGTAAACCTGAGCCTGAACCCCTTAATGCCTTGCATCTCTGACCATTCTACTGTTGAATTTAGTGTTACATCACTCCTTATCTACCTTGCGCTCGTCTCTTGAGCTCATTTACCACCTCCTACACCTTATTTTCATGCATCTCAAAGTAGAATCAAGCTCACATGGTTTGATCATCACCTCCTCTTAAAGATGCCTTCTTTTAGTCTGGTCCATGACTTAAATGTATAAAAATAATGAATTCTCAATTATAGATTTCTGGGATATTCTTGAGTCAAACTTACTGTAAAACTAGATGCTTCATGCCAAACAGACATCTAGACCTCTAAGCTATAAAATAGACTGCTCCCTTGAAGGATAGCTATGTGCAAAGCCGCATCTACTACTATAAGTAGACTACTCCCTTGAAGGACAGCTATAAAAAGTCAGCCTCTATCAGAAGCTTCTCACATTGATCAGCTTTGTGAAGACCTCAAGAAAAACAAAATGCATATCCCCTATAGACTTCCCACATCGATCAATCTATATCCAAAAAAAATAAAAGCAATATTCAAAAGAACTTTTAAGTCATGGACTTTTCTATTTAGGTTTGGTTCTCTTCGTCAGAATAATCACCTTATAACAAGTTCTCTGCGCCCCAGCTATACCATTCACCTCACCTCACCATTCTTCAAAACAAAAATACTCAAGGGACATGGCGTATATCCGATATATTGTGATTATACAACTCTTTTGACCTATCGACTTCTAGCCTATGCAAGGTACCTAGGGATTCAAGTTCATCCTACAATAATACATGGTTTGTTTAGCTCTTTCCAACTATGGGACACTTTTTTCTCTTTTACCCGAATCTAGGATTGTGTGTTGACCTTAATTAGGACACAGTTTCCTATGCTTTAGTAAGCTAACCCTCACTTCACCTATACCCACACCAACACCAACAACATTACCCTACTAATATCAACATTTTTACCAACAACTTGCCTAACCACAACCAAATTTCCTGAATTCACCTCTCCCTGGTCCTAAGGGAGAACTACATTGGTCTAAGGCCCCTCCTTGCTTTGTACAATGGGATATGTAGGCAGCACTTAGGAGACATGGGGTCTCCCAAGGTTAGCTCAACCATCCCCTACCATAACCTATCATGTGTTTTGATTTCTTTTAAACTATAAATATTTTCACATATTTATATTGATAACACTCACCTTTGTCCTTTTTCAATCCAAACATTCAAAACACAAACATTCTTCTTATTATCATAAACTCAAATCAACATACATATTCAATTTTTTTTAGATGTTAAACAAATACATCTTCTCTATCATCGACGTGCAGGTCGGCATCCTTATTTATTCTTCTACCCCTATGAAATTCATTTAGGCCCCCGTGCCTCATTTTGAACCAGGTAGTGATGGTGATCGTCGACACTGCTCACCTGGACTCTCTATCCTTAAAGGTGCCACTACTATTGGTTCCTCCCACTAATCTGCCAATCTCTCCTGTAACATATAAATACACCCTCTCACATGGAGGAATCTTGCATCTAGTTTCCCCACTCATGACTGCAAAGCCTCTAACAATCCCATAATCTCGTTCACCTGTGTTTGAAGCTGGTGAACTAAACCCTGCAGGTGGTCTCTCTCCATTGTAATCACAGCTATGTCAGGAGGATCAGCCCTCTCATGTGTACTTCACAGCTCTGCTACCCACCATAATCTATAAGACTCTGTCACTTCTGCATCTATTACCCTGCGATCGTCTGCTATCTCTTCTGGTCCTTCTGGAAGTGTCGGCTGTGGAGGTGAGAATGGTGCCTCAGTGTCACTCCTCCTGTATGGTCTATGAGCCATGGGTATATCCTAAAAAAATCCAAATTGTCGCCGCATGTGATCTAGAGGAATCCTCTCGTACTCACCTGACCTGTGTCCCGTGATCCACCTCAATCACTCTGCACCCCTCAAATCCTCAGCTATGTTTGTCATCACCATATAGTTCCTGTAAGGCCTCCAATGGATATCCGCAATCGTCACCATCTCCCACATCTACCTATAATACTCAGCGTCATCTGTCACGGTCTCGGATCTCGCCTCTTGCTCTTTCTGGACCCATCGCCTGAATCCCAACCTTTACACTCTTGTCTCTCCTACCTGGATGGGTCGACCTATTGGTCACACACACACAATGTGCTCATAGGCCTAAGAATGTAATAAGTATGCACAATCCAGTGTAGTCCTGTGATTTCACCTACATGCTCATAAACCCCTATATAGCTCTGCCAGATATGTGAGTGCCCATGTGAAAGTAACGCTCCCTTCTATCATTTCCCAAATAATACACATCAACGATTTTGGAAATCTTCCCCTGTCTGCTCTCGGTAAGGCATAATACCCCACCGCTATCATTAATACCACGACCAACCTTGTTGCCTCAGGGTGTGCCGCAAAAATTATACCATAAGTGAATGTCAAACCTCGCTGTGTCAACTCTCGTGCGGCTAGACAAAATACTTTCGTTATCGCTGCCCGCGCCACATTAGGCCCTGCCTGATACACTGGTCCTCCTGTAATTGGAAGTCTCAAACTTTGAAACACATCTTCTAATGTCACTGTCATCTCCCCTGTTGGCAGATAGAAGGTATTCTTTTTAGGATTTCATCTCTCAATTAGCGCCTGGAACATAGCATGATTGCGTGTGATTTGTGAATAATAGAAGATTATACTTAACCCCACATAGTTTATTAATGCCCACTCAGCTGGTGTTACATCTACTCAGACTCGTGAAAACAAAGCTGGCACCCTATCATTCATCCTTAACCCTGCCTGTGCCTGCACACATCAAACCAACAAACAACAAATCAACAAATAAATTCCCACGTGTTTTTTATCACAATCCGCAACTTTACATAGTAACCGATTTCGGTTATAGATAACCGATACCGGTTATTCCTAAATGATATCGATCACTGTCAATTCCATCTACCCGGCTCAAAAACACCACCTATGGTTACTTATTCGCTTGTTTGCGCCTCTCTATACCTAAACACATATCCGAAACCCTTGATTACCTACCCCATAACACCCACCCCATCCCAAAACTTTTCCTATCACCTTTATTTTTCATCTCTATCCACTTACCTTCCCACATCCTATTCATAATCATGTAAAAATTTAATTCTAACCAAAAATTATACCTCCTAGGATGCAACAGTTTGAGGTGGAACCTGTCTTCCCTCTCCTTTCTACCCGTTGGATGCTTCTCCTTGTTCAGCCATGTTCACCACCCTCTTCACTATTACTTTCCTTGACGCCTTCTTAATCCAAGCCCACGATCACTTTACCTGTCTCTTTCCTCCTTATCACTCAATTCTCCCATGCAATTACTTGTATCTACGTCAACAGCCTCGCATCTTCGTATTTAACATGTTGCATGACTCTAAAAATAAGATTTCAGTTACCTCCCAAGCTTTTCTATTTTTAGAAAAGCTCGTTTAAGAGTAACCGATATTGGTTAGCTAACCGGTATTGGTCAGGTTGTGACCAACAATGGTTATCTAACCAATATCGGTCATCTATCTCCTCTTGCTTGAACCTAATCATTTTCTTTGTATTTTGAATTTTTTGGCAGTGCCCGCCTCTTTTCCCTACATAAACGACATCACTATCAACATCCATCATCATAATAAAAATTAACATTTCAAAACATATGCATATCATCAACACATCATCAACATCATCTATATATATACATCAAATTCCAATACCATCGAAAAAACACATACAATATTTTAATATATGCATCAAATCAAACATTATTCACACCATGTGGATCAAACTCATCATCTATATATATCCTCAAATCAATGTCAACATATATAAATTTCCCTGTATGGGGCCTCTATAATCCAAAATACAAAGTCAGCACGCAGGCCGTTGTCTCTGTCAAAATCTCGACTCGGCTCGCAGGCCGGTCTCTCATGTCAAAAATATACTCAGCTCACAGGCCAATATCAACTATATAAAAAGTACTCGGCTCGCAGGCCGGTATATACAACAAAAATGCATACATAAATCCTATGAGGGCACGCAGGCCTCTATATACACACTTGGTTCATAGAACGATGTCTCTATCAACAAATCCTCTATCAAATCAACAAAACCCATCTCCACTCCTGGGGTGACTTAGCTCTCTCCCCCTCCCTTGGCCCATCCCTCAGCTGGCCCCTGTGCTGGATCTTGCATCCTACCTGTAACCGACCAACCGACTGTGGCTGCGGCCCCCTATGACCTATGACTCTGAGACGTCTCAGCTCTGTGAGCTGCATATGGCTGATAATCGGCACCAGTACCATCTAGTACATCCTGATAATAACGGGCCTCCACTCTTGCCTCCATGTATCGGGCCCGTGCCACCATGGCCGGTGGGGCTGGTCCCCCAGCTCTTAATAGAAGTGGGCCTTGTCCTGCCTGTACACCCTGATCCTGAACCTGTGGTGGCGGTGGAGCTACCATCGGAGCCTGAACAGGGACTTGTGCATGTGCCTGAACAGGGATCTAGACCTGTGGCTATGCCTGTGCCTGTGGATGTGCCTATCCCTATACCTGTCCCTATGCTTGGCCAACTGCCCCTGTAGCATTCTGATATATGCCTGCGCAGTAGTAAGCTGCCCCTGTAACAACTACACCTACCCCAAGAGACGGTCCCTCTCCGCTATAACAACTGCCAAATCTGGTTGTGTGGGTTGTACTCTCATGGCTGCCCTCTTCCCTGCCCACCAAACCAAAAATGAACCTGTAACTCTGGCGTCATCCATCGTATCATCGGCCGGTCTCTCTGCTACCCAGACTGGGTCAAATGGCTATGGTACAGGTAGTGGTGCCTCTACATCCTCCCCCTAATACTGTGGGAAGGGAGGTGGCTCATCCTACCGTAGGCCTAACTGTCACCGTACCCTCTCTTGGGGAATCTGCTCATACTCCCCGGGTCTCTGTCCAGCTATCCAGAAGATGTATTGGATCCAACGCAGCTATGCTCGGGCTCCTCCATGGGGATGATGGCCTCTGTATGGCCTCCATATAATATATAAGGTAGTCACGCCCTCTAGCATATGTCTATAATACGTGACATCCCACCCTGCAATAATTGCTCATGGCTGGCCCACAACCCCCAACCACCTCTGAAACCTATATCTATAAACTACCTATGGCCCTGGTTGCTGGGGTAACCCTACTAGTCGTATGCACAAGATATGCTCGTAGGCCCAGCAGTGTAATAGGAATGTCGAACATATACCGAATCACCTCATACGGCGATAGCCCCAGAGCTCTCTGTATAGCTACACTACATACACCGGTGCCCATGCATAGTAGGTGTGCTCCTTCACCATCTCATGTAACACTCCCATCAGAGCTCGTGGGAAGTGGCCTCCCTCTGAGTTAGGGAGGCCGAAGTAGGTGATACCGACCATCATCAGCATAGTAAGCCGTGTCTCCTGTCGATGCGCGTGATACATATCGCCATAGCAGATGCTCACACTATGATACGTAATCAATGGGGCTGCATCCCTGAATACCTGTACGATGTTATCCATCGTTGTCTCATCATCCACCTGGAACACCACCTCACCTATGATCGGTAGTCTCAGGATGCGATACACATCCTCTAGCGTGACTTTCATCTCTCCAGTAGGGAGATGGAAGACATTGGTTTTCGGATCCCATCTCTCGATGAGGGAAACCATCAGGCTATGGTACCTATCCACAACCCTATACCTCTGGACTCCACCAAGTCCAACCTCCCGCATGACTGCCCACTGCGTTGCAGTCACATGTGGCTGCATCTGCCCCAGTAGAGGTGGCATCTGATCCTGCATTGTTAGTTGTTGGCGTGCCTACAAAAACAACCCACTCCATCAGGCCTACCCTTTACAAAACAACTACCTTAACTCTCTATACTCACTCACCCACCCAATCACAACCTGACTCTATAAACACATCTACACCCACCTAACTTACCCTATACATCTATAAATTCCTCTCACTCTTATGGTCCTTCTTTAAATATCCTACCCACTCCAATCAAACCTAAAACACCTCATCTCCCTCAACATCAATAACCCCATCCAACAAACATCTAAAATATCCCCTTTACCTATCCCACACCCTACCAATCGCCCCACTCATACTCCACCCGCTCTCCTCTCGCCCTCTAACCATACCTCAACCAATTTAACCCCTCCTAATTCATACACAACCCATAACCTATCCTACCTGAACCAGCCCCCAACCACTCGATTACCCCCCACCCCAATAACCTTTCCTAACAACTCTACCTTCTCCCCCTTCACCCCAAAACTCTATCCTACCCACCTACAACAAACCAACACAGCAAATTTCACAACCTTACCTCCTCCCCATGGTGACCGGTACCGGTCACCCTCAACCGCCATAGGTCCCCCACCAATAGTGTATGTCCAAATTTTATGCACCGACGTCAGTCGACACATGATTGATGTCAGTCTCTAAACCCACTAATCTACACAACTTACGCTGTGACCGATGCCGGTCACTTAGTGACTGACATCGGTCACTGTGGGATTTCGGTGCCAGACTGAAAATGGCCCCTAAATCCCCTTTTTTCCTATTTCTACCCATCTACCTAGAATAATTGCCTAAAAACTTACCCACCCTGTCATTTTGGCCTACCTAACCTATCTACCCACTCCATTTTATGATTTACCTTCCTTTATTCATTATTTTATCAAATTTTGGATTCCTACCCCAAAACCCACATCCTAGCTAAATTCATCAACTTCACAAAAATAAGGGTTCAGAGCCTACCGGTATGACTACACATCATCTTGGTGGGATAGGTGGTGGTGGTCCAGCTCCTCCAACACCTCCAGCACCTCCTGCTCCTCCAGTCTGTGCCATAACTCCAAATCTCCTCAGCAGGGTCCTCAAACAATCGAACTCTGCCTCCTGATCTCTGGGGCCTACCAATAACTAACTCCCCCACTCAACTAGTGCTAACTCAGCCCAAAAACTCAACCCAATCAATTCAAAACTCAGACAAGAAAAAGGTTGGCACTCAAATTCACAATGTGAAAATGACATGTCGTATTTTTTCTTTTTATAGGTTTTGACCTCTAACCGATATCGGTTAGGGCGCGCCCTAGAAGACCGATATCGGTCTCCTAACCGATACCGGTCACCGCTAACCGATATCGGTTACCTGCCTAGTTTAACCTAACTCCTGCCCTTATCCACCGAACTCTATTTTTCACCACATCACCTACCCCCGGCCTTTACTCAATAGCCTTATTTTGAATTCATTGGCCCGACCCAAGGCTGCAACAAACTAATCAGCCTGACCCAAGGCTACAAAAAACCAATCGGCCTGACCTAAGGCCACAACAAACCAATCGGCTTGACCTAAGGCCGTAACAAACCAATCGGCCCGACCTAAGGCCGTAACCAATCAATCGGCCCAACCCAAGGCCGCAACAAACCAATCAGCCCGACCCAAGACCGCAACAAACCAATTGGCCCGACCCAAGGCCGCAACAAACCAATCGGCCCGACCCAAGGTTGCAACAAACCAATCAGCTCGACCCAAGGCCGCAACAACCCAACTGGTCTGACCCAAGGCCACAACCAATCACTTGGCCCGACCCAAGGCTGCAATAACCCAACCGACCTGACCCAAGGCCACAACTAATCACTTGGCCCGACCCAAGGCCGAAACCACCCAATTGGCTTGACCCATGGCCACACCAATTAAGTACCTAGACCGAGGCCCGTAAATCAAAAAGTTATCTCCACCCATCATGTACTTGTTTGTTCAATCGAGCTCACTTGTTCGTGTTTTAGCACAACTAGGATACTTGACTTGTTTAGCTGACCAGCTTTGCCTAGACTAAGACCGTGATGTTTATTTCAACCAAACCAACCATTTGGTACTGCCGAACATGCCTAAATGTTCCGATACCTTACCCGTTATATCCCCTAGAGATACTTTCTATGCCTTGGATACCAGGATTATATCAGCCTTGTTTGGATAAACTATCAGCCTTTGCCTATGAATTACTTGTTTTCTCTTCAAAACATGTACCCTGGTCACACTACTGCATTTTAACGTGCATCAGCTTCCTTGCACTTACCCCACCATATTACCAACATCTCACCATCATTTACCCTTTATCAACCCTATCCCTGATTTCATGTCGCCTCAATTTGTGATAGATTTGAGGGGGATTACCTATACCCTTAACTGGGACAACCACTTTTTATTATTGTCATTGCAGCTTTATAAGACAAGCTACACGACAACAAGGGGCAAATGTAGACACCAAATTTAGGTCTTACGACACCCTGTACCCCGTATCTCGTCTCGCAACCTAACCCTACCTCACCACCTAAAACCTTACACACTGAATTATTTATTAATTACCTTATAATTAATAAATCCACATCTCCAACCCTGCCACCTCACCTCGCCACCTCACTTATGACCTAGCCCTAACCCTAAACTAACCTAATTAAGACCTATGACTTGGTCCAGACCCACACCCATGACTCATCACCCCTCACCCGCATCAAAACGAACCTAATAATGACTTGACCAAGCCCACAACCGACCCCTCGGGAGAAAAGGAGGGAAAGTTGGCTATTTTACTAAAAATAGCCAAGTTTGACCTAACCGATATTGGTCCCTACGCTGCCGATGTTGGTTAGGCAACCACCATCGGTTCCCTATAAATGACCTCCCCCAACCAAAAACAAGGATCCGAATCCATTTGCAAGAAAAAGACAAGTGAGAAGGAGAAGAGTTTGCAGAGAAGAGCATTGAATCCAAGACTGTAACTGATCAATGAGATCACTGTCACACTCGTCCAAGCATTAGGAGATTCAGAGGATACCTTCATTAGCTCACTTTCGATTGTCGAATCATCCCACCTAAGCTTTTCCTTTGTCACCACATTCCTCGGACCTGTATCCTCGTCAGAAAGTAGTAAGTAGTATCTTGTATTCTTTTAGGCTCCACTTCGTGAAATTTTGATTGATAGTAATTATAAACTCACCCCTAGATCTAACACCCGGCATCACCCTGCACTTAACCTTCATTCATCCATCCCTCTATTGCCCAGAAAATAGCTTTCTCACTCTCTGAGTCATCTCTGTCGCCTTACTATTCCCCCCAACCATCTACCAACCTTAAAAACCCCATAACCACCCTATAATCAACCTCTGCCTAGAAGCCCCTAAATCACTGCCCCTACTGATATCGGTTATCCCCTACCAGTAGTGTTTTTATAACCACGGTCGGTTATCTAGTGACTGGCATCGGTCACTATGACTTATACCAAAACCAAACTTTCACCTATTTATCTCCTAACAACCTCAGATTCAACCTGGTCTATCCCTGTAACTTGATCTGAATGTATCAATAACCAGTGACCAAACAAACAGAATGACGTTTTATTATTGGTAGTTTAGTCTCTATTGCTTTTAGTAACGAGGTACCTAAATCATGATTTCGCAATAGCTTCTTTATTATAATTTGTAATAATTTATATTAAAAGGGAACTGACCACCTTCGAAAGGAAGTTTAGTATTTCCTGGGCCCAAGGTAGTTCCCTTACTGATTTTCTAACTAAAATCTGGTGGTCTTGCATTCTTATTTACAGGTATTCCTTCCTAGACAAAAAGGAGTTCTTCACAATCGATCTGATCTCTCTACGGTATGCGCACACCTTCCCAACACTCAACAGGTATTCCTCCTAACCCTAACCCCTTATCTGTTTCTCAAGAGAATGAAAGGATAGAAGCAACTCTATTCTAGAACTAAAAATTCTATGTGAAACATTCGAATCCACTAGAAAAAACTTTTCCTTTATTTATATTAATCAGGGGTCACAAGGTCCAACTTTTAGGGTTAGAAGTTTTGTTTAGGCTCAGGGGGTGAATTAACTCCTTACCCACTCTCTAACAGGATCACATTTTCAACTAGATTTTTTTCATACTTAACACATTCAAAATTTCCCTAAAACATTCCCATTGGATAGGAAATTTTATCACCTTTTTATTGATATAAAGAAGTCCTCCTAACTCCTTGTAAAACTCTAGATATGGACAGGTGGACTTAGAGGTCAAATTTCTCCCCAAAGGGCAGATGTGCGGGCTCAGGGAAGAAAAATTTCCCAAAAGGCAGGTTGGCAGAGCGCGGTGAGGTTTAGAATCTTTTTCCTTTGTATAGGAAAGAAATGTCAGTTGCACCCATGCACGCGCGGGTTTGCCAGGGGCACGTGTCGCTCCACGAGCCAAAGCGGGAAGGAAGAAAGGGAAGGGCGGGGCAGTATTTGAAATTTTTCCCTGCGTGGGGCATGGTTCACCTTTTTCCCTATGCCTCCGCTATGCTACCAGAAGACATGTGGCATTTAATGAACCAACATGGGGGAGAAGTTAGGGAGAAGTGCAGTGGTGGGAGTCTTGGAGGGAATTTTCCAAAGGAGAGATAAGGGGAAAAAGGCACGCACAAGTCTGTGTGTCCACAGAGGAGAAAATCACAAAGTGAGGGCGGGAGTGCAGGGCCGCAGGAATTTTAAGAAAAATTTTCCATTTTAAAAAAAAAATCCCTGAAGACAAAATAATGTTGTGCCTCCACCACTGCCCTGTGAGGACACGTGGCAGCCTCTGATTGGTTTTAGGCTGATGGAGGAAATTTTTTAAAAAAAATTCCCAAAGATTTTTCAAAATAAATTTCTAAGGATTTTCAACGGGAAATTTTTGGGCCGTGGGCCTGCCAGGGAAAATTTTCCCAAATTTTCCCGCCAAGGAAGGAAAACTTCAAAGTGCCATAACTTTTGCTAGGAAGCTCTGTTTTGGGAAAATAGGGACTTTATAGAAATATCTCGATGCCCTCTTTGAACAGGGATCATAAATTTTACATTTTGATAAAGTTAGAGGAATTTTACAAAAATGATCTGCAGGATTTCAAACAGCCAACTGGTAAATTTTAACTTATAAAATTTATTTAATTTGGTCTCCTCCTTCATTCAACATGCCAAACAGACATGGAGGTTTATTCTAGGAAGGATTTAGAATGATCTAGGAAGGTAAATTTTCTCAATTGATTCCAATTTAAATATTGTCCAACAATTGAAAGAAAACGGCTGTGAAAGGGATTAGGTTCAGTTTTGCAATGGTTAAATTGTTTTCTTAAGTGTTCTTTGTCCATTTGAGTTCATTGATGTCATAGTATGCTAAATTATATCATTTCCAAGTGGATTATTATGTGCAAGTCTGAACTATGCATTTTAATTAAATTTATTTTCCAGTTTTAAGTTTATAACAAAAATTCCATTCCTAGAAATTCGTTTATCAAATTCATCATTCAAGTGTGGAATTTCATTTCTAATCTAATCTAATACATTTAAATGACTTAAATAAAACTATTCTAAACCCAAAATGCAACTCTGATTTCAATTTTATATATATTTCCCAAGAGGCAATTTACTGTATTTTCCTCACATGCATTTCTTCTTTCAGACAGAGATTTAATTAACTCTTTTGCCATACAATGAAACATTGAATTCAAACCAACGATGCAAATGAGATAATGTCTTTCAATTCTTTATTGACTTCAATTATAAAACTTTACATCTTTCCATGTTTGAATGCAATAACACATTTCTATTTTTTTTCCAATAAACAAAGCAGAATATAATTATCCTCCACATTCAAATGTACAACTTTCACAACCAATTACAACATCCTTTCTTCACAAATATAAATATTACAATTTCATCCACATCAAATGGGAAAGGATTACAAGTGAATTTGTTTCACAAGGGAAAGTTAAACTGCATTTTCCTTTGCTCCATAACAGCAACATGTCAATTTACTTTTTCTTCCATCTTGATCACAACAAACGTGGGGGAAAGGCAATGCTCTCCACCCAACCAAGACATCTAATGAAAGGATAACCCTTCATTCATCATTGGCCCCTGATCCCCAACCAAAATACAATAAGAGGTGTAATTCAACCCATGGCAACAACTAGCTTCCACAACACACACAACATTTTTTCAACATACACATTTCAAATTAAAACACAATTCAACACAAAACAACAGTTTACAACTACATTTGAAGACATTCCAAAATAGAACTCAGGCTTGATCATGCAAGCCAAAGGAGCAAGGTCTATGGGGGAAGCTGCTTATGCCTCCCAATTGGGAATTAGGCATCCACCAGTAATAAAATACCAATAAAATTTCACCTCACATATCCTTATGCCCCCCACAATCCCTCCTTATGCCCCCCACAGATTTCCTTATGCCCCCCACAAAGTAAGAAATGCAAGATATTTCTTTTCCATGGTGGATCCCAAACCCAAACTCCCTCCACAAAATTTTGATGCCAATGGCAATACCTTATGCCCCCCCTCATGGATTCCCCATAGCCTTCTCCTAAACCATCCCTATGGTAGTCTACCCAACTAGCCAATAATTAAATTCAACATGCCCCATTCACACAACACAACAAGAAAAATAACAACATAAAATATGGATAAAACTCCTACCTTTTCATGGTAGCTTTTGTTTCCAAACAACATGCTTCAAATGCTAAAAACATAGTCTTAAAAAAACAATCTCCAAACATGCAAAGTTTCTCCAAAACTCCTTCCAAAAGAAAGAGCTCCAACACAAGAAAAATGTGCTCCCAAGTAAGTTTGCAAAATGATTCAACAACTTAAAACAAAGCAAAGAGTTTCAATTTTAAAGAAGAGGGAAGAGAAGAGGATGAGGTGAATCCATGTAGGATGCCACATCACACTTCCTCACTCAAACACAAAATTAAAATTCCATTCTCCAAAGCACAATTAAGAGGTGGGTGAAAACATGACAAGTTACTTGCACACTCCAAAAGCCCACACCCCAAAGGGCTGCAAAAAAATGTAAGAGAGTGCAATCAAAACAATGCCACATGATTAATAAAATGCATTTAAAAATTCTAAAATCAGCCTTCCAACCATAGGTATGGTTGGAAAATAAATTTAAGCGGCATGGAACAAGTTTTACTTGTCCCACAAGCCTCCAAAAATAGCCTCCAAGGACAAATTCGAGTTTCCAAGGAGGTGGAGTATTTCTTACTCCAAAATCTGAATTACACAAGCTCTTACACAACTTACACATCACTTACATAATTAAGACAAAGAGCCAACAACTTCCATTATTATTTTCCCGTATACCAATTTAATTTATTTAAATTTTAATTATACGATTTCTCACAGTAATTCTCCACAACATAATTAAATAAATAAAGGAACACATCACTAATAAAATACATACACAAATAATAAAAGGGAAACACATTAATAAAATACACAAACCCATGGTCACATATAAAGGAAATCCCCCCCATGGGAATCCCTAACAAATTAACACACAACACAATAAAACAAGTTGCCATGGTGAGAGTGTCGAATTCACCTAGAATTCCATTGTGGAATTCCATTGTCGTTGGTCTTCAATCCCCCGACGTTTGTTGTGATATTTTAACCTGTAAAATACAAATACCTCCTTCGGCCTCATGGCCATATCAGAACATCCAAAATGAATATATAATATAATCACAAAATCATCTATACATATGAATCACAACAATCATCAAGGCCATCAACAAAATCATTTATAATTCATAGCCACAACTATATCATCATCGAATAATTTCTATTTTCTAGGTTTACTCAAAATATCAAATATCACATGTTCGAACAACATCTACAATATAACCATGTCTGATAGCATGTCAACATCTATATAAAATGTCTCCAACAATCGCCATGCATCATATATGAATCAGATTCAACAATAATCCAGGATCTAAAATCTAACACCATACTAAATCCAAACTATAAGAATGTCCATCATGAAATCAATAGTATCAAGATCAGTAATAAAAGGTGCCAAAGGGAAGTGGGCACTACACAAGTTTACTCATTTCTCTTCATGTTCCCTTCCTTGTGTGCATGTTTTATTTCCTCTTGGAATGCCTCGTGCGCGCCATCTTCTTCCAAACTCTCATGTACTCCTCTTACCGGATCATCTACTTATCCATGCATACTTGCATGACTTAGAAAATATATGACCCTTCCATCTTCCCCCAAAAAACCCTCTCGTGCGTGTTAGCAAAATTTATGCTTCTCTGTCTCATGCTTCCACACATGCACCCAAGGCTACAACCTCCATGTGTCAATCCTTACATGTAAGGAATCCAATTTTGGGACTTTTCAAATAAAGTGTACCTCACATGATGAATAGAAAAGCATCGGTTGAGCACTTAATCCTTATGGCAAATGAACATGTGACATGTAGTAGAGACAAAACCACCAGTAATTAGCTGACTACCACAACAAATCAGATCACTCTACGTGTCTTGCATGTTCCTGTTTCACTCCAAAACTTCAAATTACCATAACTTCCTCCACAGAGCTCGAAATAATATGCACCTGGTCTCATTAGAAATTTACTAATGTGGGCTACAGTATAGGCTCTTTAAAATTGGATTTTAGTAGAATTTGGTAGGTGAAAATGAGAAAACATGAATCAGGTCATTAATACACACTTCTAGTCAACTCAACCACCTCAATTTCATGGGATTTGGCTCCTTTCCTTATTCCAAAATGAAACTAAAATGGGTAGGTGAATTCAACAAAAATATAGGTAGATTTGTAGGAATGTATTGCATGGTGTAGGTGGTTGTGATTAGAATTCTGAGTTTTCCCTCTCTTTTCCGTAGTCATTTTTATGCCCTTAGAATAAACTTTTAATCCCTTGCATGTCGTCTTATCACCCAGAGGGTGTTGGGCACTCACCCAAGGTACGTGTGGCTGTCGAGCCCCTCATTTATGTGAAAATTACAAGAAGATGTTGTCATTGATGATAGATTAAGTGTAGAAAAGTAAATGATGATGCATACATTATGAAAGCATAGGATGAGTCATTTACACCAATGTATCCATTTAGATAACAAAAGAAACATCATATAGATAGTAGATCTGATCCATAACATAAAGAAAAAGGCACTAGGTTTACACCCATGAATAATATATTTATAACATAACCATATATTCATGTTGATCATAGTTTAGTAACCACATTACATTCGCAAGAGCCATAATATATCAATATAGAGATCTAACTAAGGTATCAATAGTTATAGCTATTCTCTCTTATTACAAAAATTTAGTAGACCCCTTCACCTAGATATGTTAACATTCCTACAGTCCTCTAATGAGAACCCCAGCCCCTAGAACGTCCTATTATTTCTGCAGAGCTTCACTTTTCATCCTCTTTATGATGATCTTGAAGCTTTCCCTTATCGACCCATATGGTGATGCTCTCTCCAAAATGGTTCTCTTCGATCCCCTTTTCTTCTACCCAAGTATATATATAAATAGGTTTAACACCCACCGCCATGTCTTCCTTCAGGATCATATCAGTTGCCAAGTTTCAATAGAGCACACTTCTTCTGATCTGATCTCTCCACTTTCTGTAATGCTTTCTTTCGGGAATGTTCCATTTGTGGAATATTATTTCCTTGACCACCAAGTAATCAGGTGGGCACCTTATCCACTCAGCATGCCTAGTCAGGTCACGTTTTTCCTCAAGTGCCTCTTGGAAATCGAAATATGACTAATTCCTATTTTTTTTTCTCTACCTTGTGCGCATTCCATGGTTTCTATTAAACCCTTCTAAAACCCCTGTCATATGTTCTTTTCCCCGAGTGCCCATTCTCTTCACTGGTCCCACGTGCACGCACACGCACCCTTTGGGACTTATTCAATATTCTAAAGCCCAACATTACCCGACACTAAGCTTGTTATCTATCCTTGGAAATATCTTCTACAATGAATAAAGAATGGCAGGAATTTGAATGGTTGGAATAAAGAATGAAAGAATGAAGAATAAGAAATGGAAGAAATAAAGAATGGAGGAATGAAGAATAAGTTGTTTATTGCTAAAGAATGAGTGGGTAATCCTTCCTTATATATGCGCCAATCTTCTCCTAGGTATCCACCTCACTCTACGCCTATTGACATAGGTCACCTACTAAGGATATCACCTCTTAAAAGCCTAGTTCATCACCCTTAGCATTCATTGTTTAAACAATGTGTTCCAACTTCTTGCTGAGTTCGTCTAACGCATCCTTCCTATAGGTGATATGGGGATATAATTCCTTCAGCCAATTTTTGATTCAGCCTCTCAAGGTCTTAATGGATATTGAATTCTTCTCTACCTCGGCCAAGATATTATCCCACTCTTCCCTATTTCCTTTATTCTTCTCCTAAAACTCCTTGAGTTCTGCCTCATCCGTATCAACTATAATGCTTGCTACTCTATCTCTATCAACAAAATTATTATAAGTGGATTCAGATTTATGTGTGGTGGTTTTTATAGAGGTGAGGAGCTAAGTGTAATGAGAAAATATCTCCACAACCTTCTGTTTTTCCTTTTTCTCCTGGAACGTAATGCTTCCTTAGCCAATTCTAATGTGAGTGGCCACCTTTCCATTGTAAGGATGTGAGTTAAATCTTCCAATCATTGCAAGGTTGATTCCTATTTCTACTCGGGTGATGCTAGGTCTAGATGCTTTAAGACAATGACATCCATAATCATCTCAACTTTCTTATATACCTCACGCACCCTTGTCTTTTCCTCCTTTAGCTCATGTCTTAACTGTGTGTTGATTAGTTCCTTCTACTTTAGATCCTTGCTCTTTTCAATGAGATATTTCTTTTTCTTTTCCAATTCCCCCTCTAGGAATCTCAGCCTGTCATTCCTATCAAAGAGTATTTCCTTAACCTAGACTAAAACCTTGTTGAGTGCATTCTAGAATTGGTCAATCATAAAATTGTTGAGAATTCACCAGTGGGTTTATAACTTTGGTCTCCAGAACCTTCATTAGCACCCCTTGGTTAACTTTGAACTTAGATTCATCGACACGGGACTCAAATTCCCAAGATAACATTTTCCTAGTTTGTGGGTATGTGCCTTCTTGTTCGAATGAAGAAATTTCCAGGAGTTAGGCTGTAGGCACAGTGACTTAGAACATTACGCATAGTACCTTGTTTGGATCATGGATATAACCCATTCCCTATCCCTGCAATACTACCATGATCTTTCCTCCTATGCGCATTGCCTTTGGAAAGCTCACTGCTAACTTGGGATCTGCACCCATGCTTCCATACTTCTTTCCTACGCTCTCTTCTTTTATTTCCTTGAGTTTCTCATCAACACTTCACTCCACTTATTTCTCTAATAAATTCTCTATTAAGCTTGGTACTTATCTCTCTGTTGCCTCTTTTATCTGATCCTTGGTGAGGCCAGGGGTCCTTTGATCCCTAGTATTTACTTCTTCACTCCCCCATTTTCCTTGAGCACCTTCCTCTTCTTCACCCTTTTCTTCACTCGTTTCTTCCTCTAAGTCATGTACATTGTAAAAGGGATGGTATTGAACCTCTTCATCCTTGTCATCATCTCTTTTTCTATTGTAGACCTCTAAGCTCTCTGTATCCTTCAAGTCTTCCTTCCCTGCTACCTTTTGTTTCTTTTTCATTGGGGATTCTTCCTCTTCCTTAACAGGTAATTCCTTTCTAGGAGACTCTTCACATTCTGACACCCCTTCCTCAGGAATCTTCTCCTTCTCCTTGATAGGATACTTCTTCCTATGTGCGTATCTGCTTGGCTTTGCACCTAACTCTAGTGTACCCACAGATTGTGTTGTTGGCATGCTTGGTGCTTTCTTCTCCAGTGCCTCTTTCTCCATGGTCTCTTCCCTTTTCCTCTTCTTTGGTGCATCCTTATTCCTACCAGTGGGATCCTCTGGGATGGAGACATCATTCTCCAAGTAAGTTCCCTTTTCATACTTGGGCCTAATGTGCAAGTATACTTTTGCTACATCAATTCTAGAAATTGGAACCATCGAGGGTTTTTTCATGCGCACTTCAAGGGAGACATACTTCTCCACATAAGTGCACTTTTTGGGGTATATGAGCTTCCTTCAAAAATTACAGTGGTCCTGGTCCACCTCTCTAAGGTAGAACCTTAGTATTTTAGCTTCCTTGAAGCAATTGCCCCCCACTTGGAAATATTGCATAGTGAAAGAGAAAGGAAGTTTGCATCATGGAATCTTGGTCCCATCCAACAGAGTGAACCTGCCAATGCAGAAATGTTGATAGAAAATGAACTAATATTCTCCATCTACTAGTTCTAGAAACTATTCTAGTATCCTCCACTCAACCTTGAATGCATTGCGCATTTGCTTGTATCATTTCTCGAGGCGCACCTTGTGGGTGACCATCATGGTATCACATGTGTATTTCTCAAACCTCTTCATGGGGAGGGATAATCATTTGGATACTCCCAAAAAAACCTCTCTGGCCCATCAAACACTCTAATTTCTAATAATATGATGATGAGAAGAAAATTTCTGAACATTATATTCTCTCCTTCTTGTGCAACGTTGATGATCTCTTCTGCAATATAGGCAGACAAGTTATAGATGGTCCCTTATGAAATTTTCTAGCATACATTTAAGAATTCCTTGTTTATTTGTCTCCACCTTTCTTACCCATTCAACTTGGATACCAAGTACACGACCAATCTCATTATAGGGTCAGGGATATCTGATATATTGAAGTAATACTAACCCTTTTTATAATCATACTCCTCCATGGTGTTCTTAATAGCCTCTTTATCCTCCAAGTCATCATCTAATGAATCTCCTTCTTAGATAAGGTTGGTAAACTTGGAGATGATATGGGGATTTATGCACATTTTGTAGCCCGTAAATTAGAAGTGGTTCTCATGCACATGTGACATCAACCATTGGTATAACCACTTGGGCTTTCCAAAATAGGGAAACTCTAACAGTTGCAACAACCTGAACTTCTCCAATTTTACCTTCACCTCATCACTGTAGATTGGCATCCCCTCTGGTGTCCTCTTCTCTATTGGATGAACCAGTTCTAGCACCATTTCCTTTTTGTGGTACTTGTTTGATGATTACATTCACTCACAGCTATCTTCCTCACATGGGATACCCATTCTTTCCTAAGTAACACCCCATCTAGGTACTGCATCTTTGCATACCATTCTTCATTAAAAATGGTGGTGGCATTTTTTTTGCTTTACCCTTGACCTTTTTATGTGAAATGGTTGCCTTCTTTGGTGCCATATTATTTTTAGGTTAAATCAACTCTTCCTTTCGCCTCCTCCTCACTCTACTCAAATTTGTGGCTCAAATTCATGAAAGAATCCTTCTACTCCCGTGCCCTAACTAAAAAATGTAACCTGGAAAAATATTCCACCAAACGATGTACTCTACTAAAACCTCCCTATGGTTGTGTACTCCTTCCACTCTGGTTTGAAGATGACCCTAGTCATGCACTTCAGATTTTCACTCTTCTTCCTTTACCCAAATATTTCTTCGTGGATGCCCTAGTTCACAAAAGCTCTTCAATCTTGTAATAGAAAGGTAAATAATGATGTGCATGACCCTTTACTTATATATTTTTACCTATCTCCTATGATAAATGCCATGTCACATGCCAAAACACTCAACATTAAATGTGGATTTGTTCACTAAAGCTGATCTTAAGAAATCTTGCCCATGTGCCCAATCCTGCGTGAAATACCTTCTAGTGCGCAAAAAATATTACTGATTGAAGAGTCTTATGCACGCATTTGCAGCAAATGCCAAAGGAACTTCTTTCAACTTGATTTTTTCCCTCTCCTACCTCATGTTTTTCCTACGCTTCTCATCCTTTGTACGTGGTATTTGTAAAACCTTCATGACACCAAAAATTATCTCATCCACCTTTTTTCAACGCGTGCTTTACTACCTTATGTGCTTTTTATCTTTTAACTTGGGCCATTAAAACAAAAATTTCATTTACTAGCCTCTATCTTTACTTCACTCTACTCTACCCCACACTTAAAACTGATGTGCGTGGCCCTCTACACATACTACAACCCTTGAAAGTAATAAGATTGGTTACCAGTGCACAAGGTATGCAAAATCAACACAACAGAAAGGAACAATTGACATGAGAAAGGAAAACATGAGGAAAAGAAATGCATTAAGGGAAATCCTAGGCTGACCTGGCAATATTGCCTTATTTATAAACACAAGAAAGACTTATTCATAGTAGTGCTTTAGCCCACTCCCATTGAAATGACATGGTAATCACGTCTAATCTAGTTCTTGCAACTGGAAATATCCGTAAACCAAGGATGTACGTGATAATGTATAGTCCCATCCAATAAAATTTTAGCATCCCAGGATGGCACAAAAATTTAGAATCATATAACAAAACGATCTGCCCAACCTCAAATTGTTTGTTTTTAATATGATGATCATGAAATGCTTTTTGTCTTACCTTCTTTGTATTTTGACTCCATCTAGCAAGTGACCACCTTTCATCTAGCTGACATTAACTTATCAATTATTTCTTCAAGTGCTTGTTCATCAGTCAAGTCCTCCTGCACACTATACACAACGATGGTAGCATAAATTCAACTGGAAAATAGCATCTACATCAAACACCAATTGCAACAGGTGTGGCCTTGTTCAACCTCTTGTAGGTTGTCATTTATGCCCATATAAGGGCTGATACCTTATCATCCCAATCTTGTTAGCCAACGTCACAAATATTAGTTAATGTGTGACTTAGTATCTTGTTAAATGCTTCAGCAATCTCATTCACTTGTGCATGATAAGGGGTGGTCTTGTGATGGGCCACAATAAACTCTACCAATAAAATCTAGACCATTTCATTCAAAAAATGTGTACCCCTATTACTTGTTAAACTCAACAGACATCCATACCTGTTGATTATGTTTTCCCATAAGAATCTCGTTGTTGTTGTTGTTGTGTAATCCTTTGTAGGCATTGCCTCTGCCCATCTTTTCAAGCAATCAGTGTAAGTGATGATGTAATGTGAGCCAGTCCTTCGTGTGAAAGGTGAAATTAGTCCTACAAAGTCAATTTCCCACTTTTCAAATGTTTTAGTGCTTTCTATTAGTCACAAGGGAATTTCATCCCTCCTTCTAGTTTTTTCAAGGTGTTGGAAATGGTCACAGGCCTTGCAAAACTCAATACAATACTGGTAGATACTCTCCCACCAAAGCCCTACAAGTAGAATCTTCTGTGTGGTTGCATTTCCTTCATAGTGTCCTCCTACAATCCCACCATGTGCTTCCTCCATGATTACAATGTGATCGTGTTCTAATACACATCGGCATAGAACCTCATCACAGCCTAACTTGTACAAATCTCCACTAATCAACATGTAAGGCGTGATGTGTATAGCCAATTGCTTTCTCTCCAAAGCCTTCATTCCTTCTGACACCACACCCATTTTAAGAAACACTGCAATATCCTCTAAGTCAGAGGGTGTGTGCCGTAAATAGTTGTGCATCTGGCATGGTATCCTTAATGCTCTACACATCATCCCCTAAGTCAATTCTTGATAAATGATCGGGTCTTGAATTACTCTTCCATAGTTTACCACAACTGAAAACTCAAATTCTTGAAATAACAAGACCCATCGACATATGCACCATTGTAGAATAGGCTTGTTTACCAAGTAATTCAGTGCCATGTGGTCTATTTAGAATATGAATGGTGTTGCCAGCAAATACTACCTAAATTTATGTAACACATAGATCATTGATAGTGCCTCATGCTCAGTAGTTGTGTAATTTTGTTCTGCTAGTGTCAATTTCCTACTGACAAAACACAAGGGGTGATCAAAAATCCCCTCAAAAATTTGTGCTAGTACCACTCCAATGGTTGTTTCTAAGGAATCAACATGCAAATGGAAAGGCTTATCCCGAGAATGGAAGCATAATATGGGTACAGTAACAAGCTTATCCTTCAATGTGTCAAACGCCCTTTGTTGTTCCCCTCCCCAGTGAAAGGCACTCTTGTGTTTAAGTAATTATTTCAAGGGTGTGGTGATCTTGTCATATCCCTTAAGAAATTTCATGTAGTACCCCATATGCCCAAGGAATCTGCACACTGCACTCTGACTGGTAGGCTCCCCCAGTCCCACAATAACTACAACTTTGGCAAGATCCACCAGCAATTCTTCCTTACATATAATATGCCCCAATAGGGTTTCAAATGGAGTAACAAAGTCACATTTCTTAATGTTACAGGATATCCTCAACTGTTGACATCTTTCAAACATCAACCTCAAATTGTCACAATGGTATTTACTAGCCCATATGTAGTCTAGTCATCTAGGTAGACCTAGAGAAATTTAAGGATGAATTCCTAGAAGGCTTGTACCACAATGCGTGAGAACACACTAGGTGCATTCTTCAGACCAAAAGGCATGACCGTGTAGGAAAAACTTCCCATTCACTGGTGAAAGTTATCTTCCCCTAGTCTTCATTTACAATTCTAACTTGGTGGTACCATGAGAACCTATCCGCAAAAGAATAAACCTCCCGCCCGGCTACTCCTTCCAAAATTTCTTCAGGGAAGGGGTTTGGAAAATGGTCAATGAAACACACTGCATTCAAATCCCTATAATCAACACAGATCCTTATCCTCTCATCCTTCTTAATGTTTATGACCATTGGACTCACCCATTTTGATTCCTCAATGGTCTTAATAATGCATGATGTGATCATCCTGTCTATCTCCTCCTTGACCCGTACGTATAAATTTAGATTCATCTGATAAGGTATCTTCCAAATCATGTGTGCACCTTCCTTTAACTTGATCCTCATTTCCCCAAAGGAGTGTTAAACACCTTTGAGCTCATGGTACCCGCATGGGAAAAAACTTGAAACTCATGCAAAAGGTCAATGATCTTAGAAACTTCTTTCTCCAACCAATAATCCCCAATGATATCTTCCTTAGGTTCTACCTTTGAACCAATGTTAACCTTCTTTTTCTTCAAGGGTTCATAGTAGGTGCATGCTCACTCATCACCATTATCCCTAAATTTGCACATACCTTCAAAATGGTTAACATCCAGACTCTCAATTTCTTCACCATCTATCACATAGACCATTTTTCCTTTTTCCTTTTCCATATACACGTGCTCAAGTTGTGTCTCATCAGATTCTTCCTCATCAAAATGCATCTCCAAACCAGGTTCACCTAATATCTCAAGTATCCTATCTTCTATCATATAACTATCTCCCATTGTAAGGCACTTGACCACTTGCAATGCCTTATCCACTGATGGATTTGTACTCCAATACTTGAAATCTTGAATGAGATCAGCCGCCGACTCCTAAAAATTCTTTGTCTGACAGTGCATCTCCGAGTGAATGTACCATGTGCATGCACAACTTTATAAGGTGGAATACAACTTAAGCACCCATAGTGGAGGTGGAAAATCTTTTGTGCCTTCTACCCATGCCTTCTCACATGTTTGGATATGACACAAGGCGGGTTCTTTGTCATGGTAGTCTTATATGACAGTGGGCGCATTGCTTCTAGAAAACCTAATAGAGAATGCGGTTCTCATCTCACACCATTCTAGAAGGCTCTCACGATGTGTCACCCACCAACGCATTGTAGTCTTGAGTAGGTTATAGCTGAGTATACCTCTTCTTTCATTATCATTTTTCCATTGAGCCTCTATTTCTCATAAGAAATCATCAGGGTTAGCTCCTCCAGAGTAACTTGGTAACTTCTTCACTCCTAGGTGCTTGACTGAGCATGCTTTTATTTCCCTTGTCACTGATCCTCTAAACTATCACCCAATTAATTTGTAAGTCTTGTGTGCCCAATTGACACATGTTATGCTGGTTGTATCACTCATAGACTTAGCATCTTCAAACTGGATAACTCCTTCTATAGGATGAATTACCTCAGGGTCTCTGATAGATCGCACATAGATTATGTTAAGGAATTCTTCTCCCAAGGGCTTAGTATAGGGTGTTGATTTCCCATATATCAAGGGGATGATGACACATTCCTCCTTGTTCTCAAAACTGATATGCCCCTTGTTAAACCATAGGTCAACATTATTTTTATAACACTATGGGTGCCCAAGTAATGCTGGAAATTTGTCCTCTTCAGCTAGCACCAATACCACAAAGTCTCTAATGAAAATTTCCCCTTGAATAGTGATAGCAACATCCTTTAAGTAACCAATAGGCATAACCTTTATCTTGTTTGCCATGTATAACACATTCGAAGATGGATTTAATGTGGACCTTCCCATTTGATGCCAAGTATCTAGAGTGATAACATTGACCTCTGCGCCTTTATTAATCAAAATATTTCTCAAAATCTAACTATCTACAACAACATTTAAAGTTATCTCTTTTTCATCATAAAGGTTGTCGGGAGGGAGGTTAGCATGCAAAACCTTCCTCTCGCGTTCCCCTCTAGTGCATGGTACCTTCTCCCATAACCATTCTCCTAGCAAGGGGATAATATTATCTTGCCTCAACATCTTGCATACTTCCCTAACCTCATCTAGATCCTTCTGCAGAGCCTCCTCTTTCTTCCTTTGCTCTAACTACCTTGACTACTCCTTCAAACACTTGATCTCTCCTTATAGACTCCAAATTACATCCATAGTCTTTTGATACACCTCTTTTTTATGAGTAGGGTCAAGATATTTCCCATGTACCACTTCCTCTCTTGTAACCAGGGTTCCTTGTCTTGGTATCTCCCTGGTGCATGGCCTCCACTGGCATCATCACCAGTACAGGTTATACTCCTAACTCACATGCCACTCTTGGCATCCAATGTGAATCAACCTTCTTTATGCTTACCATCCTAGCACCTTTGTCTTTCCAGTGCTGCTGGCTCATGTGCTCAAATAGGTCAGGGCACTCTTCATACTTATGTTTCTTTTTGCACCATGAGAATTGTAACAGATGAGGACACTCACACTTATAATGCTCTATAGACCCACATTTATAGAAGGTTCCTTGCAAGAACTCACTCCTTACTCCATGGTTGCCATGACCATGAATTCCTCTATGGAAACCAATTCCACGCACTCCTCCATTTGTATGCCCTTCATAGTGGTGATCATCATCCTTGGAACTACTTACAAGGCTGGTCTGGCACACACCAAGATCAATGGCATCATGTATATGGTTAATTGTCCTACAATATTTGGTTTCATGTGTCATAGAGGTACATATCTTTTAATAGCATGACACATTCTTACGGATCACTTGTTGCAGTATCAAACACCTACTTGCATCATGATCTCCATGGAAAATTTCACAATCTACTGTCATGGTGCGTACTGACCTCTGAGGGAAATTTTCCTTTGCATGCCTCTCTACCTCATAATCTGTGCACCACAAGACACTGTGAGTCTCGTGCACCAAGTTCACAGATATCTTTTCCAACTATATGGTCATTGCAGAAATTTGAGCCTCAAAGAAAGGGCTAACACTGGTATCTACACTTATAATAGTCTCAACACGTAGGGTAGCCTCCAAGGCCTCGCGCGGGTCCGTGAATGTCTTGTGTGAAAGTGTTCTTCTAAATAGTTTTATAAGCATTTGTTACGTTCATGAGCATAAGATTTTTGAAGTGTAAAAGATATATGCATACATGGAGATATAGTGAGATTATGCTGCTAAATTTGTTACGTTCATGAGCGTATACTACTATTATTGTAATAAAGATTCTGTATACTTATTGCATTTAATATAATGGAGGATATTGGCTGAATCTAAGTGTTAGTTCTATGTGTATCTAAATCTAGTATGTTCTTGATTTCATCATGGTTAATAATTAATTTTGTTCTCCTTTAGATATAGATCTGGCATGCTCTATAGAATGATGTGTTAGTAATGGAACTGCATGTGTTAATTCTTCATCATGCTAACCCCCTGCAATAGCAACCCTAAATAGGGACCTGGTACCTTTGTGTGCTTTCAGTGATCTCTCAATCTAGGTTGAGTGAGTGTCAGTGCGTCTAGGGTCTTATTGGGCATGTATTACTGAATTCTAGGATTCATCATTGGTTTCATTTCTGGGACCTCTTTTTCAGTTGTTTTTAGGATGGTTCACGATGAAGACATACCGGTTGACCTTAGCAAGTGCTAAAGAATGGATACATGATCTGGAAGAATAATATGCATAGCAATTCAGCACTATATTTGAGTTTAACGCATGTATTTGGGTGGAACAAAATATGTATGATAGTTTATATAAGAGCGTGTTTGTTATCTTTCTAGTAGAATTGTACAAGTGGCTGATTGCTTATGCATCTAAGTGAAATTAGAGGTATCGCACACTTGTCTAGATGCAGGAAGAGTTCCATACCCTTTATGATGCTGATTTGATTTGGACTCAAGTTGTGGATACATGGTTCCATGGTGTTTTGAATAGTTATATCTTGGAGTACTCAATTTCCACTTATTCTTGTCTAGAGGTAGTTGAATTCTAGTTCTTGCGATATCCAAAGGGAGCTTACCTACAAGGCATTCCACTAGAGATCAAGATCCTAATGGTAAATTTGAATCTGGAGAGTAAACTGATGGCTAACAAAACCTCATCACACGTGGGGGCAAGAGCAGGTTTGGTGAAAGTTGGCAGACCTAGTGGTAGAAAGGTAGAGAGAGGAAAGGTGGCTTAAGTATGATAAGGCACGTGAGAGGGAGATAGAGAGGTAGTGTAACATTATAGAAAGTATGGCATTGAGGAGAGAGATGGATCACAAAGGATTTGAAGCTCACATAGAAGATGAGGAACCAGAGCATCAGGAACTCCCCCATCTTGGAAAGCATGACAGGGATCCTTCCTTGGCCTCACATAGAAGTGCACTAGCAGAGGCTACTTAGGCCGCGGGTGCGCATCTCGTTAGGGTTATCACACCGGTTATACAACCAATATATCAGATCTAAGCATACATGTAAATAAAAGAGGATATTCTACCAGAAGAAATATATAAAACAAGAGACATAAATCAACACCATATTTAACATGGTTCACCCAGTGTGGGCTACGTCCACCAAGAAACAATCCAATCAATTATCCAAAGCTTTGACAAGATATACAATGAAGATTTAAAATCTTCCACACCTCTCAGATGTATAGTACTTTCTCTCTCAAGTGTTTTCTTCATCACCAAGAATTTTTTCTCTCACCAACCTTTTTGAAGTTCTTTCTAATTCTTGTTAATTCTCTCTTACGTCTAAACTCTAACTTTATTCTTATATAGTTGTTTATAGACTCAGGGCACTTAGCCATGCAATTACAATCAATAGAAATACTTTAATGCTAAAAATAGATCTAATTCCTGAGAGTTAATTAAAACATCCTCGTACAAGTAACCGACACCAGTTATCCCTAACCACTGTCAGTTACTTCCTTGCTTGACCGATGCCGGTCATACCTGACTGCTACCGGTCCTGGGTGACCAATGCCGGTTCCCCCTTAACCGATGTCGGTTACTATATTTTCCAACAAGTTTCCATTACATGCTAAACATAATTAATTGAGCTCCACAACTCAACAATCTCCCACTTGGAGATTAATTACTGCACCATACCTGTAGATTGTCATTCTTGGATTCTTCCTTAGCTTTTTTTATTCCTCTTCAAGTCTCAAAATCAAATACCAATAGAATTGGAGTGTAGCTCCAACTTCTCCTTTTCTAATGGATTTTTTAGCATATCCGTAGGGTTATTGCTCGTATGAATCTTTCAATATTAAACTTTCCATCCTCTAATACCTGTCGTATGAAGTGATACCTCAACTAAATATGTTTCGTTCTCAAATGGAATGTTGAGTTCTTTGCAAAATGAATTACACTCTGACTATCACTGAATAGTTTACAATCACTTTGCTCCTTTCCTAACTCTTCCATGAAACTATTCATCCATATCATCTCCTTGCTAGCCTATGTAGCTACAACATACTTTTCCTTTGTTGTAGACAAAGCCACAACCTTTTGCAATCTTGAAATCTAGCTAACTGTCACTCCACCTACTATGAAAATATATCCAGTAGTTCTCCTTTTACTAACCAAATCTCCAGCCATATCCGAATCAACATAGCCACGTAATGAAATATCCAAACCTCCATAGCATAACTCCATGCTAGATGTCCCTTTTAAATACCTGAGTATCCATTGGACTTCTTTCCAATGCTCTTTACATGGATTATCCATATATCTACTCACAACTCCCACTGTCTGTGCAATGTCTAGTCTTGTACAAACCATAACATACATGAGACTTCCAATTGTTGAAGCATATGGGACTCGTGTCATGTATTTGACCTCCACATGTAATGAAGGAAACTGATCTTTGCTCAATTTGAAGTGTCTAGCCATAGGTGTGTTAACAGGTTTTGCATTCTGCATGTTGAACCTTTCTAACACCTTGTAGATATAATCCTCCTGAGATAAATACAATTTCTTATTTTTCTTGTCTCTATGTATTTACATGCCAAGGATTCTTTTTACATCTCCTAAATCCTTCATAGAAAATGTGTGAGCTAGCTTTCTCTTAAGCTCACCAATGTCCTGCATACTAGATCCTACAATAAGCATATCATCCACATACAGTAACAAAATAATATAGCTCCCATTTTCAAGCTTCTTGAAATAAACACAATGGTCAGATTTATATCTCAAGTAACCATGCTCATGCACAAAACTATCAAAACTCATGTACCATTTCCTTGGAGCTTGCTTGAGCCCATATAGGCTCTTTTTCAACCTGCACACTAATTTCTCCTCACCTTTGAATTCATACCCAAGCGGCTTCTGCATTTAAATTTCTTCATCCAAATCACCATGAAGGAAAGTCGTCTTCACATCTAGTTGACCTATGTTCAAATCTTCTACTACAACTAAACTCAATACATCACGAATAGAAGTCATCTTAACAAAAGGAGAAAATATTTCACCAAAGTCAATACCTGCTTTCTGTGTAAATCCCTTTACTACAAGCCTTGCATTGTACCTTTTCTGTCCACCCTCTTCTTCCTTGATCCTGTAAACCCACTTGTTCTGTAATGTTCTCTTACCTACTAGAAACTTAACCAAATCCCAAGTCTGGTATTGTTCCAAGGAGTCCATCTCCACATCCATGCCATGCTCCCACTGAATGTGAGTCTTATCCTGCATTACTTCTTCAAATCTCTCTAGTTCACCACTATCAGTAAATAATAAATAAAATAGAGAAGGTGTAAATATTTATGGAAGTTTACTTACCCTTTGTGACCTTCTCACAGGATTTTGGGGTACCAAAGGCTCAATCTGGACCTCCTAGAAATTCTTATCCAAATCTGATAGTGACCGACATCACCCACCTCTAACCACCATCAGTTCTACTAACTGATGTCGGTTTGGATCCTCTATAACCGATACCGGTTCGTCTGATTGGTGCCGATTAGGGGTCAGCCGACACCGATTACTGTGTAACCCTGTTGGTAATTATTTTAAATATGAGAGTTCATTTTCATCCACAAACTTCTCAATTGGTTCATCCTTAAGTACCAAAATTTGATCCCTATACATTCTCTTTTCTTTCCATTCAAAATCACGACTCCTTATAATTTTAGAATTCTCTAAATCCTAAAAACGAAAACCGAAATCACCAGATCCATAACAAATGAAAGTGCATCTTTTGGATTTTACATCCAATTTCTTTCTATTTTCCCTATCAACATGCACAAAATCTTCTGAACAAAAAACTTTAAGAAAAGAAAGATCTACCTCTTTTCTGGTCCAAGCTTCCTCTGGTATTCCTCCATCTAGTGAACTTGAAGGCCCGCAGTTAATCAAATAGACCGTTGTATCAACTATTTCTGCCCAAAACTGCAAGGGCAAACTAGAATGTATCCTCATACTTCTAGTACATTCCATGATTGTCTTGTTCATTCTTTCTGCAACACTATTCTCCTGTGGTGTTCTTGGAACCATTCTTTCTCTACGTATCCCATTCACTGAACAATAATCATTGAAATTCTTGCTATAGTATTCACCACCATTGTCATATCTAAGGCACTTTAACTTAGAATTTGATTCATTCTCAACAAGGGATGTCCATCTCTTAAAAGTATCAAAAACATCAAATTTACATTTAATACAATAAACCCATACCTTTCTTGTATCATCATCTATGAAAGTAACATAATACTAGGATCCTCCATGAGAAGCTACCTGAGATGGTCCCCACACATATGAGTGTACAAGCTCTAATTTCTGCTCCTTCTTAGTTTCCCCAACTTTGAGATTTCTCACTCTCTTTTACTTTCCAAAGATACAATGCTCATAGAAATCAAGAACTAAATATTTCAAATCTGATAACTTACCCTTAACCTTTAAGATCTGCATTCCTTTTTGACTCATATGACCTAACTGGTTATGCCACATGCATGCATTTGAATCTAAAGTAGATAATGCATAAAAGGAATCAATAATACAGGTAGATAAATATAACGTTCCTACCTTCTTACCTCTTGCCACAACAAAAGTACCCTTGGTGACTTTCCAAGAGTCTCCTATAAAAGTAACCATGCAACCAGATTCACCTATTTTCCCTATAGAAATAAGATTCCTCCTGAGGCTTGGCACATTCCTCACATCCTTCAATACCCATGTATTTTCATTCTACAATTTTAGATGAACTTCCCCTTTACCAGTAATATTGCAAGGTTCATCATCACCCAAATAAACAAGCCCAAAATTACCCTAGACATAATTTCTGAAATAACCCTTATTAGGGGTTATATGGAAAGAAGTTCTTGAATATAAAACCCGTGATTCAATTCAACTATCTAAAGAAATAATAAGAGCATTTGCATTACCTTTGATACAACAAGATTTTCTTCTTTACCTTTGTCTCGTTGTTGGTTCTCTTTATCCTTTGGCCAACAATCTTTCTTTGCATGTCCTTTTTTTCCACATTTCTAACAAGTAATTCCCTTACTTCTGGATTTAGATTTGTTGTCCCTTGACTTTGATTTCCCATTACTCTTACTCTTAGATCTCTCCTTTTGCTTTCCCTTGCTTTCTACATTCAAAAAATTTCCAGATGATGATTCCTCTGTACTCTTCCTGTAAATTTCTTCATTCAAGATTATACTAACCACATCATCAAACTTCAAAATATTATTAGTAGATGATGTATTACTAATAGCCATTACCAAGCTGTCCCAACTATTAGGCAAAGAACATAAGAATAAAAGTGCTTTTACTTCATCATCAAATGGTATAGCAACCAATTTTAACTGATTTACAATAGATCAGAAATCATTCAAATAACTAGAAGAAGATTCACCTTCATGCATCTTAGAACTAAATAGTTTATTCATCAAATAAACTTTATTTGAAGCACTAGGTTTTTCATATAAATTAGCAAGAGATTTCATTAACTCTACCATAAAAGCCACTTCTGTAATATTGGAAGCTACGGATGCTGTCAGGCTCAATATTATAGATCCCAAAGCCTTTCTTTCAAGAATCTACCATTCTTCATTAGTCATCTTCATAGGTTTAGAATTCTCATCCAACGGTAAGTACAAATCTCTCTGATACAAATAATACTCAATTTGCATCTTCTAGAATTGATAATTTCAGCTGTCAAACTTCTCTACCTTGTATTTATTATCTTCTATCATTGTTGTAGCTCCCAATCAATCACAAAACCCTCTGTGAGTAAATCTATCAACACACAAAACCCTCAAACAAATATTTGATACCAATTTTTGGGGTTAGCACACCGGTTGTACATACAATATATCAGATCTAAGCATACATGTAAATAAAAGTGAATATTCTACTAGAAGAAATATACAAAGCAAGAGACATAAATCAACACCATATTTAACGTGGTTCACCTAGTGTGGGCTATGTCCACCAAGAAACAAGCCAATCCATTATCCAAATCTTTGACAAGATATACAATGAAGATTTACAATCTTCCACACCTCTCAGATGTACAGTACTTTATTTCTCTCAAGATTTTATTTCATCACCAAGAATTCTCTCTCTCCAATTTTTTTGATATTCTTTTTAATTATTGTTAATTCTCTCTTACTTCTAAACCCTAGCTTTATGCTTATATAGTTGTTTATAGACTTAGGGAACTTAGCCATACAATTACAATCAATAAAAATACTTTAATGCTAAAAATAGATCTAATTCCTAATAGTTAATTAAAACATCCTCACACACGTAACCGACATCGTTTATCCCTAACCATTGTCGGTTACTTCCTTTCTTGACCAATGCCAGTCATACCTGACTGCTACCAGTCCTGGGTGACCGATACCAGTTCCCCCTTAATCGATGTTGGTTACTGTATTTTCTAGCAAGTTTCCATTGCATGTTAAACATAATTAATTGAGCTCCACAACTCAACACATCTAAATCCACCTAGCAACTTACCATTACGTTTGGTTTTCTAGTATCTAGTACAACAAGCAGTCAATAAGCTAGTTCAAGCAGTGGGAGAGTAGGAGCGAGTATTATAAGAGGCATAGCGATGGCCGCACAAATGGATTTATTGTTATATAGGAGTACCTTTTCAAGTGTATCATCAACACAGAATACAAGTGCACTGATTTTTGGATTAACTTCTGGGAGTAGTAACGCTTTGCAGACTTTCGGGGTACAGTTCAGTTCTATTGTTGGGGCATTGGGAAGTACATCATTTGGTCTAACCCTAACTACATGTTAGAGATCAAGAGGCATAAGTAGCTCTGGTTTAGGTGGATCTGGAGGTTCTGGAGGTAGGGTAAACACAAGAGGTTCTAGATCAGGTGGCCAAGGTCGGCACTAACCCCAGAATATTTACATGGAAATTTCTATTCATCTGCCAGAGTATAGGGGCATAGAATATGTTGTTGAACATGTACACATGTGTGAAATATTTTGGTGCACAAAAGGAATCATGGCTTCTGAGAGTAGGGAAAGCCAATTTTCTACTACGTTACAGGGGCACGCACACAGCTAGTATAGAAAGTTTGACCCTGATCAGACTTGCATAGATTATACAAATTTAAAGGATGCATTCCTTACAGAGTTTCATATCCCTGAGTTTGAGCATAAGATTATAAGTGTGCTTAAGGATATTAAGGAAGGCACTACTAAAAGTGTTAGAGAGTATGATGCATGGTTTAAAATGTTGTTATCAAAGCTTTCTTATGACATAAATGCAAGCCAACATGCACAATGGTTCGTTGGGCTTGATTACCCCTTTTAGGAGGGCATTATCACATAAGACATACATTGATCCATGCAAAGCACTTGAAGAATCCTTGCACACTGAGGAAGTTGGAAGCATAGATACTGGGGTGAGCTCATTTTTAGAAGCAAAAATAACAGCCATGGAAAAATAGTTGGAGAAACTATCAGAAAATTTAGCACATAAGACGCGCATAGGGATTTGGTACATAGATTTTGAAGTAGAATGTCACACAAAGGATAGTTTTCCTCATAAAATAGTACGCTTGTTGCTGATGGATTGTGAAATATGCCATTTAAACCATGATGCTATTCACTTCCCATTATTACAACACACGATAAGGAAGAATGTTTCAAGCTTCTATAAAATCTGCAGGTCCAAGAATCATGACATAGAAGACTGTCGGTTGATTGGACAGATCCATGATGCTATAGATATTGGTGTATGACAAACAGGTGTTTCAAATAACTCTAAGGTCAAGAACTAGCATCAGGACCGGGATCACAATCAGGCATGCTATGATCAGAATGAAGGGTATTTTAAAGGTGGTCGTGGCAGAGGTCGAGGATACCACGGTGGATTCGAAGGATGAGGTCGTGGTGGTGGAAGGGGTGAGTTTCCTCATGGAAAATGTTATACATGCGGATCTCCTAACTAATATTAGCATGAATGTCCTGAGAATATTACATGTTCTTTCTGTCGAAAGAACCATAGCTATGAGGAGTTCCCAGACTTATATGAGCATCTGAGTAAGTAACATAAATAAGAAAACAAAGGCACAGGGAGTGTTAGGATGCAGTGTGCTATTGAAAATCAATGGATGCCTAAGTTGGAGGAAAAATCCAAGGCACTACAAGTGAATATCATGACCCGCACTAAGGCGGCACGTGCTAGGTAAGCATTGCAGTAGAAACCTACCATCACTAAGGAATAATTTCTTCATGCATGGTACCCAGCTCCTACCTATCAGAAGGAGGTTTATTAGGAAACCATGAAAGTTCTAAGGAATCTTCAGGGTGAGATACAGTAATTAAAAGAGCAATCGCAGAAGATGGAGTAAAATAAAGCATTTGAGACAGTCCAAACTGATATAGATGACTTGAGGGAAGTGTGTAAAATGTTGTGCCAGGAAAACATCATTCTACTGATAGGGAGTTGGTTAATAGGAAACACTCTACATGCAAGTACTGAGACTAGATGGCAGATCCCGCATGTGAATCTTCCCCCTCATATCCTAGATTATGACAAGGAAATCACTCTCAATTTTGTTGTGGATGGGTGGATATTGAGTAATGTACTAATTGATATAGGTGTGGAAGTCAATGTTCTTACCTTAGATGCATGGGTACAAATGGGAAATCCCCCATTGCAGCCATCCTCTAATCTGACTAAGGCCACTCCCATCAGAGTTTTGAAAGTTGCATCCATTACCATACAAGGAGCCAAGTTCACTGGAGACTTTGAATTTTTAGCACTGGCAGAGTTAGATAGCTTCCCATCTCTATTGGGGCATCCTTGGTGTTATGCAAATAATGTTGATATTTGGTTCAACAAGGGCTATATCAGTTTTGAAAATAAAGATGAAAGAGTTATTATCCCTTTAACAGATGGAAAATTTATGCCATATGTTGAGCCCTTAAGTGAATAAGATCTTAATAGGATTTATGTATACGCCATCTAAGATCCAGAGATAATTGAACCAACCAAAGAAGGACTAATTCAGGGGGAGGATGCATAATCTATTAGCGATACTACAAGTGTTTCTTGTGATAATTGGACTCACAACACTTATGAGTTGGTAGGGCACAAAGTAAAGAGCATAATTCCTAGGCATAAAATTGTGTTATGTCGGGAGGATAGGTAACAACTTGGTACCTTGTTACATAGGAGAAGGGGATCACATGGTATTCCTGCATGCCATGGAAGAATAGTGGATAGACCCACTGGAAAGAAGAAATAATCTATCATATACACTATGTGGAATAGCAGCACACTGGTGGGTGACAGGGATAATCTTGTTGGATGGAATGAAATTAGGATTAATCTTACTACTAGGTTCTTCAAGAGCAATGCACCTACTCAAATAAGTACTTATCACGGTAATCAACCTGTTCAACACCTCATTCAGAAGTGTGAGAGACGTTGGGTAGAAGGGCAGGAAGCTTTACCACCTTTGTTATGGGTGCACAGGTTTTATTCCACTTTACAAGGCTGCACATGTGCTTGGTATGTATATGTAGAACTCCATAGATAAACTAGAAATTGGTAGAATTTAATTACAGGAATGGCCCAGACATTTGACTTCTTCTCTATAAACCCTCCGGTGGAAGAAGCATTGAAAGTTATCAAGTTCTTAACTATGGGGGATAGTGCCAAGACTGAAGAACTCCTTCATGATTTATTAGATAAAGAAGACTCAGGAGCGCATCTTGATGAATAACCAGAGGGTGATGCAACATTACTTCAACGTGCTTTCCTTGAAAAAGAGAGGAAAAATAGTCTACTTAGTGGATGACGAAGAAGTAGATAATATGGGTGTAAACCATTCAATAGGGAGGCATGAGTTACTGGACAGTGTGGATAAGACCACATGCGCATATCATGAACCTATGAAGACAAAGCAGGTGAATATTGGAGTAGATACTGAGCCTAAGGAAGCCATAATTGTAGACTATTAGTCATAATCTGAAGTGGAAAAAATCATAGAATTACTAAGGTATTACCAAGATTTATTTCCTAGGGGGTACTATGAACTTAAAGGCGTGCATAAATCATTAGGGGAGATGAAGATAAAACTTAAAGAGGGTGTGCACCCAGTAAGAAAGAGACCCTACATGATGAACCACAATTTGCGTGAAAAGGTCTAAGAAGATATTGATAAAATGTTGAAGTCTGGGATTATCAAGCCCCTTGATGAGTCAGAATGGGTTAGTCCAATGGTGATCAATATCAAGAACGATGGACAAATTAGAATATGCATGGACTACAGGGAGTTAAATGTTGCATGTGTAACTGATCCATTTCCTACGCCATTCACTGAGGAAATACTAGAAGGAGTTCTAGGGCACGAAATCTATTCGTTTACATATGGGTTCTATTGGTATCGTCAGGTTTGGATTTCCTAGGAGGATCAAGAAAATACTATGTTTACTAATGAATGGGGTAGCTTTGCCTATACTATAATGCCTTTTGGTCTAAAAAATGTGCCTATTGTATTTTTCGTGCATAGTTTTCCAAGTGTTCAGGTAATTTATTCACAACTTCTTACATGTATATTTATATGATTGGACAGTGTATGGATTAGTTAAGGATCACTGTGACAATCTGTGCTTAATTTTTGAATGGTGTAGACAGTTGAGTATCTCTTTGAACATCAAGAAGTGCATATTTGTTACACCATTTGGGATAATTTTAGGACACATAATCTACAAGGAGGGTTTGTTGGTTGATCTAGCAAATTTTGTAGTCATTATAGGCCTAAGGGACCCTACCACTCAAAGTGAGGTGCGTGGATTTTTGGGTCATCCAGGATATTACAAAACATTTATCAAATGATATGCAAATGTTTCTGCACCATTAGAAGGGTTACTGAAATGGAAAGGTACATTCTACTGGGGAGAACAGCAGCATCACGCATTTGAGACATTGAAGGAGAAACTTACTACCGCACCTATTCTATGTTTTCCTTTGTGGGACAAACCATTTCATGTACATTTTGACACCTCTGGCATGGCAATTGGCATGGTGTTAGCTCAACCTGTAGAAGGTATTGTAGATCATCCTATCTATTTTTCTAGTAGAAATTTAACTCTTGCATGATATAATTACACAACTACAGAGCACGAAGCTTTGTCAATGATATATGTGCTACATAAATTCCACCAGTACCTACTAGCTACACCATTTGTCTTTTATACAGATCACATGGAATTGAAGTATTTGGTAAATAAACTTGTTTTAAAAGGGTGCATATGTCGATGGGTGCTCTTATTTCAAGAATTTGATTTCACAATTGTGGTAAAACTAGGGAAAAGTAATTTTGGACCAAACCATCTATCAAAAATATAGTCAGGATAAGAAGCCCAGGAAATTGAGGATACCATGTCAGATGCATAGTTATACAGGCTACAATATACGCCATTAGAACTAGAGGACATTGTTGTCTTTCTACGAACAAGTATAGCACCAGAAGGAATGAAATCCTTGGAGAAGAAATAGCTTTCTATATGCACTGCACCTTATATGTTAATCAGTGGTGACTTGTACAACTTGGGCTAAGATGAGGTATTACACCATTGTGTATTGGAACATGAGCGCATGGATATTATGAAGGAGGGTCATGCTGGTATTGCAGGTGGACACTATGTCAGTGATGCCACTACGTGCAAGATTCTGCTCACGGGATTATGGTGGGAGACCCTATATAAAGATTGTAAGGAATTTTGTAAGGCATGTGATCATTATCAACATCTTGGAAAACTAGGTCAATGAGATGAAATGCCTCTGAGACCTATTACTAACACAGAGCCATTTGAGAAATGGGCTATAGATTTTGTGGGCCCTATTTCACCAACTGCGCGTAGAACTGGATCACGCTGCATCATAACTTACACAGACTATCTGACATGGTGGGCAGAAGTAGCACCCACAAAGGACTATACAGCAGCTACAAAAGCCTGATTTCTATGGGAAAATATTATTACAAGGTATGGATGTCCTTTAAGTTTGACCAGTGATAGGGGCACACATTTTCTTAATGAGACAATAAGAATTTTATTGGATGAGTTCATGATTTCCCACCATAAGACTACACCCTATCATCCTCGGGCAAATGGAACTACTGAGTCTTTCAACAAAATGTTGAGCCAGACATTGACAAAAATTTGTGATGTTGGATGAAAGGATTGGGATGATAAAGTATCTGTAGTACTTTGGGCATATCAAACAACATATAAAAGGTTAAACAAAGCCACACCATTTCAATTAGTGTTTGGTGCCAAAGTAGTTCTTCCTATGGAATTTATGTTACCTTCTTTGCATATTTCATGCGCTCAAGGTCTAGCTGATGAGAAAGCATTAGAAGAGCAGATGTAAAATTTAATCAAGTTAGATGAGCAACAAGCCATAGCACGTTGGAGTCAGAAGCAAGAAAAGGCCAAGTAAAAAGCTTGGCATGATAGAAATATAAGGGATAAGAAGTTTGAGATTGGAGAAATGGTGCTCCTCTATGACTCTAAGTTATTGTGCCATCTAGGAAAACTTAAGGTACATTGGTTGGGGCCGTATGTTATCACTTACATCCTTGAAACAGGCGCTTACTAGTTAGAAGCACTTGATGGAACACAGCTACCTGGTTACTTCAATGGGAGTAGGATAAAGCCATACTATACATGAGTCTTCTTGGTGTTTGTAATAAGGCATTATTTCCATTTAGATTAGGTTTTCAATTTTGCATTCCCTTATTGTGTTCCTTCGTTGTTGCTATGCTTTGTCAATTTAGTTGGTGTGTTGTGTAATAAGTGTGTTTACGTGCCAGAAGCTAATTACTATTTGTAGAATTTTTATGCACAGAGGACTGCACATACTTTTAGTGTGGGGTGAATTATTGGTATCCAGGTACAAGACTATTGGAATTAAATGACAAAAGGAATAAGCTACTACATATGTCATTCAAGTCAAAGGATTTCTTCTAAAAAGTGACCAAAGATGGAGATGGATGAAGGGATAGTATAATGCAAGGTAAGAGGATGCCATAATAACTACCAGTGGAAGGTGCAGTGTCAAGGTACTTGGGCATAAGGAAGCACACTGAAGAGAAGTTTGTGACTAGAGGGTAGGAAGGCGTGTTAGAAGGTTATAACTGGGGTGTGAAGATGTACTACATGGAACGAACAAAATTGGTCAATAAATAAGAGGACATTGGGTAGTTGAAGGACAAATAAATGTATCAAAAATTTGAAAATCTATATAAGGATTGGATGTAATTCATTATTACCTTTGCGATTAAGAGAATTTGACAAGAGCCAAGTATGAAGAGCTGATCAATCATGTTGAGGTGTGAAGAGTGTGAAACCAGACATGGAAAGGAGGTTTGTGCAAAGGAGAAGCTTGTGTTCCCACATGAGGAGGGTTTGAGTGAAGCAGACATGTTACAAAGAAGTTAGGGCACAAATATTTGAGATAGGGTTTGAGTTGTACGTTGCATAAGTCAAAAGATGAGTATTTTCAGAGGATTACAGGGTAGATATGGCACCAAAGAAGGTAGTTGTATAAGGATTTAAGGGAAAGAAGAAGTTAGTCGTGAAGGAAGAAGAAAGGACCCCTAAGAGCAATTTTTCAGAGATGCAATATCCAAAGCGGGTTATAGTAGGCTAGGAGTGGGATTCCCACATTCAGATAAGTAAGATAAGTGATTACAACCATCGTACCATAGAAAACAAGAAGGATTTGAATGCACTATTGAACACGAAGAAAAATAAGCACACGACGGAGGATATGTCCGTCTATGATGACGCAAGGGAGAAGTTATTGAATAAGATCAGAGTATATCAATTTTATGAGCTCCCCTACTTTAGAAGATATGAGCCCTTATACCAATGGCTCATGTGTAGAGTACACAAAGACTTCTTCTACTTTGCAGGACGCAGAGTAAGGATTTCAGCTGCGTTGGTCTCCACAGTGACAGGGTTGAAGGCTACAGGTGAAGACCTCAAGGAGGACTTAATAGACAAGGCCATAATTTTGGAGACTAGGAAGGAACTAGGGTACACAAAGGGTCCGCACAACATGGAGATAGACAAGATGAAAAAGTACCCAGTTGTGTAGGCAGTCATGCACCTTGTGAAAAAACTAAATGACCAAGAGAGGTGGTCACAAGTGAACACCATGTGGCTAGACATTGTTTAAAGGATGTCTGAAGGAGTGATTTATAACATTTTAGGTTACATTGCAGAAACTATCATCAAAGAAGTGCGTTCAAGAGGAAAGATTAGTTTTGGGGCTGTTATGTTGTCTCTGTTATTCCTGGAGATCAGGATGCCAAATGGACCAAAGGAGAAGGTCTGGGAGTATCCTATGGAGAACAAGTCACCTATAGAATGATTCATCAAGTACTTTTGTGAAGTATTAATGACCGAAAAATTAAAATAGAGGGCTAAGAAGTGGTACGATAGGCTTCGTGTGGTGTTCAAAGAAGAGTTTCACATACCAAAGGATTTACCATTAGTGGTGGGTAAGGCAGTTCAATTTTCCATATACCAACATTTTTGCATCGTGTGATTTGTGATGAAGGACAGGGCTTGGAGCCCATGGTGAAAACTATCATATGCCTTCACAACAAGGTATTTTTAGGCATCGGTTCATAGGTTCTCAGATGTGCACCACCTAACATTCAATGTAGACAAGGTAGACTACGACTGCCACACATTGAGGAAGAGGTATGTATATCTAGGATGTAATGCATTTATTAAAAGGCTCATCTCAGATGTGTTGAGAATAAATCCAGTTAGTTTGGTTGTTGGGGACATTGGAGCAACACTTGTGTACCTCCAACTGAAACTAAAGCTGGAAAACAACAAGTATGTGGAAGATGATTTTGCACTCCTAGAACTACCGAAGGGTAAGCATACCATGGATAACATTTTAGTGCCTAAGCCCACAAAGACAATCGAAGTAGAGGATGAGGAGGATGAGCATGAGGATAGTGGTGGTTTGGAACATAGAGGTAGAAGACATCCTATGAATAAGGATGAAGCTGAGTGTGCAACTACACCACCTCATCCACAAGAGGGGGATGATGAGGACTTGGATGCAATCCAAGGAGAGATCTGATTCAAGAGAGTGTTCAAGAGAACAAGGACCCAAGGTTCTACTCTACAAATAGTGCGCGGGTCACCCCGACTCTATCCATAGAAGGAGATAACCAAGAAAAGGAGAAGGAAATTAAAGTTGAATGAGGAAGTAGAAGAGTCTTAGGAAATCACACCCCATTCTCCTACACATCCAAGGAACGTAGAAGAACAAAAAGATGAAGAAATGAAGGTTGGAGTAGAGGAAGAAAAGGGAACAGATGAGACAACAACTGAGAATTCTCAAGACATGGAAACACAAGTCCCAAATCTGTAAGATCAAGTTCCTAAGATGCCTAGGTCAAGAAGAACAAGTGGGGAGTACATTCCACTATTCATGGGTTACGTTGAGGACACAGGTAAAATTATCTATGCTCGTTTCCATAGCACACTAACACAAAAGGAGTTATATGGATGGGAATTAATGGATGAAGATATGGCAACAGTGCACACAAGGAATCAATTATCATGGTCGATTCACATGCACATGGATGAACCATGGATTTTGATGTGTGTGAGGAGTTCATGCGTGTCGAGGTGGTTGAAAAAGACACCTTAGGCTAGACAGATAATCAGTAAATCCTACTGTTATGTCAGATGAACGGGTGAGCAATGCATTGGTAAAAGTCTCGACAGAGGTGTCATGACATGGAATATGGAATAAAGCTTGCCACAATTAGGGCGCTAAGGGAAGAGATCAAAACTAAGGATGAGGAGATAGCGCATGCCTAAAGTAGGAAAGAGACTTAGTACATAGAAGAATAACGTTGTATTTATTATCATCGTAGAGGAAATTGGTGACAATGTCATGAAGGCTAGGCCACACTTAAAGCCAAAGGTATCCGAAGAAATTTCCTTCGGCAATACATTATGTAAGTACATTAGTGGACTTGGTGCTTGAAGATGAACCTCTACGCATACCAGTGCCAAAGGATCCAGCACAAGATGCAGAGTAGAGAAAAGGCTTCAGTGCTGTGGAAGATTTCATCATATGAAGGATTGTTGCAAGTGTTGTGGGAAGAACTAAAGAAGGTAGACCAAGACTTGAACATCTGTACAGCTCCAGAGGTGCTCATCAAAATAAAAACCTTGGAGGAGAAAAATGAGGTCCAGAAAGTGATGAAGGTTGACACCTTGGGCCACACATAAATATTAACAATGGTTAAACAGAAGCACGAGGCCTTGGTAGCAGCCTAAGAACCACACAAGGATTGGCTAGAGGAGCTCGGGAAACTCATTACACAGAAGATGGATTTGCTAGAGGGAAGGATGACTGCAATGTCCAGCATTGTGTTGGTCTTACAGAATGAGAAAGGAGAGATTGTGCAAGATGAACTGGATTCCATTGTTGTGGACATTCCATAAAAAGTAGAGGAAGCACTTGTTGAGTGACATACCTTGGAGGCCAAGATAAAGGAGAAATATCCTGAATTAATTTTTTAGGTTGCAGAAAAGGAAACTGCAGGTTAAAAAACATTCTTTCATTCATCCAAAAATTTTCTATTCTTCTATTCATATTCTTTGATTCATTTTGGAGACAACCATTGCCAGGGTGGCAATGCAACTAGTGTGGGGTAATGTTGATCAGTTAAAAACTAGCACTTAGTAAAGAAAATATAGAAGGTTTGTGCGGGATAACGGAGTGCATTCAAAGGCACGTAATAATCGAAAATGATCATGTGCAAGGTATAGAAATAGGTTCGGGACTTAGCCGGTTTCATGAAAAGGATCTATTTTTGGAGATAGCATGCGGAGCACTCAAACTAATTGGAGACTTGGGCGTCACGCATTGGCTATTTTTGGAGGATCATCTATGAAGTGCTTTACATAGACATAGGCCGGAAATAGTTCTACTACTGTCAGTTAACTACCACTAGTCTATTGTTAGCACACTTACATGTGTGGCTATTTTTGTAATGGCACGTGGCTAATAATAGCATGTGACCTATTCTGGGATTAAATAAGCAATGAAGGGAAATTCCCCATCCTTATAAGTATGTAGTAAACTATGTAATAGATATATGCATACATGGAGATATAGTGAGATTATGATGCTAAATATGTTACGCGCATGAGCGTATACTACTGTTATTGTAATAAAGCTTCTGTATACTTATTGCATTTGATATAATGGAGGATATTGGCTGAATCTAAATTTTAGTTCTGTGTGTATCTAAATATAGTATGTTCTTGTTTTCATCGTGGTTAATACTTAATTATGTTCTCCTTTAGATATAGATCTGGCATGCTCTGTATAATGATGTGTTACTAGTGTAACTTCATGTGCTAATTCTTCATCATGTTAACCCCCTACAACAACAAGCCTAAAGAGGGACCTGGTACCTTTACACACTTTAGGTGAGCTCTCAGTCTAGGCTGAGTGATGTGCCACTGTGTTTAGGGTCTTCTTGGGCTTCTATTACTGAATTCTAGGTTGCATCAATACCCAAACTTTGTGTACTTGCACTTTACCTAAAAATCCCTCCAAACATAGGAATTGTTTGTGCAGGCATAGATATCTCAAATGAGAAGTTATACCTCCTAGGTGTAGATTGGTCACTTCCACCGATACCAACTAGATTAGCAATACTTGTTTCTTGATTTGGAAAACTAAGCATTAGGGGTCAGTCACCAGGTGGGTCTAGATGTATGCCAACAGCTCTCCTTTCTCCACACAATGAAATATCATCACAAGCTGAAGGGGTTTCTCTCCTGCACTTTCCATTATGGGGTAGCACATACTTCTTAGGTTCCATGTCCTCTGCTTGAACCTCAATTTGTTCCTGTAACATCTGCCTCCATAGATCCATCACTCTTGCATCCTTGCATTGTCTAGCCAACTCCCTTTCATGTACTTCAGTATACTTGAGTCGTCTCTCTTCTCTCTCCTTTTCTGCCGCAAGGTTTGTCATCTTCCTTTAACCTAGTTTCATCACCTGGCACTCAGAGAAGCTTAGCCGGCTATAGGGAATGCCTCCAAACTTAGCGTAATGATCAAGATCTTCATATCTAATGGGATAGCTCGCAAAAATAATCCTCTAGGTTCCCTTAGGAACTCAAACTTAGCAACCTCTGGACAGGAATACGTAGAAATGGTGTATTCCATGGTATAACTGGTTAGTACTCTTACCCACCAGTGATCAACAACATGTTTCTAAGTCAAATCCACATCCTACAGCCTCTTATAATCATCTTGAGTCCACACGCGTGATCTATAGTAACAGCTCGATCTGGATGCAAATACTAAAAGCCATTCATACAATTCTACTGGAAAACAACAAAAGAAGGTCTCATACAACTCATGATATAGGTGTTCTTCTACCCATCTACGTGCATCAAAATCAGGTCCAGTACTGAATCTTTGAGCAAACTCATCCTCTATGCTCTTAAACCACGCTTCAAAACTATCTAAGGTCAAGCACTCTATCATCACGCATCATCCTCACAACAAATTTGAAAAGAGGTCCCGGTAATGGAACATAGATTTAGTCATTTTTATACCCTTAGAATAACCTTCTAATCACTTGCGTGTCAGCCTATCACCCAGCGGGCACTCGGCACTCAGCTGAGGCACACGTAGGCATCAAGCCCCTCCTTTATGTGAGCATTGTGAGAAGATTTTTTCATTGATGAAAGATAAAGTGTAGAAAAGTAAATGATCATGCATACATTCTGAAAGCATATGATGAGTCATTTACACTAATGTACCCATTTAAATAACAAAATAAACATCATACAGATAGTAGATCTTATCCATAACATAACAAAAAAGGCACTAGGGTTTACACCCATGAGCAATATATTTAGAACAGAACCATATATTCATGTTGATCATAGTTTAGTAACCACATTACATTCACAAGAGCCATAATAGACCAATATAGAGATCTAACTCAAGTGTCAATAGCTCTATCTATTCTCCCTTATTACAAAAGTTTAGCAGATCCATCCCCCTAGATATGTTAACATTGTTACAGTCCTCTAATAAAAAACCCAACCCCTAGAACCTCTTATTGTTTATGTAGAGCTTCATCATTCATCCTATCTATGATGATCCTGAAGCTTCCCCTTATCAACCCATATGGTGATGCTCTCTCAAAAATTGACCTCTGCAATCTCGTTTTCTTCTAACGGAGTATCTTTATAAATAGGTTTAGCACCCACCGCCATGCCTTCCTTCAAGAGCAGATTAGTTGTCAAGTGTCAAAGTGGTCCTCCAATTGAGCATGCTTTTTCTGATCCAGTCTCTCCACTTTCTGTAATGATGTCTTTCAGGAATGTTCCATGCATGGAATATTCTTTCTTTTACTACCAAGTTTCCTGGTTGGCACCTTATCCACTCAGCATGTCTAGTAGGGTCACATTTTTCCTCAAGTGCCTCTCAGAAAGATGAATATGACTAAGTCCTAAAATCCTTTGCTCTTCCTTACATACATGTTGTGGTTTCTATTAAAGCCTTCTAAAACCCCTGTCCTGTGTGCTTTTCCCTACATGCCCATCCTCTTCACTAGTCCCGAGCACACATGCGCCCTTTGGGACTCAATCAATATTATGAGGCCCAAAAGTTATCACCTCCCTTTAGTTTAGGATTTCATTTTATGTATCTCATTCTCACCCTAGTCCCTTGAAATCACTAGTAAAATTATATAGTAATATTTCTCTTCCTAAGAGTATTTGGAGCAGTAGAAATAAGCAAAGGAATATGGCCTTCTTTCAAGTTCTGTCTCAAGCGCAAGGTCCCACAACTTTTAAAAATTCCCATTTTGCCTCAAATCCCCAGATCATCCTGATTTGGTACTGGTGCAATTTTTAGCTCCAATAGGTGACTCTCATTTATTCAAGGAATCCTCTTCCCTCCTTCTCACTTGAAATGAAGATTAAAAATGAATAATTGAGCAATTTGAGGAACATGTAAGAACTCTCAGTGCTTACATTCAACCTTTCTTAGATCCCAATTCAACATCTTATCTTATTATAGAAGAGATTAATCCAATAAGTAGATTTGACCCTGAGCTGATCAAGACCCTGAGGTGATCAAGAAATCACAAAGATATATGATTCAAGGGATGGATAATGAGAGGTGGATTGAGAGGACCATCAAAAAGGTAAGAAATTGTTTCCAAATGTTCTCTCTCTACTCAAATATGTTCTTACCACTTTTTTAATGGTAAATAAAGTAAGGGGGGAGATTATAAAATATAATATCCACTGGGATGAAGTTTTCCCACGTATATCTGAGATGAGCTCCTTCAAATCTCACACCCTTGTGAGCAATAATGTGTTCACATCGGTTTCTAAGAACTTGTCTCTAGTTTGGGTATGCATCATGGATGAAATATATGGTATGATAGTAGATGACATCTCTGATTAAGAAAATATTGAAATAAATAGATGTTAAATCTAAGCTATGTAACAACCCAGAATATAGACAATTAAAGTATAGATTTTACCTAAGTAAGTAAGCTAAAAAAAATATGAAACCTTAGTTACAAAAGAGGGGATAAAATATTTATCTGATTTGCATGGCCCTAAAAGCATGTCGAGATAGAAAACTGTTAGAAAAGGAAAGAATATTATCGTACTTAGACTTTAAAAATTGCAAAGCTATCGGGAAGGCCTAAACTAGGGCACGTATGTAGGGTCAGGGACGCCTAGGGCACTATGGAAATTATCTGGGTGACTGTGACTGCTCAAGACCTTAGAAAACTAGTTTTCCAAGGTCACAAGGTTTTTTTTGGGTGTCACCTTTAGTCACATGTATGTCATTGTACTCCACTATTATTCACCTGAAACCTACAAGAAGAAAGAGCACAAGTAAAACCCAAAAACACATCAAATCCTAAAACAAAAAAAATCAAATGGGGAGTTATACTGACTCTAGAGGTCACCCAACTGAGTGAACTTACGATCTAGGTGATGCACTACATTTTAGACTCCATGTAGTTTTGTGTGTGTGTGTGTGTGTAGAATTGTTCCCTAGGTGGATCATGTGTAAGTTACACTTGATAGCAAGCAATAGATAGATGTAGAAAATGTAGATAGATGTGTGCATGTAAAATAAACTTCCCCTCCTACGAAGTGTATGCAGAATAATGTAGTCCCTTTTCCCTTGTGTGAGTTCTAGATGGATGCTTGAATGATCTTATAATGACCTTTGGATGCAACCTTAGGTGATGGTAGTAGATGCTTAGTGATTGGTCATATATAATGATCACATAAATTTGTATTTATATGATTCCCTTTCTTTAATTTCATAATTAACCACTAAAATAATGACTAGTATGAAATATAATTCCCAAACAACTGGAAAAGACCCAAAATATGTTATCAAGATACAAAGAGGTCGAGGCGCCTAGAGGGGATGGGGGTGCCTGGATACTAGCGTCCTGGCTAGGTGTTGCTGTCTAGAGTCATAAATTTTGAAGTATCAAAAGACAGACTGGGAAAGAAGGTTTGTAAGACCAAAGAGGAAAATAGAAAGAAAAGAAAGAGGCCAAAGATAGTATTCAATTAGTAATTTTCTCGTTTAGTAATAATATGAATAGTGTTATGTGATCAGAACTAGAAATATACCCAAGGTGCATGATTTAGTGTCTACAATCTCTAAAATTTAATCTTTTGGACAAGAGGCTTGTGATATTTTAAATGAAGTCTGCAAATATGTTCATAGATTGGGATTTCCTCCACTCAATGAGAATTCATCATTGGAAAAACTCATTTTTTCCTTCCATGAGTTGGTCAAGAAAGAGGTAGGTGACTTTCTTTCCTTCAATGAAGATACCTTAGAGTCCCTAACCAACATCAGAGACTCAATTTCTGAAATTACAAAAGATCACAAAGGATGGCTCAGTCAATACAAGAAGATCAATTATGTTCCTTAGGAATAGATCAAAGTGTTGAGCTACGTTTACATTGCAAAAGTGAATAAGGTTGCACCTATAGTGGCTCAGTTTAATAAAGAATTCAAAGGACAAGAGATCATTCTGGAGACTCTTCCTCAAGGTTCATGATCAGAAACTTCTTCAACAACAAATCAGTCAATCCCTTCCCTTTCTCTCTTCTCTCTCTCCATATTCTAATTTTAATTGAGAATGTACTTTTTTTATTTCTTCATATTCACTTAAGTGACCATTAGCTAAATATTGCAAGATTCCTTTTTCCAATAAGAAGGTAAAGAATCACTTCCTAGGAATATGAATGGTCACAAGTGATGAGGATAAGTGAAGATTCATGTGGGGGTATATCAACAGATAGATTGTAATGTTATAAATTGGAATGGATTCTTCATTCCAAGGGGTTGGAAATTGTTAATTGAATGGACGTTGTTGAGAGTTCCACTTCCACATCAAGTAATAAAATATGTAATTATTATATTTCTTGTTTTATGTTCATCTAATCTCTCTTTCCAAATTTACATCTATAATAATCTTGCAAAACCAAGAAAGGTGTATGTTCCTTTTATGAATGAATTCATGGAAGTATGTGTCTACGATTTTTTGTGTGTTATCATGGTTTGCATTGTTATGTTCTTCTAATTAGATGTGGACTTACTCTAGTTAATGTATGTGAACTCTGTTAGTGCCTACTCACAGCATTAAACCTCTCTCTCCTAATTTCCCCAACTCCCATTTACCTCTCTTTACTACAATTTCCTCCTTTGTACTTTGTACAAGAAATTTTCCATAGGTTTAATGGAGTGTTCCTATGTGATCCCCGACCTATTGGACACCCCATGACATTTAGATAGTTTAAGTAGTTTACATTCAATAATGGGAGCATCCCCATACATAAGAAGGAGGTTCTTAGCCCCATATTATTGGTGAAAACCCAATAATTTGACACATGAAAAATTATTTTTCAAACAGTTCTTTGCAACTCCACTAGGGGGAGAAATTCCCTCGTGCACCCGTAAAGATCTCTAGAAAATACAAAAACTATATATATTCCAAAAAAACAAATTATATCTCAAATAAAAATCATATTTTGAAGGAAAATCTATCAAGGAATGAATCCATGTCATGTTCGTTACCTGCATTAGAATGATGAAGATTCGAGATTGGAGTGTTCATCACCAATGAGTGAACAACAACCATGAAGAATATGATGACTACCCAAATCTACAATTTTTTTATCAACCATCATTTCATACCATTCCTTGCAAAAGTAAGGGTTCTACTACATCAAGGAGGTCTTTTGGTCTAGCCAAAAATTTGTAATGAGATAAGGGAAATAAGGTCAGTACCATTTCTCCAGTAGTCATAAAAATACTATCCATAATGGAAAAAAAAATTGTTTGCGAAGATCCTATCATCAATTCCTGGTGGCTGCAATTCAAGAGGACTATTGTTAGAGGAAAGAATATGGGAATCACACCTGTTGAGGATCAATAATTCAATAACTTGATGAGGACGATTTATAAGAGATATGAATTTTTTTATGAAGGGCATGATGGTGAACAATCTACTAAAGGTATTGTTTTCAAATCTACACATTGATGAAGAATCATTGGTGAATGTTCCTTACATGCATCACAATGATGAAGATTCGAAATTGGGGCTCAACACTAATGAGTGAAAACAACCATGAAGATAGAATATTTGCAAAGGACCTAGAGTCTGGAATAAGGAAATTTTGATCAACCAAACCATTCTGGACCATTCCTTGTAAATTAGAAAAGATTGGCTATGTACAATGAAGGTATGAGTCTCTTGAATCACTTAATAATGTTGAGGAAGATATGCATTCAACTAAGGGAAAGAATGTCAGTACTATTTCTACAGTAGTCATGAAAAGATTGTCTGGAATGGATAAAATTGTTGTTTGTGAAGATATTTTCATCAAAACCTAGGTGCTCCAATTCAAGATGACTGCTGCTAGAGGAAATAAAATGGTAATTGCACCTGCTGATGATCAAGAATCTAAAAACTTGATAATGAAGCACATCCCATAAGAGATATGACAATGTTGTATGAAAGGGCATGAATGTGAAGAATCTACTAAATATGATACAATGTTTTCTGAACTATTCCATCACAGCATGAACATGTTTAAGACATCAAATCCTCCATCTTTCGAAATCATCCCTTCATTTGGAGGCTTTCCTGGAATATGGAGATGAAGAAATGGAAACCTTGGAAAGAGAGTTTGTTAAATAGATGCACAAATGTTGAGTGATGGAATGGAAGGAAATTCTAGAATCCCAAACTTCCTTCTTGATACAATCATGGATGACAAAGTCAAAATGATGAAATGGATAAAATTGAAGATTCCAAGTTACTTCTCAAAATGATGGTGAATGAACAAATGGAAGAGTCTGATTTCCTTATTGAAACAAAAGAGGATGATCAAATTAAACATGATCTCTCCAAGGATCTGATTTCACCATCATCACCAAAGGACTCTTAAGGCTGCACCTCATCATGAAGAGTATCGAGTCCTTGAACTGCTTCTAATGAAAGTTAGAATCAACACCTATAGGAGGATGATAAAGGTGGTGAAGAATAGGTTAACCTCCATTTGTTAACTCATTTTAGCTTGAGGCACAATCCTGTCATGAGAAACATTTACATGGATCAAGGGATGAAAGATGTATCCTTTTCTATGTAGTATGGAAATCCAGTGCTTTCCAAAGATTCTACCAATAATGAGGATGAAAAATAGGAATGCCAAAAATTTCTAGATGGTAACCCTTGGATGGAAAGAAGCATGTATCATGAAGAGGAAAAAATTTCAAGAGGTTCCTGGTCATATGAAGATAAAATTTCAAATAAGATATTTGAGGCCCAATGTGAAGACTTTTCAAATGAATATGGAAATGAGTATATGGAAGATTTGAAAGAGCAATCAATGCAAGACATGTTGAGGATTGCATAATAAATTGAATACCCTAAAATCAGTCTTGGTATCTTGACATATGTCATGGAAATACAAGATAATTATGAATCAAGTTTTACCTCTTCTTTTGATGCAATAATGATCAATAATAAGATGAAACAAACTAATGAGCTTAATGTCTTTCTTGAAGCCTTGAAAGATGAGTATGAATGTGGAGGTAGGATTTCACCTTTTTCATTTTGGGAAGAAGAGTGCATCCATGATAAACCAAAGAGGAAGGAAAGTATATGATATCCTACAAATACTTTCAGTGATGAAGATAACACCTCCATCATTAGAAATTACATCAATACCCACGTTGATCTATTATGTATAAGGTGGTTTCTATTGAATAACAAAGCGAGAAGCTTGAAAAAGCTTGTGAATGGAGACAAGGTAAAATTTCTCTCACCACTTCCATACTAGTTAATTCAAGGGATGATTTCATGTTGCAACCTTCATTCAGGGATGGTGAATACCTTCATGAAAAAATCAAATATTCTACTCTTGATAACATGGAGGGATGGATTCTCATAGTCATAAGACCTCAAGCTAAGACTAAAAATGGAAAAAAAAAATTCCAAAATGTTAAAAGTGGTCACTGGATGCAAGAGTTTTCTCCATCTAATACAAGTATGAAGATGGAATATTGGTTTTTCTTCTTATTCTCAAACCATGCAAGGCCATCACGAGAGCATGCCATGATCAGATAATGATCTTTGAGCTTTAGAGATTTGAATTCAATCCATTGTTCTATGATGGTACACACTTCTCCCAACCCATTTTCGGGTGCATGTATATTATTTCCCTACCTCAATGAATTTCCCTCACTTGTAACATAGTTTCCCTTTCCGTTGTGTTTTTCTTTTCCCCTCTTTGGTGTGTTTTCCTTTTGTTAGTGTGTTGTTTATTTTTTCCCCTTTACGTGTTCATTTATTGTGTTAGTAATGATGTAGTTACTTTATTTCCGAACTTGAACAAGGATCTGGTTTTCTCACCCAAGAGTTTTGAGGTTCTCTATTTCCCTTTACAATCCCAATTTTCCTACGTCAGAACCAACTATTTTCATAAATTTTTGAAAGCCCAAAAATTCGAAACTTGAGTCATGATAACTTATCCAAATAGTGAAAAATTTCTTAAAATTTCCTTGAACCCCTCTCCTGGTCAGTTTGTTATCTTGTGTCATGCTCAGCCTGACCTTTTAGGTACTCCAAATATAATGAATAATAATGCTAAAATGATTAGAGTGATGTTTCAAGGTTAAAATTTCCATTCAGTGAAGAACAACTAAAGACTAGCTCTCTGGTAGGCTCAGAAAGGGTAATTTTTGCCATTTCAAGGCAGGTGTGCACCCTCCGAGAGGGTTTAAAAATATCATAATCATATTTGGGTGGTGTTGGCAAGTCTTGAAGGTTTTGGAATTGATTTAGGAATATTTATGGAAATTTTGGAGGTTTAGGGACAATTTGTGCAACATCGGGTTTTTCAGGTGTAAGAATGTAGAGCTAAATTTGGAGCCTGAACTTCACTAGATGATTCTGGGAGATCCATAAGGAGTTAGGAGTAAATAAAATAGGAATTTTAAATCTAGAGGAATTATATACATTGTGGAAGAATTACATTTTGCACAAGACACGTTTTTTTTCTCAAGGCATCTCAATCTTGGCAAACACACCATGTTGTCCCAAAGCAAGAGGGGCCCATTTTTGGGGTTTCAGGAAAATTTTATGTATGAAGCATATCCAATTGTTCTTAAAATTGTTTAGGAATTCATAATAATATTAAATTTCATTTGAAAATACCATCGAAAGCTCTGAGAATCATTTTTTCAAGTTCTCTCTTGTGCAAGCATGCTTCTCATACTTAGACAATTTTTTGGGTGACGCATGTCACATTCTGACTTCATGGAAAAAAATTATGTCCCTCTTTTCCATTTTCTAAGGGGACAAGGTGGACCAAAAAAATTCCCCACTTCATCCCTCCTCTCTAGTCCTCCATATGACCCAGATCAAGCCAGCAGAGTGTTAAACAAGTCTTCTCCATCTGCCCCACGTTACAACACCAAGTGACACTTGGCATCATCTAGTGAGGACGTATTTTCTTGTCCCTCTAAAACCCATTCCCAATTGGATAGAGGGGACATAAAAATTCACCCCATCCTATCCCCTCCCAAGGTTCCTCATGTGACCCGCTTGCAACTCCTAGGTGTCATGACATGTTTTTGTCATCTCCCCATCCTCTCACCACACAGTGCCACTTATCCTCATTTTCTTGATACACATTTTATTGTCCCCCTTTTCCCCATTCCCAAGGGGAAACAAAAAATAATTCCTATACCCAATCTTCCAAAACCCTAACTTTAAGTTATATGCTACTTGCACATCCATAAACAACAATAACTGTCGGGTGACTTGAAAACATAAAATAACTAAATCCCAAGCTTATTTCTTCACATAATTCGACCCTACATCCATTTTTAAATCCATGAAAACTAAAAAAATATCATAACACATCATCCATGCTGTAAAACTCATTCCATACCAGCCATGACTGCTAAAACGAAGCTTTTTCCATGACATTTTATGCAAAAAGATTATTCGGGTGACCAAGTTTTCCACTGCTTGATCTCCTCTCAAGCTCCATATAATCACTGAAGCTTAAAGTCTCCATTAATGGATACCATCACGCAGCATAAGACCTTAAACCCTCTATCCTAAAATTTTAATTTTTGATTTACAATAATTCTAACACGTGGAACATGATGAAAATTGGAGCACAGGATCCCGATGCAGAGTTGAATCTAAAAAAATGATGTTTTCGTTGCAAACAGACACTGGTAAGTGCACATTCTAAAAATAGAAAGTTTTTTATGATTCCACTTAATAAAAATATAAACCCTCTTAAAATTGCAAGCTCTGATCACTTAGCACATTTAGAAACAGTGCAAAATGACAAGCGGGGTAAAACAGACAATTTTCCCATAATATCAAGTTTTGAAAAAAGTAACTTACTAAAAATATAAAGTTGCTAAAAATCATAAATAATCATCAATAGAGTTGAATTTAGTGTTCCATGGGATTCAATAAACCAAATTTGAGAAAGAAAAAAAATCAAAAAATTTCCAAAATAGCATCATCAGTTTTTAGTGCAGAAAGTTATAGTTGACTCCATTTTCACTCATATCACTACTTTTTACCATCCTCACATGGTTTTAAGGTTTCCTCATAGATAAAAAATATAATTAACTCTTCAAAAAGATCCTGAAGCATCATTCTTGTCATAATTTTTTCAAGGAGCGAGACATAACATAACAAGGCATAGCGGGTGAAAGTCAAGGACATTGTGTAGTTGGAAAAGGATTTGGAATGTGTCTAGATCCAAATTTAAATCCAACATTGTCATATGGGGTCATCATATTCATAGGTGAAACAAGGAACTAATTGGAAGCATCTGAGAATGAAGGTATGTAATCATCCCAAGATTGAGCTCATTCTTGTACTCTAAAGCAATAAAGGCTAAAAAGGTGATTTTCATGTGTGACATCATGAATACAAGAGAGACGAATCATCTCAATCTTATTTTATTTCATATTATTCTTAAACACTCAATCAAACACATAGTAGTGGGATCAATCCATCAAATGAGGTCATTATGACTCATCGGGCAAGTTGGAAACATTTTATCTCAAATCCATTAAGTAAATCAAGTGAGCATCGTGATTCAAGAAAAGGTGATCCATCACAGAATTCTTCTCTTTAATATCTCATCATTATCTTTAGAATCACCAAATTACGTCTTCCCCAATAGTGGAGCTTTCTCACAATGAACAATAAGTAATCCTACATCAAGTTCCTGAAAGTACTCCAGTAACAAACATCGTGTTAACTCCTAAAGAGCCATTCCCATGGATTCAAGGATTTATTGAAAGTGACTTGAGGAAAAATCAGCAAGCTATAATGTCTGACCTTAGAGATATCACTAAAACATTAAAATATAGGTGGAGGAAAAAGGCCCAGATAACTTCTCACTTCTTTAGTGGTGTCTCAAGAAACAAATATGTGGAAATTTCTTGGGCAAAGAATGAAAATTTGGTTGACAAGATGACTCCATCGGACCACGAATTGATCCACATCTCATTGGGTCAAGATTCACATGAGGGTGACTCTAATTTGTTAAAGGAATCCCCTTCCTTCCTTCTTGCTAGAAATGAAGAGTACAAATGAAAAATTGAGCAATTGGAGGAACATCTAAAAACTCTCACTACTTACATTTAATCTTTATTAGAGCCCAATTCAACATCTTCTCTTCTTATAGAAGACATTACTCCAATTAGTATATTTTACCCTTAGGTGATTAAGAAATCACAAATCTATATGATGTGAGGGATGGATAATGAGAGGTGGATTGAGAGGATCATCGAGAAAGGTAAGACATTATTCCCAGAAGTTCTCTCTCTACTCAAGTATGTTCTTACCACTTTTTCATAAGTGAAGAAAGTAAGGGAGGATATTATATAAGATAAGATCCACTAGGATGAATTTTTCCCATTTATGTTTGAGATAAGATCCCTCAACTCTCACACCCTCATGATCAAAAATTTGTTCACATCAATTACTGAGAACTTGTCTTCAGTTTTGGTCTGCATCATGGATGAAAGATATGGTATGATAGTAGTCATCTTTGAAATTGACTCTGGTGGATAAGAGGCTTGTGATATTTTGAATGAAGTTTACAACTATGTTCATAGATTGTTCTTTCCTCCACTCAATGAGAATTCATCATCAAAATTAAATCATTATCTCCTTCTAAGAGTTGGTCAAGAAAGATCCATGTAACTCTCTTTCCTTCAATGATGATACCTTATAGTCCTTAGTAAACATTAGATACTCCATATCTGAAATGTTAAAATATCACAAAGGATAGCTCAACCAACGTAAGAAGATTAATTATGTTCCCTGGGCATGGATCAAAGTGTTCAGCTATGTTTGCATTCTAGATGTGGATAAGGTGGCACCTATGGTGGCTTAGTTTAGTAAATAATTCAAAGGAAAAGAGATCATTCCAAAGACTCTTCCTCAAGGCTCATGATCAATAATCTCTTCATCAAAACCATATCAGTCAATCTCTCTCTCTCTCTCTCTCTCTCTCTCTCTTCTAATTTTCAATTGAGAATCTACTTTTTTCTATTTCATCCTATTCACTTTAGTGACCATTTTCTAAACATTGTAAGATTCCTTTCTCCCATAATAATTAAAACACTCACTTCTTAGGAATATGAATGGTCGCAAGTGATGAGGATAATTGAATTTTCATGTGGGGGGTAGATGAAAGGATAGATTATAATGTTATAAATTAGAATGGATTTTCCATTCTAAGGGTTTGGAAATTGTTGATTGAATGTATGTTGTTGAGAGTTACACTTCTACATAAAGCAGTAAAATATACAATTCTTCTATTTCTTGTTTTATGTTCCTCTACTCTCTCTTTCCAACTTTGCATCTATGCTAATTTTTCTAAAACCAAGAAAGGTGTCTACGCCTTTTATGAATGAATTCATGGAAGTTTGTGTCTATGATATATTGTGTCTTATCATGGTTTTCATTTTTTAGTTATTATAATTGGATGTGGACTTACTCTAGTTGATGTATGTGAACTTTGTTAGTGTGTACTCGCAACATTAACCCTCTCTCTCCTAATTTCCCCAAATTCCCTTTACCTTTCTTTGCTGCAATTTTCTGCCTTGTACTTTGTATAAGAACTTTATTGTACATTCAGTGGAGTGTTCTTGTGTGATCCCCAACCTATTGGCTACCCCACAACATTTATATATTTTAAGTAGCTTACATTTAATTATGGGATCCTCCCCATACACAAGAAGGAGGGGATTAGCCCCATACTATTAGTGAAAACACAAAAAAATGTCCGCATGACAAATTATTTGGCCAACACGATGGATGTTTTTTTAGTATATCTAAGCATTTGTTTCTTGTAGCCAAAAAATCTACTAATATTGCTTATACAAGATAGCTTCACTTAAGAATATCTTCATCCTTCCCAATCAAACAACAAACTTCTAACTTGTGTGTATGCAAATTTTCTTTAGCGAAAACAATTGAAAAATTGCTAATTTTTTTGCTAAAAAAAGAAAATGTATACTTTTGTTTTAAAGCTTGTCATTTTTTTCATTTTCAATTTTCAAAGTTGGAAATAATCTTGTCTGTAAACACCTCATACATTTGTATTTGCATTTAGTAGATGTAGATTTCATCATAACTTAAACTACATCGGTGACCATGATTTCACCACCATGCACCAACACATTTTGCATTACATTGCACTTAAGACTTAGTCTCAAAAAACATTTGATATCTTCCTCACCTCTATCCTCCACTTATAGGTTATATTGTTTTTATTGGGGCTATGGAAAATATTGCCTAATATAGCTGTTGATTTAATATAAATTGAATTAAATCTAAAGATAGAGTAACTACTATAAATAATGATGTACAAATACTAATATATAGTAAGACACAGGAAAACAAGCATCTATAATGTGAATCCTTAAGAAAGAGAGGGAGATATGAATACTTAGATGATTTCTGAGAAAATTGGAAGTGAAATGGGTAGGTGAATAGTTGAAACACACTGTAGGTAGTTTTCTAAAAGCTCTCTGGAGGTTCTAGAACTCAGAACGACGTAGGATAGGGGCACTCGTAGTATGGCATGAGTGATTGGATGCTAGTGACTGGATATGGGCACTGGTGGCTAGGAAAATGCCAATATTTTGATATCTTCTGAGTCAGGAGAGATTCATTGTTGATCCATTTTTTTCACTTGAGATTCACTCCTCGATCATCAAATTACTTGTAACCTTCAAGAAAGAAGTTCACCTACACATACCCACAAACCACATTAGACCTAAAAAGGAAAATGTAGAATGGGGAGTTGAATTGACCCCAACAGTCACCTGAAGAGTGAACTTATGATTGAGTGTTTCACTAAATCTCAGAATCCATGTATTTATGTGTGAAAGTGTGTGTAATTATTCCCTAATATTCCCTTATGCAAGTTACACTAAGATAGTGAGATAGATCTAGAATGTTCTAGATGCAAATGTGTGTAACGGAATAAAATAGACTTCCACTCCTATGTTGTGTATGCAGAAGTGATGCATCCATTTTCCCTTGATTGAGTGTGTTAGATGAATGTCTGTAATTATCTTGTTCCTTTTGTATGCAAGCTTAGGTGATAGTAAGTAATGCTAGTGCTTGGTCGCTTATTTTGAAAACATAATTGTGTATTTATATGATTCCCTTGTTTGAATTTCATAATTGACAACTGAAAGGATAACCCAAAGTAGTAAAAAGTAAGTAAGAAATGAAATGGGTCCAAAAGGATAATAAGAAGGTAAAGAAGGATAGGAGTGCCCAAGAGGACAAGAGCACCTGACGTTAGTATCCCAACTGGGTGCTAGTGTCTAAGGCCATAGAAAGATATAATAGTTAAATGTTTGCAAGAGTGCAAGATGTATGAATCCAATAAAATTACAAAAGGCAAAGTAAAAGGTTAAAGGGAGTTGTCAATTACTAGTTTTCTTGTTTAGGAATCATGTAAATACTAGCATGATTTAGGACCTAGAAATGTAACCAAGTGTATATATTTTATGTCTACAGCTGTAATAATGAATCATGTGACATCATCCCTATCCCCTTCCACCTTTTCACAAAGCATATGCATTGGATGTGATGATTCACTCCTCTAAATGGGTTAGTAATGAATTGGTGAGTCTCTTTCAGTATTTTAAGGGATCCCCATACCACTTCTGTCCCCGTACAGATTTGGTATATCAGGAATAAGATATATCTAAATATGAATCTATTAGAGAGATAAGAGCTTGCATCCACCCATTCATATCATTCTTGTAGGTTTCATTATTCACAAAACATTGTGTCGATTACCTGACGGATTTCCCTCTTTAAATCCAAAACATTCTACAAAACTTGTTACTTTGATATTTGTAAACTAAAAAGGTTCTATCCATTTTTTATCACAAAACTTTATTTATACAAGCACCTCCTTTTTACACTTTTTAGTTACATTCTAGCTTGAAATTTTAAGATGTGTTCCACAAACAAAAATCAAATTTAAAACAGAAACCAAAAACTACCTTTTCCAAAAATCCCTTTGGATTAGAACTCATGTTCTACCAAAACCAAAAAAATCATAAAATTTATCTCTTTGGACATTCACATCTAAAGATACAAATTTCCTCAAATTCAAATCCCACATACCATTAAATAGTCACTTTATTCAATTCAAAATAAAAAAAATCATATTGATATTTACATCTTCTACCTTGAATACTTGTATTCAAACATTCTAGTCAAAATCCAATATAAAGATATCCCATTAATAGCTTAACCTCTACCCATTTGAATATCAAACTATTCTTTTAGCCTTAGTCTTTGGATTCACCAAACATCCCAGGTTTAGGCAAAATCAAATAATCAAAAATTTGGATGTTCACTTTATTTGAGTTTAAAGCACATCTGAGTTATCCAAAAATCTTATAAGTTGATATTCACTTTATCCACGTATTGAGTAAACCAAATAAAACTAAGCCAAATCTTAGTGCTTTATACATTGAATATTCACTTTATTCAATCTTAAGAAATTCATAGATCAAATCACATTGAACCTTATACTTCAGATATTATACTGTTATCCAATGTTTAAGTAAAACCACATCCAATCTTATCAAAATAATTTCCAATCTCAAAAATTACGTTTTAATCACGTCAATCTTATCAAACAAGTTTATTTTAGCTCAAATTTTGTCAAAACTTCTAAAAAATCTCAAAATCACCTTTTACTTAGGTATTTACCTATAAAACAATGGGTTTTACATATAATAAAAACATTAATGCCCACGAGGAGTCTGATAAATTCAACCCTTTTGGCCATAACACTTTTGAAGAAGAAGACGTCAAAGAACAACCTGAAATATCAGAAAACGAAAAAGAAGCTATTGATAACCTAATGATGAAAAAAAATTAATATCTTCTTCGCCTCCTAGAAATGGGAGCAAAACTACCCTCAGAGTTTGAACAAGAATATTTAAAATACAATAAAAAAACTGAGTCTAGTAAGAAAAATGCAAAATCAGCCACTACATCTGATTCATCAAAAGAAGACTTGATATCCAAAATCGAAGAATTGACACATCAACTCACAAACAATGAAAATCCTAAAAATGAGGAAGAATGCAAATCTACACATGAAAATGATGTAACCATGGAAAATCCTCAACAAAACTCCCCATTCGCACAAGAATGGATGAGTATGAAATAAACCTTATTGGGACTTCAAAATCGTACAAAACAATTTAATTTCGAAGAACTATGTCCTTACCCATTCGATAAGGACATGTTGCGTGTGCCTTTTCCCAAAACATTTGAAATACCCAAATTTGATAAATACAAAGGAAAACATGATCTAAGAGACCATATTAAGAAATTTTTCATGGTATGCCAAGAAGTGGCATACAATGACATCTTTCTCTTGTGCCTCTTTCCTAAAAGTTTAGGAGGAAAAGCTTTGGAATCGTTCTTACACCTTCCAAAGGGATCAATCATAACATTTGCAGACCTTTTGAAGAAATTTTTCAAACATTTATCATTCAACCTAGATTCTGAAATCACAATGAAGTACCTTTGCAACACAAAGAAAAGTAACAATGACACTATCACGTTGTTTCTTTAATGATGGCAAGGAATTGCAAGTCCATTCTCTTTCTCTATACCTGAAAAAATTAGTTAGTATTCATTCATTCCCAATCTAAATCTTGAATTATCATTTCAAATGCAAATGCATTTTTTGACAATCTTCGAAGAAGTTATTGAAAAAGGACAAAAAACTAAGAGGGATCTCATCGCTAAGGGCCTAATCCATACACCTTCAAAGGACCAACCCAAAAACAATAACAAAAATCAAAATCATGATGAATCCAAATTTATCAACCATATAATCAAAATATTGTAAATGATGGAATCATTGATTCTCTTCGTGTTCAAAAATGTATAAAGTGAAACTCATCATTAACTAGTAAAACATAAAAATTTCATAAACAACCTCTAATCCTTTCTAACAAAGAAATTTCTTTGCATGAGGTCAAAAGATGATAATTTAAGTCTCTTGGAGAAATCCATTCAAGGGTCCTCAATCAATTAACAAACACTAAAATGTTGACAAACCCATCTACACGACCTTTTGAAGAAGGACAACCTAAACCCACATGGTATAAAGAAAATGAATAATGTGACTACCATCATATACATGGTCATCCTACGGATCGTTGTGTAAGACTACATCACTATATATAAGACTTAATTGATAATGGATACATTGAAATTAAAGGTCTTCCAAGACCCCTTCCCTAAGCATGGTACAAACAAAAATGTAAAAGACAAGTGTCAAACATCAAACAATGTCAAATTTGATTATATCATTTCATTGTTATATCATACACTATACATGGTAACCACTATCAAATTTAACACTCGTACTTGCGCAGTGACAATGAGATAGAAATAGGTTTGGGTACTCGCTGTTAAGTAACCCTCCATGTCAAAAACACCACAACAAATGTCTAATCCTAAGTCCACTAAAAATGCACAGTCCTCAAATGCAAAGTCTTCATCTATTTCATATGATATAATCAAACAATTAGAGTAGACCAATGCATGAATTTCCCTCACAAGCTCCAAATTATCCTTACTCATGCACTTCATGAGGCACGTGTTCCTAAGGAAATTAACTCTCAACAATTTCAGGCCTTAATTTCCATCTTATCACCATAGTCCAATTTTATCATTTGGTCCTTGTGACTTCTTGAATCCCAACATTATCAACAACAATTCCTTATATATAAGCATTCATCATACATCATAAGATAAACTGAGTGCTTATAGACAACGAATCTGCATTGAATATTTGCCCCATGAAATTATTAATATGTCTAGCTTACACCGAGGAAAGCCTAGGCACTAACATCGTTACCATCTGTGGTTATAACAATTGTGAAAGGAAATCAGCGGATATCATCTCCTTAACAATAAAAATTGGACCTAAAACCCTAGACACATTTTTCCATGTTGTGGATGTCGAAACATCTTATAACATCCTCCTAGGCTGCCCATGGATTCACGCCATACAATATGTCCCTTCTACATACCATATGTACATCACATTCCATTATGAAGGTAAAGAATTCATGTTATGTGCAGATGTTAAATATTTTTAGTATTAAACACTATTAAAAGGAATACACACACATTCAAATTATTGTCCTTTTATGGATAAGTCATCAGAACCACACCTTATCCCATTTATAGATGAAAACCACATAGACCCTAAATTCTTATTCAAACTTCAACCATACACTTCTTCCACCCCACCTATTTTGGAAATCATAGACAACGGTATTGGAGAGTATGAACTCCAAAATTCCCTCCATGTCGAAAAATTACCATCATCTCCATGTAGCTATGGTCAACCCAATGATCCCAAGATCAAAATTGCTCCTATCTACAATCTTGGTAAGTCTATGTGGCAAAGGTTTGGATATCTTGATGAAGAACACATTTTAGGATTTTCATTATCTTGGATATATGATAATGGATTTACTTCTTATTACAAATCATCTGATTAGAATAAAGCACGCAAAATCATGAAAAATATGCAGTGGAAAGACAAAGAACTAGATAAAATGAATAAGGATGTCTTGATCTTGTATCTTGCATAGAAAATATTTATCGACATGGTTTTGGTTTTCATACATTTAAAAAAATCACCATTAATACCATCGACTTCTAACTTATCCATCCTACACTTATCATTCAAGAAAAATTAAATCACGTCTCCATGGATCTCTTATAAAATGATGAAGCCATTAAATATTTTCTTAGGACTCGGGATCCCATCCCCCTTTCTAATCATTGGAAGGGATTTGATATTGACCTTGACACATCTACTTACTTTGGTGAGGAACTAGAGTGCCCCAGTTCATAAAAATGTACAAATCAAAACAAAAAATGAAAAACAAAATCTCTCATAGTGAAAACCTTGCTGAGGTGCTATTCGAGAAAAATAGAATTAAAAAAATGAAAAATAATAAAAAGAAAAGGGACGTATCTCATAGTGAAAATATTTCCAAGGCACTAGAGAGAGGGTAATCTAGTTCATGTCAAACTGATTATTTACATTAACAAATGACATCCTTTTCAGAAAGGGATGCATCTAAAATGTTAATTGAAGAAATAATTAAAATCAACATCGACACACATGAGTAACCAAATATTTTACAGCTTGGTGCAAGTCTTTTAGAATAAGAAAAAGACGAGTTTGCAACACTCCTTTTGGAATTTCAAGATATTTACACATGAACCTATAAAGATATGCCAGGATTAGATCCATCTCTTATGGTACACCACCTCATAGTCCATCCAGATGTAAACTTGTCAAACAAAAGATGAGGAAAATGCATCCCAAAGTTACATTACTTGTCAAAGATGAACTTCAAAAAAATTTGGAGGTAGACTTCATTTGATCAATAAACTACTCATAATGGATTTCAAACATAGTACCTATTGTAAAGAAAATTTTGGGTACTAGAATATGTACATATTTTCGTGACATCAATAAGGCTTTTCCAAAAGATGACTTTCCTTTACCAAACATAGATATGATTGTGGATTCAACAACAGGTCATGAAATGCTTTCCTTAATGGATGAATTTTTTGGCTATAATCAGATACAAATTGTTGAATAAGATCAACATAAAACAACATTTATTACACCATGGGGCACATTCTGTTATAAGGTCATAACTTTTGGCCTTAAAATGTAGGTTCTACATATCAACGAGCGATGACAGTCATATTTCACGATATACTACATGATATCATGGAAGACTATGTATATGACATCTTAGAAAAATATAAAACATGAGTATATCATCCAATAGTATTGAGGTGTATCTTTTAAATATTACATGAATATAAATTCATACTTAATCTAAATAAATGTGTGTTCAGTGTAATATCAGGAAAATTGTTGGAATTCATTGTTTCACAAAGAGGCATAGAAGTATACCCCACAAAGGTCAAGGCTATTATGGAAATGCCTCCTCCCCAAAATCTCAAGAAATTAAGAGGTCTTCAAGGAAGGATCTAATTAATCAGAAGGTTCATTTCATAACTGGTAGATAAGTGTCACCACTTCAATCAATTACTAAAAAAAAATGTTTAGTTCTGGTGGAACTAAGAATGTCAAGATTATTTTTCCAAACAAAAATAATAACTATCAATTATATCAGTTCTCATGCTACCAATATTAGATAAACCAATGCTTTTGTACACATATACTAAAGAATATGCAATAGGATCATTGTTAGCACAACATAAGGATAAATGACAAGAGCAAGTAGTATACTACCTTAGTCACCCCCTTATTGATCATGAGCTAAAGTATTCACATGTTGAGAAAGTGTGTTTAGCATTAACTTTCACATTTCAAAAACTACGTCACTATTTTCTCAATCATACAATCAAACTCATTGCAAAATTATATCCCCTCAAATATATACTATATAGACCCATTCTCACAGGTAGAATGTTAAGTTAGGTTGTTCTACTAAGTGATTTTGATATCGGTTTTGTTAGTAAAAATTAATCAAATGACAAGCACTTGCAGATCAACTAAATGTGGTACCTCTACCAAGATTGGAACCTATTCTTTTCGAATTTTTGGATGAATAAATTTTGTATGTCAATACATCAGCCTCTTAGACTCTATTTTTGGATGGATCTTGTAATGCCCATGGATCAAGAGCTGGTATTATACTTATCACACAAGATGGAAATGTTATCCCAAAATATTTTCACTTGACCTTCTCCTGCAAAAATAATATTGTAGAATACAAAGACCTCATAGTTGGATTGAAATTAGCTTTATCATAAAATCTCAAAGAGTTGGCAGTGTTTGACGATTCACTTCTAATCATAAAACAATTCAAAAATGAATAATAGGTAAAAGATAAAAAGATAATTCCTTAAAAAATCATGGTGGATAGCCTTAGAGGTTACTTTTAGTTGATCACGTTTGAACAATTTCCTCACCTCTAAAATAAATAAGCTGATGCAATGATGACTATAGGATCTCTTCTTGAGTTTAACTCCCATCAAACACATATCGAGTTTCTCATTTAACATCTTCTGGTTCTGACCTGCGATTTATGTGATTCAACGATGGTCTATGAAATAGTTGATCTTCATAACCCCTGGTAACATGATATTTATACTTTCATCCATGACCACACTTATCCTGAAAATATGAACTCCCAAAATAAATGATCCTTAACACAACGTGCTTCGCATTATACCCTACTTGCAAAAACCTTTTATCGAAGAGGATATAATAGGGCTCTATTAAAATTTATCAACCAATTCAAAGTACTCCAAACCCTAGAAGAGGTACATGCTTGCATTTATAGTTCTTATACAAGTTGCATGGTCTTAGTAAATAAACTCTTACCCATAGGTTACTATTTACCTACTATGGAATCAAATGCATGAAATTTTGCTAATAAGTGTGTGGCATGCCAAACACATGGGTACCTTATTCACACACCTTCACAAGATTTACAACCAATCACTACACCTTGGAATTTTTATCAATGGGGGCTCGACCTTATAGGAAATATCAATCTCACCTCCTTTGATGGTGCTTTGATGGCCATAAATTCATTATCACCACCACAGAGTATTTTACCAAATGGGTAGAGGAAATGCCTCTCACATATATCACTAGTACTAATATCTCTAAATTCATATTCAACCACCTCCTTTTTCACTTTGGCATTCCTTCCTCTATTGTTACTGATAACGATAAATCATTTTTAAAAAAACCATTAAAGCATTATCCAAACGCTTCCACATACACCTTTATTGGTCCACATCTTATTATCCACAATGTAATGGCCGAGATGAAGAATCCAACAAAAAATTGAAATTCATCATGGAAATTTTTTTTGATAAGCATGGTCGCAATTGGAATACACAAGTATATCCTTCCATCAAGGCATATCATATATCTTTATGTACTCCAACAGAAGTCACTCCATTCTCACTTGTATATGGATTTGAAGTTGTATTACCTATAGAGGTCGAGCTCCCATAAATTTTTATATCCCTCCAACATATGATCAAAGAAGATGACTATAGATAGGCTCATCTTGTTGAGTTTGATCTCTTAGATGAAAATATTCACAATGTTTTATATCATCTCGAAGTGTATCAGAATTGACTTTGTCACATATAAAACAAGAAGACTAAACCAATACAATTTGATATCGTCAACCTTATGTTAAAAGAAAATTAAAAAAAATACAACCAAAGATCAAGACAAAAAGGAAAATTTAAACCAAATTGGTTGGGTCCTTCCCTTATCACAGCAAAATTTGGATAAGGTTCATATTAAGTTATCTACTCAAGACCAGGGAAAATTTTAAGGAACCCTTCTAAAAAAAACTCATAGAAATTGTGGCGAACATGGTCGGAACCAGATTCGTTGGGTTGGTGAATTATCTAAAATCACCGTTTGTGGCATTGGTGAAATATAATATATTTTTTGAAAGAAATTGTAGATTAAATGGAAAATGAAGGATAATTCATTGGCATGAAGGATATTTCTTGCACAAAACACATTTTAATTCCAAATGGAGGTATGCCACATGTTCCCCTGACTGTCACTCTACCTCGCCTAACCGTGGACCTGAAACTTTATTGAATTGGTTCATTCCATGGGATTGGAGTCTACATAATGCATTTTCTTTGAACATACCCAGAATCTAATTCTAGGCATTGGGGATATTTTTTCATACCTTTACACTCAGGTTTCTGGAATGGTTGACACTTGGCCGCTCCTCATGCGTCGAGGCTTATCAAAAGTTATAGCATCTTCCTAGGTAGTTATCAAAGTCTTTTAAATTTGGCCAATATTCTAAAGGTTTAGCATCTTCAAATCTAGATCTCTATGTGTGTGTTTATATGGTGAATTTAATCAAATTTCAAAAAAAATCCTAAACATGTCGGTGAATCAGACCAAATGAACAAGAAGGTCCCATAAATTTCTTGGCGATACAAAATTGTTTTAAATCCCCAACCAATCTATCACATGGTGATTGAGTAAAAAATATATGTTGGGATTGGATATACATTGGATATTAACATGGTACAAATTATTGTTTGTGGAAGTTTTGGTCAAACCACTGTCATTTCTATGGTTGTAAAAATAGCCAAATTCATATTCCATAATTCTTACTTTTATCCAAATTATGAATATTAGCCACTAAATTTTTCCCTTCTCAAGAAAAAAAAGATCTTAAAGAACCCATGAATGTGGTTCATTTGAAAATATCTTATTCATGATTCATACATACATACCTCTTGTTCTAGGGGCATTTTGGCACATCCACTTATATAGTTCCTCTATCCTATCCATCTTATTGTTTCATTCCAAACTAGTTTTGGTCATTTGTTCCTTATATCTAGGACGTACAAAATTTTTCATACTATCCATTTTCTCCCATATCCATCCCTTGATATTTATAATCTTTTACATGCTATTGTATGTTTGGGTGGGTTCTGGATCTCCTAATTAAATCTCACTGGTTATTACAGTTAGATAAAAAATAAAAAACAATTCAAATAATACAAATCCAAAAACATTCAAATAATCCAAAATCCAAAAAATTTAGAAAATACAAGACTCAAACCATTCAAATAATAAAAAATTCAAATACAATTCAAAACTCCAAAAACATTCAAAAATTCAAAAACATCAAAAAATAACAACACATCAAAACAACTTAACAAAATCAAAATTTTAACTCCTGTGTGCAAGAATTAGTTAGCTATGTAAAGATAATTAGAACTAACACCTAGTATTCCTAAAACAAAGCTAAACTAAAATCTACGCACCATCATACTTAAAGCTTAAACAAGACTAATCTACCAACATCTTTGCATTAGAACATTAATAAACATCCAAACTAATATGCTAAGAAATTAATCTCTATCTCTATTGAATGTTAATCAATAAAATGAACCTATTTAGATCCTTATCAATCAAAAGGGTTGATTGTATGTTTGAATTCCAATGTTTCAAGAATGGAGTCTTGTTAATCCATGGCTACAAGACCACTTGACATATCTCCATATGACTTCAAACTTGGATGGATGAATGCAAGAAATGAAGATAGCTAGCTCCTCTAATGGAATAATGCTCTAAGATGATAAAAATGGATATATTATAGGCTCTATGCTCATTTAGGTGTAATTAGAAAGGTATGATGAAGGCTTCTTATTCAGCCCAATGGATAAAAGAAGCTTTGCATCCCTTTACATGTGGGATAATAGCAAGGTTGAGTTAATTAGGGATGATTATGGTTGAAAGAGGGTTGAGTCAACCTTTTAGTTTGTCCTTTAGTGACTCATGGGGTTTGAGGGGATTTATTAATTAACCAAAGTGATTAATTAATAAGTGAGCAAGCTTATAGAATATTTTTAGAATGATAATTAGTATGATTTAGAGGATAAGAAGGATTTAATCAAATAAATGACTATTTATTGATCTAATAGAAGAGGAAACTTAATTAATTAAGAATAATTAATTAAGTCAGGTAGAAAGGAGTTTAATTAAGGAAAGTTCGTTAATTTTTGTCTTTGCTGGATAGAAGGGTCAATTAATTAGCTTAATGTTGTTAATTAACGATGATCGAAGAGAAAGTTTGTGATATTAACGATACGTCATCAATTTGTGGGAAAGGATATAATTAGTGCAATTTAATTACTTAAATTGTTTGGTCCAAATTATAGGTGTCTACATTTTCCCCTCTTTGGAGTGGCATAAGTGACGCCACTTCAAAGATAGTAGACATGTAATATTTTGAAGGGGTAGAAGAAAAAATTAGTAGAAGTGAGAGATGCCCCCTCGAGTGTCGATGGGGGGATGAAATAAGGTGATCAATGATCGAAAAGATGAGAGACATGGATAGAAGACTGGGGAGGGGCAGTATGCCCCAAGTGAATTAGAAGAATAATATTGATAGGATAATGATAGAGAAGAATGAGAGGAATATGGACAGGGAAGAACTAGCTTGCATCTACTATAGGACTTTCTGTGAAACAACTCTCTTATCATCATTTTTCTAAGGATCTACATCATCGGTCCTTATTACAAATGTAAGCATACAAAAAAAGTAGAATGGCACAAAAATCCATACTACAAATAATTGTCCATTGTTGAAAACACAAACTCAATGCAACATACAAAATGTAATGCAATACAAGAAAGTAAAATATGCCTAACTTCCTGTAACACACATAATGCAATGCAATACGAGAAAATAAACAATCTAACCTAACAGAGAAACATAATGTAATGTTTTTGTTATCACTTTTTTATTATGACATATGTGAATTAATGGCAAGGATTAAAATATGGTGCCCCAAGAAAGGATACATGCAAGGGAAATAACAGAGGACACTTGGGTCCTATGAAAAGTAATCATGCACTATGAAATAGTACCAAACAACCCATTGTGCCCTAGAGTACAGACATAGTAAGAAAACCAGATTTGTTAATGGAGGTATATCAAGATTATCCATGATTCACACACAATAATGGGAGAGAACCAAAGTGCGACATTTTGCAGGATGATTTTTACTATTTTTGATTTTTTAGAAACATATTTGAATGTTTTTTTATTTTTCTAAAATATTTGAATGTTTTTGTGTTTTTGAAATTTTTCCAAAGTTATGTACAGGAAAATGAAGAAACATGGATGCCCTAGCTATAGATGGGATGCACAAGGGAAAAATACCATGTGTATGTACAAGAAGAAGGTGAAGATGCGATGTTGCCCCCGGCGTTAGATGGGAATATTTAAAGGAAAAATCTTCACACATAATATGGATATGTTCAACCTACTGATGAACGTAAACCCAATGACATGTTAGGAAGGAACAAAGATGCCCCCAGTGTAAGATGGCCAAGAAATGTAGGATAGAAAGAAGTGGAAGATTGTTTATTAAAAGAAAGAACAAAATTCCCTCAAACATAACAAAAAGGACATCCTATACACATGGATGTTTTGAACGAAGTAGAAGAAAAGTGCAATGGCCATGAAAGGATATGAGAAAATGTAAAGAAAATCCTTGCGATGAAAGAGTGATTAGCCAAAGGCACAAATCATGAGACAAGACATGCACTAAGGCAAGAGTTTGAACAATGTCTAAACAAAACCTAATAACATACTAATCTTGTTTACTCATCGAGATCCTGTGTGTGCATGTTAAAATAAATTACCTCTTGAAGGAAAGAGTTAATAGACAGCAATTGAAGACACTAGCTAATGTGTAGGAATGATTTAGTTTGAAATTGTATTTGTCGATGGATTGTGGAAGGAGAGTCATACATTGCTTTGTTGTCAGCCAGGCATCCATATCCCCGATGGAGATGCATTTTATTCTAATCACAACATTTCTCTATTGTCAGTCAGGTGTCCATATCCCTGGTAGAGATTATTAGAAATACCCCAAGAGATATTTATCTATCAATTTACTTTTTCTTTTAGCTTTTGCTTTTTGATTGATTGATTTTGATTCTTTTTCTTCCTATAAGATTTTTTCATCTCTCTTGTTTTAAAGGGGTTTAAAACCCACTGATGGCTTGTAGGAAGGATATGGAAGTGATTGTGATGACGACATTGGCTAGTGTCAACAAATATATCCAAAATTTATTCACAAAAATTTTATTAAATGTTGATTGTGATATGATATCTATGAGGTCAGTCGTTTTTTAATTTACCAAGGTGATGAAAGACCAAGGTCAAACGGATACCATAGAGATAAATGTGACAAAATACATGTGAATAGGCTAACCAAAATAACATCAAAGGGATGAAAATGGTGGATGACTTGTAGAGTAATATGAAAGAAATGGAAGAAAGAACACCCATGTGTACGTAATACCTGATTGCAATGTTTGATATATGTACCTTTGATTTTATTTTTATAATGTTTTAATGTTTTCTCATTTTTTTGTATTTTCGAATTATTTTATGATTTTTGAGAAGTTAGGACCAAAAATTTCACTCTGCGTGATAAGATCCAACAATGATGTTTGTGATTTCCTTGATAAGGGAGACGAAATGCATTTATTTATCAAGTGTAATATTATCCCCTATCTCAATGATCGTGGTGAGCTCACACTCAACAAATAATTTTGATTTGTTTTGAAAGAAGGTTTTCGTATGGGGGAGCTTGAGTTCTATATCCATAGGTTTTTGAACTTTGCGCCATACTTGATGTGTACGTTGGTATGCATTCTAGAATCACGTTTGATTTTTAATTCTATAATCATTTGAGTTTTTGGGAGCTTTGGAGCTCTTCGGAGTTTTGATCTTAGGATGATAAAGAACTTTTCTGGGTTTCTTCTAAGCTAATGCTTGACTTGTATCATCCCAAGAAGTTAGAGAAGAATGTGGACGTTTAGAATTGATGCGAGAAATGATGGTAGGCTTGCCATAATCATTGATAACATAATGTGATGAATGAAAAGGATACGGTCCAAGAATTGAAGAATATGGGCTACCAGGAGGTGAGCCACAGACATAATATGGAAGGCTACTTGGATGTGGCCCCAGTATAGAGGAAGAAGGCCTACTAGGATGCAGACCAAGAATAGAAGATGAGGGGCTACTCAGAGGTGTCCCATATATAGAAGATAAGGTGCTAGTTAGATGTGGCCCCATAATAGAAGGTAATGGGCTACCCAGAGGAGACCCATAAGTAGATGATGAAGGGCTACTTAGAGGTGGACCATATATAGAAGAAGGTGATGGGATACTTGGAAATGACCCAAAGTGTGATTTTGATTAAGGACTTGTGATATATAAAGAAGAATTTGGTGATGAGAAGATGGGCCACGACTCAATACTAGACCCAGGTAGTTCATTATAGAATGAAGAATGTGAGGATGGAAGAATAAGAGGAGGATCAAGTTGCATGCTCTTAGGCTCTTCCTTTGTTTCTTAGTAAAAGGAATCAACCTTTTCCCCACAATACGTGAACGCATCAAGGTCTAAAGAGAATCCTTGGTCATAATTTGTTAGACGGATATCTTCATGCACCCCTATAAATTCCATGATCACTCCTTCATTCTAAAATAAATTAATCGGTATGGGTTGTTGATCGATCACAGTGGTTTGATTGGAAGAAATAGGTCCAACTAGTGTGGAAGACTTAGAAGATGTTTGATGATGATTGATAGTAGAAGATGACTCAAGAGACAAAGTAGACTTAGGTCTAGATGTCTCATGAGTTGAAGAAGATGTGGATTTAGAATTGGTTTTTGTAGGTTTCCCTATAAGACGATATTGTGGATGAAGAATAGGAGGAGTTCATATCCAAAATTCCATAGATTGTGACGTAGGATTCGACTTAGACAATTGAATAGAAGGACTTTGAGTCACACAAATCTTCAAATAAGGAAGTATTCATGGGGGTGATTGATAAATAAGGTCATGCAAATAAGGGGAGGACCGTGATTAAGGAATCATATTGGATGAATAATAATAGGTATCCTACGAAGAAATAGAGGACCACGATTCAAGAATTATAGTAGATGTTTGATTGGAGGGATTTGGAGTCGTGTGTATCTTCAAAGGAAGAAGATGTCATTGAGGCGACTGATAAAAGGTTTCAATCATAGAAAGGGAGGACTGCAACATAGGATTCGCATTAGACTGATGATGAAGAAGGTTCTACAAAGAAAGGGAGGACCGTGACTCAAAAATTGATTTAGATGAATCTGAATAATATTTTGGATCCGAATCATCACAAGAATCGGAGGAAATATTTGGATTGGAATCCTCAGAAGAAGAGGAAATGTTTGGATTAGAATCATAAGAAGATTGGGGGGAAACCAAATAATAATTTGGATCAGAAGTATCCAAACCATACCACCGACTATGAGATAAAGGTGGGGAATGGGTTACCTGAATGGGTTCTCTAGCGTGAAGAACCAAATGAGGCTTATTCATGGTGGACATATTTTGATGTGAACAGCAAAACTTTGATTCCTTATTGTCGTATGTACAAGGAACCTTGCGATAATCAGTCATTATTGGTGTGTTTTGGGTTCAAAGGGATCAAAATTCTTAAAAATGAAGAAGGTTTCATGTTGGTTTGGGCGGCATAATGACAACCAACTAGACATTTCACAAACAAAGGGATCCTTGTGTAATTTTCCAAAGGGAAGCTAAAGAAAACATACATCGTGATGACTCAAGATTGATAATCCAACAAGGTTTGGATAAAAATTTTGGTGGCGTAAATGTCAAAGGATTGATCAAAATTTTAGCAACATAAAGTATACAAGGGAAAGATTTCCAATGTTCGATTGATGGAAAAGTTGATAGGAAATTTTTTTGCCAAGGTTTGAAAGATATGTTCAAAAATGATCATGAAATTATGCAAAAACAAGAAGATCAAGAGGATCAAAGACCAAAAGGATTTTCCTAGAAATGAGTTTATAAGATGGATAAACACAAGAAATAATCATGTAAGTTCAAAACATAGCCAAATTAATGACCAAAGAATAATAAATGATAAAGAATCAATAGATCAAAGTTATTGTCCTAAATGGGTAAGTAAAAATGATGAATAATCGCAAGAGACAATAACACAAGGTTTTTTATGAACCAATCAATCAATGAAATTACTTCCTAAGTTATTTCCAAATGGTAGTTGGTGTTTAAGATGATCAAAAAAATGTCACCACTTATGTCAAGTTCAAAGAAATGAACAAGGTGTAAGTAATAACAAGAGGTTGATATGATCCCCAAACAAAGTGTACGCAAAGCGAGTTTGAATCCAATCAAGACCTATATCTTAACAAGTGGGAGTTATGAAGATGAACAATTCAACAATACCACTAATATATGTTAACCAAACTTTATGAGAAATTAAGGTATTAATATCAAAATAATATTGATACGATGCGCACAAAGGTAACCACAACACCTTTCAAAATCAAGGTAGTGTTTGAAATAAAACTAAGGCTTAAGGTATACCAAAAAAAATTTAGGGTGTGTGTAGCGTAACATTACAATCTAGACACTTAGGCCAAGTTTTCAAGAAACAAGACATAAGTATCAAAATTTTGGTGATACGATATAATCAACATAACAATTCAAAGGAGAGTCAAGGTGATGAATCAAGCCTAACTATGATTGATGATCTTGACTTGGGTATTAAGATAAAAGAGGCTACCAATGATATGAAAACGTCTCCATGCACTTTAAACGTTTAACAACTCAACCATAAACATGGATGAGTGTAAACAGACACAAAAGTGGTGAATATAATCAAATTAGTAACACAAGTGTAGTCACTCTTCTTCTGATGTCAAAAGAAAGTGAAGGAAGTAGATTAATTGGTGTTGAAGAGAGTTTGGCCTCAATTTTGCAGAGTTTTGTCTCACATTAGGGCGAGTGAAAAGCTAAGAAAAAGTAATGTTTTACAATCCTCATCATGAATGATGCGCCATTCAAAATTTGATGGACTCTCCCCTTATTTGATAAACAAGGTTGTGACTCCAAAAAAATTCTCCATTTACAATGGATCTTAACTCAAATTGGTTTCAATATGGTCAAAGTTGGCTCCTGGTCAAAGATAGCTTCCTAGGTGGTTCACTCAACTAGGTGTCAAGAGTTATCTAAATGTGAGCTCAATTTACCAAAAAAGTTACGCTGACTAGTCTTGGGTTATCTCGGCTTTACTTTACCCCCTTCAAGGAAAATGGGAAATAAATGCATCCATCGTGTACTCTCACTGGGGTCACGATACGAATAACTTTGATGTTAATCCTCACATGTATCACTAGTCAAGTAGGTAGTGTGGAGCACTTCCCGTTTCAGCCACAAGGTTCCCTCTTGCGTGGACTACTTTGGGGTTCATAGGACCACTCCCATTGTTGTAGCTTAAGGATTATGCCAAAGGGGTTATGTCCTACTTAAGCGGATGGAGCGTACCCTTATCTGAACCTGCAAATACAATCTTTTGAGTGTGGTGTATTTTTTATCTTTTATACTTAATGTGGTTTTCTTGAACACCATTTGGAAACCTGCACAAAAATTGTATTGGTAGTTTTGTTTTGTCTTGATCCTTCTTTCTTTGACAAGTGTTTAGGTCATGCACGATGGATTTAGTAGTTTTACATACACATAAAGAGGATGAATTCCATTTCTAATTCTCAAGATCGTCCTAGGACATAAGAGAAGAGCATACGTGATGTAAAATCCAACCATGAAATCAACAATGGAAAATACTCGATTCAAATGTAAAATTTGTTCATTTTAACCAAATTAGGCATTCTTTCATTAGCAACAAGTGTTTTTCAAAACAAAAAAAAGAGATATAAAAATTGTTTCTAATTCCCAAGATCATCTAAAATGTGCAAGGGAAGAGCATGTGTGACTCTAACCTCATGATTAAGCTTGCAATGTTCATTTAACCCTTTAAACAAATAAAATCAAGTTAGCAAAAAAAACATGCAAATAAAACCCTGAAAAATAGAAGTTAATCTTCAATTCAAACCTGCAAGGAGTCAATAAATCCCAAAAACATGCTTTTAAAATTTTTAAAGTAAATTTCAAATCTAAAATGTGATGTGTACGCTCAACTTTGGGTGTGTACGCTCAAATTTTGGTGTGTAACCTCAAGTTTTGGTGTGTACCCTCAACATTTGGTGTGTACACTCAAGTTTTGGTGTGTACCCTCACCTATAGAAAAATGACAATGATAGAGTAGAATTTGTACCCTCAAGTTTTGGTGTGTACCCTCACATTTTGGTCTGTGCGCTCAATTTTTGGTGTGTACCCTCAAGTTTTGGTGTGTACCGTCAACTTTGGTTTGTACACTCCCCCATAGAAAAATGACAGTGACAGAGAAGAACGAGTACCCTTAAATTTTGGTGTGTACACTCCCCCATAGAAAAATGACAGTGACAGAGCAGAATGTGTACCCTCAAGTTTGAGTGTGTACCGTCAAATTTTGGTGTGTACACTCCCCCATAGAAAAATGATAGTGATAGAGCAGATGGTGTACCCTCAAGTTTGAGTTTGTACCCTTAATTTTTGGTGTGTATGCTCCCCCATAGAAAAATGAAAATGACAGAGTAGAACATGTACCCTCAAGTTTGAGTGTGTACCCTCAACTATTGGTGTGTTCGCTCTCCCATATAAAAATTACAAACATAGTAGAACGTGAACGCATGTGCTTCCAGAATGATGTGTACGCTCAACTTTTGACATGTACCCTCAACTTTTGATGTGTACACTCAAGTTTTGGTGTGTACACTCCCCTGACATTTTTGTGTACGCGTGTACCTGGGGATGACGTCAAAACATGGGAAATGACAGAAAACTTCAAAAATCTCAAATTTTTGGCATGTTACCTCAAAATTGACAAGAACCCATCTAAATTAGATCTCTAAGGAAGAATCAACACATGTAAAGTTATTAAAAATCATAAGAAATTCAACATTAATTCACACATGTGCATATCAAGGGTTAGCCAAAAATTGAAATAACAACAAAATTTGAACCATAATGTTAAGGGACTAAGGATCCATCCCACCGAGCATGTCAAATGTGTGCAAGAATTAGTTAGCTATGCAAAGATAATTAGAACTAACAACTACTAGTCCTAAAACAAAGCTAAACTAAAATCTATGCACCATCATGTATAGAGCTTAAACAAGACTAATCTAATAACATCTTTACATTAGAACATGAATAAACATATAAACTACTATGCTAAGAAATTAATCTCTATCTCTATTGAATGTTAATTAATGAAATGAATTGATGCGGCCTAGAATCTATTGTGAATAACCCAGGTGTGATGGCACATCACCCAACCTAAGTTGAGTGCTCACCCAAAGCATGCAAAGGTATCATGACCCTCTTTAGAATTACTTGTGTAAGATGTTACTGTGATGAAGATAAGACATATTCAGATCCATAAATAAACATAAACATTCCACGGTGCATAATCTAGATCTAGATATTAGAGAATCATGAATTAAACAATAATTGTAATAAGATTAACCATACTTGAACCAGTTTCAGTTATGTCTAACACCATTATCTAGCAAATAACATCCATTGCATTAAACATTGTAAAACATAGAAGCTTCTTACATTAAAAAGTATATCCATAAGTCATGTGCGCATTAGATCCAACAACATAACTCTACAATAATTCACACACACACACACACACACACACACACACACACACACACACACACACACACACACACACACACACACACACACACACACACACACACACACACACACAGAACTACATAGTTCAATACATATTTATAGGGGTGAGGAATTTCCCTTCACCACCTATGCACTTCTAAAAATAGATCACATGTTGATAATAGCCATGCGCCTTTACAATAAAATGTACACATGCAAGTGTGCTAATAATAGATGTCCAATGGTTAACTAGAAGAAGTAATCCTATTATTAACTACAACCATGCATGGTGCTTATCAGCCACTCATTCCCAAAGTACCATTTACGTATCACACAAATATTTATCTCGATGTGTGTTCCACACGTTATCTCCAAAATATCCCTTATCCATAAAAATAGCTAAGTTCTGAGCCAATTATTTTGGTGCGCATTTCCTTTCCTATCATTTCATGCCATCAAATGCGTCTTTTTCCCACATGCATATTCTTTGTGTGTCTCCTCCTTAGAACAATATTATATCTGCTAAACATTACCCCACACTAAATTACATTGTCATCCTAGCAATGGGGATTCTTTCTAATGTTCACAAATAATAAAGAATATGAATTCAAATAATCATTGTACAAAAGAGTGAATCTTTACTCTACAACATCCTATTCTTCAGCTGGGAGGATTAGCTCTGGATATTTAAGTTTGATTTCCACCTCCAGTGTTTTTCAGTCATCTAGCAATGTCCTTATCTTTTCTAGAATGTTTGTGGCGATGACATCCAACTCGTCTCGAGTAATTTCTTCCTTCTCATTTTGTAGTACCTGAAAAACATTGGCCATAGAAGACATCATTCCTTCTAGAAGATCCATCTTCTACGCTATGAGCTTCCCAATCTCATCTATCCTCTCCTTATATGGATCTTTGACTAGTGCAAGGTCTTCACATTTTTTTTACTAGTGCCAATATTTATGCATGCCCTAAAGTATCATCTTTCATCGGTGTTCCATCGCTGTCAGGACTTCATTATCTTCAACTAGAGCCCTGGTCCTTATTACTGCCTCTGGTGCTACACACAAATTAAGATTTTGGTCTAATTTGTTTAGCTTATCCTTTAAAGATTGGAGAAATTCCTTGTAATTTGAAATTTTCCTTATCACAGAGGCCCTTGCTCTCTCTACTTCTTATTTAGCATCTTTTGGTGCGGGCATTCTAAGTTGTCCATCTTCTAGCACCAAATCAAACAAAGTGCGCACATAATGCATAGCAGAAGGAAAATTTTTAGGTGCCTTTGGTTTAAGATGAGGCCTTGCCTTCAAAATGTAATCACTAATTTCTTCAGCCATGCCAACAAAGGCCTCATTCTTCATGTTTTATTTTTCCTTCTTTGCCTTTAACCGCTCTATCTCTACATTTTTTTCCTTATTATCCTCCATCAACACTCTAATGGTGGCGGCTTTATCAATATTTATCTATGCCACCTCAACAGATACCTTGACTAAGGCATTTCTAACCTACTCATCATACATAAGAGTGGGCTTTATGGTCATGTGCCTAATATGTGGTGCCTTCTTTACTCTTCTTGAGACACAGGAATCCTCGCATACATCAAAATCTAGTTTATCCATATGGGTCTGCATGGACCAGGATAGTTGTTTCCTTGTGTGTGTAGTGGCCATATCTAGATCCATCAGCTCCCATCCATATAATTCCTTAAGGTCCATAGTGCTTTGAAACCAGGTGCAGATTATTTTTCTTGTGTCCTCGGCATAGCCCAAACTAGGCGGAACATACTCTTCACTTCTCTTTGTCTTTGGCCCCTTATGAACATGAGCGTCAAGGTCTAGAGTTGGCCCTTCTCCTACCTGAGTCGTAATAGGCATGTTGGTTTACTCACGCATAGTTTCTTCTGTTTCTTTCACCCCTTCTTCTTCATCTCTCATTTCTTCATCCTAGGGATCCTCCATATCTTCTAGTTGAACTGGGATTCCAGGCATGCTCTCTTCATAATCCTTCGCCTCCTCGTTAAGTTGCAAATTTATTATTTTCTTTTTCTTCGGTGCTTCTTTCTGAGGGGAGAGTCAAGGTGATCTGCGTATAGGCTGTGATTTTCCTGCACCTTGATTCCTGGTTCTTCTTAATACATTTCTAAATTGGCACTCTTTATGGATTACATCCTCATCTAATTCCTCCTCTCCTTCTTCCACTTGTGGTGGAGTATCTACATGCTCACTCTCCACTCTGTCTGTGGGCTTCCTCCAGCCTCTATGGTCTAAGCCTCCACTATCCTCATGTTCTTCTTCTTCATCTATCTCTATAGTCGAGGTAGGATTTGGAGCTTCCACATTCTCAATTGTGTGTTTTCCCTTAGGCGGCCCTAGTAGCATAAATTCATTATCCACATACTTGTTATTCTCCAACCTAGGCTTAAGCTGAAGATATACGAGCATGGTTTTGCTATCCCCAATAACCAAACTTACTGGCTTCATATTTATAACATCTAAAATGAGTCTCTCAATGTTTGTTGGCTATGAAGTTGTTGTTATCTGGCAGTTCTGGAGCTGATTTTTGGCAGAGTTATTATATGATGAATATCTTTTGTTTGCTTGTTGATCTTTTCTGCTACTTTTTGGATCATTGTACGTCTGGATCCTTTCTTCTCATGTATTTTCATATCAGACTGATGAGCCCTCTTAGGTTGGTCATTTTTCCCTTCTCTAGGTTGTTTCTCTCACCTATGCTATCTGGCTTTTGAGCCCTTTTGTATACAGGGTATAGTGCCTTCAAAACTATTTGCCCTTAATAAAAAAAATGTAAGCAGACTGACCTGGATAAACATATGTTTTTCTGAGAGTATGGTAGTCACAATCTACCTTATCTGTGTTGAATTTCATCCAGTGTGCATTATTAAACCTGTGAGCTAAGGCCTGAAACTAGCGCGTTGTGAAGGTATAGGGAATTTTTCACCATGGAATCCATGTCCCATCCTTCATTACAAACCACTTGATGCACAAATACTGATACACCGCAAATTGTACTGCCTTGCCCACTACCGAGGGTAGCTCCTTTGAAATGTTCCATTCCTCCTCAAACACCACATGAATTCCATCATACCACAGTTATTCCCTTTTCTTGAATGGGCCATTCATTATTCCTTCACATAATTATTTCTTGAACCTCTTCGTGAGGGACTTCTTCTCTGTGGGGTATTCCCAAATTTTATTCTTTGGCCCATCGGGCACTCCAATTTCTAAAAATACAAGAGATAAAGAATAGAGCCAAAAATTATCTTCTCACCTATACACTCTTCCTTAGTAATAGTCTCTATTATGTATCCTACTATATTGTAGACTTCTCCTTGTGACATCTTCTTTGCGATATATAGCCACATTATGTTTACCTATGACCATCACTCTTGATCATTCAACTTAGTGAGCAGATGCGTAGCTACCTACACCACAAGATACGTCCTCAATTTATAGATTTCCATTCCGTGCTAACCCTTGGAATATCCCAACTCTTTTCTGGTGGCTATGATAGCTTCCTTATCATTTAGATCACTAATAATATTTTTCCATGTGCCCTTCGATCCTGTCAATGTAGAAATCAGGGTTATTATGATCCTTACCCTCCATCTAGAAAAATAGAAAAAGTCCTCATGGACTCTCCTCATAAGCCATTGGTATAAAGCTTCTGGTTTTAATAAATATGGGAGTTCATATAACTGATAAGCCCCTACCTTCTTAAGAAACTTCTCCTCAGTGTCGTCATATACTGACATGTCCTCCACCATGCACTTTTTGGTCTTCTTATTCAATAAAGCATCCAACTATCCCTTGTTTTCGGTGGTGTGGTGGTTGTAATCACTTACTTTACATCTGTGGATATGGGAATCCCAATCCCATCTGATTATAACTCCTTCTGGATACTACATATATAAAAAATTGCTCTCAGGAGCAACTTCTACCTTTTTCTTCCCCTTCGTACCTGATGTAGGTTCTTTCTTCAGTGCCATTATAAAACCCCTCCTTTTGTCTTATGTGTCAAGTTAAGCTCAAACCCCAGTTCAAAACCACATGTCCTAGCTCAAAAATCTATGCCCTAGCTCCTTCCCAATGCTTTTGTTGTACTCAAACCCTTCACCAATGGGGACATAAGCCACTTCCGTGCACAAATATACTCTCCACGTCTATTTTTGTAACTCTCTACACCTCAATGTGTTTCACTTGGTTTGGTCACAGCTAGCTCGTTCGAATAATTCTGATGGCAAAGGTAAAAATGAACCCGCATGACATCCTTATATAGATTTTCAAAAATTTAGTGCATTTATTACTCCTTCACTTACCACCAATCCTTTCATCAATTGACCATTTTCCCAATTTTTACTTGGTACACCTTCATGCCCCAACTATAACTTTCTAATGTGCCTTCCTAACTTCTAGATACAGACTTCTCTTCTGCGCACTTCCCTACACCGAAGTACCTTGCCATTGCACCTTCCCTTGGTAGTTTCCACGGCTGCAACTTACCTCACATTATACTATTCATTCATTTATTTCCAACTATGGTCTTTTTTAGGATCAATCTTCTCTCAAATAACTTCCTTCCATCTTTAAATAGCACTTGTAATAGTATGTTCTTATGTGTACCCATTTTTGAATAATGAATAACAACCACCCCACACCAATGGTATGTGCAGTCCTTTACGCATAAAAATACTTCATATTGTAACTAGCTTCTAGTGCGCAAATGCACTCACTACACAAAACACCAAACTAAATTGACAAAGCATAGCGATGAAAAAGGAAATACATTAAAAGAAATACAGAAAGGGAAATCTATACTAAATGGCAATACTACCTTATTACAAACACCAATAAGACTTATTTATAGTAGTGCTTCAACCTACTGCCGTTAAAGTAACCAGGTAAATGTGTTCTACCAAGTGCATCTAACTGACAAGAACCTGATTCAAGGATGTGAGTGATAACATACGGTCCCAACCAATGCACCTTAAGTTTTCCTGGATAGCGCAGAAACTTGGAATCATAAAGAAGTATCATTTGTCCAACCTCAAGTTTCTTTTCCCTGATGTGTCTGTCATGTCATGCCTTATGCCTGGCCTTTTCCTACTTCTGACTCAAATGTGTTATGGCCCACCTCTCATCCAATTGTATTAACTTGTCAATTATTTATTCTAATGCATGTTCATCAGCTATAGCTCCAGCGCATGCATTATGTAATGATGGTAACATGAATTCCATTGCAAGAACTACTTATGCGACAAACACCAAGTGAAAGGGTGTGGCCTTATTCAACCTCTTGTAGGTTATTTTATACTCCCAAAGTAACTTTATCATCCCAATCTTTCCTTACAACATCAAAAAAAATCATTAAATTCTGGCTCAATATCTTGTTGAAGGCCTTAGTAGTCCCATTTGTGTGAGGGTGATAAGGAGTAGTCTTGTGGTGCGTGACCATAAACTCATCCAATAATATTCTGATCATCTCATTCAAAACGTGTGTGCCCCTATCACTTTTCAAACTCAATGGACATCTATATCTAGTGAGAATATTTTCCCATAAGAACCTTTCTGTCATAGGTGCTACTTCTACCCACCTTGTAAGATAATTTGTGCAAGTGATGATGTAGCTTAATCCAGTTCTATGCGCGGCTGGGGAAATAGGACAAAAAAATTCTATAGCCCATTTTTCAAATGTTTCTACACTAGTAATAGGCCACAAAGGCATTTCATCTCTTTGCCCAGGTTTTCCAAGGCACTAACAATGATCACATGCCTTACAATACTCTTTACAATCCTTGTACATGGTCTCCCACCATAATCTAGCGAGTAGAATCTTGCACATGGTGGCGTCACCTGCATAATACCCACCTGCAATACCACCATGATCCTCTTCCATGATATCTGTGTGCTCATGTTCCAGTACACACTAGCATAATACTTCATCTCGACCTAGTTTGTATAAGTCACCACTGATCAACATGAAGGGTTTCACACGAATCACAAGTTTTTTCTTCTTTAAGGCTTTCATTCCTTCTAGAGCCATACCTGTGCTTAAAAAGACAGCAATATCCTCCAATTCTAAATGTGCGTGATATAACATGTACAATTGTGCATCCGGAATTGTATCTTCAATTGTCTACACATCTTCTCCTAATTGAATTATTGATAAGTGGTTTGGGCTAGAATTACTTTTGCATGGTTTTACCATGAATGTAAAGTCATATTCCTAGAATAGGAGCACCCGTTGACATATTTTCCCCTGTAAAACAGGTTTATTTAATAAGTATTTAATGCCATGTGATCTATATAAAATTAAAAAGGTGTCACTAGCAAGTACTTTCTAAATTTATGTAGCGCATAGATCATTGACAAGGCCTCGCGCTCTATAGTTATGTAATTATGTTCTACATGAGTAAAATTTCTACTAGCAAAAAAGATAGGATGATCTATAATACCTTCTCCAGGCTGAGCTAACACCACACCAATGGTTTTGCCAGAGGCGTCTACATGTCCATGAAATGGTCGGTTCCATGAGGGAAAACATAGAATAGGTGATGTAGTAAGTCTCTCCTTCAATGCATCAAATACTCGTTATTGTGGTTCTCTTCAATAGAACATCCCTTTTCTTTTTAGTAACTCTTCCAGGGGCCCGGCAATCTTTGCATATCCTTTGATAAATTTTCTATAATACCATATGTGGCCCAAGAATCCACGCACCTCACTCTGATTGGGAGGATCCTCTAGGCCTATAATAGCTACAACCTTAGCTGGATCTACTAATAAACCTTCCTTGCAGATGATATGCCCTAACAGAGTTCTAAAAGGTGTAGCAAAAATGCACTTCTTGATGTTTAAAGAGATGATTAATTGTCTACATATTTCAAACACTAAGCACAAATTGTCTCAATAATTCTTAACAAGCCCATGTACCATCTAATTTTCCAAGTAAACCTATAAAGAATTTGTGAATAAATCATAGAATGCTTGAACAACTATGCACAAAAATACAACAAGCACATTCTTCAAACCAAAGGAAATCATTTTATATGCAAAGCTTCCCCATTCAGTGGTGAAAGTCATTTTCTCTTGATCCTCCTACACAATTCTAACATGGTGATACCCTGAGAATCCATCTGTTAAAGAGTAAATTATGCACCTTGCAACGCCTTCCAATATTTCCTTGGTGAAAGACGTAGGAAAAGGATCAATCACACATGCAACATTCAACTCCTTGTAATCCACACAAATCCTAATCCAACCATATTTATTTATATTGATTACCATGGGGATAACCCACTCTGACTCCTCTAAGGGCTTAATGATGCCAAATTTCATCATTTTGTTGATTTCATCTTTAAATTTTACACGTAGGTTTGGGTTCATTCTATAAGGTATCTTCCGGACTGGGTGCACTCTTTCCTTTAGCTTAATCTGTATCTCACTTAATGAATTGTTTACCCCCTTTAACTCATGGTATCCCCTAGGGAATAAGTCCTGGAAATCACATAGTGACTCAATTATCTTTGCTACTATAGAATCAAACCAATAATCTCTAATTATGGCCTCCTTGGGTTTAGCATTTGTGCCAATGTTCACTTTCTTGGTCTTCATAGGTTCATGATAGGCATGTGCACTATTATCCACACTGTCTAAAACCTAGCGCATACCTGCTGAAAGAGCTATGGCCAAATATTTTATTTCCTCATCATTCACTATGTAGACCATATTTCTTTCTCCTTCTCAAAACAAGCGCACCTAAATAGATCAACATTTGTATCATCTACTTCATCAAAATGTGATCCTTGTTCTTCCTCACCAAATAACTCCTAAATGATTTCTTCAACCTTTGCATTTTCTCCCATATTTAAGTTCTCCATAACCCATAATGCATCTCTCACTAGAGGTTTAGTAGAGAAGTAGTCAAAATTCTTGTTCATTCCTGTAATCAAATCCTACCAATTTCCAGTCTCCCTATGCAGTTCTGTATACACATACCAAGTGTGTGTGCAGCATTTCAAAGTGGAATAAATTTTTTACACCCAAAGTGAAGGTGGTAAAGCTTCCTGTCCTGTTGTCCAGAGTCTCTCACATTGCTAAACGTGGTGTTGAAAAAGTTGATTACCATGATATATGTAGATTTGAGTAGGCGTGTTGCTCCTGAGAAACTGGGTTGTCAAAGAAATTCTTACTTCATTCCATTCTATGAGATTATCCCTGTGAACCATCCACCAGTGCGCTACCATCCGGCATAGGGTATATAGTAACATATTTCTTCTTTCAACTTGATTTTTCCACTACTACTCCATGGTGCATAGGAATACTGTAGGATCTCCTTCTCTAGTATACCGGGGTATAGAGTTGTTACCTATCCACCTAATACAATGAGGTTTACTTCTCTGAGAAAATGTTCTTATTGCTTCATGCCCAATCATCTCATAGGTGTCATGTGCCCAATTGTCACAAGAAATACTTGTAGTATCACTAATAGATTGTGCATCTTCCCAGTGGATGATTCCTTCTTTAGATGGCTTGAGTACTTCCAGATCCTGAATGACATGTACATAAATTTTGTTTAGGTATTCCTCACTCAATGGTTCAACATAAGGTATAGACTTCCCATTTGTTAAAGGAATAATAACTCTTTCTTCCTTGATCTCAAAACTTATATACCCCTTGTTAAACCGTAGATCAACATTATTTTCATAACACCAAGGGCACCCAAGTAGAGCTAGGAAGCTACCTACTTCTACAAGTGCTAAGACTTCAAATTCCCCAATGAACTTATCCCCTTGTATAGTAATGGATGCATCCTTTAAAACTCCGATTAGAGTGTCCTTAGTTCAATTAGTCGTAAACAATACATTAGAGGATGGCTATGATGGAGGTTTTTCCGTATGTACCCATGCATCTAAAGTAATCAATATATTACTCAAAATCCACCCATCCACAACAACATTCAGAGTGATATCCTTATCATAATCCAAACTATGAGGGGGAATATTAGCATACAGGATTTGTCATCCATTCTCAATACATGCACACGAAGTGTTCCCCTTTAGTCGATTCCCTAGTAATGGAATGATATTCTCCTAGCGCAACATCTTGCAGACCTCTTTCAAATCATCAACATCTGACTGGACCATATTTGTTTCCTTTTTTTGTTCCAACTTCCTTGACTATTCCTTTAAACATTGTATTTCACCCTGAAGATTTTTGAGTACCTCCATGGTTTCCTGATAAACCTCATTTTGATCGGTAGGATCTGGGTACCTTGTATGTAAAATTTCCTCCTTAGTGATGGTAGGCTTCTGTTGTAACGTCTCTCTGGCATGCATAGATTCAGCACATGTAGTAATCTTCATAGGTACTACCTCAGTTCTAGTGCCAATTTTGGCATCCAATGATTCTTTATAGCGTGTTTTATTCTAACCATCCTTGTGCCCTTGTTCTCTTGTTTATTCTGCTTACTAAGATGCTCATATAAGTCTAGGCATTCCTCAAAGTTATGATTCTTCCCACAAAAATAACAAGTAATATTCTAAGTAAATTCATGCTTGTAGTGGTTAGGAGATCCACATGTAAAACATGTTCTGCAAGGAAACTCACCTCATCCACCACCTTGGCCTCGGCCCCAGAATCCTCCATGGTATCCTCAACCTCTATAATGACCTCCTTTAAAATTCCCTTCATTCTGATCATAGCGCCCTTGGTTGTGATCATGATCATAGTGCTCATTTTTATTTTAATAATTATATGATACTCTTGTCTGTCACACACCAATATCTATGGCATCATGGATTTGACCAATCAAACTGCAGTCTTTTGTATTGTGAGTTATGGACTGGAAAATCTTACATTAGCAAGATACATTTTGTCTTATCGTGCATTGTAATAATGGGTAGTGGCATGCATCATGGTCTAGATGACATATCTTGTAGTCTAGCAACAATGAACGTACTACCCTGCGAGGACAAATATCTTTAGTGTGCCCTTCCACTTCACAATCTATACACCAAATCTCAGTGTGTGTCTCATGTGTTGAATTTTCTGATAGTTTCTCCAACTGCTTTGTCATAGCTACAATCATTGCTTCTAGAAATGGGCTCACTCCAGTGTCTATCCTTATAACTTCCTCAGCATGTGACACTACTTCAAGTGCTTCGTGTGGGTCCATATATATCTATGTGATAGTGTCCTCATAAATGGTGTGATCGAACCCCCAATGAACCACTATACATGTTGGCTTACATGAATATCATATGAAAGTTTAGAAAAAAGTGTTTTGAAATGGGCATCATATTCCTGAACACTCTCAGTAGTGCCCTACTTAATATCCTTGAGCGCGCTTATACTATTTTGCTTGAACTCTGGGATATAAAACTCATTAAGGAAAGCATCTTTCAATGCTGCATAATCTATGCAATTCTGATCAGGGTCAAAATTCATGTACCAATTATGTGCGCATCGCTGCAGCGTAGTTACAAACTGACTTGCCTTGCACTCGAAATCCATAATTCCTTTTGCGCACCCCAGTATCTCACACATGTACACGTGTTCAATAGCATCTTTTATGCCTCTATACTCTGGAAGATGAAGATACATCTCCATGTAAATATTATGGGGTTGATGAAGACCCTGCCTACCTGATCCATAACCTCCTATGTTACCTTTTCCTCGAGACCCACCAGATCCATTAGAACTAGATCCACTTATGCCCCTTGATCCTCCACCTGTAGCCTGAAGTGGACTAGTGAATGTACTGCCCTGTGTCCCAATAATGGTACTAAATTGAACTCCTATAGTATGCAAAGTGGTACTACTCCCAGAAGTGAGTCCAAAATTTTACGTGCTTGAGTTCTATGCTGACGATGCACCTAAAAAGGTACCTCCAAATAACAAACAATATGTTTTCCTGGCCATAGATGTACTTTCTACTTGATTTACTCATTTTCTACTACTCCCCAAACTAGCTTGTTGACTACTGGTTGTAATAGATACTAGAAAACCAAGCGCAAGGGCTAGGTTTCCAGGTAGATTCAGATGCACGCACACGGCCCATGTTTTCTTTGTTGGCATACTACCATATGAGGCTAAGGAGGGTTCCTTGTCATGCTTTCCCAAATGGGGGAGTTTCATATGCTCTGGCTTCATGCCTTCTACGTGATCTCCATATCCTTCATGAGCCATCTCTCTCCTCAACGCTATCTATTTTAATATATCACATTTCTTTTCTATCTCCCTCTCGTGTGCCTCATTGTACTTGATTTTCCTTTTTTCTCTTTATCTCTCTATTGCTAGGTTAGCCATCCTTCACCAAACCTACTCCTACCCCCATGCATGGTAGGTTTTAGTTAGCGATCTAATTTTCTTCCAAGTTCAGGGTTACCATCAAGATTTTAATTACTAGTGGAATGCCTTGCAGATAAGTTCCCCTGGGATAACGTAAAAAATGGAACTCAACTACCTCTAGGAAAGAATAAATGGAAATTAAGTACTCCAAAATATAGTTATTCAGAACACCATGGAACCAAGTGTCCACAACACACATCCAAATAAAATCAGCATCATAGAGGGCTTGAATTTCTTCCTACATCCAGACAAGTGTGTGATACCTCTAATTCCTTTTAGACACATAAGCAATCAGTCACTCGTACAACTTTACCGGAAAGATAACAAAAAAGCTCTCATACAAACAGTCATACAAATTCTACTCCACCCATGCACATGTGAAAAACTCAGATCCATTGTTGAACCTTCGAGTGTATTCTTCTTCCAGATCTTTTATCCACTCCTCAACACTTTTTAAGGTCAACCGGTACATCTTCATTGCAAAATATCCTGAAAACAACTAAAAAAGAGGTCCCGACAATGGAACCAATGATGCAGCTTAGAATCTACTATGAATAACCTAGGCACACTGGCACATCACCCAGCCTAAGCTGAGCACTCACCCAAAGCACACAAAGGTACTAGGTCCCTCTTTAGAGTTTTTTGTGCAGGATTTTAGTGTGATGAAGATAAGACATATTCGTATCCATAAATAAACATAAACATTCCACAGTGCATAATGTAGATCTAGATCTTAGAGAATCATGAATTAAACAATAATTGTAATAAGATTAACCATACTTGAACCAGTTTTAGTTATGTCTAACACCATTATCCATCCAATATCATCCATTGCATTAAACATTCTAAAACACAGAAGCTTCTTACATTATAAAGTATATAACTCTATAATAATTCACACACACACACACACACACACACACACACACACACACACACACACACACACACACACACACACACACACACACACACACACACACACACACACACACACACACACACACTAAACTACATAGTTTAATACAAATTTATAGGGGTGGGGACTTTCCCTTCACCACCTATGCACTTCTCAAAATAGGTTACATGTTAATAATAGACATGTGCCTTTATAATAATATGCACACATGCAAGTGCGCTAATAATAGATGTCTTATAGTTAACTAGAAGAAGTAATCCTATTATTAACTACAACCATGCATAGTACTTATCATCCGCTCATTCCCAAAATACAATTTTCATGTCGCGCAAGTCTTTATCCCAATGTGTTCTCTGCACGCTATCTCCAAAAATAGCCCTTATCCATAAAAATGGCTAAGTCCTAAGGCAACTGTTCTGGCGCACATTTCCTTTCCTATCATTACGTGTTGTCAAATGCACCTTGTTTGCATGAGCATATTCTTTGTGTAAGGATAACAATATTATATCTGCTCAACATGAACCTATTTAGATCCTTAGCAATCAAAAGGATTGATTGTATGTTTGAATCCTAAGGTTTCAAGAATGGATTCTTGTCAATCCATGGCTACAAGATCACTTGACATATCTCCATATGACTTCAAACTTTTATGGATGAATGCAAGAAATGAAGATAGCTAACTCCGCTAATGGAAGAATGCTCTAAGATTATAAAATGGCTATAATATAGTCTCTATGCTCATTTAGGTGTAAGTAGAAAGGTATGAGGAAGGCTCCTTATATAGCCCAATGAATAAAAGAACATTTACATCCCTTTACATGTGGATAATAGAAAGGTTGAGTTAGTTGGGGATGATCATGGTTGAAAGAAGGTTGAGTCAACCTTACGAGAGTTTAGTTTTTCCTTTAGTGACTCATTTGGTTTGAGGGGATTTATTAATTAACCAAAGTGATTAATTAATAGGTGAGAAAGATTATAGAAGATTTTTAGAAGAATAATTAGTATGATTTAGAGGATAAGAAGGATTTAATCAAATAAATGATAATTTATTGATATAATAAAAGAGGAAACTTAATTAATTAAGAATAATTAATTAATTCAGGTAGAAAGGGGTTCAATTAAATGAAGGTCATTAATTATCATCTTTGCTGGATAGGTCGATTAATTAGCATGATGTAATTAATTAACGACGATAAAAGAGAAAGTGTGCGATATTGACGATATGTTGTCAATTTGGGGGAAAGGATATAATTAGTGCAATTTAAATACTTAAATTGTCTGGTCCAAATTATAGGTGTCTAAACTCCTATCCTAGTGATTTTTCCAACTATCCTACAATTATCAAAACAAATCATCTTACCCCTTGCATATATCCTTGCTTGGGGGAAAGTCAAATTAGGTCTATCCCTAGGGTGTATCCTCACTTGAGACAATATCGAATCTCAATTTCTCCTTTGCATGTATCCTTTCTTGAGGGTAGTGACCCATTCAATATCATATTAATCTTCAATATAGATCCGATAAGAGTGTCACTTGACCCCACTTTTTAGTCTGATCCAATCCCCTTGCATGTATCCTATCTTAGGGGCATCCAAATCTACTTAATCATGATTTTGCAACACATTAGGGATATAGTTAATTGTATTTCTTAAACAATTATGTTTCATTATTATTGTTCTTTCTTGACCAATTACAAGTATGTTTTTATCATCTTGGCTCATTTATAGGCATGGTGCATACTTTACTATGTATATTGGGTTTACTTTACTTTTTTTCTTTTGTGTTTCTTTTTATCAATTACAAGTATTCTTATTCTCATCTTGTTTCATTTATAGTCATGTTGTATACATCCATCTACTATGTCTATTGGGTTTGTTTTACTTTTTACCCTTTTGTTTTGTTGTGTGTGTGTGTGTGTGTGTGTGTGTGTGTGTGTGTGTGTGTGTGTGTGTTATGCACATAATGAGTTACTCTTCATGGCTCCTTAATAATCATGATGTAAAATATGTTGTGAAATAGCAAAATAGGTTTCTCTAAAGTACAATATTTGAATGGAACCTCAAGATATGAGAAAAATCACTCACATCATCATCAATATCATATCTATGACATCATTTACCATAATAATTAAAAAAATAAGCATCCATCCATGAATAAATTACAATGTGCAAAATAAACTAATCATTATCTATATACATCAATAAAATTTCCATGTACAATGTCCAATTAAAAGTGTCATATACATGAATATACATCAGAATGTCATTATCAACATTTATACAAAAATAATATGCCTTGATCATGAGGCTTATACCAAACATAATACATATATATCATACACAAATTCATCCACAACTCTCTCCAACCTCTGGACTTCTTGTTCTATTATCTCACCTCGGTGGTGACATCTAGACTGATCTATATGATCTAGATGGCCCATGTGATCTAATTGACCTCCCTTACCTCGTCTTTTTCTTCTAACTATAGCTTGGAGCTCTTTGGATCTCTAAGATGGTTGCCTCATACAACACTTTATAATATACCACATCATGTGTGGCTACTAATAAATCCTATAATATGTCACCCATCCCACTCACCTCGGCAACACGACTAGCCGCATCCCTCTTCATTGTCACATGTTGTAGCTATAATGGTAATTGATCTCTCTCATATGTCTTCTGTTGTAATTGTGTCTGCAACATCTGAGCTATAATCAAAGAGGCATCTCTCTGCCACATGGCTCTATCTCTCTATGTCTGGGTCACATGTAACTCGGCTATTGATGAACCTGAAGGATATACTAGTGGAATATGATTTCACATGTCAACCTCTATCTCCCCACACATCATCTCCATCCCTACAACCATCTCCATCACTGTCTCCTCTTCCTCCTCCTAGACTCGATGGCCTCTGTGGTGAACCCTTTACATGTTCTTGTACTGGTACATGTCCATCTTATACCTGTAAACCATGTACCTATGCCAAAGCTAGTAGTTGTACACTTTGTACCTATAAAGTCTATATATGTCCACCATGTCCAACCTTACACCTATCTATCCTACCTTTGCACTGGAACCTATGCAACATGTGCATCACCTCTCCCTTCTTAGCCATGTCAGCCTCCCCCTCTCCTACCTCCCTATTGTAGTGCACCATTAATTGTTGTTGTTATCCCTACTACCATCACTACCTAAGGGATGGTCACACAAAGATGAAATATGGTTGTGTACCACGTTACATACTCCACCGATACACTAGGTTCCATGATGTCTTATCGTGCATCACATAAATGTGTTAATAATCCATCAAAAATAGCCCTTGATATGCTCGACCTGATGTGTGGCTTGAAATATGTGGTCTCTCGCACTACCTGTGCGTACCACTACTCTCCCTTAGGAATATACTATGTGAGTTCAAGTTGTCACATGACCCTATCAGGTCTATACCGCTCAATGATATATGACCGACTACCAATAATGTAATTCTCTATCTCAATTGTCCCTAACTCTACCACATATGTTTCCCATTTATATCATCTATATGGCCTCCATGTAATCAGTCGCAACTGTAGATAATCCATCACTCACCTCTAAATCTCTAAATTTCCCTGATGACCTCTATAAATGCCACCTACTATCTCCCATTAGTAGGCTGATGGCTTCTCTAGTTTTTTGTCTCACAATATCCCCATTAGCTAACCTACTGTGATATGGTCCCATGCCCAAATCTATAATAACGTCATTGGTCCCAAATTCTTGTAACTCCTATACACTACCATATACATGTCTTTGTACAGATGGGCTAGTATGCACGTCCCCCATGTAAAAACTGTCACTAAATTCATCATCTCTACTAACACGCTAATCAATCCAAGCTAAAAATTCCTACCAATCTTATGAAGAATCAAGTACCAATGATAAGAGGCATAAAGTAAATTGGAATTCATGTTAATGCATCATCCTCCATGCACTCTACAAGGTGCACCACCAAACCCTCTCCATAAATTTCCTCTACTATGAACAGTAGTTATGTTTGTTCTCAGATCTATACTGCACTCCTCTCCCATTGAATCAAATGAACTTGCATTGGCACCCTCGGTATGTGGTATACATCATCTAGTGTCACAAATATCTCCCTGGTAGGTAATCTAAATGTTTGGGACTCATTGTGTCATCACTCTACTAATGCAGTCAAAAAATAATGGTCCAATATGATGTCTAGCATCTATGTTATGTGTGTCAATCTTGTCACCTCAATTATCACACATAGTCCTCTCTGCTCTAACCTTGTCATTCATATCTCAAATTATCACGAGTGTGCATGTCTCTCCTACAAACATTGCACTAATTCATTAGTCCTCCTTTACAAAAAAAATTCACTCGTCTCATCTTCTACAACTAACCTATTTCAATAACTCATGCTAGAGCACCTCATGTTACACTAACACACATGTATTAACACTAGCACACTTAGTTTCATTCTAACGCATTTTATTTCACACTAACGCACTCAATCAGAGTTCATTTTAAGACCCCCTCCAAAAAATTATTATAGAATGGGTGGCAAAACTTTGAAATGGACTTTCGAAAAAATGGTGAATAACCAAAATAATGATTCGCAACAAAGGCAATTTGACAGGCCACGGTTTAATGTGATTTCAAAAAGTTTGACGAATGTTAGATGACCATCTATCTATCATTAGACGGGTTGAGTTAGATGTTTGTCAATGTTCCATTAGACGGACTAGGTTAGGCGATCATCACTTCTCTATTGATTAACTAAAAATGAACTAACTAAGTAGCATATAGATAGTTAATCTAACCCATAACCAACTATAAATAAAGTAAATAAATGCAGTAAAGAAGTGTGTAAGGAAGTTAAACAACTATGCAAAAGGAAATGCTAACCCTAATGTGCTAAAGAGAGTGAGGAAAGAACTCAGCTGATAATAGGAGGCTGTCAAAGAGTGTCGCAGAGATAACTGGAAAAGTTAAGAGTAGGAATGACTGTAAAGAAGTCCCAAAAAGAGTGGATCTGGACTATTTCTCTAGACTAAGGTGCTTGGAAGAGGACTAGGGTGCCCACAGGCATTCTAGTATGAAATCTTTGAAACTAATTTTTACATGGTTGGAAGGTGGTTTGAAACCCTTGTTATGTGTCACATCAACTTCGTTATCCGACATTGAATGTCTCCAATGCTCCAAGATGAATAAAATACTTGCAAGACCCCAAAACAAACATCAAACCCTAAAAAAATAATTATGCATATGAAGGGGTTGGACTGTCCTCAGTGGCCACAATGGTGGAATTACTAATTGATCGGTGCACTACATCTCAGACCCGATGTAGTTCTATGTGTAAGTGTGTGTGAACATACCCTAGGTTTCTCTTATGCCAGTCCCACTTTGTGAAGTAGCGAGCAATAAATATATGTAGAAAATGTAATAGAATGTGTGTATGGAATAGAATATAATCCCCCCTATAAAGTGTGATGCAAATTTCCTAGCCTTGATGATGGAGCTATGTGGATGCAAGTGATATCTAATGCAATAGATGGATGCAACTCTAGATGGAGTGATATTAGTAAGTGATGTTAGGTCCCTCATTATGGTCTCATAACTTTATTTTTATAGGGTTCTCTTGGTCTAATTTCATAAGTAACCCAAAAAGGCTGACCACAAGAAAGATAAAGATGTAAAACTACTAGAAATATCCCAAAGAGTGACGAGAAAACTCTAGAAGGATTGGGGCACCCCTGGTGGGACCGGGGTGTCCACGGGTGCCCCAGTACAAATCTGGGCACCCCATCCAAGGCTAAAATAATGTGGGATGAAAAAATATAACTGGGTGTGTACATGAATTTGTTAGCAATGAAAAAAGAGTTATAACTAACACCTAGTAGTCCCAAAACAAAGCTAAATCAAAATCAATGCACCATCATGCTTAGAGCTTAAGCAAGACTAATCTACTAACATCTTTACATTAGAACATGAACAAATATTCAAACTAACATGTTAATCCATTAATCTCTATCTCTATTGAATGTTATCCAAATGAAGTGAACCTATTTAGATCCTTAGCAATCAAAGGTTTGATTTTATGTTTGAATCCCAAGGTTCTCAAGAATGGAGTCTTGTCAATCCATGGCTACAAGACCATTTGACATATCTCCATATGACTTCAAAACTTGGATGGATAAATACAAGAAATGAAAGTAGCTAGCTTCTCCAATGAAGAATGCTCCAAGATGAAAAAATATCTATAGCTTAGGCTCTATGCTCATTTAGGTGTGTAAAGGTATAAGTGTAAAGGAAGGAGGAGGGCTCTTTATATAGCCCAATGGATAGAAGGATCTCTGCATCCTCCTTCATGTGGGATAAATGGAGAGGTTGGATTAGTTGTGGATAAGAGAGGTTTAGGAAGGGTTGATTTTGTCCTTTAGTGACCCATGGGGTTTGAGGGGCTTCATTAATTAATGCAAGTGATTAATTAATAGGTGTGCAAGCTTATAGAAGCTTTTTAGATCAATAATTAGCATGATTTAAACTATGAGAGGGATTTAATCAAATAAATGGTGATTTATTGATTTAATGGAAGAGGAAACTAATTAATTAATAATAATTAATTAGTCTAGATAGAAAGGGGAATTAATTAATTAGAAATAATTAATTAATATAGATATAAAGGGGAGCTTAATTAATTAGAAATAGTTATTTAATATTGATAGAAAGTGGAGCTGATTAATAGAAGGTCATTAATTGGTGTATTGGTTGGATAGAAGAGTTAATTAACTAGCGTAATGTAGCTAATTAACGGTGATAGAAGGGGAAGTGTGCTATATTGACGATATGTCATCAATTTGCAAGAAAGAGGATAATTAGCACAATTTAAGTATTTAAATTTCTTGGGTTAAATTATAGGTGTCTACATTTGCCCCTCTTTGGGGTGGTGTAAGTGACGCCACTTCAAAGATAGTAGACAAATAAATTTTGAAAGCATAAAAGAAAAATTAGTAGAAGTAAGTGATGCCCCCTCGAGTTTCAATGGGGTGATGAGAGAAGGTGATCGACAATCGAAAAAATTGATAGAAAGGAAATAGAAGAATGGGTAGGAGCAGGATGCCCCAAATAAATAAGAATAATAGTGTTGATAGGAGAATGATGTAGAAGAGGAATGAATATGGAAAGAAAAGAGCAAGCTTTCATCCAGTGTATTGAAACAAATTTATCGTCATCATATTGCTAAAGATCTACGTCATCGGTCCTTATTAAAAATGTAAGCATACGACAAAAGTAGGATGACATGAAAACCATACTACTAAAAGTTTTCCATTTCTAAAACACCCACTCAATGCAACATACAACAACAATGAAATATGAGAAGGAAACAAGCTCATTTAACAGGGAAAACAATTATGAACACACATATTTCAACCAACAATGGTCAAGACGGTTGTACAAATGTTTTCTTATCAAGCTGAAGATCCCTAAATGTTTTTGATTGATTATAAGGGTTAAAAATGATGCCATGAGAAAGGATACATGCAAGGGAAGATGATGAAGGACCCTGGGTCCAATGAAAAAGTGTAGTGCGCTATGAAACAGTACCAAGCAACTATATGTGCCCTAGAGTACTGATGAAGAAAACAAGCTAGCTTTGTAAATGGTTTTAAATCTAATGATCCACGAGTTATTTGATCTATGAAGATGTGAAATTTCTAACAAGAAATGGAAAGAAAACCATGTGCAAGACACAAGTTTCATCCGCTATGAGCTGGTTTACCTAGTTTTTTGAGTTTTACAATGTTTAGGATTTTTTTGGAGAATTTTTTTTTTTTTTTGGATTTTGGAAGGGTGTGTGTGTGTGTATATATATATATTAGTTTTTTTTTGTTTTGGATGGGTTGGAAGCGTAGAAGAAAGTAGAAGAATCAGCAAGAATCTCCCATATGCAAAAGAAATGCCCCAGGGAGAAGAAAGACGCAACAGGCGACAAATAATGCCCCAGCATAACGGGAAAATTAACAAAATAATTATTTAATAAAAAATAATTATTCCATGGAGTGTGTAGAAGGGACATCACCTAGGAGCCTTAAAATTGTCCTATGGAGAAGAAAGGGATACCCAGTGGCAAAGAATGCCCCAGCGTGACGGAGAATGAAAGAAAAATAATTATTTAAATAAAATAATTATTCACATCAAGTAGAAGAAGAGTTAGAGCGACAACGGAGGTCGAAACAAGCTTCCAGGCACCACGGCGGGTGAAAATGGCTTAATATACCCCCCCCCCTTAGGGGAGGGGGTAAATCATCGTGACTAATTCATTTGTTACCGACCGCTGCCGAAATTTTACCACGAGACCCCCAATAGTGACGAGGATGATGGTGAGAGGACGAGCCCACCAGAGACCTGTTGACTGAGTTTGGGAGTACACCCGACACGTAGATGATGGCTTCTTCGTGAGTAGATTGACCTAATTTGTCAATTTTTATAATTAATGTTACATTTAATACATTTAGTAGTAGGTGGTGTATGGCGCAGGCACGCAGGCGCCTCTATCATAGCGCAGGTACCCCTAAAGCACATGCACGCATGCGTATGTACTATACATGTGTGTGTGCATGTGCATATGTCCTATAAAGGCATATGCGCATCTGTGCACATACATATGGCACATGCGCGTATGCACAAGCATAAAAACCCTAGCGCACACATGTAGTGGTCAAAACACATGTCGCAAGCACCCCTAAGTGTATGCGAGCATGCACATGAGCCAAAAGGGATGCAAATACATGTATACGCACACATGTGCATGTGCACACATGTGTACATGCATGCACATGCACACACACCCAAAAGGGTGCGCAAGAGCCTAGGAGAAATAATAGGGAAAAATATCAAAAAAATGACACTTAGAAGAAAGAGAAAAATTAGTGAAGGATAGAAGAATAGTAGAAGAACTTAGAAGAAATTGTCAGTTTCTAACACATTTCATGTTTTTACAGAGACAGTTGCCATCGTTGCAGACACGAGAGCGACACACTTACATTGTCGAGATGGAGGGGAGCATACGCCTATGCAACCATCACATGATGATGATTCTAGTGGAGGTGGTTGGCCTGGGCTATGTAGCGTAGATGTCATCTATCACCTTAGACCATGGCCTATTGACCACTTTGATTGAGCAGTGGCACAGCGAGAGCCAGTGTTTTAGGCTCCCTACTGGAGAGATGGCCATCACACTAGAGGACATGTGGCGGATTTTATGTGTCCCTATTATAGGCTTGATGATTGAGTATACGAGTGACTTTGGTCAGATTACTGCTGCAATTACTGACCTTTTTGGCTTCGAGGAGATACCCCACGAGGATATAATTGTTTCCTTTCATGATTGCATAGCTGATCTGACCCTGCACCAGGGACCACTTTATTTGATGGCTCTTATTAGTGGGTTCTTACTCACTGATAAAACTGGGACATCATTTTCGATGGGGCTGATGACATTAGTACATGGAGTGTTCAGTGGTGAGTGATACTATTGGGGCCAGTGCATATTGGCACATCTATACTGGGATCTGAACCTAATTACTTACCACCGTCTAAAGACGGTGGGGCCGGGGTCTTTACTATAGATCTGGTCTTAGGACCATATAGTGATTGGGCATCATGTAGGTGTATTGCACACCCAAGCACCAGAGGAGCCGACATTCATGGCATGGGTCTCTATGGGGGACGATGTACGAGGGCACCTAGGAAACATTTACTATTACTGTCAAGAGTTTGATGAGGTACTGGATAGAGATATCATTTAGAGGCCCTACAGACATATACAGTGGCCTGAGGATGGAGTGGAGCTTATCATCTCTGTGGTAGAGCACTTCCTTCTTAGTAATCATAGTTATATTACTGAGACATACAGGGTGGACTGATGTCAGCGACAGCTGGGCAGAGTTCAGGGCATCCCTCAGCCCAATATGTGGTATGCCCATCAGGATGCAAAGAGGTATACTATGGGGCTATGCATACAGGTAGCCCGAGCCAAGGCTAGCTTCCTACAGGTGGTACCGTAGGTTTGAGACCCTTCTTGACAGGTTAGAGACCCAAGCACCACACCAGATTACATGGCCTAGTATGCAACCATTTTTCTGCAGCACCTGACCATATCAGATGAGGCATGGGGATTAGGTGTGTAAGCACCAACTGAGGTCGCATACAGTAGTGATGAGGACGTAGTTGTAGGTCAAGCTGATGATCCATTTGATGGGTAATGACATGATGGGCAGGGTCTAGTAAAGGATCCTAGATAGAGGTACCAGGTGCCCTTACCGACACTGCGGCAAGGTCATGCAGAGGTTCTGAGGCTGAAATTACGAGATTAGGGACATGCCCATGGATAGGTATAGGGCTAGGGATAAGGACATGATCTAGTGGTTCCTCTAAGGTTAACCTGAGCCCAGTGTGGAGATGCCAAGGCACGGATAACTACCCTATGGTAGCAAGTGTGGCAGTTGATAGCGGAGAGAGATCAAGCCCGATCTCACATTCTTATCGTGACAGCAGAGCAGAACCAGCCCAGAGCCCAGGCTAGTCAGAGGGGAGATGGGTTCGCACATTTTCAGAAGATACGTAAGATGGCCTCTAAGATGGCTCAGGTGATGAGCCTACTACAACATGCTCAGACCTAGCTATAGCCAGTGATAGTCGAGAGAGATCATCTTTGTACAAAGCGAGTAGTAGGTCAAACTGGCGTTGCACGTCTAGTAGCAGAGGTAGCATCATTTCAACGCACATATAGGATAGTAGTGACAACTGTTACTCATCGAGACCTAGAGCTACAACAGAGGGTAGAGCCTCATATTACTAGTTACTCTACTATGAGGTAGTTCCAGCTGGCCAGCAGGCACCTACCTATAGTCAGCAATCAAGTGGATCGATGAGATCAGAGAGGTTGTAGGTATCAATGGATCAACCATGAGGGTAGTCTACAGGACCATGTGGGACACATGTTATGGGTCCTCCATTGCGCAGATCAGCCACTCCCTCTGAGGGTTCTAGACAACCTTGATTTTCATTATATTATTTTATTGCATTTGTATCATGATATAGAGACCTCTTATGAAGGTGTTATACTTGAAAAATGTATATGATGTACCAATTTATTTGATGCAGGCCTCTAATGAAGGATTTATTGTTTTGGTCGATGTATAGCATTTTTGATGTATGCCTCTGATGAAGGTATTTTTATGAGTTGTGCCCCTTTAATGGCCCATTTTTTATCGATGATGTATATCTCTTGTGAGACAAACCTGTTATACTTTTATATATGGACATTTTGATGTGGCACTGTTGTTATGAGATGATGGACTTTTATTGTCTTGATGATTGATGCATGGATTATCGATGTGTCATGATGTTATATGATTTGATTTCACATTGTGTATGTATCATGATGATATCTTAGATGATTGTACCACATGTGTTTAATTTTGATATGATAGATCCATATATGATATCAATTGATTGTACCTGTGATGCTTTAGATAAGTGGATGGGATGACATGATGATATTGGTGCGGGGGGATAGATTTTGATATTTACAATCCCTCTTGCCCCCATGTGATGATATGATATGTGATGATTAGCTTAACATTCATGTGTGATGTATACTTAGCTTTTTATTTATATGATGTATAGATGATGTTTGATGTGATGATATTGATGGAGAGATGATGATTTTATAACAAAACAATGTACATGCAACAAGCAAACACAATCAAATGTTAACAAAATACACAATGCCAACCAATCATGAATTAACACAACTATGTCCAATTATTTACAAGAATGCAAAAACACACTGCATATGTACAAGTAAGAATAAATCTAATCTAAGCAAGAAATGACAAAACTTACCAAAGTATGTCTAAGCAATAAACTACACAAATGTATAAACAAGCAACAACTATACAAGAAAACAATGTATACAAACAAAGCAAGAAACAAGATAAATTAAGTAAACTAACATTATGTTTTTACAAGATTGTGTTTATGACGCACTTTTCTATTGTTTTTGTGATTTTCCAAACAATTTTCTATTGTTTTTGTGATTTTCCGAAACAATTTTCTATTTTTTTTGTGATTTTGCGAAGCAATTTTCTATTGTTTTTATGATTTTCCGAAACAATTTTCTATTGTTTTTGTGATTTTGTGAAACAATTTTCTATTATTTTTGTGATTTTGTGAAACAATTTTCTATTGTTTTTGTGATTTTTTGAAACAATTTTCTATTGTTTTTGTGATTTTGTGAAACAAATTTCTATTGTTTTCATGATTTTACGAAACAATTTTCTATTATTTTTGTGATTTTGTGAAACAATTTTCTATTGTTTTTGTGATTTTGTGAAACAAATTTCTATTGTTTTCATGATTTTACGAAACAATTTTCTATTGTTTTTTTGATTTTCTAAGGTTTTTTGAGGCTATGCATAGGTAACCAAGAAACCTGGATGCCCCAATGTTAGATGGAGAATTTACAAGGGTAGGTGCCACGTGCTTATAAATAGGAAGGTGAAGTCGCAGAAGTCCCTCCAGCATTAGATGGGGAATATGTAAAGACCATCCCTTCACAGATTAATAAGAGGAGAAAAAGTCGGATCAAGGAAAGGTTCATAGGGAATTCTCAGATGCAGACATGGAACTAGCCCTAGGCTAAGTACAAGTACCCTCTAGATGCAAGATGTTTGTGAACAACGAATCCTCCCAAGGTGCCGAAAACTGGTTTTCACCAAAGGACATATCCAATGTGCCACAATTGCGTGGTTTTCACATATGGACAACCTGTTTTCTCTTTTTCTCTTTCTCTTATTTTAATTTTATTTTTTTTATCATTTTTACTCTTTTTTTGTTTTCTTTTCTGATTTTTACGCCATGTTTAAGCATATAACCACTTAAGGTGCATGGCATTATAAGGTTTGCAAAGCTCATCACCATTGGGATGGGCAAGTTTGTATGCTCCCGTACCATATTTGGCCACAATGACATAAGGTCCTAACCAATGCGGTTCGAACTTGCCTTTCTTCTCTCTCTATGCCCTTGTGTTGAACTGATTTTCTTTCATGAACAAATATCTGACCTCAAACTAACAAGGTATGATCCTTTTGTTGTAATTTTTGGAGACTTTGTTCTGATACACTTTGAGATGGTTAAGGGCACGGATGTGCCTTTCATCCAGGAGTTCTAATTCTATCAACCTGACAACTCTGTAATCCTCATCCTTGTTTAGATAATCCCTAAGAGATATTCTCAAGGAAGGAAGCTCAATTTCCAATGGGATAATGGATTCAGTTCTGAATACTAGGGAATAGGGTGTCACGCTAGTACGAGTGTGAATGGAGGTTCTATAAGCCCAAAGGGTAGGGTGAATTTGTAAATTCCAATTGCACCCTGTCTTACTCACCATCTTTTCCATGATTCAAAAGAATGTGTTGTTAGTGGCTTCAACCTGCCCATTACCTTGTGGATAATATGGCATATACCATTTTAATTTTATTTGAAATCAATGAAAAAGGTCCTTCATTGTCTTGTTCTTGAATGATTTGCCATTGTCAGTAACTATGGTCGCAGGAATGCCATACCGGCAGATAAGGTGATTCATGATAAAATTTGAAATCTGAGCTCCTGTAACATAAGTCAAAGGAACAACCTCCACCCACTTAGTGAAATATTTTGTAGTAGTGATGATGTGAGTATGACCGTCAGATGAGGTAGGGGTGATCTTTCCTATTAAATCCAGTCCCCATTTAGAGAATGGCCATGGGGTTGTGATTGGTTGTAACGGCTATGATGGTGCATGGATGAAATTTCCATACTTTTAACATAATATGCATTTCCTTACATAGTTACAGCAGTCTGTTTCCATAATAGGCCAATAGTAGCCTACTCTCAACAATTTCTTAGCTAGAACCATTCCATTTGTATGGGCATCGCACACCCCTTCATACACCTCTTTAATCATTTGGTCTGACTCTGCTACATCTAGACAACGCAACATATTCACATCATAACCATGACGATAGAGCGTTTCTCCTAGGAGGGTATAACGAGCTATCTGATAAATAAGGATTTGTTTTTTGGGACAGGAGATGTTATGAGGGAAGGTGTTGTGCTTAAGATAAGTATAGATGTGCACATACCATGGGGAATAGGGACCAATGACTTCACAAGCCAAACATGATTCGGGAATATCATATGCTGGCTGGCGTAGATTCTCAAAAAAGAACAACATTTCATTGATCTCTTGTAGAATCCATAGCATAAAACCCATGGTGACCATAGTGTCTGTGGATCTATTTTTTACTCTTGGAATTTTCTCGAATGTGATACACACAAAATACTCTTTCAAGGTTTCCACCATTTTTTTTGTAGGGGATGATTTTCTCATCCTTGACTTTATAATCGTCATTGACTAGTAGGGGATGAGTTTTTGAATCGCCAACAATCTTAACATGATGGATATCCCATTTGATTTCTAGTTTCATCCCTGCGATGAGCACTTCATATTCCGCAATGTTATTTGTACAAGGAAAATCAAGGTGAAAAGCTTGAGGTATAGGGTCACCTGAAGGAGTAATTAAAACCACACCTACCCCCGAACCATGAAAAGTAAAAGATCCATCGAAGTGTACCTGCCACATGAAAGATTCCTCAATATATAATAGTGAAGCATCTGACAGCTCTAGACTTATAGGCTTTATTCTTGGTAATGGTGCTTCAGCTAACTGATCGACGAGTACTTGTCCTTTTACCAAATTTTGATACACATACTCAATGTCAAATTCACTTAGTAGAATGATCTAATTAGCCATTCTACCTGTAAGGGTAGGTTTTGACAACAGGTACTTAAGTGAGTCAACTTTGGATATAAGCTTGGTTTTAGTGTCCAACAGGTAATGGCGAAGTTTTTAGAAGGTGAAAACTATAGCCAAACAATCTTTTTCAATCTAAGGTTAGTTGAGCTCATAAGCAATGAGAGTACGACTGAGATAGTACACATCTTTTTCTTTATTGCCGAGGTCATATTGGGCTAGCAACGCACCAATAGAAAATTGTGTGGAAGAAATACACAGCAAAAGTGGCTCACCAGGAGTTGGAGGCATGAGGACAAGTGGATTGGCTAAGTATTGCTTAAGCAAGGCGAAGGCATGTTGTTGCTCTGGTCCCCAAATAAAGGAAACATCCTTTTTAAGTAGATGAGTGAACGAATGACACTTATCAGCAAGTTGGGAAAAGAAGCGGTAGATGACATGTATCTTTCCTTGCAAGCTGCATAGTTGTTTGATGTTTTTGGGAGGAGGCATTTCAGTAATGGTCATAATTTTAGTGGGGTCTACGTCAATCCCTCTTCGAGATACAATGAATCCTAGCAACTTTCTTGATAGTATGCCAAATGCACACTTCTTAGAATTTAATCTGACTTTGTAATCCCATAGGTGTTCGAATATACGTCGTAAGATCTCAGGGTGATATGCTCTTGTCTTGGATTTCTCAAGGATATCATCCACATATCTTACATGATGTCATGAATCATACCATGGAAAATCATGGTCATGGCCCTTTGATAAGTTACTTCTACGTTTTTAAGGCCGAAGGGAATTACCTGATAACAAAAAGTTCCCCAGGGGGTTGTGAAGGTTTTCTTGTGTTAATCCTCGTCTGCAATTTTGATCTGATTGTAGCCTAAAAAGCCATCCATAAGTGATAACATTTCATATCCTACAGCTGAATCAGTAATCATATCAATATTAGGTAATGGGAAATCATCCTTTGGACATGCCTTATTAATGTCTCTAAAATTTGTACAGATTCTTATCCCAACAGGTTTCTTTTGCATGGGGACTATGTTTGATATCCATTATGAGTAATCAATAGGTCGAATAAAGCCCGCCGCTAACAATTGTTCTAAATCTTCTTTAACTAGAAGGGCCACCTACGGATGCATTTTTCTGAGCTTTTGTTTGATGGGCTTGGCATCTACGTGCACTAATAGGTTATGCACTACCAAAGTTGGATCCAAGCCTAGCATATCCTTATAGGACCATGCGAATACATCTACAAATCCCCGTAGAAGTATGGTGAATTTTTTATGCTCTTGTGCTGAGAGTGAAGCTCCTAGTTTAACTATCTTTAGATCCTCTTATGTTCCAACATTCACATCAATGGTTTCTTCTACTAGCATTGTTGACAAATCCTCCATACACATAGGATCGAGACGAAGGTTAAGATCTTCTTCCAAGGGCGTCTCTACGATATTTTCACCCTTGGCGTGGTCACTTTTCTTGTCCATTGATTTTTTTACTTGTTTGTCAGACAGCGCCTCAAAGAGGTTTTCACTGTGTGACTTGGAATTTTGTTTTTATCAAGGCTTTTTTGTTATAACATTTACCCTCGTTGTGTGCCACATCAACTTCATTGTCTTGCGCCGAATGTTTTCAATACTCCAAGCTGAATAAAAGACCTGTAAGACCCCAAAACAAGCATCAAACCCTAAAAAAATAATTATGCATATGAAGGGGTCAAACTATCCTCAACGACCATAATGGTGGACTTACTAATTGAGTGGTGCACTACATCTCAGACTCGATGTAGTTCTATGTGCAAGTGTGTGTGAACATGCCCTAGGTTGCTCTTGTGTCAGTCACACTTTGTGAATTAGCCAGTAATAACTGTGTATAAAATGTAATAGAATGTGTGCATGGAATAGAATAGAATCCCTCCCCCTATGAAGTGTGATGTAGATGTCCTAGCCTTGATGATGGAGCTATGTTGATGCAATTGATCTCCAATGCAATAGATGAATGCAACTCTAGATGGATTGATAGTATTAAGTGATGTTAGGTCCCTCATTATATTCTCATAACTTTATATTTATAGGGTTCTCTTGGTATAATTTCATAATTAACTGTGAAAAGGCCAACCACAAGAAAGATAAATATGTGAAATGACTAGAAAGAGCCCAAAGAATGGCGAGAAAACTCTAGAAGGATCGGGGAACCCCTGGTGGGATCGGGGCATCCACATGCGCCCTAGTACTAATCTGGGCACCCTGTCCATGGCTAAAATAACACAGGATGATAGAATCTGATTGGGCATAAGGGTGCAATAGGTTTGTAATGACAAAATAAAATAAAATAAAATAAAGTGGCCAAAAGACGGGGGTTAATTATTACTTTTTCCCTCAAGAACATTCTAAATAGTAGTATGAGACCAAGATAAATAAATGTCTAAAGTGCATGATTTTGTGACTACATGTATTAAATGGACTAGGTTGGATGACTGTATCTTCTCTATTATATGGAATGGGTTGGGCGGCCTTCTCTTCTCTATTAGACGTACAAGATTGGACTGGGTTGGATGGTCGTCTATCTAGCATTGGACGATGTTGTGACAGATGAACATCTCTCCCAGATATAGACACAAGGTTACCACCGTGATTGTCTCTTCGACACTGGACGGTCTTCTATCATTCTTAGGTGGCATTGGGTTGGAAGATCACCTTCTATAATTGTCTCTCTCATGCGTAGATGTGTGTCTCTTCCATGGCCATCAGAGGTGTGGGACAACATGCTTGGATAATTGTCTATGTGCCAAAAAATGAATAAATACATATAAATTGTGGCTTTCAAGGGTGCTTCCCCCAAACCCCCAATGTGGCCCTTAGACCCCTCACTGGGGGGGCATACTCCCCAAACCCCGCAAGGGGGTACCCCCTATAACCCCCCAAAACATATGTATTATACCTCTCTGAATACGAGTGTAGTCTGATTCGAAACATTGGAAAAATGTATTAATAAGTTCATTTTAAGTGTAAATAATAGGAAAACTGACCCATACAAATAACCTATTGGCCAAAATTTTAGGTGAACTGGGTGACAACTGACTGCTAAAAATTCTCCATATCCATTTTTTCAGAACCCCTAATATTCGTGAGTTTACGAAAATTTTCCACTAAAATTTTCCTTACACTCAGCACTAGTGTATTGGCTATCACGCTATTATATACATTACTACACTAACACACTTATTATGACAACACTTGTATTTCTATGAAACTCCCTTAAATTCATTCTAGCGTAATTTGCAGGTTATGCTAGCACAACTACTTCTTTGCACTAGCATTACTTTTTCACTTTCTTCTACCTCTAACAAATAATAAATGCACCCAATTAATTCATTTCTTGTGTACTTACCAAACTGTCATTTCTAGTAGCCCACCCAAACTCTCAAACTTGGTTTGCATGATGAACAAGTGCTTGATATTGTGTCATCTCTCTCACAATCTCATAGCTCAAAAATATCTCAAGGGCACAAAAGGCTCTAATATAAAAAATGAATAATAAGATTTCCTAACCTCCTACCCTTCTATTTAAACCCTTCTTCTCAACCTAATTTCCCTTCATAAACCCTAATTTTGGCCTTTATGCCTTCGTGTCTCATTTTTTGTGCTCGTTCTTCCCATTTAACAAGACTATCTCTCACTCTTCCTATTAAGTTGATGGCCAACACTTTATCACACCACCCACTTTCTTGAGGGGGCACTCCCTTAACACCATTTCTAATTCGTTGCAACATCCAAATGCTTCGCTGGGAAAAATTAAGCAATCCGCCAGAATTCTCTATCATCCATTCATCGATCTAAATGTGTCTACTATATTTAAAATATTAGTACTTTGTAATAACACTTTGAAGAGGGGAAGATGTAGACACCCTAAAATTACATACTACATTGTGCACATTGTCATTTGAATTAATATTCACCCACATTCCACTAGAATTAATTTAATTAATTCTATCATGCATAAAACATACACTTACACTCCTTAGCTAATTTAATTAGCTATTTAAATAAAATAAAAAAATTAAATGTCTTCTCACCTTCCACTCAACTCCACTTCATTAGCTCACTACTCAAGTTTTGGAACCCTATAAAAGAGGAAGCTAAATATTCATGTACAATAAAATTTGGAATAAAATCAAGAGCCAACTATTCAAATTATAGCCTCTTAAATTCTTATTCAAACTCAGCCAACTGCATAAACCAAATAAACATGTTAAATTAGGAAAGTGCATTCACTAACCTACAAACTATTCAAATATTCATCCACAACCCATGGCCTCTCCTTCAGCTATAAACAAGAGGCTCATCTCCTCACAAATCATCTCTTGCAAGCTTAAGGCATTTGTAACATTACTTTATCCAAGTGCCTCTTAAATTCATATGCCATTAGGTTGTCCATTTGATCAACAAGTTCATCACTCATCCAATTTCTCATAACACTAATTTTCTTCCATTTGGAGTCACATTCGGAGCATCCACATTCGAATCCATCAAGGAGATTCAACAATCTTAGTACTTCACTCCATGCTTCAGCCATTTCATCTGAAGTTGCAAGGAAATGCGAACGAAAAATATGGTTTGCTTTTTATTGCATGTTTCTTCCATTTACTAGTTTTTATTTGCTTACACTCACACCTCATAACCCTCAAAATATGCACAAAATAACAAACCAAATATAAATAAAATACGTGTCATCAAAAATATCAAATGAACATAGATTTTTTAAAAAACATAGTTTTGGGATATATATTTAGAGAAACAACACAATCAAACCAATCGCCAATGATTCAACCTCATGTAAATCATATAATTATACCATGTCCTTCAATATAGAAAATCCTTCATGTTCTATGTCATAGTACTTATGTCATGCCAGATCATTTACCATGATGACATGTTTCTTTGAGCCTTAGGCTCGCATCCACACTCTGCTATCAAAGTAACTCTGATATCTTAACTTGAACTCCCCAACTTGAACTACTTCCCTATGGAAATTGAGATCTCATTAAAGATTCATTCATGCCACCTCTTATGACTCTGAAACTTACAAAATTCAAACACAAGTCCAAAAGACCCAATAACACAACCAATTGACCTTTCCTTAAACTTTTTCTTTCAAACTTTCAATTATTCTAAGTTTGTAGCTCGAATAGGATTATGTAGAGAATGTTGCGCACTGGAACGATTTTGCAATGGAACTGCTCACTCAACACACATTACACAATGACCTTACACACTCCATGTAATCCAACACAAATTGACTAGACTACTCATTTTTTTGTAGATACTAGATTGTATGAACTCAGATGATCCTGCACCATGAAGCCATCTCTCAACAGTTTCGTGTTGATAAAAAAATCATTGTTATCTTTGTTGTGTTCTTGCATATTTAAGTTCATGCTAAGAAGGTGGTTTTTGAGTTTTAAAATTTTCAAGAGCTTCTAAACCAATAGGGGAACAACCCTTGCACCATGAATCATATTTCACCAGATCCTTTATAGTTGGGCCCTTTGTCACCCACTATTAATGTCACTCACGTAATTGGTTTTCATCCCCTCTCTATGACTGCTTCTCCATATCTTCATAACATTAGCGGGAATCTTGGAGTATGTTATCAAATTGAGGCAAATATACTACTATTTTTTCTCATTGGCCCTCTTCCATGCAAGGTGGTGTTACTATTGTTAGCTATCCACCTCATGGGTGTGTAATCACGGTTCCTTTGGCTATGGAAAGAAATTCTTAGACCTTGGATGGATGGCCCACCTAGATCCTCTGGTGGACGAGCCTATTGGTATGGGGACTTGATGAGCTATATTAATTTCTTTCATAACAACTTGTATTTTGTATTTCGATAAGACCATTGTAGCCATGTCTATGTATTTCCTAAGTACATTGTTGAATATCACTATTACAACCATAAACTTTTGACATAATGACTAATTGATATAGTTATACCTAATTTTCTTTATTTTTTGATATTATGTGTGAATTTATTCTTGTTATTCCAATAAATTGTTTGGATGATTATATGTGTTGATGTCACTCTTGGTTGTAAGAAATTTTTCATATGCAACAAAGGAACTTATTTGCAACAACTTGTCCAAAGAACTTGTCCACAACGACTCGTCCACAACATAAGGAAATCATTCACAACAAAGAACCCGCATTTATGAAGATATTTTGAAACATGAAGTGATGGCACTTAAGTCCTTACGTGTCATTGGAGAAGTAGTTACAACAGAAACGTGGAAAATTTAGAAACAAATCAATATTTTTTTTTGTCATTGTTTAAGAACTAGTGAAGACTTGATTGTTAGTTGAACACTTGTTGTGTGTTTCAAACACGTGTTGAATCTCTCACTTGTTCTGTTGAATAATCCTTATTGTATTCTTCTTCTTCTCATGTGTTGTAAATGATAAGATATAAAAGAAAGTGATAGAACCTTGTAAGGAGTTAGTCAAGGGAGTCAAATTTGGAATTAGAGAAAAAAATGAACATAGAAGAGAATCAAAGTAATGTCTTTTTTTACTAGATGTATTTTCTACAAATCAATAAAGAAATTTGAGTTCTGTCATTTAGTTTTTAGTTACAAAGTTAGGAAGAGATTAACACCCAGGTTAAGGCCCACTTGAGGTATGCTAAATCCCCTTCATTGTTTCATTTCATGCATATTTTCTTAGGAACAATCTTCTCTATGAATTGACAACTTTGTTTTAGTAATAGCATTTAGCAATAGTACATTTTCAAGTCTGAGTTTTATTTTACTTTCAGCATTGTTATGTGATAGTTATTTCCTTTCCAACCTCTTAGATCAATTATAATTACGCATACAACACATGTAGTATTTCAAGTCTACGCTCCTTGGTCTGACAACTATATGAATGTAACCCAATGTACAACATATTAATTGCTACATGTTGATTTACACCACCATATTTGGTGTTGTTGCTGGGGATATTTCCAAGTTATAGGATTTTGTGAGGTTTTACATTTCTAAATTTCTTAGAACATATTAGGTTGTAGAAATTCCACCTTCAAATCCCCCTACTAATGAATGTTGATTGAGTCGAGTCAATTCATGTATGCATTGTCATAGAGATGCCTATGGTAGATTCCTACCCAATCTTCAAATAGTAGAAATTACTTCTAATTCTAAAGAAGAAACGTCCTCTGATGTACAAGGTTTGCTGATAGAACTCTCCCTCCCAAGTGAGATTTTTGAGGTTGTTCATGAACAGTTTAACATGGAAGATGATGTGAATTGAAACATGGAAGAAGAGGTAAGGAAACCGAGCACATTTGAGTTTCCTATCTCTAATAACAATTAGCCTACTCAAATGAAGAACATCTTTCCATCAGCTCTTCGTAATTTTCATGGATCTATGACTGAATACCCATACACTTTCTTTTTTGAGTTTGATGTCTTATGCAAGAGTTATGACTACACAATTGATGCACACAAGTTGAAGTTTTTCCCTGCTACACTCAAGGATGTAGAGTTGAGATGGTTTATGGGCCTAGGAAGAGATGTTGTTACTACCTAGTAGGGGATGAAAGATAAGTTTCTGAGCAAATACCAAGAATACTGCAGGCAAAGTATTCAAGATGAACTCTTCAAGATGGCACAGAAGGAAGATTATCCACTAGAAGATTACCTGGAGAGATGCCTATTTTGTGTTCAAAATTCAAGACATACAAGGTTACCTTCTGAGTCTCTCAAGTTACTTTTCTTAAAATGACTCAGTGAGGAAAATATGGTTGCTTTTGACTTAATAAGAGATGGAGACATCTCCAAATCCACTTTTGAGGATATTTATCAAGCATGCAGGAACTATTCTAGAGAAACCATGAAAAGAATAAGAAGTACTAGATCAAAGGGTGGAGCAACTGCCAAAGGAATTGGGGAAATATCTAAATCATAAATTGCAAACATGTTTAAGAACATGAAACAAGAAATAGTTAATGACATGGCCACCCAACTTGATGTTCTACATGTAAAGAAGAAGAGAGAGGATTAAGAGGAAAAGCTTACAGAGTTATGCCATTCTTGCATAAGAAAGAAAGGTAATTGCACATGTAGGGAACTAGCCAACATTACTAAAGGAAATGAGGTTGCACCAGAGTTAAAAATGATAGAAATGGAGGATGGGAAAGTTTTCTACATTGCCCAAAGGAAGCCATGGATGTCAAGACAAGGAGGTATGTCACAAGATCCCATGCCATCTTTTCAAAATTGGGCTAGTAGTTCATATAACAATATGTAACCCCCACCTTGGGCTAATACTCAGCAAGGATGGGCTCCTTACTCTAGCCAATAACAACAGTCATGAAAACATTAGTTCTTAGGCCAATAGTGGCAACACCCCCCTTATTCATGAAAAAAACCTTGGAGATGGGAGAAAAAATGGAGAAATCAACCTCCTAACTACCAAAAAACCTACCAGTAACCTCCCTACCCACAACACAAGCTTTGATGCCAAACCCCCAATCTAGTTCTCAACAAAAAATTACTCAATTGTCATCTCAACCAATAACTAACCCCAACAATAAAGTTGCTCATCCATCCTATAACACTGAATCAACTCAATACTTTGCTTATTCAGTTGATGTCAATAATATCCATCTCCATTCATGAAGAGCACTTGTGCCACCAAGTAAACCTACAAGCACAAAGATACCAAATGAACCACAGTTGTTGCAAGCTGATCTGCAACAAATCCAAAAGATGTTGCAAGATGATCTGTAACAACATGAACATAATTCCATTGAAAGTAAGATGCAAATCAATGGACCCCCATTTCCAAAAATATTAAAAGAGAGAAAATATGACCCTAAATCATATTCTGATTCTAATTTTGTCAATCATTTGAAGTACATTTGTGTAAAAATTCCACTCATTCAAGCCATCAAGGATGTGCATATTTATAACAAGATGATCAAGGATCTATGTATAAAGAAGCCAGGTAAAAAAATAAAAGATCCATCCACTGTACAAGTCATTAGACAGTTGGTTGACATCATGCTTGGAAACTTTGTGCTACCTAAGTACATAGATCCAGGAATTCCTTTGGTGAATGTTACTATCAATGGAACTATGATAAAAAAATACCTTGATTGACTTAACGGTAACAATTAATGTCATGACCAAGAAAATCATGGATGACCTAAAGTTGGAAGGACTGAGGCCAATAACTATAGTATTGCAACTAGTAGATAGATCAACAGTAAGGCCTGAAGGAGTCCTTGAGGACATTGTTATGGTGGTAGACTCTTGGGAATACCCTGCTGATTTCATTGTCCTACAACCAAAGGAAAGTCTAGGAGGTTACCCTCTTATACTAGGAAGGCCATGGCTGGCCACTGCTGATGCATTTATAGGGTGCAGGTCTAGCAACATGATCATCTCAAATGGAAATGGTACTAAGAAACTTATACTCTATCCTCCTTGCCCAACCATTGAATGATGAGGATCAAACAGTTTGGGTTGAAGAACTAGAAATTGATCAATGCTCTATCCAACAACTGATGATATTGGAAAAGTTTTGCACTATTGAAGACCATGAGGAAGATGTTGTTATCTCTAATATTCTGCAGAACAAATATAGAAGAAATGAAGAAATTGATAACAAATTGAGGTGTCTGAGTTGTTCTTTGAACCAATTCTTACCACAATAGAGCACCATGAGTATTCTAGGTAAAATGTGTATTTTTCACCAACTTCTTGCTCATGACGACATATTAAATTCTGCTAATAGCAACATGTTTTCAATTTTGGATCTCTCCAAGCAAGTAGAAATAAAAACACGTAGGACACTAAATGTAAGCAAGATGTTGAATATACAACACGAGCAATTATTGATTTCTCTTCTTCAAGAACATAATACAACATTTGCCTGGGATTATATTGATATGTGTGGGATTCATTCTAGTCGTTGCACTCATAGAATTTATATTAACATGAACCTAACAGTAAGAGAAATTGTAAAGGGTGAACTACAAAAGTTGCTAGATGTTGGATTCATATACCCCATATCAGATAACCAATGGGTATCACCTATGGTAATTGTACCAAAGAAGAATGGGAAATGGAGAATCTATGTGGATTACAGAGAACTGAATTCAGCCACAAAGAAAGACCACTTCCCATTTCCCTTCATTGATCAAGTGTTTGATACCCTAGTTGGTAAAAAGTACTTCTCCTTTATTGATGGATACAATGGTTACAATCAGATCCAGATTGCACCAGAGGACCAAGATAAGACTACATTCACATGTCCATGGGGGACATTTTCCTATTCAGTTCTCCCATTTGGCCTGTGTAATGCACCTGCCACATTCCAGAGGGCAGTCCTGAGTATCTTCTCTGATTTGACAAATGACTGCATGGAAGTCTATATGGATGACTTCACTGTTCATGGCAATACTTTTGAGGAGGCTATGCAAAATATGGATAAGGTCTTAAGAAGATGCAAGGATCACAATTTTTCCCTGAGAAATGAGAAGTGTTATATGATGATGTCAGAGGGTATAGTGCTGGGGCACTACCTTTCCTCAATAGGAATTTAAGTAGATCCAACAAAACTGTCTATCATAGTCAACATGCCCACACCAAGAAAACAAAAAGATATTAGAATCTTTTTAGGCCATGTTGGATAGTACAGAAGGTTTATACAAGACTTCGGCAAAATTGCAATGCCACTTTTTGAATTGCTGGGAAAGGATGTTGATTTTGTATGGACTGTATGCTGTGAAAGTGATTTTCAAACTTTAAAAGAGATGTTAACTATTGCTCCTGTGTTGAGAGGACCTGACTGGAACCTGCCTTTTCACATCCACACAGATGCATCAGATCATGCTATTGGAGTTGTCCTAGGTCAAAAATATGGTAGTCTGAATTATGCAATATACTATGTCAGCAAGAATTTACAACATGCAAAATTGAACTATACAATAACAGAAAAAGAGTTCCTGGCAGTAGTATATTCCATAAACAAATTCAGACATTATATCATAGGATACCCAATGTTTATTCACACTGATCATGCTGCAATCAAGTATCTGGTAAACAAACCAATAGTAAATAACAAAATCATAAGGTGGTTGCTCCTCTTGCAAGAATTTGATGTCACCATAGTGGAAAAGCCTGGAAAAGATAATGTGGTGGCAGATTTCCTCTCAAGGATGGAGACCAACAGTGAAGAGAAAGTAGTTGATGATTCATTTCCAGATGAGCACCTGTTTTCTATTTCTACAAGAACACCTTGGTATGCAAACATAGCCAACTACTTGGTCTCAGGTAAAACACCTCCACATTTTTCATCCTCTGAGAAAAGGTATTTAGTTGAAAATAGTTTACCCTTTTCTTGGCTAACTGGAATTTTCTTTTATACAAGTCAAGATCAAGTAATGAGAAGGTGTATAGATAATGAGGATATATTTGATGTCTTTAGATCCAATGAACCTTGTGGAGGGAATTTTGCTGCAAAGAGAACAACACAGAAGGTGTTGACTACTGGCTACTATTGGCCAACTTTACATAAGGATGCAACACTATACACTAAGAGATGTGACAAATGCTAGAGAATGGGAAAGCCCACTAAGTCTGATGAGATGCCATTGTAACCTCAATTGGTTCTAGAACCTTTTGATAAGTGGGGCTTAGATTTTGTTGGCCCTATAGACCCTCCATCTCAGCAGAAAGAGTATATCCAGGTCTGTATAGATTACCTAACCAAGTGGATAGAGGTAAAAGCATTTCCAAACCAGACCAGTGAGAAGGTGGCTAAATTCCTATATGAGAACATCTTTACCAGATATGGAGTCCCAAGGGAGATTATGACAGACCAAGGTACACATTTTACTACTGATGTGATTGTTGATTTGGTCAATGAATATGAAATCATACATAGAAAGTCTACACCATACCATCCCTAGTCTAATGGCCAAGTGGAGGTTACAAACAAAGAGATAAGAGGACATATTGAAAAATATAGCACTCCACAAAAGAGACTAGGCAGACAGGCTTCTAGAAGAAGTTTGAGAATTCAATACAACATGGAAGACCACAACTCGCTTTATACCATTTGAACTATTATATGACAAAATTGTTGTTTTGCCAATAGAATTTTAGCATAAAACGTTGAGAACTGCACTTGAGCTAGGAATAGACTTATCGGAAGCTCAGAGACAAAGAATTCTCTAACTCAATGAGTTGGATGAATTGAGAAAGCAAGTAGTTCATAACACAGAGGTAGTGCAAAAATAAAGAATCAAATGGCATGACCAGTATATTAAAACAAGACAGTTCCAGGAAGGTGACTAAGCACTTTTGTTTGGCTCAAAATACAAGGATCACATAGGGAAGCTCATAACATGGTGGCTAGGCCCATATGAAATTGAGAAGATCTTCCCTAATAGAGTTGTAAAAATTATTACTATTGATTCTGTGAGATTCAAGTTGTTGGTGAATGGCCACATGTTAAGATTGTATAAAAATCCAGTTGATAAAGGCTCATTTAATGAATTTTTTAGAGGAGATCAAAGAAAAATGGAGAAAGAAACATCATAATTAACCTCATAGGTTGAGATTTTTGGCTCACCTTTCGGGATTGCAGAGAATTGATGATATTTCATAGCCTTGGAGCATTCAGTTTGAATACTTCAAGGCTAAATAAAAGTGTTGAGATCTACCTTTCTGGGTGATCATCAACATTCTGCTAACCCATTTTTTTTATATAAGTTTTTGTTTTGTAGGTTTTATTGACAAGTGATTGCAGGAGAGCATGATCTCCATCACAAGGAGAGAGTGCAATGACCAAGAGTTCAACTTGCAACCACAAGAAATAAGACCCTATTTGTTTGAAGCATCTGACATAACTCATGGTTACATAAAGGAAATCAAAGAAGCATGCACCCGTGGATGATATACAAAGAATGATTGGCACCCCAACCAATTGGAGTTCCCTCTCCAAGAAGTATCTATTTGCAGTAAGGAGCAGTCAAAACAAGTCAAACCCACATTTGCAACATCACAGGGCACTTGTATGCAGCCAAGACATCAGTTCAATAAATCACGCACATCAATCATTGCAAGCCACAATGATATAAGTGCAGACATTTATTACTTTAATAAATAATGATTAGATTAATTATATTCAATTATGAGTTATGTCAATTCATAATGCATGTGACACATATATTACGACTGCCTTTTAGTTATGATGTGTCCACTTAATCCCTCCACATAAGTCAACACACCACATCATTTTTCTTCATGTACTCAATGTTGTCACATCCACTTAATGATTAATCACCCCGAAACGTATTGTTTATCCCCTTGGTAATAAAGTTCAAAGCAATGAAAATCCATCAACAAAATTTATTTTTGTAAAGTACTTTCAAGGAAAAATGTCTATTGTGTATTACACCTGGGAGAAGTTGTGTATCCGCCATGGGAGGTGACCTGATCAAATATGAACCTTCTGAATCATCCCAAGGTTGTGCAGTACTTTGAGAATCATGGATGGATGCAATACATTAAAAAAATTTAAGGCTTTGATGAGACAATTGTGAAAGAGTTTGCAAATACCCTGAACAATGGAGAGGCAAAGGTAAAAGGGTTAACAATCAAGATAAGTGATGAGATTTCTAGCAGATTGTGTGACTCGTTTACCAGCTCACGGAGATCCATCTTCTCTACATCATAACAGTAAATCATAAGCAGACAATATTAGAGGTTTTCTTAATATGAAAATGGTTGGAAAATGATAGAGTAAAGCTTCATCTTAGATTGCCACATGTACTTTTAGAACATTCTTCTATTTCATTGGTTATAGAGGAAGAAATCTTTGCCAATTTTAGTGCATCTCAATATCTTGCATTGTGATTGGTATACCTATGAACTAGGGTTTCTCCAAGTCATTGTTAAATGATTTGAATCTCACTTGTTATCCAACCAAATGTTCCACAATTTGTTTGACATTATCTGCTGTGGAAGGAGTATGAGCAAACATTTTCAAAAGTTTTGGCGATCATTGTCACATCAATATCAGAAAGAGAATTCTAGTGATCATAGCACACTATGCAAAGTCATGCACAATCTAGTTTGACAGGGATAATAGTGTTCCAAACCCTCTTTAATGCATTTATTTACAAAGGATGTTAAAATCTTGTTGATTCAAGTTGATTAAGGGTTTAAAACAATGGTGTATTGTTTGCCCATGCTTGAACTGCCTCTACTCAATGGTCTATGCAAATATCCTCTTGTCTCAATGTGTGAACAACATGTGTTGGGGTTTGATCTATGAAATCCTAAATGACATATGTTGAAAGGAGCCTGTCTATATGTTTGGATGCAGTGGATTTGATATGAATAAGTTTTAATGAAGCGTGTCCTTGGCTTCTAAAGCATTGCATATACCTGAGTTGACTGTCCTTATGATCTATGGAGACCCATTGCATAGAAATCTAAAGTATAATCAAGAAAATGTATATCCAGACTTCTTTCTTACATGCATGAGACATCTCTAAGGCTTGAAATGAAATTTGAAGAGTCACTCATAGAATTCAAGATTGTAAGAGGTCTTGAAAGGTTTTGAAGAAGAGGCAAAATTAGGTAGAAGGTGATCATTCATTTGAAAAATGATTTTTTTTTTCAAACCTTGCGAGACCAACTTCCAAGAAGAATATCATGCTCTAAAGAGAACATTTTTGAGTTGAAAATTAAAGGGACATAGTTTGAAGATGAAGATTCTAGTAGTGAGAAGTTGAAAATTAAAGGGACATAGTTTGAAGTTGTAAACTACCTCTTTGAAGAATAAGGTGAGAGAAAAGTTGAAGATACTGAAACAAGTTTGTGACTCGAGTTCCTTGTGATGAAATCAGGTTGTGATGAAGATATAGATTTGAATGAAGTGAAATATGGTGGATTAACATAGTTGTATGCACAAAAAACTGAATACAAAAAGAAAAACTATGAAATGGTAGTGAATATAGCATTATAACAATAAACAAAGAAAAAGATGCTAAGTAATAGATAATGCAGAGGGCTGAGATATATGGAACAAGGGTTAGGAAATTTATCTAAAGTGAGAAAAATCAAAGTGTTAGAGAGCTGATGAAACCGTTATAAAAGGGATAACAAGAGCATTAAATGAATCAAATGGTTGGCTGAAATAAAGCATGCCAATGAAGAATATAGAGGACTGAGATAGAATACAGGGAAAATGATAGAAAATAGTGAACTTACGCAAAGAAAATGAGATGGCATGTTTCTAGAGAGAAGTCAATGAAAGGGAAATTGAGAACAATTGAAGGCATATGACTGGGATAGAAGGCAGAGGACTGTTATAGGGTTGTACATTAGGAAATCACAGACAAATTTCTTTTCATAATGAGGTTTATAGGGTGCAATATCAGTGAATCAGGTAAATTTTTCCAGTAAAGATACCATAATCATTTGATCAAGTAACAAAGCAGCTATATGATCATTTGTTATACTTGAATTGTCTAAGTATGTGCTTAGGCTAGAAGAATTTGGTGCTTCTTTCTTTATCAACTTAGTGGGTGTTCAGTCCTACATCTAGATGGTGATAGGTGTCTTCCGAAGTTGGTGCTTCACAGATCAAGTGGGTGTTTGATCAATTTTAAATCAGTACTTAGAATTGGTGTTTTGAATAAAAGGTTGATTTCAAATTTTGCTTTTTCCCTTCTTGGGTTTTCCCACTATAAACATTGATTCACTCTCATTTGTGTTCTTTGTTTTAAGTTCTTCTTGTGTTCTTAGTTTAACTATTGGTTCAATTTAAGTAACATAGAAAATTTGAAAAGATCTTAATTGTTCTAAGCATTGATTCACCACCCTCCCCCTCTCAATGCTTATGATATCCAACACTAGCTTCACACCATTTAAAATATTATATGGCAAGATTGTTGTTTTTCCAATATAATTTGAGCATAAAACGTTGAGAACTGTGCTTGAGCTAGGAATAGACTTATCAAAAGCTTAGAGACAGAGAATTATTAAACTCAATGAGTTGGATGAATTGAGAAAGCAAGTAGTTCATAACATAGAGGTAGTGGAAAAACAAAGAATCAAATCACGTGACCAGTATATTAAAACAAGAAAGTTCCAGGAAGGTGACTGGGCACTTTTGTTTGACTCAAAATACAAGCGATCACATAGCGGAAGCTCATAACAGGTGGCATAGGCCCATATGAAATTGAGAAGATCTTCCCCTAATAGAGTTGTAAAATTATTACTATTGATTCTGTGAGAGTCAAGTGTTGTGTGAATGGCCACATGTTAAGATTGATCATAAAAATCCCAGTTGAAAAGCACTCATTAATGAATTTTTTAGAGGTAGATCAAAGAAAAATGCGAGAAAGAAACATCATATTACCTCATAGGTTGAGATTTTTGGACTCACCTTTCGGCGATGACCAGGAGAATTGATGATATGTCAAGCCTGGAGCATTCAGTTTGAAGAATACTCAAGGCTCAAATAAAGTGTTGAGATCATACCTTTCTGGGGGGATGATCATCAACATTCCTGCTAACCATTTTTAAATATATGTTTTTGTTTTGTAGGTTTTATAACAAGTGATTGACTACGGAGAGCCATGATCTCCATCATCAAGCGAGAGAGTGTAATGATCCAAGAGTCAATTTGCAACCACACGAAATAAGACCCTTTTTGTTTGAAGAGCTGACATATACTCATGGTTAAAATAATGTGAAATAAAGAAGTCAGCATCCGTGATGCTATACAAGACTGATTGGCCACCCACCCAATTGGAGTTCCTCTCAAAGAAGTATCTATTTGCGAGAAGAGCAGTCAAAAAAGTCGAAAACACATTTGCAACATCACAGGGCACTTGTACGCAAGCCAAAGACATCAGTTCAATAAATGACACAGCACATCAATCATGCCAAGCCACATATATATAAGTGCAGACATTTAGTACTAATAAATAATGTCTAGATTTACATTATATCAACCTATGGTGTTCTGTCAATTATACTGCATGTGACACATATATTACGGACTGCCTTTTAGTTAGATGTGTCACTTAATCCCTCCACATAAGGCAGACCACACCCACAATCATTTTTGTCTTCATGTACTCAATGTTGTCACTCCACTTAATGATTAATCACCCGCAACGTATTGTTATCCCCTTGGCTAATAAAGTTCAAAGAAAATGACACATCCATTACAACTGAAAAGTTTGTATTTTGGCTAAAGAAATACTTACAAGGAAAAATTGTTGTTGGTTGTGTATGTACTACCTGTGAGATAAGTGTTGTATCGCCATGGCGGGTGGACCTGATATCAAATAGAACCTTCTGAATCATCCCAAGGGGGGATTGTGCCAGAATACTTTGAGACTCATGGATGGATGAATACATGTTAAAAAAAATTAGTTAAGCATTTATGAGAACAATTGTGAAGAGTTTGCAAATACCCTGAACAAATGGAGAGGCCAAAGGTTAAAAAGGGCTTAACCATCACGATAAGTGATGCGATTGTAGCAGAGGTCACTCGAAGTTACCAGCTCAGGGAGCTCCATTTACAAACAACCTAACCATAAGCACACAAGAAGAGAACTTTGTAGAAAATGAGGTAAGCTTCATATCTAGATTGTCCATATGTTACTTCTACAACATCTCTAAACCTTTATAGGGCCAAGCTGCCAATTTTATCATCCATATTTTACTTGTGAATGGTAAATATAAGGCATCTTCTAAAGGGTGTTAAAGTATTTGAAAACAACACTCATTCAAGGAATGTTCCAATTTGTTCATGAGATGTAAGAAAATGAGCAAAGAGGTTCAAAGGGGTAGGCCAGCCTTGTCACATCACTATCTAATAACCCTAGTGATCAAGCACACTTTGCAGAGGGAGCACCCTCAGATTTCAAGGGATGAATTTGTGAGAGTGAACAATAATGAAACCTTGTTGTGAAAGAGGAGAAAAAAGAGAAATAACACTTAAATTTCTACTTCACATATGTCAGAAGTGCACCACCCTCTTCCATTGCCCAAGTAAAAGACATTCCTAAAAAGTATTCCTACACAACAGAACCTTACCAACATATTTCACCAGAGATATATGTATAGCCAGAAAATTTGTGAGAATTTTCCTCCCTGAAACCTCACTTCTAAAACCAAAAGGAACTTGCCTCATTCAGCCTCCAAAACAAAGTAGGCGTCCTATAGCTATTTTTTTCTTTGTTTTTTTTTTTTTTTTTTTTTTTTTTTTTGTTTTTTTTTTGGAAAAAAAAGAGGACCTAAAATGACTCCAGTTCAAGAAAATCTACAACCCATCTCATTAGATAGTGATTGAATCCATATAAGAAAAATTGGAGCCTAAGACCATTGGAAAAGCGTCTAGGTATATTGCCGCTCTACTGTGTGTTCATCCCGAGCCAAAATACTATGAACGAACAGGAAGGACAAGTGAAGAAAATAAATTCAAAGATGAGGGGCGAACAATCATGAAGTAGAGAGTGCTGAGTGATGACAAGTAATAGAAGAGGCATTGCGAAGGAGGAAATGAACAAGATGTGGAAGAATACTACAGAGATGTCATGAACAAGTCATTGAACAATCAACAAAAGTATCGTCTGTAGAAGCCAATGTAGAACCAAATGCATCCCCCAAATAGTATTGTCATGAAAATCATAAAGAAATGAAAACCCATATTGTAGTGAGGTATGGGCCACAACTATGGGCGTCCACACTATTGACAAATATGATTGCTGCAAAGGGACACTTACATTAGTAGGATCAAGAAGAAATGGGAAAAAGAGAAAGGAAGACGTTTATTCTAACATAGAAGAGAAGTGGCAGACAAAGACAAAAGAATTCGAAGGTAAAGAAAAACAAGCGGAACTAGTTGCAAGTAGCATTGGACATGTGTTGAGTGCCATACCCCCATCAAATGTCTCACTAGCCTATACCTGAAAAAACATAGTGTACCAAAAGTTTATTTCGCATGAAAAGTTCACTGATATGATATGATGACATTAAGATGCAACCAAGGAATTTTCCTGTGTATCTTTTTTATGCAACATACGTACACACATTGAATTGTCTAATATTATGTGAGCTAGTATTTGCCATAATTATGCCCTTCCAAATGACCGAGATTGGATCCAATTTGTATATTGCGGGATGTACAAGCTAAGACATTATGTTCTTCAGATATTTACAAATGAAATGACAGAGCTAATAAATGGAGGGAGTACTATACATTGGGAGAAGTGACACCCAAGCTATATATTAGAGCTGTAGGCAATCAACAACAAAATGAAATTGTTAGAAGAAATATGACAGGTCTACCATGGTAAGCGCGATCGCAATCAGAAACAAGTGTGGAGAGCTATGTGAGGATCGAAACGCCCAACACAAAATAAGGAACATGATAAAAAGAACATAGAACTTCAGGGTATGTTATGATGTATGCAAAGTCAAGTATGGGACAGAGTGTATCACCTGCACACTCCAAAGGAAAGAAATGACACTCACATCTAACATATAAGTTCCCACGTTACGAACAAGTATATTGAATAACAATGCATGTGTGGGAGGTAGTTTTTTATTTGTGTTGTATTGTTTTGTTTCGTTGCGTTTCACCTATAGCCTATATCCATCTAGTAAATTCTTTTATTCCCATTGCCACCTTGAGACAGATACAATTTACCCTTCAATCAGGCGGTGTGCCAGAACGAGTCTACAACCAAATTAAGAGGTAGGAGTTATGGATATCTTGTCTCGAAGAGGAAGGCACAAGAACACCCATATATTTTAGCGAGAATGCAGTTTCCCAACAGAAAATGAATATGAAGGCTCTTGAATGAGGTCACATGTCACGCATTTAAGCCTGTGCTGGTAGGTAGAGAGATTGTATAAATTGTTCTTTGTCTTCATATCACAACGGCTATTTTTATATTGATAGGACCATTGTAGCCCTGTCTATGTATTGCCTAAGAATCATTGCTTGCACACCTCCCTCTGTACCAGCACCCCGTATCCTTTTTGGAAATGACGAACTGAGTATAGTATATCATAATTGTCTAATATTTGTGATATTTACTGTGTGCATTTTAGTCTCGTATTCCAATAAAATTGTGATGGATGAATTACTGTGTTGATGCCATCTTGGTTGTAAGTACTGTGTTTATATGCATCGTTAAAACAACGGTCAGAACCCCTCCCCCCCCGATACTCCCAAATACTTTAAGGTTCTTCTGTCTCCATAGTAACCCATGGGTAGTGACAACAAACCTCTTATCCGAAGGACCTCCCCCTGTCCTCCCATAATGTATGTCTATGTTAATTTTAATTCTTATCTAAGGAAACTGTCGCCAGCATAAGAACTAGTGTGTCGCCCAACATAAGGAAATCATCATCATACAAAGAACCAGTGAATTTACATGTATGATCTGGTAGAAAACATGAAGTGATGACCTTAAGCCCTTACGGCCATTGGAGAAGTAGTTACAAAAACAGAACCTGGAAAATTGAGAAACAAATCAAGTTTTGATTTTGACCGCACCGATTAAGAACTAGTGAAGAACTGATTGATCGTTGAAAACACTTGTGTGTTCAAAACACATGTCGAATCTCTCACTTGTCATGCTAAAGACTCCTGTTGTATTCTCTTCTTCTCACGTGACTGTAAATGTAAGATATTCCAAGAAAGCAATGATGCTTGTAAGGAGTTTGTTCAAGGGACCTTCAGCCTTTTGCTGCATTGTATTGAGAAAGAGTGTGAACAGAGTTAGAAGTAGAATGACCAGTAATCTCTTTTGTCCAGATGTAAGTTTATGCAACTCAACTCCCGCCTTCTGCTAGTTTGTCATTTCGCTCCCTTGCGCGTCTGCTAAACTGTCACCCTGTCCATTGTTTCCTTTCCTCGCCCATTATTTTTCCGACGCAGTTCACTCCGACACCCCCCCTCTTCTCCATGTAATGCCTACAATTTGTGTCACGGTAATAACATTTAGCAATAGTCCCATTTTACAGTCTGAAATTGATGTGTTACATTTCGACATTGTTATGTGACAACTATTTCCTTTCCATCCTCTTAGATCAACTACTAACTATGGCATTACAAACACACTTAGCAGTATTTCAAGTACTTTACAACGCTCCATGGTCTGAAACAACAAATGAATGTAACCCAGAATTGTACACATAGGACTCTCACCACTCACAATAGAGGAATACAATGCATGCCTCCCTTAATGTTGGACTTGAGCATTGGGCACTTGCTTGCTGTCTAGCTCACTATATTTATAGAATTTCGATCTTTCTAGTGCTGCTGTATTGTTATAGATAACATTTGACTATGGTGTTGAGGCCTGCATGTTTTTCTAGTGACACTAAATATCGAGTTGAGCCTTCTTTTCGGACCTACCTTTTTATTGTAAACTATCTAGTGATGCATTTTATTCCGATATTGGCGCTCTACTTGACGTGCTAAAAAGAGGAGACAACATCCATATACGGGATATATGAAATCCGATCCGATTCCTACTGAAGAGAGGCAGTGCGTGAATACGAACAATCTACCAATGATAACCTGAAAGTTTTTTTTAACGAACATAATGATAAGAGACTTATAGTTTTGGTTAGAGTATTGTTACCTTCTCTGCTTACCACTAATAAAGTGTTGTTGATTCGAGAGTGGCCCTTCGCCTTGTGACTAAGACAACTTCACGCCCTTTAAAGCTCCAAGTTGAGGAACACAACAAAAAATGTGTTAAAACTATTTAAATCCATATATATGCGAAAAGAAAGTTAGGAATAAAGCCAAAGATTTCCATTCTTTTATCAATATTAAAATATTGGACATAGCATATTATTGTTAGTTGAAATTTAACGCTGTTTGTTTTATTATTAAAGAATTTATATGGTAAATAAAAGAGGTTGTTGATTTTGACAAATATAGAAAGGGGAGTTGCGAGTCAGGTAGATGTGGAAGAAACAATAAAGCGATAGTTTGTCGTAAACTTAATTTGAGTAAACAAGCAGTGACTCATCTTCACATGCATGCTAAACACACGGAGAAAGCTCTTACCGATCCCGAGTGCAGGCAGGATTCACATTTGAACTACACTGCTAAGACGAAGAGGATTTGGATTTTGCACGAACGATGCGTTTGACAAAATGTATTGATTTTTTTTACAGTTTTCTTCCTAAACCCCAATCGTTAGTCCCCCCCCCTTTCGCATATTCCCCCCCACACTAACAACCACCCCCCCCCCCCACCCCCCCCCCCCCCCCCCACCCCCCCTCATCTCCTACCCCTGTCCCCCACCTTTCCCTCCCTCTCATTTCCTTTCCCCACCCCTCCCCCCTCCCCTTTACCCCATTTCCCCGTTGTTCACACCAAAAGGTGACTAACACTGCTTCATATGTGTTGGCGTGTGGGCAATGCAGGCCAAGTATTGAAAAATGCTACTTCCCGTGTCTTACTTTTGTTTGGTTTAGAAAAGGTTTACAACTGAATTTTTGCCTCGCTCAGCCCCCTTGCAGATCTCTCGTACTTCTGTTCGTAATCTGCTAATGGCGTTGAAGGCGGAGCACGCTCTGCAAAATTCCTTTGATACAGTGCTAATTATATTTCCCCAATCCAAGGCCTACTGAGCGTGGACATTCCAAAGCGTAGATCAAGCACTGCCCTTATGGGCCATGGATTTGGGATAGATGTATCTTAGAGCGAGATGTGATGTATTCATATTTGTGATCGCGCAAGTAGCATTATGGTTACAATAGGATTTTTATTTTCTGCGGCCCTCAATGGGGCACCCTAATGGGTATGCCATCAATACACAAAGAGGATTGTGCGGTATCAAGCTGACTAATGGAAAGTGAGTAAAAAGCGGGACCATTTGCAAGGTGCTGCTGATGTCCCTATGGATTTCTCCGGCCCTACCGTCAAGTCCCAGAAACAGGTTTTTCAATTCTTCTTCAGGCGTTTGATTTGGATAGCGTTGATTCCACATTGCCCTTGCATTGCCGTTATTTAGACCAGGAATGGATAACAAGTTCTTCATATCCATTCAGAGACGTGTGCTTTGTGGGCACAACAATATGATTGTGGAGCTGAAAGTGATGATAGAACGAGGTTGATCAGGTTACTGAGATGACTTCTGTATAGTATGCCTCATGCATTTTTCGTTAGGTTGGGATGTTAAGTTTGTGAGGATGAAGAAAGCCGAATGCCTCTAGAATTGTGTTTAACGAGTACATGTTCTTAGTGTACATACTCGTTATTGTATGATAATTGAGTTGCGGTTGCTGATTTGTAAAATAAGCCTTTTTCCAATCTGGGTCAGGTATGACATCTTTCTTTCCTTGCAAACTATTTTAGACAATCTGGGTGGTTTCGTGTTTAGTTTTTAACGACTGATTCTGGTCCGCGATATGTATGTGATTTTCACTTGTGCACAGTCTTTATGGAACTTGAACTCTGTTCTCTCCTGGCAGTTGTCAGCCCCAAGCCAACTTAGAATTTTTGTTTGCAATCACTCTCCACATTCACCACTAGATTATCGTGTACGGTTAAGGTATGGATTTTATGGCGCCTCCATAAGTCTATCCCACTTGAATTCATCCTATCATTTATAACAGAGGATTAAGCGTCTGTTTCATGGGCTTATGCATTTAACCCAACGTGTTGAATTTGTTCATCATCATTACAATTGATCCGATCTTACCACTGAGACCAGTGCATGCTCGATTTAACTTTTTATCAACATAGTACACATGAATTGTATAACTTATTATGTGAGCTATATTTGCATAATTATGCCCTTCCATATGACCGAGATTGGATCCCAATTTTGTATATTGGGGATGTACAAGCTAAGACATTATGTTCTTATCTTTCAAATGAAAGGAAAGAGCTCATCAAATGGAGCATCTATACATTTGGAGAAGGTTACACCACTAGATATTGAGCTGGTGGGGCAACAACAAACAAATGAAATTGTAGAAAGAATAGACAGGTACATGGAAGGGATGAACAGAAAACAAAGGGTGAGAATGAGGATGAAAGCCCACAACAAAGTCAGGGAACATGATAAAAGAACATGCACTTCCGGTTTATGAGACATGCAAAGTCATATGGACAGAGTTATCACCTGCTCCAAGGAAAGAAATGCACTCATATATATAAATATTACTCTCAACGTCGACAAGTATATTGAAAATAACAAATGAATGTGGGATGGTTGGTTTCCATGAGTTATCATCCTCCAATCTTTTATTTCCCAATTGCACCTTGGACATGAAATTTACCAATCAATCAGAGGGTGCAAGAAAGAGTCTACAACAAATTGAGGAGGAGTTATGGATATTTCTTATCAGAAGAGGAAGGCACAAGAACACCCATATATTTTAGGCGAGAATGCAGTTTCCAACAGAAAAGATATGAAGCTCTTGAATGAGGACATTCACGCATTTAAGCCTGGCGGTGGTGATGAGTTGTATTAATTGTTTTCATATCAACTGATCTTTTATATTTTGATAGGACCATTGTAGCCATGTCTATGTATTTCCTAAGTACATTGTTGAACATCACTATTACAACCATTAACTTTTGGCATAATGACTAACTGATATAGTTATATCTAATTGTCTTTATTTTGTGATATTATGTGTGCATTTATTCTTGTTATTCCAATAAATTGTTTGGATGATTATATGTGTTGATGCCACTCTTGGTTGTAAGTAATTTGTTATATGCATCAAAGGAACTTGTCTGCAGCCAAAGAACTTGTTCGCAACATAAGGAAATCATCACAACAAAGAACCCACATTTATGAAGATCTTTTGAAACATGAAGTGATGACACTTAAGCCCTTACGCGCCATTGGAGAAGTAGTTACAACAGAAACATGGAAAATTGAGAAACAAATCAATTTTTGATTTGGTCACTGATTAAGAACTAGTGAAGAACTGATTGATAGTTGAACACTTGTGTGTTTCAAACACATGTCGAATCTCTCACTTGTCATGCTAAAGACTCCTTGTTGTATTCTTCTTCTTCTCACGTGCTGTAAATGATAAGATATAAAAGAAAGCAATGATGCCTTGTAAGGAGTTTGTCAAGGGATTCAGATTTGGAATTAGAGAAAAGAGTGAACAGAGTTAGAAGAGAATTGAAGTAATCTCTTTTGTTCCTAGATGTAATGTTTTATGCAAATCAATAAAGAATTATGAGTTCTGTCATTTAGTCCACTTGAGGTCTGCTAAATCCCCTCCATTGTTTCATTTCCTGCATATTTTCTTAAGAACAATCTTCTCTCTGAATCTACAACTTTGTTTCAGTAATAACATTTAGCAATAGTCCATTTTTAAGTCTGAATTTTATTTTACTTTCGACATTGTTATGTGACAACTATTTCCTTTCCATCCTCTTAGATCAACTATAACTATGCATACAACACATGCAGTATTTCAAGTCTACGCTCCATGGTCTGACAACTAAATGAATGTAACCCAATGTATAACATAGGACTCTCCCTCCCAAAGATGATTCACCGCCTCCCTTTAATGTTGGACTTGTGCTTGACTTTCTTGCTTCTGTCACTATATTATAGAATTTCGATCTTTTAGCTGCCCTTGTAACATTTTGACTTGTGTTGAGCTATGTTTTTCTAGTGACATAAATATCGAGTTGTGACTCTTTTCGGCTACCTTTTTATTGTAACTATCTAGTATTGATTTTTTATTAATATATTGGCGCTTCTACTTTTCGTAAAAAGGACACATCCCAATATAAGGGCTATATAAATAGATACGATGCTATTGAAGGAGAGGCATGGTGACGAACAACATACCCAATGATAATGAATTTTTTTTAACTAACATAATTATAAGAAATTATAAGTTTTGGTTAAGAGTATTGTTAAATTATCTTACCACTAATAATGTTTTGATCGGTGGCGTTCGCCTTGTACTAGAGCTTCGCCCTTTAAAGCTCCAAGTTAGGATACAAAAAAAAATGTTTTAAACTATTTAAATCAATATAATGAGTAAAAGAAAGTTAGGAATAAAGCCAAACTTTCCATCTTTTATCAATATTAAAATATTGGACATAGCTATTATTTGTTAATTGAAATTTTAACTTGTTTTATTATTAAAGTAATTTATGTAAATAAAAGAGGTTTTTAATTTTTGAAGAAATATGAAAGGGGAAGTTGGAGTCAAGTAGAGTGGAAGAACAATAAAGCGCTAGTTTGTCTTAAACTTAAATTTGAGTAAACAAGCAGTGCATCATCTCACATGCATGCAAACATGGAGAAAGCTTAACACCTCGGTGCCATGCAGATTCCACATTAACTCATTCCATGTTACAGACGAAGAGGATTTGGATTTTGCCGACGATGCGTTTGACAAAATGTATCAACCAAAAATGCTAACACTGCTCATATGTTTGGCGTGGGGTCAATGCAGGCCAAGTATTAAAAAGCTAATTCCCGTGTCTTCTTTTGTTTTGTTTAGAAAGTTACACTGAATTTTTGCTCGCTCGCTTGGATCTCTAGTATTTCTGTCGTAATCGTAATGGGTTGAAGGCGGGCACGCCTGCAAAAATTCCTTTGATCCAGTCTAATTATTTACAATCAAGCCACTGAGTTGGAACAAGCGAAGAAGCAGCCCATGGGCATGGGATTTGGATAGTTATCTTTAGAGGGGATTTGATTTATTTATTTGTGTGTGTAATGTACAAAGGATTTTTTTGGGCTCTATGGGGAACCAATGGTCTGCATCAAACAAAGAGGATGTGGGATCAGCAATGGCAGGCAATAGGGACATTGCCAAGGTGCTGCTGAGTCCTAGGATCTCCGGTACAGTAAGTCCCAGAAACAGGTTTTTCAATTCTTCTTCCAGGCGTTTGATTGATGCGGATTCCATTGCTGCATTTGGTTATTTCAGACCAGGAATGGATAACAAGTCTTCAACCAATTCAGATGACTGTGTCACAACAAATGATTGTGGAGACGAAGGATGTAGGAAGAGGTCTGCTAGGCTTCTGGAGATGCTTCTGTATAGTATGCTCATGAATTTTCTAGTTGGGAATGTAGTTTGGAGGATGAAGAAGCTTGCGTCTAGAATATTCACGAGACAGTTCTTCGTGTACATACTTATTTTATTGATGATTGGAGTGCTGTTTGTAAAATTAAGCTTTTTCCAATCTGGGCAGGTATGCATCTTATTCTTTTTCCTTGCAAACTATTTTAGAAATCTGGTTGGTTTCGTTTTAGTTTTTAACGAGATTCTGGTCTGGATTGTCAAGTTTATTTTATTGTGAAGTCTTATGGAACTTGAATCTGTTCATCATCATGGCAGTTGCTCAGCCCCAAGCCAACTTGAATTTTTGTTTGCAATCACTCCACTTCACCACTAGATTATCGTGTAAGGTTAAGGTATGGAGTATGGGCTCAATAAGTCTATCCCAACTTGAATTCATCCTATCATTTATCAAGGTTAAGGTCTGTTTCATGGGCTTTATCACTTTAACCCAACTTGAATTTGTTCATCATCATTACAATTGCTCCATCTTACCACTAGACCATTGCATGCTCGATTAATTAAAGTTTTCGGACAGTTAGTTTAATTCAATTCAACTTGAATTTGTTGATTATCAAGGGAATTGGGAATTGCTGAACCTTACCACTATACCATCCTGTCCTGAACAATAAAGGTTCGGGTCTGGACTTTAGGGTGATTTAGTTTAATCCGACTTACTTGAGATGAGTCACGACATTTTCCCCATAACTATGCTGTTGTTGTACTTGAATTTGAGTGACAGGTGTGTTGTGGAGTTGTGTTCAAAAGGGGTTTACCTACCAAAAGAAAAACGATCTGACTTGAATTGAAACCATGTCATATGCTTGCAGCAAGTTTGTTTCTTGTTGGAAATTGCCTTAATACTGTAAATCAATGAACCTGGAGGAGGACTGCATCTAAGGGTTAATTTTCTTTGTGCAAATTCAATTGATTCTGTTAGATTAAAATGAGTTCAACTCTCTGCTACATTCAAAATAACGAAGAGATGTGTCTATCTGCATCCTTACAAATAGCACTACACAGGGACCGTAATGTATTGCTAGTTTAAAGTTTGTTTGTGTGCCCGTCAATGGTTGTACACACAAATTGTCTAAAAACTGCTAGTGATGATGAACATTTAGAACTAATTTACTGTGAAGGGTTGAACCAGGGGCCATACATTATGTCTTCCTATTCTAGTGATGATGAACATTGAAAAGCAATTTACTCTGATGGGCTGAACCTCTCTCCAAGTTAGGTAAAAATACGGGCTGTACATGATGTATTCCCATGCTATTAATGATAAACATTGGAAACTAATTTACTCTGATGGGCTGAACTCCTATCCAAGTTAGATAAAAACAAGGGCTGTACATTATGTATTCCATGCATCCTATAGTGCCCGAGTTCCAACTTCCCATAGATAGCAAGGTGCCACAGCAATTGCATCCGTGCAACTGCACCGTAATCCAGCTTCTCATCTATCTGGTTCACAATACCCAAAGGAGCTGTGAGAAGCATCAAACATCTCGGTTAAGATAGTTCGAGGAATTTTTGGATAGGGAGTCTGTTCGCTTCTTATCATCCCTGTTCATAAATTTTTCATTTTGTATTTTGGTAGGCTTTTGGGTTTTCATTTCCAATCTTACCATCCTTTTCCTTTTTGTTGGCTTTCAAAAGCTATTAGTGTCCACCTTGACTAAACCTCCAATCGTACTATTCAACTGTGGGATTCCCTTTTTAAGCAAGATGCAGCTATAAGCGGTCAGACATTACAAAATTTCCATGTGAAAGTTATATTTTCATAATCCATCATTAATTTTTGAAAAAAAATCTATTCTTATTTGGTGCAATGTATTTTTGCAAACCTTGACTCTAGTCTATTACACAACTCTGTACATAGTTGGCAACTTTGCATAGTTCTATCCCTTGATTTTTAAAAAGTAGATATGAAGTTCCTACAGAATTATCAAGATACTCTAAATCAAAACATTTCAAAATTTGATACAATTTTAGATTGAAGATATGATGCTTCCACACTCCATAATAATTGGAAAATAGCTTTTGGGATCAACTGTGTGAAAACTAAAAAGGTTATTAGAACCAACAATCTGGAGCACTTAAGCGGTCATCATCGGGATAAATTGATAGGAAAGCAGAATTAGAGCTCCTTATATAGATAACTCTGGTCTAGTACATGATGCCATGAAGGGACTCACTTGAAATTATTAATAAATGTAATTAGCTGTTACAAACTTCATTAGTTATAACTAGCCTTACCGACGATAGATAGTTATAACCGCTAATTAATTACAATCAAGGTGCAAAAGTTTTACGCGAGGGTTCATCTAATCATGTTGATGATGGGCTTCCAAGCTTCACTTAGACCTAAACCATCCTCCCTATTAAGACTTTTCTCACACTTCTTAATCTCTACAACTTCCCTTAGTCTCGTCTTTAAAACACGATCTTCAACCATGATGACCTTTGTGTCCTCAATTCTAATGATATGCTTGATCGAACAATAATGCTCTGCTAGAGTAGATTGTTTTGTTCTCTCATACAGTATACTTTTAGGATGCTCTCTAACCCTTATCTATATTAATCTACCTATCTCCTCAATATATGGAACCTCACATGACCATTCAATCTCATATACACCATTTTTTAGTCATGGTTTTAGTTTATCCTTTAGCTGATCTGAGCATATTCCTCATCTTGTTCTGGGGCATGAAAATGGATTTGATTTTTCGATGTTCCAGAATATTAGATATCTTTTAGGAGATCCCTCCAATATATGGGTGGAACACCTTAGGGAACCTTTGATGTATCCTCACTCATTTCATGCTCATGGTTCTCCTTGGCTAGACAGAAGGCCCTAAAAATCTGCTATCCTTTTGAGCTTTTTTTTTAATTGAAATATCGATTACAAAACAATATATGTCCTATTGGGACAATCCAATTAAACCATAAGTTTGAAACAGACCCAAGCACCCGGGTCACAACATGAACAAATAATAGCAAAGTCAATAAGTAATCACAAATAAGCCATTTCAGAAAACAATCAAAACATTAACTAAAACATGAACAAAGCTTAATCATGTTCTTCCTCAATAATCCTGGCAGTCTCAGCAGTTAAAGGTCCCAAATCTACGCTTATAGTTTGGACCAGCTTGGTCCTTGTGTTTCCTCTTTGTTTTCCAACATTTCTAAATCCAGACTGGCACTAGCCAGCTCTCTGCCTTTGACTTCCACCATTGTTTTAAGCTTTTCTGTGATTTTTTTTGTTTTCATCTACTTTTTTAACAATTTCCTTTAATCCATCCACAGTCCCTTGCACCTTTGAATCAATCAGGGCCTCCAACCATCTAGGTACTTTTGCATTTGAATTGTCAATGGCCTCCTCATTACTGATGTCGTCAGGATTCTTTACTTTCTGCACGTCTTTATCTATAGAACTTTGCAATGCTTTGATTAGGGTATTGTCTCTATACACAACTACAAATTCATACTCTGACTCAACTTCTTTTGCCCCAGCCAACTGTGGGTCAATAGGAGCACATTGCTCAAAATAGGTGTCCTTAATCAACCCCCATTCATATTCAGAATTTGTAACTGATACAGCTGAAGGATGAAGGGTCTGCCATTCAGGTGAGGGGATAAACCTTGGATATCCTCCCCGGCCAATAATAGGCTCAGCAATTACCTTTAGTAGACTGGTTTTGAGAAACTGCTCCAATTGATCTTTGGGTAGGTTCAACTGTAGAAACACCTGCACATGGACAATTCTACTAATGACTTCTCTTGAGAATTCAGTAAGGACCCTAGGCCTTCAAACATATCAAGATTCCTTTGTTTCCAAAAGAACAATATTATGAGCCACAGTTTTTGAAAAAAAAACACAAATTTTAGACACAAATTAGATATAACCAAATAGCACATTGCACCAAGTAATTTCCTTTCTAATCAAGACAGACCAAGGCTTCAAAACATGCTTCCAAACCAAGACAACATAAGGAAATTGAAAAAATAGATGTTCAAGAGACTTGGTTTCATTGCATACAGAACAAAAGGGACTAGCAAATCCATATTTAGCCATGTTAGATCCTACAACAATTTTTTGATGAATCATCAACCACCTAAAGCAAGATTTTTTTGTTTCAATGCAAGAAGACCATAAAACTTTAAACCTAAAGGCCCAAGAGCGCAAAGAATTACAGAATGACAATTTTTTATTGAGAGACATGGACCTCATGAGAAAAAGAAAGTTTATCATACAACTGCCCGGTAGTAATTTCACACAGAGGCGGCCCCTTGTTCCACTTGATGCAAGGCCAGAAGAATTCGTCATTTTCTAATGCGAGATTAGCGGGGAGCGGCCCAACAGCCTTCTTGAGGACAGTATAAGTTATGAGCTGTGAACTGGGAAGTTGATATTGCCTTTTGATTTCTTCCCAACTTAGCAGTCTACCATTGTCAATGATTCCAAGAGAGTAGGAGCTGTCTGACCACCAACCTTCTCTCAAGCCTTCCATAGGGAAGCAAATATAGGGGATCCTGCAGTCTTAACTGAAGAGGAGCCAAACATTAAATCCGCCATATGTAATACTTTCTAGATGGGTTTACCCTTAGGGAATCCTTCCCTAATATTGTGTCTTAGCAAAACATTCCAAAGTTCAATCCCTTGGGCAGCTCTCAAGCTCCATTTGACCACAAGAGATATGCCCTGAAGTTTAAGATCTTTGAGCCCCAGTCCCCCTAAGTCTTTTGGTTTGCAACAAACTCTCTAAGCAACTGCATGGTTTTTTTATTTCCCTTGCCATCTAACCAGAGAAAGTCCCTTATGATTTTATGTAGTTTTTCAATTTGAGAATTTCCAAAGAGCTAGCAGGAGGCATAATAGATGGTAAAGGAGGAAAAAACCTTCTGACTTACTTGAATTCTTCTAGGTAGGGAGAGTAGATGTCCTTGCCATTTGGTAACTTTCTTATTGATTTTGTTAAAGATCCGTTTCCACATCTCTTTAAAGGAAGATATGAGGGAAAAGGGAATCCCAAGATACCTAACCATTCTATAAGGAGCCCCCATGACCATCCTATGGCAAAAAACTAGTCGCGGAGATTCGGCCCAACTTAATACCATTGATTTCTAAATTGATATCAAGGAGCAAGAGGTATAGCAGTAAATCTGATTAAAGTTGTCTTCATGTAGTGTAGCAAAAATATCAGTGTCATCAGCAAATAAAACATCAATAAGCTCTTTCTCATCAAGGAGTATGATTCCTTTAACTAGGAGGCCAAGAGAAACATCTCTTAGGAGGTAATGCAGAGCTTTTGTACCTATGACAAAGAGTGTAAGAGCCAAGGGGGGGCCCAGTTTAATAGACTTTTGCAGCTTAAAGGGCTCTGCCAATTCTCCATTGATTGCGACTAGCGCAGAAGCCTCACAAAATAGAACCCTTGCCATTCTACAAAATTTATCTCTGGACCCAAGAGATTTTAACATGAGGTCTATGAAGGGCCATTCAATTCTATCATAAGCTTTTTCAAATTTTAATAAGGCCATACACGCGTTTTGATTGCTTTCCTTGGCCCAATGCATTCCTTCTCAACTAGTAATTAAATTGTCCAAAATATACCTGAAAAAATTGTACTAATCACTGGAGCAATTCTTCTAGCAAGAATTTTGTAAGAAACATCGAGGAGAGTAATAGGTCTCCAATTCTTAATTTGTTTAGGGTCACCTTCCTTAGAAATGAGCTTAATCACCCCTCTATTGATATTTTCCCCCAGCAGGCCTGTTTGGATAGCCTCCCTATAAACTCCTAAGAGTTTAGAAGCAAGCCAAGATTTATTGGTTTTGTAAAACTCAACAGAAAATACATCACATCCAAGTGTTTTTTCATTTTTAATTGAGTCAATTATTGAATGAATTTCTTCCAATGAAACTTCTATATTATCTGCAGCGATAGGGGAGAGCTTAATAGGGATACACTTAGCACATATTTCCCTATTAGCTACAATAGCGTCTCCTGCTTCATCAACAGTGAAAAGGGATGAGTAAAAGGAGAAAAAAGGTATTTTAGTCTCTTCAATATTCTCTAAGATATTTCCTCCTATGCTCAATGGCTTTGATCTGCTACCTGTTGTGTTTAGCTTTCAAGATTTTGTTAAAGTATTTTGTGCCCTTGTCCCCTTCTTCCAACCATACCATTTGAGACCTGATTTGGGCTCCTCTAGCCATATACTATTGTCGGGTCCTATAGTGATACTTAATCTTAACAAGCTCACCGAGCAGGGAAGGGTATTGGGAGTCCTCTAGCAATGAGGCTTTTGTTTTAAGCAGCTGTTCTTGAACCATTATCTGCTTCCTAACCCTCATAATTGCTTTGGACTGGCCATATGTTCTCAAGAGATTTATGCACAAGTTAATCGACCCCTCCCAAGAGGATACTATACGTCTAGATTTGGATCACCGGAAAGATTAGTCGATATAAAAATCCCCAAATCAATGCTACTTCAATAAATGGGCTTGCGCTGCCAATGAAAATGAGGACAATCATGTTTCAATGAATAAAGTGGGTAAACTCTTCTAGATCTAAATCTAAAACTTGCATGCAAATACTTGAAAAAGACTAATTATTTTTGGTGGATGGGGAACCTGCCTCGGTCATATCCTTAACCATTTAACAAAATAAAAGACATTTTATTTGCAAAAAAATAACAAAACAATGAATAAAAATGAATGACATACCTAACACAGTCACAAATCAATCGCAGTTACGATTTGTTGAAAATCGCAAGAAGGTTGTAGGCCAATCATGGATGTGAATAATGTGTAGAAATATCGTGTAAACAATGATGTCGTGAGTTGCACCAGTCCTTTTAATCCGCCTTCACCTCTCCAAAACCTGCAATACTGAAATATGCAAGAAAAGAAGAAAAAACTGAGGTATGGGCTCAAGTGCACCAAGAATCAAGAGGTTGAAATGATGGGGGCGAGTGGTGTTTTATAATTTTGAGTGCATAGAAGGTTGTGACACATATGGGTGCAATGTCCATAGATGGGTGAGATGAAAATGGTCCATAGTGCATTGGAGATGCAAATGGGTAGGTGGGATAGATAAAATTAAATGTGAGTGGGTGAGGGTTAGTAAATAAATGATGGGGTGTCTTTTTTCACCTTTTTATGGGGTTTTAGATTTTTTACTTACTTTTGTGGGATTATTATGTTTTATAATGTTTTTGGTACTTTTAGCTTAGGAGACCTTATGCGCAAGGCACATTTTCTAATGTCTAGATTTTGCCCCCTTTTGAGCTGCGTGTTGTAGTTGGTAGGATGCAACACAAAAATTAAAGACGAGATGGGGGTCGTCTAACCCTATGACGATGGTTGCCGCACATGTGGGCTTAGGTAATTGACTGGATAGATAGGAACTTGGAAATGCGATCAATGGGCCACTTCAACCAGAGTTTGTGAAGGGATCGATAGGTTGATTTCACAAGTCAGAGACTAATAAATCAATTGACTAAGATGAATGATGATTGGATGTCATAAAATTGTACGAGAAGGGTTTTGTATGATATCCCCTCTCAAGTGACAATTTTTGGAGCCGTAGGTTGCCCCATCATAACATGGGACAAAAAGTGGTAGTTGATAAATGATAGAAAATGAATCTTGGAAAAGGCATGATGAGTGGAAGCAAGGACAGTGTTGCTCCAACCATGTGTAGGTGAAAAAGTGATGCATGATATGTACAAGATTGGTTGCAAGTTAGAGAGCATGAGGGCAATGTTGGCCCAACCCAATACTGATGGTCAATGATTGCAAGGTGTATGACATGAAAAGTGGTGACTATACAAAGTTGTGCAGAAGGCAGCGAATGCCCATGGATGTTCAGTCCAAATGATGGAATGTAAATATGAAAGTGACATGGTTGCAATGACGGAGTGCAAGAGGTGTGTAGGTGTATGAAAATGGTTTGAAACAAGAGTGTTGGTGAACAAGTGATGAGACGGGAGGCACGAGTCATGAGACATGAAGTGAGCTAAAATAGGAGGTTGAACAAGGTCTAAACATTACAAGGTGACATACTAGCCCTGTGTCTCATTGAGAATCTCTGTGTGCGCGTGAAATTTAATTGCTCCTTGAAGTGAAGACTCGTAAGACAATAAGTGAAAACATAGGCCAATGTGTAGGTTTGATTGAAACAGGTGATTAGTGATTGATGGAATGGAATTAAGTTGTAATATCAGCATTGCTCCTCTGTCAGTCAGGCGTCCTTAGCCCTGACGGAGATTCATTTGATTCTAGTCGCAACATTGCTCTACTGTTAGCTAGGCATCCATAGCCTCGATAGAGATACTTGAAATATCCTAGAGAGAGTTTTTGATATTGCTTTTTAAAAAAAAAATTGACTTTGTTTTTGAATTTTTTGATATGTTTTTGGCATGATACTCACCTCTCTTGATTTTCCAAGGAGTTTAGAACCACTAGTGGCTTTATGGAGGGAGTGGAAGTGATTTTGGAGACGACATTGGTGAACGACAACAGATAATGCCGTGGGGCCTTCACAACAAGTTGTTAAGTGTGTAAGAATGCGTGAATATCTAGGAGAGAAATCATTCTTAATTCACCAAATGGCGAGAGACCAAGTTCAAGCAACTGCAGTAGAGACTATTGACTTACAAAATGTGACTCCAAGCTAATCAAGAGTTCACCAAAAGCTATGAAACAAACCATGACATGGAATGGGAATGGACTGTAAGTGAAGTTTATAGCAGTGAACCGAGAATTGGAATGAAATATGAATGAATGGAGCAGTAATGGAGGAAGAACATCCATGAACAAGTGCTGGTTTATTACAATTTTTGGGATATATAGATTTTATTTTTGAATTTTGAAAGTTTTTTAGCTGTGTGGAGGTGTGTTTTTGTGTTTGTGTCAATGATGATAGTGCAAGATGTGTGGAGAATCAGGACATGTTTTAAATTTGGGCCGAATGAAGAAAAGTGGAATGTATGGAGTGAAAAAAATGTGGAAGTGAAGACAAATGAAAGTTCTTTCAGTCCCTGTAGGGACCGGATGAATAAGAGTTATGATGTAGAGAAGCAAACGATAAATGAGGTAGATAATTGGATTGGATTGTATGACGGGTATGATGAGTGAAGAAATGATGGAAAATAGAAGCCATAGGATGGTGGTGAGTGGAGGACGTGAGTGTGGGGATGAAGCAAATAAGAAAGATGCCGAGTATGGTGAATGCGAGATAATTTCTGGTGGGCGAAGACATGAAAATAGATCAATGGTAGGAGATAAAGTGATATGAACCATTGTGCTAGTGATAATGTCAGGTGGATGAGGAGTGCATAATAAAGTGATGTTTGGAGGAAGCCACGTGAGAGACAAGGATGGGGTCTTGTGGTGAATGGGTGTGATGAGAGGATGATTACATGGAATAGGATGGGATATGTAAGAGGCAAGGTTAAGCGGATGAGAATGTGGATGAAAATCAAAATGATGTGAAAGTGTAGGTGATTTTGGAGGATCCTCGTGAGGAAAATGTAGAAGAATAAATGGTTGTTTGGTCATGATAAATGTTGTGAGCAAAGGAGGAGCTGGTAACAAGAAGGGCGATTGAATGAGCAATGATGGAGGCAAGGTGGTGCACGTGGAAGGACGCTCCAAGAGAGATGAAGCAATGAGAGCAAGCGTAGGTGACTTGTGAGGAAGAGATGGAAGAACGAGTGGATACAAATCACGGGGAATAGATGCAAGAGGAGTGTGAATGAGTGCAATAGATGTATAGGATGCAATGGGGGCACAAGAAGCAAGAAGGTTGCTTGTGTGAGTGAGGATGGAGGCAATAAGATGGTGTAAAAGAGGGATCCAAGATAGGTGAAGTGACGAGTTGCATAATATGTGCAGAAGAGCGCAATATAGCTATGGTAATCGGGTGTATAATAAGTGGTTTGTATATGATCAACGCGAGTTATGAAGTGGATGACTTGGTAGTGACAACCAAATCACACAATGACATAGATGGTGGCGATGTTGAGGGCTGTGGTGATAATGTGGAGAGAGAGTCCAAAGAGGACGATGATGAGGTTGCATCCAAAGTGAAAGCACACGATGATGTAGATGATGAGACTCTAGAGGAACATAATGATGTGGATTCCAAGGTGGAAACACGTGACGATTTGGAGACACTAGGTGAATAAGATGATTAGGTAGTAGTGGGGGACAACGAGTCGACACATGGAGAAGAAGCAGTAGTAGTAGTGTGTGAAATGATTGGATCAGTGTCAGTAGAGGAAGTCGGAGGAGATGGAGGCTCAACAACAATATCACCCTTGTCTAATAGGTCTTGAATAATGTTGTGGAGCTGGGGACATAAATTAGTGGATGACTATGTTATAAATTTAGGAGATCTACTTATTTAAATTAACAATAATTACACAAAATAATTAAAGAGAGATGAGACAAATGTTGCAGAGATCAAATTTGATTAAAAAAGCCACACTATCTCAATTTTATTCATGTGTGAGATGGATATAAATACAATTGCTTGATCCTATAATGGAGTCAAGTCTTATCTTCTCTCCTCTTATCTCTCATTTACATCCTAGTCTCACTCTTCTAATTCTTATCTAGATGAGTTGTAAATCCAACTCATTATTTGCACACACTAAATCATTATAATATTTAAATAATACTATTACTAATGTTCACACTAGAATATAATAACTTCCTATCAATCACCCCCTTAGTGTGAACATTGGGAAAGCTTTCTCTTGTACATGCTCATGATTAAGTAAGGTTTTACAATTCGGTTTACCACAAACCACAAGAAGGTTTTCGAGGACAACCGACAACCCTTCAAAGATGGTTTTCAAGGACAATCAACAACCCTTGAAAGAAGCTTTTACATGGTTAACCAACAACCATTACATAGCAGTGTACTTTTTAGCTCACATCATACTCATACAATGGGGATTACATAGGAATCTCATGTTACATTATGAACATGTATTATTCTTCAAAATAAAAACACACAACACACTGCTGAAAATAAATAAGCCATCAATGCATGTGCAGCTTTGTCATTGGTCACTAATGAGAGGACGTTGAAAGTCCTCCTTCCTCCGTTGCCTCCATCCTCCAAAGAAGTGCTACTTAATATATGTATTCATCATAATTATACCCACCTTCTTTGTTTTCTGGTTTTTCTTCACGATCAGATTCCTCCTCAGCAATTACATTGGCTTCATCTATTTAGAGTTTACCCTTTATAATATCTTTAGCACAAACAATACAAAAAGAAGATTTATGCCCCTTTTTCTTACAATAGAAACATTCAACTTCCTCTTTGTTCTTGGAGAAGTTTGTATGCTTCTTTTTTACATATAATGTAGTTTCTTCTTCTATATCTTCTTTAGTTTTTTTTCTCCTCAGCTAGAAGAGCTGCAATCATGTCATCTAATGTATGTGAAGACATTTGACCAAGGGTAAAAACAACATTACTGTACTTAGGACACAAGCTATTTAATAAAATAGCTTTGGCATCCTCTTGATCTACTTCTGCTTTTACTTCACTCAATTGTCTCATGAGGAATCTCAACTCATTTATATGACTTGACATACTAACTCCATCATTCATTTTATGTTTGAACAATTGCAATTTTAAAGTGAATTTAGCATTTACAACTTTTCCACCAAATGTTTTGTTCAACTCTTCCCAAATGAAATTAGATGAATTTTCTAAATCAACACGGTGAAGTTCAGAATCTGATAATGCAAGTCCTATGATTGCTTTAGCCTTATCATCTCTAGTTTCCCATTCCACTTCTTTATTTGCATCAGTAGGTTTTGTTTTCTTTCCCACTTATTATTCCCGTAAGTTTTTATTCATTAGCTGCATTGGGATCTTTACCTTCCATGTATGGAAGTTCAGACCATTAAATTTATCTAGAGGAATTGGCATATCCATTACAAAATCAGAAACACTTACTGAGAATGCTTTAAAAACTTGTTGTCCTATTTTACATAGGAATCGAGGCCGATCAGACAGAATGCATCAGGGTCAATGCCGTTCCAGAGAGGATCGATGTCATTCCAAGTAATCGATGCCGATTGGTGCGATCGATGTCAATCCCTGTGTGTCGAATAAAGACTTCAAATACGGCGACAAAAGCTTCAAAAAATGCAGATCTGCATGTTAATGGCTACAGATGAACCCTTCAAGGACTCTCATGGCTCGATCTAACCTGCTCTGATACCAACTATTATAAATTTAGGAGCTCTACTTATTTAAATTGACAACAATTACACAAAATAATTAAAGAGAGATGAGACAAATGTTGTAGAGATCAACTTTGATAAAAAAAACCATACTCTCAATTTTATTCATGTGTGAGATGGATATAAATACAATTGCTTTATCTTATAAAGAACGATTCAAGTCTTATCTTTTCTCCTCTTATCTCTCATTTACATCCTAGTCTCACTCTTCTAATTCCTATCTAGATGAGTTGTAAATCCAACTCATTATTTGCACACACTAAATCATTATAATATTTAAATAATACTATTACTAATGTTCACACTAGAACATAGTAACTTCCTATCAGACCGTCGGTATGATGATAGGCACACATTTCATGGGGGCGGGGGTAGTATGGGAGGGAGAGTGATGAGATGAGCGTCAAACAACTTGTGGAGAATGGAAGAAAGTGAATCAGTCAATGGAGTGAACTTGTGAGGGGGTTGGATGAAGCGATAAGACCTAGTGAAACACAACAAAGGTGAAGTTGTGGGTGTAGAAGGCGATGAGATGTTAGGAGGCTCCTGTTGGACAACATGGTGAACATGAAAGTGCGGTAGTGAAATAGGTGGGGGAGAAACTGAAATGCGAGGCAAGGTAGTAGGATGCCCATGATAACATCCTCGAGGCGTTGTGCCATGTGCACGACCTCGTCAAATGTGTGTAATGGGTGAATTTGAAATTGGTGTGAGAAGTGAGGGACACAAATTTTTGAAAAGAGGTCAATGAGCTCTGATTGTGGGAGCAGAAATGAGAGGCGGTGAACAAGCGCATGCCAACATGCAACAAAGTCAATAATAGACTTGTTATGACCTTGTCGAAGAATGTGAAGGTCAGTTAGCGTTGCTTTGGGTGTAATATGGATGGAGAAGTGAGTGAGGAATGCGTCAACAAGTTGGGTGAATGTGAAAATGGTATGTTGTAGAAGGCATGAATACCAGTCAAGTGTTTGTACAAGTGAAAGTGGAAAGGTGTGCAAGAGGAGGGTGTCGTCATGTTGAATGAGGTAGCATGCGTAGGGAAACAAATGCAAGTGATGTTGGGGGTCTTTGTTGCCATCAAATTTTCTAAATGTAGATATTTTGAAATAAGACAGATAGGGGCAGTTAGACACTATGGGGTGGATAGGTTCGTTGGAAACTGTGTGATAAGTCGGTGCGGGTGGAAGTTCTCGAGTGTCGCGACTCTGTTGGAAGATGCGCACAAGGAAGAAATAAAGAAAAGGTGAATTGAACACTATGGAGATAGTGTGTCTGTCATTATATTATGAATGATGTAGTTTCAAAGCGGTTGACATGGTTACAACCGGTTACAACGATATTTTAATTAAATAACTAATGACGTTCTTATTTAATAAGCCTTACATTCTAATAGCCCCTCTTAAGGCTTATCCTACATAAAGCAAAAAAAACATTCTAACAAAACTAAAACCAAACAAAACTATGTAATCTTCAGAGGCTTTCACTTTGAAAGTAGTGCTATGACTAGTAGGACTCCATCAAGCTGCTTCGTGACCTTCGTAAAGGTGTAGCTCCCGAGCTGAATTCCCAAGTTCCCAGATTTCACCTCCCTGAACGCCCAAATCATAGATCTCCCGAATTATTGGACAACCATCCATGTTGAGCCATTCACAAGCCCCATCAAGCTGTCTCATAACCCATGTAAGGGTATAATTTTCAAGATCCACAGTCTCCTGAACTATCTGAGCAACCATCCATACCGAGCTTCAACTACCCTATATCCTTTCCTTCAAAGTTTAGAGTATCTTTATATTATGTATTCGTCATTGTCCTCACTACCTTCTACATCTAGTGGGTCTTCAACCATGGCTATATTGGTTGTATTTGATATGTCTTTACCCTTGAGCACATTATTGGCTCGAACACGACAATCCCATGTTGTGTGACCTCCTTTCTTACAATAATGACATTCAATCTCCTGGTTATCTTTATTTGATCTTCTATGAGAGTTTATGGTTCTGGAATAAAATGCACTTTCTTGTTGAGAATGACCTTTTGCATCTTCTACAATTGGTTTTCTTCAGTTAGAAGAGCTCCAATCTTATCATCTAGAAATTGAGATTGAATTTGACTGAGGGTAAAAACTACATTGTTGTATTTTGAAGACAGACTATTTAATAGGATAGCTTTGGCATCCTAATCCTCTATCACATGTTTGATTTCTACTAGTTGTCTAATCAAGGACCTCATATTATTGATGTGGCTCGACATAGAGACTCCATCCATTTTAAACCTATATAAGTGAAGTTTTAAAGAAAATCTGCCATTAACTGCTTTCGCTCCAAATAATTTATTGAGAGCATCCTAAATTTTCTTGGATGATTTGTCCTAGTCTACATGATGAAGTCCAGAGTTGGAGAGAGCAAGGCCATTAATACCTTTCAATCTATCATCTCTGTTGTGCCAATCTAACAATTTAGATGCATTGGTGGGTGTTTTCTCTTTCCCGTTTACGTTGCCCCACAAATTTGTATTCATAAGTTGCATTTGGATTTTCACTTTCCATGTAGGAAAATTTAAACCAGAATATTTTTCTACAAGAATTTCCATTCAATAAAATAAAATAAACATTACTACGTATTTACCGAGATTCCGAAATGAGTAAATAGAGAATAAAATACCAGTTTCCAAGAGTGCCCTTTTATGCAACTGTGATGTGCACTGTTCCGTGCCCTAGGGGACAAACAATATGAAACTTTGTTGTGCCCTTGATTTGATTTGTGATTTGAATTCATGAGTCACGTTTTTACACAAATTCATGTTTATTTTGTGGTTATTTTCTGTGTCTATTTCAGCAACTATATTCTGCCTGGTTTCGTGTTTGTATATGTCCTTGAAAAAGCGCTAACAATATTGCAAAACCGTGAAACCTGACTGTGTATCAATGGCTTGTGGACTGGTATTTTTCTTTGAAAGAAAGACGTGACTATGCCCTCCTTTGAAAAACACAGCTGTGTATTCGCAACTTTGCCCTCAATTTCTGACAGTGTCATTTCTGAAATTCATCAATAAAAAAAACGCGATTTTCCTTTAGTCTTTGTTTTTCCCCTTTCAATTTTCGAAAATCCTTACAAAAAGGTGAAATTGAAAATCCAAACGAAAATCTTCACGAAAAAATGTCTTTTAATTTCGTCAGCGAGACCTAACGGGACTATCACGAAAAAAGGCTTTCTTCCCCTCTCTCTCTTTGCTTGCCCCACGCTCTGATACCAATGTTGGAAGATGTGTAAGAGGAACAAATAAAGAGAAGCGAATTGCACACTATGGAGATAGTGTCCGTCATTATGTTATGAATGTAGTTACAAAGTGGTTGATATGGTTACAACCATCTTTTAGTTAAATAACTAATGATGTTCTTATTTAATAAGCCTTACATTCTAATAGACTCAAGCTTGGCAATGCGTTCAATGAGGTGTTGGCGGAGTAAGTCGGGGTGTGAGTATGGGGGTGAAAAGAAGCCATGGGGAATGACTAGGTAGAAGGGGTGAGTAAAGCGCGCAAAGGGGCGGAGTGTGCATGGAGCGGACCGGAGCGCATGCGAAAGAGGACTGGAGAGCACAAATAGGTGGTGGAGTATGCAAGATGAGGAGGTGGGCAAAAGAAACCAACCAGAGGTCCCGCAATATTGTGAGTGCCTTGAGTTTTTTTTTTGGACCTTTTTTTCTTTTCTCAAGTTTTTGAGAAACCATTCGTGGGCGCAAAGACCTCAAAGGAGGAGGAGACTAGCCCAGTCACAGGCACGACTAGCTTGGGGCTTGATTTTTTATTTTATTTTATTATTTTTTTTCGAATTTGTGAGCAGCCGATCACGAGCATGATCGGCTAAAAGGGGGAGGGGACTGCCTTGGTTGCAGGCGCGACTAGACCGAGTCCTTTGTTTTTGAATTCGTGAGCAGTCGATCACGGGTGCGATAGGCTCAAAGGGGGATGGGGCTGACCTGGTCGCATGTGCGACTAGCCCATGACTTATTTTTTGATTTTTTTCAAATTTGTGAGCAATTTGTCGCGGGTGCGACAGACTCAAAGGAGGAGGGGATCAGCCTAGTTGCAAGTGCAACCAACCCGGGGCTTGGTTTTTTGATTTTGTGTGGAGCGGGTGGTCGGTCACGAGGGGAGCAAGGACTTGGCCCGGTCGCCAAAATGGTCCCATCGTGGTCACCAAAATATACGCCTAGATTTGGATCACTTGCAAGATGTGTCAGTCGATATAAAATTCCCAAGTCAATACTATTTAAATAAACGGGCTTACACTATCATTGAAAGTGAGGACAATCATGGGTTCTTTCAATGAATAAAGTGGGTAAATTCTTCTAGATTTGAATTTAAAACTTGCATGCACACACTTGAAAAAGATTAATTATTTTTGGTGGTTAGGGGACCGACCTTGGTTAGATCCCTAACCATTTAAGGAGATAAAAGACATTTTATTTGTAGAAAAAATGACAAAACAATGAATAAAAATGAATGATATACTTGGCTTAGTAGCAGCCGTGATTTGCTGAAAATTGCAAGAAGGTTGCAAGCCAGTCACGGGTGTGATTGGCACCTGTGCTAAAATATCACCAAAATTGTGATGTCACGAGTTGCATGAGTCATTTGTGATCTTCCTTCGCCTCTCCAAAAGTTACAATACTGAAATATGTGAGCAAAGAAGCAAAAACTAAGGTATGGGATCAAGTGCACCAAGTGTCAAGGGGTTGAAATGATGGGGGTGAGTGGTGTTTTATAGTTTTTGAATGCATAGAAGGTTGTGACACATATGGGTGCAATGTGCGTAGATGGGTGAGATGATAAGGGTCCATAATGCATTGGGGGTGCAAATGGATAGGTGGGATGGATAAAATTAAATGTGAGTGGGTGAGGGCTTAGTCACCGCATTCGGCGGATTTAATAAAAACATCGAAATTTGTCAAATGTTTTCCAGAACTTTAAAATTCGTTTCCATTCGCAAATTTAATGAAGCGCACCAAATCGTGATTCCCAAGGATGGACAAATTAAAAAATTTGTTTAAATTCGTTTGGATTTGTAAAAGGTCGTTTAGGGTTTCTATTGAAAAACTATTAAAAAACAATTGCGACTCGTCTAACACATTCACGGTTTGCAGTTTACGCTGTTACAGTGGCAAGGCAATCACAAGTTTGCAGTTTATTTTAGTCTTTGTTAGGCATAACGACTAGTGTATTAGCATGTCGTCCAAGCTTCGGGGTAACAACGAGTCGCGACCAAGGTAGCAGGTAACAGCGACTCCACCAGTGACTAGCGACTCCACCTTTCAAAATTCCAAGCCGCCAACGACTCGTAATGACTCCACGTATCCGTAGGAAAACCGAGGTATGGTTCGATAGTGTTTTCATTTCAATATTATTTTTTAAAAATATACTTTAGTTTTTTAGGTTAATAGTTTATTAAGTTTTAGTTTTTAGTTTCATTTATAAATGCTTATTTTGTTTTTTAGGTTAATACTTAAAAAGTTAATAGTATGTTAAGTTTTATTTTCTATTTTTTTTAAGTATATGGTAATAAGTTAATAGTTTATAGGTTAAAATCTTAAACGTAAATGACTATTTTATTAAAATAAACATTTGTAAATTTGTAGAACAATTAGTTTTATTTTATTATTTTTTTTTTTATACATGATAGTAAATTTATAATTTATTAAAAAAATCAAATTTAGTTTCAATTTTTAAATTTCATTTTTTGTAAATATTTATTTTTTTTAAAATTATTTATGGATTTATACCGCGATAGTAAATTTAATAATTTATTTTAAATTCTAATGTATGATAATAATTTAATTTAGTTTTATTTAATTTTTTATTATTTTTAAACATATGATAATAATTTATTATCAATCCCATAATTTGGATTTTTCATTTTATTATTTTATTTTTAAATTAATTACTACATAATTTTTTAGTTTTAATATCAAAATACCGTTTATTGTTAATTTTATTTATATAATGTTTGTTTTTTAATATCAAAACAATATTCTATACTCCGTTTATCTTGGCTTCTGAGCCTTTGGTTGTAATACTAGGTAAGGTTCCTACAAAACCTTTTACCTTTAATAAAAAAATATCAAAACAATATTCTTGTTTATTTTAATATCAAATAGTTTAACTTTATTTTAGTTTTTAATTTATTTTATGTTGATTTGTCAAAAATGTAGGGACATCAACACATTTCGATGACACCTCCAAAATCAACCGCAAAAGGATGGAAATATGTGAGCCGCGAGGGACAAACCAACAATATCACATGCACTTTATGTCAACACCACTTTACAGGGACATTAGCAAGGGTAATGGACCACCTTCTTGGCATATCAGGTGATCAAGGAGGTGGTGTTGAAGCATGTCTTAATGTCACCCCTATAATAAGAGAAGCATTGGAGAAAGACTACAGGAATTCATTAGTACTAAATCAATAAAGGGCACAAAAGAAACGAATCCAAGATGAGCTTTGTAGGTTTAAGATACCTCACACATCTTCCTCCTTTGCCATGTCTGCAAGTTCAGTAATGCCACAAAAAAATAGTGGGATAACAACACTAAACAGTTTTCTAGAAATATGTGCAAAAACAAGATGATGGTGCATGGGTTGATTTCTTTTATGAATATGCCATTCCATTTAATGTTGCCAGGAGTCCTTATTTTATAAATGTTGTTCAACAATCAATTTCATTTGGAAAAGGGTACACGACACCAGGTTCAGAAGCTTTAAGGACAACACTTTTGAGGAGATCAAAAGACAGGGTCACTGAAAAATTGGCAGACATTAAAGACTCTTGTAGGGCGATAGGTTGCACCATCTTAAGTGATGGTTGGTCTGATATGCGCCAAAGACCATTAATCAATGTGTTGGTCTCTTTCCCCAAAGGTGTTGTATTCTTGAAGGTGATTGACACCATGGAACATACAAAAACTTCTAAATATATCTTCAACATTCTAGATGAAACCATTCTCGAAGTTGGTGTACAAAATGTGGTCCAAATTGTTACTGATAGTGCTAGCAATTGTGTGGGGGCTGGAAAGTTGGTAGAAGAAAAGTACCCACATATTTATTGGATCCCTTGTGCTGCGCATTGCATTGATTTACTACTGCATGCCTTAGCCAAATTTCCTTGGGTAAATGAGGTAGTGCATAGAGGAAGAGAAATTGCCAATTTCATAAAAAATCATTGCCTCACATTGGATATATATAAAAAACATGCAACCAAGGAGTTGTTGAAGCCGTGTGACACAAGATTTGCCTCTTTCTACATCACTTTGAAAAGAATTGTTGAGGAGAAAGGAGCTCTCTGATCTGTGATTTGTAGCAAAGAGTGGGAAGAATCTGTGCTTGCAAAAGGTACTAAAGGTAAGCATGTGGAGCAAATCATTCTAAGCTCTACCTTTTGGGAAAATGCTGTAAAGGTTCTAAAAGTATGTGCACACATAGTCCACATGCTTCGTATGGTTGATGTTGACATCCCTTGTATTGGCATGGTTTATGAAGGTATGGATCATTGTAAAGAAGCTATCCAAAAGGCTTTCAATAATGTGGAAGCAGAATACAATGAAATATGGGATGTTTGTGATGGAAGATGGAGGATGATGCATACCCATTTGCATGCAGCAACATGTTATTTGGAGCCAACTTTGTTTCATATAGAAAGAGAAAGTGATCGTGAAGTCATGAGTGGTGTTTATGCAACAATTGTAAAGCTAGTTACTGATAGAGAAATTGCAAAGAAAACAAGAGAGCACCTCAAGGCATATAGGCGAGGAGATGGGTTATTTGGAACCCAATTAGCTATAGATGAAAGAGAGGACACGGATGGTGAAGATTCTATGGAGTAGACACTCCTGAACTACAACATTTTGCAATTCGAGTTTTGAGTCAAGGAGTAAGTGCATCAGCTTGTGAGAGGAATTGGAGCAGCTTTAACCATGTTCAATCAAAGAAAAGGAATAGATTGTTGTCAAGGAAGTTGGGGATCTTGTTTATGTGCGTAGCAATTTGCGACTGACCATGAGAAAAGTGGCAAAAGATGCATGTGTTTCGAAGAAGAAGAAGAAGCAACTTCAACATTTTCTAGAAGACTCTTCTGATGAAGATGATCCTGATTTTGTCTGTGATGAGCTTGAGGATGACACTAATGATGTTGGTAATGATATTGTTGATGTTAGTGATGATGACATTGAGCCAAGTGCTCTTGATGGTCTAGAGATTTTTGATGTAACAGGTTGACGAGCCTTAGACCGTAGGAAAATTCAAGAATTTGAACTATCACCTTTTCAAAGCATTTTCAATATTGGTGTTCAAAAATGTTTTTCAATCAATTAATGAAAGCTAGTTGGAAAGTTGTTTTGACCTATTTACTTATATGAAATGTGAAACAACTAGTGTATTTCTACTAGCCGAATTTAATCACGAATTTTCTCTATTTTTTAGCAACGAATTTCATACGAATTTTATACTCCACGCATTCGAACACGAATTCGAATGCGGTGACTAAGGGTGAGGGTTAGTAAATAAACGATGAGGTGTCTTTTATAGCCTTTGTATGAGGTTTTATATTTTTTATTTGTTTTTGTGGGATTATTTGATTTTTTGGGATTATTATGTTTTATAATGTTTTTGGTATTCTTAGCTTAGGATACCTTATGTGCAAGGTTCATTTTCTAGTGTCTACAGATACCTTTGAGTCAAGATTATTGAGTCTTTTGGCCAACATCTATGAACCTTTAATTCCATCCAAACAGCCAGGGTTGTAGAGATGGGAGGTATTTAGTTTATGAAGCCCTTTCCAGTTTTTTTTTCCCTAGATAGGGAGTTGTCCTTGAATTTTACATCAATTTCCATTGGGTGATGATCTGAGAGAGTGAAAGGAAGTACAATCACTTCATTAGCTTCCCCATTTTGTAGAACAATGAAAAAATCCAGATTGAGATAGAATTTATCCATCCTGGAGTAGACTCTCTTCTTCACTTGTTGGTTGTTACACCAAATAATCCAAATATTTTTGCTCATGCTCTTGTTTCAATCAAGTGGATCATTGATTTTTAACATTCTTTTAAATTTGGCCCAGAAGAATTGTTCATTTCCTTTCCACAAAAAATATCTCCCTCCATATTTGTCTTCTTTGTTTTCAATAATATTTAAGTCATCTCCAAGAATCCACAGGACATCTGGTAAGGAAGTAGTTATCTAGTTCTATCTTTGTAGTCATTTGGAGCATATATATAATAGATGCCAAAGGTATGGTTTTCGATACAAAAGGTAGCCCATATCATTGCGTTTAAAGGTGAGGTCCCATAATTAATCATTTCCTTATCCCATTCATTATTTATGAGTAAGGTCGCGTCCCCCCTCCCATCCTGCCACCATTTTATATGCTTTGTGTAGAAGGGGACACAACTAGGCCAAATAAATTTTAAAGCCAATTCCATAGCAATTCTAGTTTCCTTAACCTCTTGCTAGAGAAAGAAGTCAAGCTCTTGTCTAGAGTTTCTAAACTATTGAACAATCGGTTTCCTATCCAGAGATTCCAATCCTCTAACATTCCAACTTAAGATTTTCACAGGTGGGGGTTAATTTGGTCCCTTGGCATCCTTTGAAGGAGAATTCACAAGGCTTTTATTCTAATACACTTTATCCAAACAACGATGAATTCTAGCGTCCTTCAATGCTTTTTCCCGATCTCCATGGCCAGGGTTTCTTTTTTTCTTGCCATCCTCCATCTTAGGGGAATTAGTCGCAGCAAACTCAGCAATAGCTTCTATTTTTTGTCTTAATAAACCTGTCTTGAGCTTTTCTTCTTAAAACATCCATTAAATATCTTAGTTCTATTTTCAAATGCTCCTCATCAAATACACTAAAGGCTCTAGTGGCTAGTCTTTAGAACACCTACTTTTTGGGTTGGGTGGCAACGAGAACCGACATGTAGATAGAGGTCAGTGTGGGTACTCTTTCTAAAAACTCATTGTCAAAGATCCATCGTCTTTCCTCAAAAGAAGAATATCACAGTCTACTTCTTTTGTGAACTTAAATGTCACTGAGGTGATTGTGGAATTCATGTAACTTATCCAAGTCATGATATTTACTTACTTTGGTACAATCAACATACGTCCTCCTTATGTAGAAAGGAATGGGTAGCTTTTCTTCAAATTGCTCGATAATAAAATTGGTAACAACTGGCAAAAGAGGAGAACCCATTGTAACCCCTTCCATCTCCTCATACGCCACACCACCAAAAGTGAAGAAGGTCGATCTTAATCATAAATCAACCAAAGCAGCCGTCTCCTCATCGGTGCGAGCTTTAACAATAACAACTTCATGAATTGGCATTTTTGTAAAGAGGGAGACTGCATTAAAGCTAGCTAGACGTAGAATATCATCCTTCCCCACCTTCCATCTATAACAAATTCTACAAAACTGGTAAAATCTTGTAGTGCCCCTCCAAATCGTAGAATTTTTCCTTGCTCCATCCTTGATGGTTTGCATGGTTTGTTGAAAAATGATCAGGTCGAGTGGTCATTTGATCACATTTGGAGTGATCACAAAATAAAAATAGCAATAAAATAAATTAAACTATTGTGATAATCAAATAATGAGGGCAATGTTGGAGTTGTCCTTCATAGATTAAGTGTATCTTTTTGTCTTCAATTTATGTGGTAATGTCGTTTCTTGCAACTCGGGATCATTCTCGATTCTTGAGTTGAGATACTTTTTATTTCATAACATTAACGTTGAGCTAACCAATTTGGATTACGAATAACAATAAAGGTAATTCGGGTAATTTTCAAATGAATATAATTAAGTGATAAAATAAGTGCCTTGAGCTGGGAAAGGCAAAATTTTAAAATAATAAAAAAATCATGAAATTAACAATAAAAACGGGGAATTCAATTAAATTTTTATAAATTATGAAATATTCCTAATATTCCTAATTTACTCTAATTACTTGGGGCTTGTGCCCAACCTCTTTCCAAAGAATGACATAATGAGATTTTTTTTTTATTAATGTAAGAATGTTTTATTCAAGGTCTGAGCATCTATGAGAGAATTTTTTGGTCTTGTGTTTGGGTCGCACATGGGTAGGTGTTACAGTTGGTATCAGAGTGAAGATTCATACTTTTGAACCTCTGGGATATTTTGGTGTTGTGATGGATCATGCAAGATGGTGGAGTGATGTGTTATTATGTTGTGATGTGACAAACACACGATACTCGTGATTTTGTGAATGCACCTGTTGTGCTTACCACTTGGTATGGGCTTGTTATGATATTGATGTACTTCTCGATGTGAGTAATTTCCCTCTTTCTTGTTAATTCAACGTGAAATTCATGTGTATTACCACCTTGTGTGTGAAGGTAATGTTTTGTGAGCTACGAAAGTGTTGTGATGTTTCATGTTCTAATGAAGTTGGTTCCAACTAAGTTAGTATGTTTATCTAATTGCAAAGGGATCATATAACTCAATGGTTACTTTGGAGTAACTTGACATTTACAAAACAAAAGATTTATTAAGTTGCAATTAATTTCCATGGTACTTATAAAACATAGCTCGACACCCCAAGGGTATTGTAATGCCCACACTAGCAACCCAACCAAAACACGAATAATTTAATTCACTTTTCCCTTTTTGATTATCTGGTCATTTAACATTTTTGCTTAATCCTTGATTATGATCATGAAACATGGCTCAATCATTGAATATAAGAAGTTTTCCCATTATTAAAAAGATGATCCCCCATGGTATATTCGATTAGTCCCATTTGCTTTAAGCCCATATTAAGCATGCTAGCTGACTTGGCATAATTCAAAGTGTAAGAGATATTCATCTCGATCATTCCAAAATTCAATACATCTACTCTTGTTTTTATTACATTTTCATTCTTTTTCTTTTGTCTCAGGTTGGCGTCGTTTTAGAAGAACTACGAATCATAAATAAGTTGGTGCTATGAAAATGTGATAATGTGGAAGGTGCATGCTCGTGATGATCATGTTGTGGTTGGGTAGTGGTTATGTGTTTGTTGCTATGCTAGTGTGGCTTTGTTGTGTATCGGGTGTCATCATTTAGTTTGCCTGTTCTTTGTGTGGGGTGGTCGTCTTATGTGATGTGGAGCAACCTCTTGTGAACTTATGTGGTGTCGCATAGTTGTTTTAGTAAATGAAAGTAAAAAAAAAAATATTATTCCTAGTTTATTTGGTCTTTTTTTTGGGTTACACATGGGAGGATGCTACAACTATTATCAGAGAAAAGGTTCATACTCTCAAACTTATGGGACATTCAAGTGTTGTGATGCATCATACATGATGGTGGAGGAGTGATGTGTTGTTATGTTGTGATGTGAAAAACATGGTACTCATGATTTTTTGAATCCACCTGATGTGCTTACCACTTGGTGTGGTCTTGTTATGATATTGATGTACTTCTCGATGTGAGTAATTTCCCTCTTTCTTGTTAATTCAACGTGAAATTCATTTGTATCACCACCTTGTGTGTGAAGGAAATGTTTTGTGAGCTACGAAAGTGTTGTGATGTTTCATGTTCTAGTGATATTGTATATGTGAGACGTGTTGCATGACAAATTACTTTGTAGTGGAATATGTTACATTGCGAAAATTCCCACCGTATTGTATTGTACTTTGGCATTATGTCCCCATGTTGCGTTGTATTGGAATGTATGACATGATGTGAGATCCTTATGTTTGTGATATATATGTACTCATATTGTTATGCGATAAATTCTGATTATGAATAGGGGGGCATATGGTGATTGCATGACCCCTAATGTATTGTACTTGCACTCTTGGTGTGTTATGTGGAAATGTACGTGTTGTAAGCCTTGGAATTACTTTTCCTATTTTACCTCGTCATTTTTCCTTGTGTAATACATTATGGTTGTGTCATAAGTCATCAATGTGATCATAACGTGTTACGTGCTATGTTGTGTACCCTACACTACTGAGCCCTACGGGTAGCATCCAGAAGTGTATGTGCGGAGAGAGGTTGTAGACAAGGTGACCGTAACCTTGAGCCAAGTACGAGTTTGAAAGTGGAGTCTCATGTAGACTGAAAACCCACTTCTATCTGTTTGGTATACCTCGAGCTTGCTCAGTATATTATGGATGTACACCACCTTAGGCTCATGATTATGGGAACTAGTATCTCTGCTCTCTCCTATTTGGGTTGTCCATCGAACAATCCTATGTGATATTGACTATGTGGATCCTCGTTTGTGTCATTTGGAGATATATGGAGATATACTTATCCTAGTTATATGTATTTTTGCGAGTTGAGGCTCAATATCCGAGTGCCAGAAACTTGATGAGTACCCCTTTGGTGGCTATGGAAGGGCCACATAGTGATCGTAATGTGATCTTTCTATGTCAGTATTTTATTCGTAAATTGATCTTTGTCTCCTCCTTTTAAGAACCAACAATTTTCTTGATTGATGTATTCCTACATTTTGGGTTTTTAACTTGATTTTGTGCTAACATAGAGGCCCTTGCATTAATGCGGCTGTTTAGCCATTTATTTTGCTTAGTTTGAAAACTTATTTTTGGAGTTTAAATTTTTCTAGCCTAGCCCAAGGCTTGATATTTTGTTGCCACTTGGCATTTGAATCTGATTGTTATGTTAGTTCTAATGTTGTGATGTGTCAGAATAGGGTCATGGGATTCACCATGGAGTGGTTGGACCTATGGACCCACTTTTTTGTATGGTGGTATGCCCCAAGGGGGTCATGGGGTTGTGTAGTATTGAGCTACAGGTTACTATGCCACTTGGGTGGAGGTGATGGGCTCTATGTGCCTAGGGCCATAGGGTGACTCAACCTCATTAAATGGAGAGATAAGGTGACGAGACTCTTTGGTGAGTGACCCAATATGGAGAAATCAAGAGATGGGGCTCTATGGTGAGTGACCCAACATGGAGAAATAAGGTGACGGGGCTCTATGGTGAGTCACCCAGCTTGGTTCTTGGCACTATGATTCTTTCTCTATTGGGAGGCATATGGAGTTCTATGGGGATTTGGGAGACATTTGGAGCTTGTATATATGTTTCATGAGTTATCCTGCAAGTCTTGTTATGCATTGTTATGTTGAGGCTTGATGTTCCTCCTTGTTGGTATGTACTATTGGATCTTGTCTTGGCACTGTGTGGGTACAATCATGGTTTTGAGTCATGTGATACCAATTGCATATGTATCAACGTGACGCTTCATTGTTTGTTAGTTGCATGTGTGTGTTGGATTTATGCTTGGGCCATAATTGTTGGAAATTCTATGTTAGGTGGACTACTTGTTGTCTTTCCATGGTGGAATTAGAGGTCTTGTGATGTGATTCATTCGTGAAAATGTGCTAAAAATGTGTTCTGTGGGTTGTTCGTAATGTGCTTTGTACCTTGGGCGACATTGTGAGGTCAACTATTTGGAGAAACCTTTTTGGAACTTTGAAAGTTAAAATCCTTAACAAGTGATAACATTGTGAACATTGAATAAGTAAACTGTGTAATCAACACAACTATCAAATGGTGAATACCCTTATGAGAAAGCACATGCGAATGTGTTTCGAAACGATAATCAGGATTTAGATCTGAATCCACTATGGATTTGAACTATTGGATAAAGAGGTTTTATAAGCTTTGAAACTAAGAAAATGTTTTAAGGAAAATATAATTGGAGTGATAAAATAATGAGCAATGCCAATCTCTACAGAACAATTAGAATTTGAGGAAATTTTAAAATATGCAAAAACCTACTGATGGTTGCGTTTTAAGCAACATAGCCTTTTTGCTAATCAGAATATGTCATTGTTGACTTCCCGTGCTTGCTCATTCCTCTTAGTGTCTGGGGTGTGTCGCATCGTGGACGATGCTTTTATAAGGGAGGGAGGATGTAGTGCCCCTCCAAATCATAGAATTTTTCCTTGCTCCAGCCTTGATGGTTTGCATGGTTTGTTGAAAAATGATCAGGTCGAGTGGTCGTTTGATTGCGTTTGGAGTGATCACAAAATAAAAAAAATAGCAATAAAATAAATTGAACTATTGTGATAATAAAATAATGAGGGCAATGTTGGAGTTGTCCACAGATTAAGTGTATCTTTTTGTCTTAAATTCATGTGGTGATGTCGTTTCTTGCAACTCGGGGTCATTCTCGATTCTTGAGTTGAGATACTTTTTATTTTATAACATTAACGTTGAGCTAACCAATTTGGATTACAAATAGCAATAAAGGTAATTGTTAATGCAAAATCACAGCACCCCCAAATGAGTTATTGATCTGCTTTTCTAAGGCAGGGTCATTTGGTGTGATTTGAATAACATTGGATCATTCCCCAAGCTGTGGGACTTGCAAATGGGAATGATCCTCCAGAGAACGCTGGTTCCTCTTCCTAATCCTAGCACTAAACTACTTCTAAGGAAGGAAATGCGACTATCTACTCTAATCTAACAATTCCAAGGGACCAAGGAGAGAGAGAGAGAGCATGAAAATAAAGAAATCCTACACTACAGAGGTGATAGCACCGAGAAAAGGGAACTGCTGATCACAAACCCAACTGCCTAAAATGGAGAGAGGTGAGCAATGGAGAGGATGGACAGATGCATCACAGACCAAGGATAAAGTTCACACAGAACACCATTTCAAACCCTTTAAACACAGCTCCCGAAACCTGCAATGGACATCAGAGATATGCACTATATACCCTGCAATGGTGAGAGGTGAGAAGAGACAACAAAATGAGCAAAGGATGGACAAAACGCATCATGAAACAAATTTTATTGCTCTAGGAGTTCACACAGTACACCATTAACGGGCAAGGGGCGGGAAAATGCCATTACAAAGCCAAGGGAGGAGGCTTAAATTCCACATTCAACCCTGAAGAAGAAAGAGAGAGGGGGGTAGAGAAGAAGAATGAACAACCCTTTACGATGAATCCTGCCCCTGTATTTATAGATTTGATCGGAGAGAAGAAAGAGAGAGGGAAATGGGAAAAGTGGGTAGAAGCTCAACCACTGCTGTTAATGCTTCTGATAAAATATGCCCCAAATCCGTCTTTATTGCATGATTCCTTGATTCGGTGCCTTGAAAGAAGAGGAAACGGCGGAAACAAATCGAATTTGATCTGGTTGTTGAGGCAAGCAGATCCTGCATTGAAAGTCCGAAGACGTTTCTTCCATTTTCCCTCACCTAACCTCCTCAAAATTAAAGTTTCAGACCTCCATGGTGTGGGCGAGGCTGAGATCTTTTCAATGGCGTCAGATTTGCAATATTTCGAGCCCTGAGTCGAAAGATATGCCCCTTCGAAGTTTGCATCGGGTCCGTACAGGAGGGTGGGAAAACAACTTGAAAAATGGGTCCCCTTTTGATATGGGACACATGGCAGCCAGATTAGAGAAAAAATTGGGTTTGCGGGTCCGCAGTTAATTTTTCGCCCTTTCCTCCGATTCCCCGCTTTAGCTTCGACTCGGGCCCAAATGTTGACCTTTTCCCCTTTTTTATTTTACCGGAGTCTGTCAAATAGATTTAAGACACAGATTCACGTGACAGCCGTGTCTTCTCTTTCTTCTCGCACAAGGTCGTGGCCGATCAAATATTTTGCCCGGGCGGCGAAATATGGATAACAGTAATTCGGGTAATTTTCAAATGAATATAATTAAGTGATAACATAAGTGCCTTGAGCTGGGAAAGGCAAAATTTTAAAATAATAAAACAAATCATGAAATTAACAATAAGAACGGAGTTCAATTAAATTTTAATAAATTATGAAATATTCCTAATATTCCTAATTTACTCTAACTACTTGGGGCTTGTGCCCAACCTCTTTCCAACGAATGACATAATGAGATTTTTTTTCAATTAATGTAAGAATGTTTTATTCAAAGTCTAAGCATCTGTGAGAGAATTTTTTGGTCTTGTGTTTGGGTCGCACATGGGTGGGCGTTACAAATCTCTGATGAAAGAAGAGTTACCACCCACCAAGGGTTTTAGGCTATTAGCCAGAAAACCAACAAGATCATAGGTAGACGAGTGAATAGTATCCACAATAGGCTGCAGTGGAACGTCATATTATGAATCTTAGGAGCAGCATTTATCCTCAGAGTGATCTTTTTTGGAACCAATATGGTCTTAATGTTTTCATACAAGGAGGGCCTCTTAATTGCCTTAGTAACCTTCTTAACAATGGTAGCAATAGGGCTACTCTTGAAAATATTATAGCTTCCACTGTTGAGCAAGTGATCCTCCAATTTATTAATGTAACTTGACATGTTCATAACAACAGTGGCATTACCCTTGTCTGCTTTAATAACAATGACATCGTGGTTTTCTTTCAATCTTTTGACAGCCATAACTTCTTCCTTGGGAATATTACACCTTGGTAATCTGGCATGTCTAAGTGCCACTGCACAATCCTGCCTGACCGTCTCTGCCACCTCATCTGGAAGACACCTAAGAACTTCATCCACTTCCACAATAAAATTCTCATATAGGATGTCTAGGTGTAATAGCAAATCCCATACCCCTTATTATCTATGTTGATAGGAAACATCCCCCACCCCCATGTATCCAACCTGAAATGTTTCTGGTACAGAAAGGGGTACGAAATGCCAGGGACATTTCCAGGATGTTTCCGGGACGTTTCATGTCTTATATATTATAAGGAAGAGTTTATTCCAGTTTGTTGTTGTGTTACTCCACTTAATCTTTTCAAATATAGCCTATATTTCTGCTCAGAGAATTTTCCAAACCTAGGAATAAGTTACAGTGTGCTCAGCTGTAAAGTATTATAACATTAAAACTATACTAACAAGGAGGCACATTAAACAAGCCTAAAGATAGTTTGGGTCAGAATAGTAATCCAAAATAGAAATGCCAGGCTAGAAAGCAGGTTTTGAATCAGTATATTACTGCTCCTTAGAATAGAATTTTCCATTGGAATCCTCAATCAAATGAATACAATGAAGCAGGTTACAACTATACTTTTTGAAACATGGATGCATGACAGATGATTATGAAGAAAATCTAGATGATATATTCTAGAATCTAGATTATAATCATGTATATATGATTGAAATTATAACCATGTTGAATGATGAATCTTTAGAACTTCAATGAATACAAATTATTTTGAGTGCTTTATCTCTTATGGTCCATAGACTAAAATTTTGAAAATGAGTACTATGCATATATATATATATATTGTACGGATGTTTCCGTAATGTTTCCTACCCAAGGTTTTTTTGAAAATCGGCGTTTCCGCGTTTCGGACCTGTACCCGTTTCCTGGCGACATAGGTTATTATAATATGTTGAAAATGGCCCGATCAATGGTCAAATCAGATGTAGTTACTACCAGCTTCTCTTTGCAAGCATTACTCACAAGATCAGTTGAGCTTAGTGGAGAATGTAAAGTCTCACCACCCTGAGATCCTTGTTATGAGTAGCGCATGCATTGCCAATAAGAGATGAACTTGTGTGCACGCCTATGTTCAAACCTGAAAACTCCACTGAGGAATTACCAAAATCATGATCCCACTTGACGTGCATGATCTCACCACTTACGTTATGCTCACATGCCACCAACTCAGACAGAATATCGTCAAAACCTGCTCATACTAAATTCTGACGCATATCAACAACCTGCTGCCTGCTTAGATGTGGAACAGATGTCAACAAATCATCCTTAGAATATCTGACAGCATGAGAGGTAGCATTATAGTTTGCAATCCAATCTGTGCTAACCATACGAGCACCATCATTAATGTCTGCAGGCTGGTCTGCAATAACTATATGAGCGTGAGCATTATTGTATGCAGGCTGGCCTGTGCTGACTAACTGACTAGGAACACTACCTGTGTCCTTGGGAATGGTGGATACATCTTCGAGGAACAGACTGCTGCCTAACACCCCCTCTATCCATAGAAAAGCTATTGTTAGGTCTAAACATTCCATTTGCACGGAAGTATGATAGTTGTCCCATCAGCCTTACCCAGGATTTCTGATTATTTCTTGTGTCTGTATGAAAAAATTAATAATCAACTTCATGGTTCAGTCTCCATAGGTTTGGCCAACCTGAACATTTGGATTCAGGGAAAACTTCTTCCATGTCTATCCTATCCTTCTATCTATGATAAGCAGGAGAGGTGATGGTAAAATAAACCTGAATAAAAATTTTTGGGCTGGGTATGTTTTAAATAAGCTATGATTGTATATCACATCAACTCTTTGGTATTTTTTAAATAAGCTATAATTGTAAACCACATCAACTCTTTTTTCCCTGTCAAATAAGTTATGCCTGATGTCTTTTCAAGTTTAACTAGCTATGTTGTTCCTTGCAAATGGCTGCTAATATGTTAGCGGTGTGCTCCACTGTCCCAGACAGGGTTTGTACTTGTTCGACATTGTGGTTTGTTTGAAAAAATTGAAATGCTTTGAACTTCTGATTTATGGGCGTTTGGTGTCTTTACCTTCCATTTTCTTTAGATACATCCGTATCTTGTTTCCTTATGAAAATCTTGTCATAAATTAAGATTCCTTATGGTGGGATTTTGTGATTCTAAACGGACACCACTAAGGTTCTTCCATGGAAGCTTTTGTCTCCACGAGTTTGTGGTGTGAAATTTAATATAATTGAAATAAGTAGCCACTGTTATGGTTAAACAGTAATATTTTAAACAGGTACTTGAAACTAGCATAATTTCAACATTCTCCCTGATTGCAGTAATTATATATTAATAAAAAATGTAATCTAAGTTTTATAGCACAAGAGTCAAGACATAAAGGACTAAAAGAAATTTCTTTTTCCACTTAAATAGGGAATAATATTGGCCGTATCCTGACTTGATATGTGCTTTCTTAGCAATCATTGCCTGTCTTTATTCTGCAATTAGTGATAAAAGAAAATCACTTTATTTAGCTACTTTATTCTGTAGATTCTTCCACTTGACACAATTCAGAAACCACTTGGTGATGCTGCTGTGATTCGAGTTTTGACAGAGGATTCTCAACATTTTGCAACCACATTTGAATCTTCCCCTCTACTGGGCATAATCGATTCTTCTGAAGCCTTGGATGTAAGTGACTGAACAAGAAGGGATCAAACTCAAGTTATAACATGCATATGAATTGCAATTTTTTTGCTACGAATAGTGACATTATATTTCATGTAACCTTTTAGTAATATCAATGTTTCAGATCCAGGATAATCATTTAAGTGATGAACTCTGGTCTAAACCAGATACAACACGCTTCTTCCAATGCATAGATCACAGTCAACATTCGAAGCGTATGATAATTCTTTTTCTCTAGAAAAACTTCTGAAGGGAATAATAAACTAAATTTTAAATTTCTGAAGGGAATTATCACTAAAGCATTTTTCATTTCCTAATTTGCATTAAAATTTCTCTACAGGTTCAGCAGAGAAGCACAATGGATATATTGTTGTAAATGCTAATGGGGGATTGAATCAGATGCGTACAGGGGTAAAACTTTTAAATGCAACATGCATGTTTTTCGGGGTTCTAACGTCTGCTGAATTGATCTTAGTGTGCAATCTTGTATGTTTAAGCCATATTTCTTAACCTGCAGATATGTGATATGGTTGCGATTGCAAGAATCATGAATGCTGCGCTTGTTATACCAACCCTAGATCACAGTTCTTTCTGGGATGATCCAAGGTATTTACGTATTTAATCTTAATTTTTCTGGATGTTATTAGGTTCATAGTTACTGTAATTATTTTTTGCAATAGAGTTCTTAAAATGTTTCTTGATATTGGAAAGCTTTTCATTTTGCAGTGAGTTTAAAGATATATTTGATGTTCATCATTTCATTGACACGTTGAAGGAACATGTGCACATTGTGGATTCTTTACCTGCATCCCTCAAAAAAATTGAATCTTTGAAGAAGGCTCCCGTTTCATGGTCAAAGGTGAGCTAGTTTTACTGTGGTATTCTACTTCAGTTATATATCAAGTTTTAATTTTGAATATGCAAATTTTGTAGGATTTTTGAATACATTGCAGATGTTTGGCTGACCATTTTGTAAGCTTTCTGACATACAGGCCTCGTTCTACAAGGATGAGATGCTTCCTCTTTTGAAACACCATAAAGTGTTGTATTTTACACGTACTGATGCCCGCCTTGCAAATAATAATCTCCCTGACTCGATTCAAAAGCTCCGTTGTCGTGCCAATTACCAAGCTCTGAAGTTTGCTGAACCCATTCAGAACCTATCTCACACCCTTCTTAGTAGAATCCAGGGCAAGTCGCCATTTATTGCCTTGCATCTAAGGTATCTAGAACAATTTAATTTAGTAGTATAAATTTTGATACTTGTCGGTTTGTGCAATAAGTCAGTAATCTGTGTTTCAGTTATAGTATAACTGATTTGTGTGGTGGTTTTGAATCTAGGTATGAGAAAGACATGCTGGCATTTACAGGATGTGCACATGGACTGTCATCCAAGGAAGAAGAGGAACTAAGGAAAATGCGAATTGGTGTTGAGCACTGGAAAGAAAAAGAAATTGATGGGGAAGAAAGACGTATACAGGGAGGTTGCCCATTGACTCCTCATGAAACTGGCCTTTTTTTAAAGGCTTTAGGCTATCCCTCTTTAGCTAAGATATACATAGTAGCAGGGGAACTTTATGGGAATGGCAGTTTGGAATCCCTGAAGAAGCATTTTCCAAATATTTATACTCATTTAAGTCTGGCTACCGAGGAAGAACTTGAGCCTCTTAGACAATACCAAAACAGACTAGCTGGTTTGGATTACATAATGGCTTTAGAAAGTGATGTTTTTGTCTACACTTTTGACGGAAATATGGCCAAATCAGTCCAAGGACACAGGCGGTTTGAAGGATTTAAAAAGACAATCAGCCCTGACAGGTATGCAGGAAAGAGAAATCTAACTTTATTTCAATTGCAAACCACTTCTGACTTAAATTTTGAACTTCACAGTTCAACAAGTTTCCAACTAATGCTCCACTTTTTTTACTAATTGTAGAAAAAATCTGGTGAGGTTGATCGATGAGTATGAATCGAAAAGCATTTCATGGGAGGTATTTGAGCATCAGGTCAAGGAAGTTCATGCTCATAGAATAGGAGATCCATATAGTCGAGAACCGGGAGAATTTCCTAAAACAGAAGAGTATTTCTATGCAAATCCTTTCCCAGGTTGCATTTGTCAAAAAAAGCAATCGCCCAGGAGAGTGTTGAAGGAAAATTTGTGAAAATTTTATAATTCAACTTTTGACTTGCTTAGGTTTCCCATGCATGCTATATCTTCTCAAAGAATTCCTCTCTACACTTTAATCGGCTTGAATTGAAGTGTAGCTTGGAATTCCTTGAAATATTGCGTAAAGTCTTATCATTCTTTCTACAATTTAAAATAATGTCCAGCCTCAGCTATGTTTACACAGACAAATGTTCTAGCCCTGTTTACCCAAGTACTTACAGGCAGGCCATCACAACGCCGCTGATGCCAACCCACTAAGGAAGCCATTAATTTAGCAACATATGATATTTTTCCTTGCTCCAGAAAGCAAGCTTTACTGTAATTCATGTGCCTCTTTGGGTGCCATCGTTTCTTTATTTGAATTGCATGTTTACTTGCATTTGTGCTTAATTTAGTTTTGTCCAAAGCTACTCTTTGAGCAATATGCATAATTACTTAAGACGAGGGGGCAGGGGAACAGGGTTTCCAGGATTGCAAAAAAAAAGAGATTTAGGGGATGGCTGGAAGATGGCTATAAAAATAATATAGAAAATTATAAATATTAAAAAATATACAAATAATTTATTTAAAAAATTCAATAGGTGTTTGTGACATTCCACTATCAACATTTGTGCTAAAAGCATTCTGTATTCACTTATTAATGTTGATTCTTATCATGTTTTTGTAATACAATACAGTATGATCCATGACTTACTGCTTTTACCATCTACACAACCTTCCTCTAAATTTAGAATTATAGGATTTGTTAAGTGTGGAGTTTTCAGAGTGAATTTTAATTAGATTTATACAGACAGACTTTTTTTCATGGAGAAATAAGTGGCTTCCAAAAACAATTTTACACCATTCCAGTATCTTACACCAAAAAATGGAAATTCTAGTATCTCCTTATTTGACCTTGCTATAAGCTCTATGGATATGAGCAATAATTGTTTTGATTGCTTAAAGTATTGAAGAAAATAGAGCTTACACCAAGATTCTATTTATGTGACTTAAGTAATTCAGCTCATGATTCCTGTAATTTTCGTGATTGAAGGCATCATTATCTGGTCTCGAAAGTAATTAGTCACCATTTTGAGTTATAAATATCAATTTATATGATGGGAACAGCTGATTTCTCACCAAAATAAGAAGTGCTTGATCCTTCTCTCAGCTGAGAAAATAAAGCTGCATGGTATGGTTGTATTCATCGACTAATGTGTTTGCGTAGCTGTCCTTTTCCCCCAAAGCCAACCAGAGGAGTTTGAAATTGAGCATACCTCAGATTCACAAACGGCAAGTTAGTATATAGAATTGAGAAGGAAAGGACACTTTTGTACTTCCCTGTAAGAAATGCCCAAGTATTTAAAATATGACTAAAATATCGTTTACGCTATATGGAAAATGCCAAGCTAATTGTTAACCCTCCCAAGGGGATTATTGCAAAGATTCTTTATTCTTTTGTACTTTCAGTCATAGAACCATTGATTGAGAATTAGGGTATGGTGGATTTTGTTTCTTTAGAAGTGCAAGCCACGATGAGAATTAAGGGTTGTATTGCCCTGTAACCCACATTTTTCTTCATATTCTTTCCACTCAACGAACTAGTGTATTATGTAGTGAGAAACCATTATTTTACATAGCAGTCTATTTATAAAATTTAGTAGATGAAGAATGGTCCTGATGTAGCTCACGTGGATTGGTTGGGGTTGATGGTGGAGTGTAATGTTGTGAGTTGCTCACAATCAATGTTTACATGAATGAATGAAATAATTTAATGACGTCCAGGATACCAAGCAGTCTATGGGACCAAAGCCACAACCTTAAGATTATTTCAAACCTCTTTCAATATCGGACCTTGTAGCTAGCATGAAAATTGAAAATTTTAAGCATGACAACTAAGCCTCTAATTGAAAATTAGGCTCCCCAGTCACTATGCATCCTTCCTCTGACCAACCTGCCCTTAGTTCAACCTTCACCTTCGCTCAGAGGAAATTCCTAACAAGGTTTTCAAGTTTGTTTTAGTGTGCATGGATGATTACCCAAGGTGATAAATGAATTCTGTAAGATTCAACGAAAGATAACTTCCTCCAGAGGCCTAAAAAGGCCACTTTTGACCATTTCGCAGCTAGCAGACACCCTCCAAAAAATTTCAGAGAATTTCAAAAGCATTTGAGGGTGATTTTGGAGAGCATTGAACATGTTAGAAGCAATTTAGGAAGATTTAGGAAAGCAAATTAAATTCAGGAACAATCTGTGTAAGATTGGGTTTTTAGGGTGTGGGAAATGAAGGCTCCTCGATGAAACCTGACTTCTCCGGATGATCCCAAATGATTTAAGAAGCAAACAAATAGGCATCAGAAAGCTATGGGAATCCTATACAAGGTGGAAACATTTGATTTTCTCCAAGGCTCAAGGACTTCCTGAGGTATTTCAAAACTCTGCAATTGTCCCTTTAAGTTCAAAATAAGATTAGTCCTAAATTTTCAGTTTAATGCAGAATTGGATTTAGGGAATGCTTCCATTGGTCTTAAAATGTCATTTGGAGTCAAAATCATATAAGATTTGACCTCAAATCATTTCCCTAAGCCTCCGTGGTGAAAAAAGCAAGTTCGGTGTCCAAATTTGGACATTCGAGGCAAAACTAGCTTTCTCATAATGACAATGTCACACTTTGGACATTCTTGCGTCTTATCTTTCCCCCAAGGGACAAGGGGAACACCAAAGTGCAAACTCAACCTCCTCCCCAAGTCACACTTCGGCTCCCCAAGTGTCCCATGTGTCCCCTTTGCCCCCCATTGTGCAAGGGGGACACCGATGTGCGACCTCCCTCCTTCTCCCAGGTTGCACTTTGGTGTCCACTTGTCCCCTCTATCCCCCAAGGGACAAGGAGGACACAAAAGTGTGACATCCCCCTCCTTTGCAAGTTTTGCTAACTTCGGTTAGCTAACCAAAGTCCTAGGCAAGTAAAAAAACTCACAGACGGGTAAAGGAAAAGACATGAACATTTCAATTTTCCTCTCCCAAGCACTTAGCCATATTTTCCGAATGCAAGGTGTTGTTGAAACCTATCCGATCTCCATTAATGGTTGACATGCCACAATAACAAAATGACAAGTTGCTTTATTGATTCTACGGAGATCTGGCGGGTGAAATCATCTCAAACTTGGAGCGAAGGTTTCTCAAAAAATCTACTTTCATTCGAGCTATTTTTTGTATGATGAGGTGTTTGAATTTTTGAGATATGAAGGACCGAGTTTTCTCTCAATATTCTTCCCTCCTTGATGAAATTCTCATTTTCCTGTTGATCCAGACGAGGGAATCATATGAAAATAGGAGCAGGGAATCTTGGAGCAAAATCCAAACTTTCAAGACCATTTCCACCACAACCCGACTCCTATAAGTGCCACTTCTAAAAATAGCAGGTGTTCATGACTAGGCATGTCTAAAAATAGTAAGTTTCCAAACATAGCGAAACCTCAACATTCTTGACACTTCAAACAAGCAAGAAGCATTAAAAGGTGAAAACTATGAAAACTTTTGCTAAAATTTACAGTCCCACTAGGACTTGCTATAAATAGTAAGCCTTGGAATTGAGCCTAGAAAATTGTGACAACGCCCATTTTGTTTAGCTTGTTACTTTTTGCCATCACCGTGAGGACGAGAAGATGACTTGTGGTTTGAAAAAGAAAGAAAATCTCTGCAGGCTCTCACAACATCAGTTTAGAGGTGGTCTTTGCAGGGCACAATTTGATGCAAGATGACGATTGGTTCAACTCATCCCAATTGTGGCATAATAGGGTCATCCAATATGAGTCACATTGTGACAAGGAGTAGATCAAAGTGTCAGTATGTGTTGAAGATGGTCACTTGAATAGTGGCATAAATCAAGAACATCATGAGGTATGTAAATGATCATAAGGATTAAGAATTCCGTTCAACTCTAAGACATCAAGGGAATTATCATCATGGGCATTATGAGAGGAGCTCATTGTGAGTGATAGTGGTAGTCTTCTCAAGATCACAATCAATGCTTACCTCGCAACACTTGATCCATGCTTGCTAATGTCCTCACACCTCACAAGTCAGGGAGGTAACATTCACAAGTGTTTCAGTAAAGTGTGGAGGTCACGGAAATGATTCTTAAACATCTCTTCAAGTTCCATTCAAGAATCAATCCACCTATCTGGTGAAGGAAATCCATTCCCATGAGCAACAATTGAAGCAAAAAGGTGTTCATATATTGTAAATAGGTTTCCACTCATATGACATCTTGGTTAGGAAAGTGAATTGAAAAGAGATCATCATGTTCAAAGGTGAAATGAGAAGCTCATGTGATAAGTTAAGGATCATCATATCTAGACTCTGCCATTGTGTCTAAATATCTTCAAGGAACGAGTCAAAATGAGCTAGTCAAGCCACTGAAATACTCGGGACCATCATATGTGAAGAATCAAAGAGTCGTGTATTCCCTGGAGAGGCATATGAGTAGGAAAGTGAGGATTCTGGAACCAGAAAGGGCAAGGGGGTAATATTCATTTAGAGCACCCTGTTTGTAAGAATGTGAAACCATCTCAATTTCACCTAATTCAATTCACATAGTAGTGTACCTAAGCACTCATTCATCACCAAGGAGTGTGATCACACTTCAAAGGAAGAAGCCCGTGTAATCACCTCATTTCAGTTCAATGAATGGCCACAAGGAAGGAATCTCATTCAAGGAGCAATTCTCTATCTATAAAGCGAGGATCCATTTCAATAAGTGAAGACATGCTTTAAAGGGTTTGAGCATCATATAATTGGTTTTGGTTCACAAAAGTGGATTGTGGAAGGCCTAGAGAAGTAAGAAAGTGATCCTCACTCCTGCTGTGTGATTAGAAGAGATGATCATGTTCCCACCACAATGCAGATCTCACAATTTTTTTTATAGAAAACTTATGCGATGCTCTGAAACATTCCCATGTCTCACAAAAAAAGAGATTATGATGACCATGCTTCAAATTGTAGACACAAAATCATGCACTTTGGGTAACTATTTAGTCATGATTACATACCACTATTCATATGATTCCTAAGTAAGAAAAGTACTAATTAACCCATGTCTTTGACCACCTTTCTTTGCTTTCTGTTGCCTTGCACCCTTACTTGCTTAGTCTACCTTTTTATACCTCGACAATTATCATCCTTGACACCGGTGCCCAACCAGGATGCTAACGCAAGGCGCCCTCGTCCCCTCTAGGGGCCCTTGACCTCAATATACTTCGTTGACACTTTTCAGGTCCTTTCTAGCCATTTGAGCATCTTATTTTTTTGGCAGTCGGCCTTTTTGGGGTTAATTACGAAAGTCAAACAAGGGAATCATATAAATATAAAGTTATGTGATCATAATAAAGGACCAAACACTAAGCATTAGCTATCACCACCTAATGTCACATCCATCAATAATCTAACTCCATTGCATACATCTAGCACCATCCAAGGGACACAAGGTATGGTTATTTTGCATACACTTCATAAGAGGGAAGTTCATTCTATTCCATTCACACATCTATTACATTTCTTTACATCTAGTTACTTTGCTCATTATCAAGTGCGACACGCACAAGAGCCACCTAGGGCATGATTCCACACACACACATGACACTACATTGGGTCTGAGATGTAGTGCAGTGCTCATTTGTAAGATCACCATTGTGACAGCTGAGGACATTCCGACCCCTCATTATGTATCTTTACTTTTTTAGAATTTGATGTCTCTTTAAGGGGTTTTCAGGTCATTAGTTCATTGCAGGTTTCCAGCGACTTCGACGATCATTGTGTGACCTCATAGCGACTAAATGCAAACACCTCCCGACCACTCAGAGGAGATTTTATGAGCATTTTCGTAGACATAAGCACCCAAAAACAGGTCTAGAGCGCTCGTAGGTGCCCTTATCCCTCTATAGGCGCCTCAGTCCAAGCAGATCGTTAGCTCGCACACTTTTCTGAGGCTCTGTGTAACGTTTCTCCCTCTATGTTCATATGGTTAACACTTCGACACAATCCAAGAATAATTGCAAAATAACTAAGTCGTCTTACCTCTTCTTTACACTTAGGGTTTAAGATATTTTGGCTTGGTTTGCTTGGGTTAATTTTTGTATTTAATTGATTATTCATTTACTGTTACAACACCAATCAGATTAGGCAATATTTCCATATTTAGCTTAATCATTTTGGTGAACCCACGTTCGAATACTCTTGGATCCTTCTTTTTCTTCCATCTTTTCTCATAAGGTCTCTCAAGTCTCTTTACTTCAATTGCTTCAACTGCACCCATCTTGTAAAGATGCTCTCCACAAAAACCTAGACACTATGTATCTTCCTATCAACATGTTTCCTACTCAAGTCAATGCTATCTTTGACCATATTTCCGATGACTCTCTTGGTTCCAATTCCAATCAATCTATTTGTAAATCCATTAAAGCTCTTCATTCTTTATTTTAAGATAAATTTCAAGCTATGGAATCCATGATTACATCTCTTAAATTTGAAATCCAACATCTTAAGGACACTTCTCAAGCTCACACTAGTTCTTCTTCGCATCCTCATTCTATGTCTTTTACATGTGCTCATATTTGTGAACCTTAAGTCTTACCATTACCGGAACCTCTCAAGTTTAACCTCAATGATAAACAACAAGATATTCTTTCGTAGCTCATAACTCATCAATTAATCAACTTGCCATCTACTCATTATTATCCTTCTTATCGTCTAGCACAATATCAAGGTCTTCCATATTGCAAGTATCATCGAATCAATGGACATAATGACAATGATTTTTTATGCTTTACAATGAAGTATCAAGCACTTTGAGTGTCAAGGTTTTATCTCATTCAGTGCACTACATTATGTTACATGGTCCTCTCCACTTGTTACATCTCAATGGGTTCCTAAATCTAATTCATCCACATCTAATGAACATCATGTCATCACTTCTAATGCTTCTTCTTCTTCTATCATTCAAGCATTACCTATGCAATTTACTCAAACTAAGCAACCACCTCTCAAAATTAGTCTCACTCTGCCTCCTCTCAAACCATCTACAATGATATCAAGTCAACCTAAGCAACCTCCCCTAAAAATCAGTTCAACACCTCCTCCTCTCAAGTGTTATACCACATCATCAAGTCAAATGATGCAACCACCCCTCAAAATCATTCCACCTTCTTCTCTTATCAAGTCTTCTGCAACATCATCAATCCCACATAAGCTCTAACCAATCACTTTTGTCAAAGAAAATACTCCTACTGATGGCCAAGACACATTTCAAATTCTGCCACTATTGCATGATCATGTTGTTACTTCGTCCTACCCTTGTGTTGGCCCTTTCTCTTATCACGACACAAAAAATGCTATCCCATAATGGAATGTCACCTCTCGTGTCACCACGTAGATCTCCATCATTGGCATACTTGGGGGGCATTGTACTTATTCTCCCCCTTCTAGCACTATCAATTGTTTCTAGCATGTCTTATCACACTTAACGCTCTGCGTTTCATGATTCATCTTTCTTAGCACTTTTAAACCCTTTGATACACACATTGTATCATCATTTCCCAATGATGCACTCTCATGCTTTGGTTCACAGTTTACTGTTGAGGGCATCTTATACACATGAACCTCACACTCTACACACTATACACACTACACACTCTTACACACTTGCCCATATCACACATTTTACACTTAATACACTTATAACACATCTCTCTAGCGTTTCTTAGTCACACTACAAATTACACATCTCACACAACACAAGCTATACACACATGACATCTTCCTCTCACAACTTCTATCACACACTAGGTGCATTAATTACTATACACATTCACGCTACATATTTCTTACATCTACCTCTGTCCGATGCGGTCATTACCCTATAACACACTCTAGTTCCGCGGTTCATACTCTACTGCCAAGGGTTACATCTAAAATGAACCCCACCACACTCACTCACTCATACATTCTCTACACTATATGCTTTATCGATCATATCTTTCTAGCGCACACATTCAGACCGATGAAACACTCTTGCTATACAGTTCATTCTTGGCTGCTGAGGGGGAATATATAAATGAACATCATCTCATGAATACACATCCACTCGAGGGGAACTCTGCTCTTACCATTCACTTTGCATTTCATTCCATCTCATCCACAATATACTACATATTTTGGTCACATTTATTCTTGTGTACATTTACTAGTTACATGTACATTTTTTACACATGCTAGATAGATATCTTGTATGTCATTATCATTATCATACACACATGCACATTGTTGGCTACATTTTCTACATAGCACAAAACCTAGGCAGTAATGAGATAAATCTCCCTCATTTAACCAGTGAGGCTTCCGTGTCAGATTTGTCAATAAAAATGTGTTATTATCTATCAGGGGTTTTACTTTAACCACTTAGTTCATGAACCATAACTAAGAAGTTCTGCAGCAAGTAAGTAGTTGTTCAAGAAAGGAAGTATTTTATAGAAGAAGGAAGTAAAGGAAATACAAAGAAGAAATGGGGAAGATGTGCATCCCAATTAGTAGATAGCAGAGCTAATTGCATGCACATAGAAGAGACTTAATAGATATGAACACACAAAATTATAAAACAAAGGCAGCTCTAGATCCAAATCTAAAATAACACAAAGTTTATTAAGAGATCTAAGATTAAAAGCAAGAAACAATAGTACACCGTGACACAAAGTTCTCTAGAAACCTGCTCCTTTGTATTCCTTTGCTCCAAGTTGCTCTCAGGGGTTCAGCACAAAGTCTAGAACACAAGATTGCTGCTTACAAATTCTGATCATTAACCCAAAGGTTCTTCTCCTACTTATAGAATGTAGGAGGGAAAGTACAAATGGGAAGTCTAACTGAACTGAAACATAAACAACAAGTAAAGATGACATTTGGCAATCATCCTCCACTAACTTCTCCTTAAGTGACACATGTATCACTTAACTAATAGAATGGTTCCATATGACTTTAAGTAATGGTTGTAAAACCAATAACTTAAAGTTTTACAATTTCATCCGGGAACATAGAAAGTAGAAGAAGAAAGAATAGAAGAAGTCATGCCAGCTATAATGTTTATGTCTTCTTCTTGTTCTGATATCGGATATACTTGTCGAACATGTAATTCAACATCCTTCCATCTGTTTTAGCCACTGCTTCTTTCTCTGTCCTGAACTGCAGCAACCCTTCATTCAACACTTTGATGCATGCTTCTACATCTTCCAAGCTCGGCCCAAACCTTGCAATGTCCACCTGCAGCGCCACCAGTCTACTGATAGAATTCATCGTGAAAGGCTTGGTAGCTTTATCAATTCTCTTTTGTACCATCAGAAGAGAACCTTCCAGGGAATTAGGCACCTTAGTTGAGACGATCTGCACATATGAAGTAACATTCCCATCCACTCTCTCCTCAGTGAAAGAAATGATACTGTCTGGTAAGTCTGATGTCCTACTCTCAAGTTCCTGCATCCTCTTCAGCAAAACTCTACAGATTTCCAAATGGAAAGATACTACAAATTCTAGCTGCTTCCCCTTCTCGACTGATCCGTCTGGTATAATCTGTTCTGCAATCAATACATCTCCCAATAGCTTATTGATCTCAGCCAAAATACTTAGGTTACTCTCTGCAACTATATTTATGCCTTCTATGTTCACCATCAGTTGCTTTAGCTGATTTGTTGCATCATCCATAACCTTTAGGTGGGCTAGCACTTCTCCAAGTTGTACAGAAGCTTGACGAATAATCAAATCCTTCCATTCGTCAATAGTTTTTACTTGGTTGCTTACATCCTCCATTTCCTACATAAGATGATCACTCACCTGCTCTGAAATGGGCTAAATGGAAGGTTTAGCAACCTTGGCTATGATCTCACATAATTGAATTAATAGTTTCTGCAGCTCTTCTTTCTCCGCCTTTTCACTTTCAAGCCTAAGGAATAAAGCATCCATCAATGTCTGCGTGTCCTGCTTCAATCCTTCAGTGGTGGCTTAACCGAGGGGTACTTTGGTTACTGTCACATCTTCTGCCGTGAGCTCCTCCTCTATCTTTCCTTCTGCCGGAATTGATATCTCAGCAAACTTCTCTCCCGAATCCTCGATGATCAACCTAGAAGTTGCTTTGGCAAATTTAGGCCTTCTATCTCTTCCACCTAGATTCTGGAGTAGCTGCAAGTTGTGCTCCTCTAAGTTCATCTCCATTCTCACTTTTAGAACCAACTGCGAAGCCAACCATTCTGAGAAGTTACTTCTCAGAGAATGAGGAGTTGCTGAGTGAACTACCATCTCCCGCATTGCATCCTCTCCATCAGAAAGTGCCACAGTGTTATGGCTGCCATCTTCTGAATCATCCAAGGACAAAGCCCTTTCGAATTCCGCCATCTGCAGCTTCAACGTATCCTCTGGAACAGGGGCTAAACGAAGTGGCTTGAGGGGAGAAGATGAATGTCACTGGATTCAGTAGAGGCATGGAAGCATTCCTTGTTGTGGTGCGATAGTTAGTGAAGTACTAGGTACTGGAGAAACCATAACTAAAGTCATGGTCATAGAAGTGATCCTCTCTTTTGATTAAGATATTCTATGCACTTTCAACTTCTTGGCTTTCTTGCTGCTTTCTCCTCCGTGCTTCCACTTGAGGGAATCTCTTGCACCGAAGTTGCCCATGACTTGATTCATCAATGTTTCATCAAGGCAATATCCATTTATCAACAACTAGTTTGAAGTATTCACCAACACAACTCCTAACCTTTCTTCAATTGTGTTACAACCTCCTACGTTATTCTGCAGTATGGCTTTATCTCCTCCCATTTGATGGTAAGTGTCAAGTACTACATTCCCATCATCTTTAAGATCTGCTAGGTACTCGATAGCATGCTAAATCCAAAGTTCAAACTACTTGCTCCTTGCTGATAATGCCTGCTGAACTCATCATTTACTCCATTTATGAATGCTAACCTCGTACTCACTTTTGCACTTCCTATCAACTCCATAAAATCTATCTTCGGATACCTGAAGGTTCTCTACATGTGTGAAATTTGCAAATTGTAGAATGTACAGCTTCCCACGCTTCCTTGCTTACCCTGGTAGTCTTTGTCTAGCTCAAATGAATGAAGAATTCATTGTTGACCACTTAAATCTTTCAAGAAACAATAATTTGAACTCACCACACCACATCTATCCAGCTTGGAAAAGATGCCTTGTGAAGCTACAACATACACCAAGTAGGAAGTCATTTTGAAGCTGAAAGTACGCTTCACGTTCCGGAGTTGCTCACCAATGTTGTTGCTAATAATTTTTGACCAATTGATTATGGAATCAACCTTGTTGACTTCAATGGTCCTGATGAAAGCATACATCCATGTACGAAAAGTGTAAGCATTCGCCTCGCCATTCATCCTGCATAGCAATTTGACAACATCATCTACCTTCTCCACCAAATTGGACCTTGGAAGAGTTCTCGGGAAATTTGAAGGAGATCTAGGCTTCTTCATGTATCGGCTATTCATTATGCTCACACAATCAGCTCTATGCTTCTCCCACCTACTGCCGGCATCCTGAAGACTAATGGAAGTCACCACCTTTCGCACTGGAATATTCAAACAATAATTGATGAACTATGCATCCAAACGAATTATTGTCTTTCCCGTAGCATCACGCACTAATCTGGATGAAGGATGGTAAGATCTAGCGCACTCCATAACAAACTCTGGCAACTGGGCTGTACATGGAAAGGTTGCAGCTCGGATAATTCCACTGCTTTTAACCACACGCATGAGTGAAGTCTTTCCCGCTCTGGATCTATCAATCAAATCGGAAAGAGGTTCCAGGCATAGATCTGTGTCTCCTATGTCTGCAAGTTTGGAAGCGATGCATGACTTCATCGTGATTTCTTTTTCATCTCTCTTCGCCATGGCTTTGTCTATCTTTGTCTGAATAATTCTTTTTCTTCTTACTTGGCCGGATTTCTTCAAAATTGGTGCAGATCTGGACAATTCTTCAGATTCGGAGGATATATGCAATGTATTGGACATTGATAAAAGCTCCTTTTCTTTTGTAAAGCACTTGTAATGAATTCCTGTAATTTATTCAGACAAAAATGGCCACCGGAGCATGAATAGTGAATTTTAATTGTAAAAATCTGCACTTTTCAAGTCTGCTGCCCCAAAAATTGGTGTTTAATTTGCACATAAAGAGAGCATGAATCCTTTCAACAACACCTGAGCACCTGTAACACCTATGCAAACTAATTATGCAGACAAAGATCCACCTCCTTCAAAGCATGCGCCAAATCTGGAAGCTTTTAGCCTTGTTGCCACCTTGCCTGAGCAAAATCCTTTTTCAAATGGGGGCGCACTTTTCCTCTTGGCTGCAATTCTTTACCTGTGAATTAAATAATTCACCCATATGGCTGCCCATGCTTATATAACCTTCACAATTCTATAATTAATAATTGCCCTAACAATTAAAGGCAATTAATTAATTAAAAATCATGCTCTTCTCTTTAAAAATAGCATGTTTAAGGGCAACCATTCAATAAATTAAATTAATCCATTTTAATCTTTCACACTTCACTTCACTTAAGCTTCATAGTGTGCTTTGACTATAGCCACTGAAAATAGAAATTAATTTAATGATTTAATGCCTTAAAAATCATTAAATATCTCCAAATGGGGCGCACTTTTTGAAAGGAAGGGGGCAACCATTAAATAAATTTAATTTAATGCATTTAATCCATTTCTTTTATTCCCCTTTTGACTTGTTGACTTCTTCCAAGCTTGGGCGCACTTTTTAGAAGAATAGATTAATTAAAATAATCACTTAAAGCTGCCATCATCTCACCAAAGGGGGCGCACTTTTTTGCACAATATAATTCTATTTAAAGAATTTTTCACAATGAGATTTTTTACCCTGCAAGACAGGCACCAAAATCCCATGGTCCACTTAAATGATTTGACTTTGATAATGTGATTATTTACCCTGCAAGGCAGGCACTAAAATCCCATGATTTCACTTAAGTCACTTTCCTTTTATTTTATCATGGGAATTTTTACCCTGCAAGGCAGGCAATAAATTCCCGTCTGCCTCCAACCTCTAACTTTTCCACTGCAGCTTAAGTGAATTTTATATCATGGAAAAAAGTACCCTGCTGGGTAGGTATAAAATTCCCACCTTGCCTGCTGCTTGTATTTTTCCCATTGTAGCTTAAATCCTTTGTTTTCCAAAAATGCGCCCAACCCCGTAGGGGCTTTTCTGTGCACGACTTCGTTTTTTCCCAGTGATCCAGACCTCCGATGGCGACTTCCTCCGGGCATAACATGCGTATATGTTTTCCAGCTGCTCCAGGCCAAAAATCGGGCTTACCCGGCAAAGGAATTGTTCTAGAGAAATTTCACAGAAAACAAAACGGGACAACACAAAAACACGAAAAATTGCCAAAAGTTACAAATAAAGCCCAAAACTTATTCCAAGTTAAAACCCTTCTGGTACATAAGAGTAATGACATATTCGATCATAACAGAGTTAAAATGGAGCGCAAATAGCCTCATACGGGGCTCAAAATAATTAAATACAAATTTCCCACAGACAAATCCCGACGACAGAATATAACAATTTTGGGCATCTGGGTATTTGGCAAAAAAGGCTAATATGGCTCTTTGGGAATATCTTGACGCAATACAAGAACTTTCAGGCAATAAAAACACAAAACGACCCATTATTTTAAAAGTACGAAAAAAATTCGGATAGGGTAGTCGCAGATTTCAGGATGAAATCTGGGTGACACCAGTCGGCTCCGTCTGTGGACATCTTTTTCTCTGTCAGAATGACAAAGGGAAAAGATGAGATCCCAGCATCTCTTGTTTCGTATCTTGTCCTTATCCATTGGGCACAGGGTCAAGCAAACAAACACAACACAACATGAAAACAAAAACAAAACAAGGAAAAACAAACAAAGTTTTATTTATGTACATACAAGTTTTACCCTGCTTCTCATGTCCAGAACAACTTCAAGTGTTGCCCATTGAAAGGCAATGGTAATTCAACTCCATCATGATGAGCAAGAATGAAGCTATCTGCTCCGGTGATCCTCTTGATCACAAAAGGCCCTTTCCATAGTGAATCAAACTTTCCATGCATGCCTTTTGCTTCTCTTCTTTTGTCCCATAAAAAGACCCAGTCATTGACTTCAAACCTTCTTTCCCTGGCCTTTTTGTCGAAGATGATTTTCACCTTCCTTTGATGCTCTGTCAACCTATCTGCAACTTGAGTTTGTACTTCCCTCAATTCAGTCAGGTACATAATTCTTTTATCAATAGCATCTGTGAATGTGGAATCCTCCAGGGCCTTAGAAAGTTGCAGGGCAGGCAGTTCCAAGGTAAGAGGCAGCTCTGTGTCTCTACCATATAACAGCTGAAATGGGGACATGCCTATCGCCCTCTTTGGTGTGATTCTATCAGCCCATAATGCATCAAACAACTTTTTATGCCAAGTCCTTTGATTTTCCGTTACTAGCTTGCGCACGATAGTTACCAAGTTTTTATTACTAGATTCAACTTGACCATTCCCTTGTGGATAGTAGTTTGAGGAATGAACCAGCTGAATCCCATAAGTGTAGCAGAATTCCACCAGCTCCTCAGAAGAAAGATTCGGAGCGTTGTCTGCTACAATTTTGCTGGGCACGCCAAACCTGACAATAATATTTTCTTTTATAAAATTGCACACCTCGGCGGAAGTGGCATTCTTCACAGGAATAACTTCTACCCACTTACTGAAATAATCAGTAGCTGTTAGAATGTAATGGTGGCCGGCACTAGAAGCCGGGTTAAGCATTCCAATAAAATCCATTCCCCACTGTTGGAAAGGTTCTTCAATCACAATGGGTTTTAGAGGTAATGCAGGCAATTTCACACGCCCAACAAAATGTTGGCATGCTTAACACTTAGCTACCCAATCTGCAGTATCTTGAAAAAGGGTGGGCCAGTAATACCTTGCTCTGAGGATCTTGTGTGCAGTGACTTGGGCTGAGAAATGACCACCGCAAGCCATGTCATGAAACTATTTTAGTAGCTGATCCTGTTGAGCTTTATTCACGCATCTGAGAAATACGCCATCAATTCCCCTCTTGTACAAACCATTATCCCAAAGAACAAAATCTTTGGATTTTAGTTTGATGGTTCATTTCTCTTTTCTGGAAAGTTGATCTGGGCATTCTCCATACGTCAGAAAGTAAGCAATGTTACTATACCACTCCTCTACCAGATCTATAAAAAGTACTGCAGGTAAATCTCCATCTATCTCATCTTGATCCACTTCTGGCACTGATGTTTTCATCTCCATCATTAATTCACACAGACCTCTTCCTCGAACCAGCTTTGTTGGTTTAATATCCAGGTCATATTCTTGAACCTTTGTCACCCATGTGCGTCTCAATAATCCTAACTCTTGTTGAGTAAGGATTTATTTAACTATAGTATCTGGAACCAAAACCACAGTGTGCGAGGAAAGAATATAACACCTGAATGCTTTACATGCCTTCACCACTGCATATGCGTGCTTTTCCATGGGAGTATATTTCAACTCATAGGCTTTAAGGGGCGTGCTCATGAAAGCAATAGGAGCTTCTACGTCCTCTTGATTTTTCTGCATCAGTATTGCTGACATGGTGTGTTCGGAGGAATAACAGTAAAGAATAAATTCTTTACTGAAGTCGGGTGAAACCAAGACTGGAGCTTTCGACAGGGCCTCTTTAATTTTCTCGAAAGCTTCCTTCCCTTCGCCGCTCCATTTAAAATCTTGTGTCTTCTTCATCATATTCGAAATATGACGGGTTAGCTCAGCAAAGTCAGGAATGAATCTCCTGAGAAAATTAACTTTTCCAAAGAAAGAGTGAACTCCTTTTTTGGATGTGGGCAAAGGCAATGTCTAAATGGATTTGACACGCTCTGGATCTATCTTTGTTCTTTCTTTGGAAACAATGTGCCGTAGTAGTTTTCCTTCGGTTACGGTAAAGATAGATTTCTTCGGATTCAAAGAAATACCATGCTTATGGCATTGTATGAAAACCTCTTCCAAGTTTGAAATGTGTGTGCTTCTATCTTTGGAAAAGACTGTCAGATCATCCAGGTACACAACTATGCTTATATCTTTGAGATGAGCAAAGGCTAGATCCATAGCTCTTTGAAATGTAGCACCAACATTAATCAGGCCGAACGTCATTTTCTGGTAAGCAAAGGTTCCCCAAGGTGTGATGAACGTCGTTTTGTATTGATCTTCCTCGGCCACCTTGACTTGATTATAGCCTGAAAAGCCATCAAGCATGGAAAGCATCTCAGATCCAGTGACCACCTGCAGAGTGTGATCCATGATGGGGATGGGGTAGTTGTCTTTCAGTGAAGCTTGATTAAGGTTGCGGAAATCCACGCACAGCCTAATCTCGCCGCTCTTCTTTCTTACAGGGACTATGTTGGCCAACCATTCAGAATGATGTATGGGATAGATAATATTTGCATCTAACAACTTCTAGATTTCTGTAAAGATGGTTCCCGAAATGGTAGGGTTGTGCTGCCGCAAATTCTGCTTGAAAGGCTTCTGTTCTAGTTTAAGTGGGATGTAGTGTTGAACTTCCGTAGGCTGATATGTTTTCAGATCCTGGTAAGACCAGGAAAAAACATCCATGTATTTCTTAAGAAGCTTAGTAAAAGCTTCTCTTTCGGCCTCTGAACAACACTTACCCAGATTTACTAATTTGGGATCATTGCTGGCTCCCAAATTTAGTAATTGTGTGTCGGAGGAAGAACCTTCCCCACTTTCTTCATTTTTCTTAAGCATCTGATCATGCTTATCAAACATTTCCTCAAGAGATACCAAGCCTTTGGGAATTTTATTTCCCTTTAGCTAGATAATCTCCTGACTTCTCGAGGCATCTGCATCTATTTCTCCCATAATAGTCTTCCTAGGAGGTGAATTACTTCCCTCATAGTAGATCTCTTCAAAGTTGTCCTTCTGTTGGAGAAACACAGCAATCTGCGTGTCATCGTTGAAAACCTGCCATTGTTGGACGTTGTTAGGAACCTTTGGGCGGAAAACCATCTCCACTTTGTAGTCTCACTGTCTAAAGAATGCGGGAGGCTGATATGGATTCAACAAGGCTGCAGTCACTGCAAGCAAATCAGCTCTTGAATTTTGTTCTCTTTGAATGTAAGCTACCGAGAAAGCTGAAAAATACGGGATAGCAGAGTATACCTGATCTCTATAGTGCCGCAGTTTGTTCTTTTTGACTTGGTAGAGACCTCTTATCTAGTTAACGATCAACTCAACATCTCCCTTTGCGTGTAATAATTTGATTCCCATTGTTCTTGCCTGCTCCATGCCTAACAACAACGCTTCATACTCAGCTGTATTGTTAGTATTTTCGAAGATCAATTTGAAAGAGTGTGCATGCACCTTCCCTTCAGGAGAGATAATAACAACACCTGCACCTGATCCAAATGAACAATAGCTGCCATCAAATTCCAGAGTCCAAATCTTGTTGTCAAGTTGATGCGGCTCTTGAATCACAGGTTGAACATCTTCTTTATCCATTTCTAGATAATGGACTCCACGATCTGATTCCTAAAACCAGATTTGATATCTGGGATCCTCCGAATTTGATACCGTGTACTTAGATTTCTTCTCAGGTTCCAGCTTCTGATTTACTCCTTTGATTGGTATGTGCGCACAAGACCAATCCATCTTGACTTCTCCACCCAGCTCTTTGCAGAAATTTCTACTCAAAAGCATGCCATAAGAGACTGGAATGTCTGCTACAAGGATAGTCATTTTCAGTCTTTTGTTTGGAAAAGAGGCAAGCACTGCCTGTGCATCTTTGATTTTCCCCACAAGAGGGACTTTCCTTTCCATTGAATAACATCTTCCGATGGTTTTCATCAATGTGAGACCCAAGGCATCAACAACTTTTTTAGGCATGACATTGTCAGAAGCTCCAGAGTCCAAAATGCAATTGCTTAGTTTGTGTCCGTTGATGAGAAAAGACACATAGAATGGCTCGATCCTTTCTGATGTAGCAGGGGAAGAAGTGGAAGGAGAAGAACTTGCAGCCACATTATTTGAAGGGGGAGTATTCTTTGGGCTTGACAAGATACCCCGTGAAGTATTATTTGTTGGGCTGGGACCATTACTTTGCACATATTTGACCAATCTATTCAGCTGATCAGGAAATGCTCTCAAATACTCAACTTCTGACATTTGGACCTTGTTCCTCTTGATGTGATCAATTATGTCAAAATCTTGACTTGCTTCAGTAGGATGTGCATTGGCTCTTTGCTGCAAATTGAAAGAATTTGAATATTTATCCTTAGGCGCTAATGAAGAAGGAAGAGTGCTACCTCTTTTCAAGATAGTAACATCCAGGCCAGGATCTTCTCTTTCTCTTCGGCCGCTTGTGGATGCTTCGGCATTTTGGCGCATTTGAGACCTTGTAAACACCACAAAAGTGTGACCATCGAAATCTTCAAAAGATTCATGATAGCCATCATCAGATTCGTAGTCCAGGTAACCAATATTGGAGTCACCAGCGGGATCTATAAAGTCTTCATCATCAAATGATTCATCAATGCCGAGATCCTCTTCATTAGTTTCCAAGTTATTCCTTGGAGCAGTTTCTATTGCTAGCCGTTGTGGTGCAACAACAAGTCTATTTGGGTTTTGATTTTGATTTTGACCATTAAAGGTCTGGGTAGGAGCTATTCTTAAGGGGGTTGCATTCCCTGCTTGAGAAATCTGCTTCTTGATCTACAACATGTCATTAGCCAATTTCTGCAACAAAGGATTTGAAGTACTAGAAGAAGTGCCATCACCCTTGTGAGATGGCTGTTTGAGTTTCCCAGCCATGATCAAGTCATCCTCAACTTCCATGGCAGAATTTTGTGCTTCAAGTAGGTTTACAAGTCTTGCCCTTCTCAACTGATATCCAACTTCGGGCAATAGAGTGTTTATAAAAAACGTCTTTTGATTTTCGTCGCTCAATGAGGCAGAAGTAGGGATTTTATATAAAATCCTTTGGAACCTTGCAATAAAGTCCCGCATGTTCTTGCTTGGCTCTTTCTTCAACTACGTTAGTTGGGTGATCAACGTCCTAGCATCCTCTGCAGGCTTGAATCTTTTCAGAAATTGCTCACGCATAGTCGCCCAGTTGGTTATGGTGCCAGGAGCTAGCTGATAGAACCATTCTCCAGCCAGGTTGTGAAGAGTCTCTATGAAGAGTTTGACAGATACATCTTCATGTTTGGCTGCAAGCACTCCACAGGATATGAAAAACGCAGCCAAGTGGTCATCTAGATTCTGCTTGCCATCTCCAAAGAATTTTGGAAAATTATTTCTCGCCCCTTTAGGTAGATCATGCATAGGAGTCAGATTCAAAGGTCCAAAGGCTGCACCCCATGGAACGGGTGCTGCAGGGGCAAGCGGCTGATTTTGCATCATGAAAGGAGCATGTATTCTTCGAGAGTAGACTTGATGAATAATTCCAGTAGCAGGAATATGTTGAAGATGATCCGGATCTAGATGAGTTTGTACTCTTCTTCCTGGTGAAAGACTAGATCTATGGCTTCTAACTTGAGGCCTGTGATTAAAATTGAACTACTCCTGCAATATGTAGAAATGATCAATCCTTCCGTGCACCTTCACAAATCGGGTGAATGGACGTTCAGCCAGGTTGAGAGTAAAATGGGAAAACACTCAGATTTGCAACATATAAGCTTTGATCTGCAAAAAGAGCTGTTCCCCAGCGGAGTTGCCAAAAACTGTTGGCTAGATTTTTTGCATAGCACAAAACCTAGGCAGTCATGAGATAAATGCCCCTCATTTAACCAGTGAGGCTCCCGTGTCAGATTTATCAATAAAAATGTGTTATTATCTATTAGGGGTTTTACTTTAACCACTTAGTTCATGAACCATAACTAAGAAGTTCTGCAACAAGTAAGCAGCTATTCAAGAAAGGAAGTATTTATAGAAGAAGGAAGTAAAGGAAATATAGAGAAGAAATGGGGAAGATGTGCATCCCAATTAGTAGATGGCAGAACTAATTACATGCACATAGAAGAGACTTAATAGATATGAACAAACATAATTATAAAACAAAGGCAACTCTAGATCTAGATCTAAAATAACACAAAGTTTATTAAGAGATCTAAGATTAAAATCAAGAAACACAGTACACTGTGACACAAAGTTCTCCGGAAACCTGCTCCTTTGTATTCCTTTGCTCCAAGTTGCTCTCAGGGGTTCAACACAAAGTCTAGAACACAAGATTGTTGCTTACAAATTCTGATCATTAACCCAGAGGTTCTTCTCCTACTTATAGAATGTAGGAGGGAAAGTACAAATGGGAAGTCTAACTGAACTGAAACATAAACAACAAGTAAAGCTGACATTTGGCAATCATCCTCCACTAACTTCTCCTTAAGTGACACATGTATCACTTAACTAATAGAATGGTTCCATATGACTTTAAGTAATGGTTGTAAAACCAATAACTTAAAGTTTTACAATTTCATCTGGGAACATAGAAAGTAGAAGAAGAAAGAATAGAAGAAGTCATGCCAGCTGTAATGTTTGTCTTCTTCTTGTTCTGATATTGGATATACTTGTCGAACATGTAATTCAACATCCTTCCATCTGTTTTAGCCACTGCTTCTTTCTCTGTCCTGAACTGCAGCAACCCTTCATTCAACACTTTGATGCACACTTCCACATCTTCCAAGCTTGGCCCAAACCTTGCAATGTCCGCCTGCAACGCCACCAGTCTACTGCTAGAATTCATCGTGAAAGGCTTGGTAGCTTTATCAATTCTCTTTTGTACCATCAGAAGAGAACCTTCCAGGGAATTAGGCACCTTAGTTGAGACGATCCGCACATATGAAGTAACATTCCCGTCCACTCTCTCCTCAGTGAAAGAAATGACACTGTCTGGTAAGTCTGATGTCCTACTCTCAAGTGCCTGCATCCTCTTCAGCAAAAATATGTAGATTTCCAAATGGAAAGATACTACAAATTCTAGCTACTTCCCCTTCTTGACTGATCCATCTGGTACAATCTGTTCCGCAATGAATACATCTCCCGACAACTTGTCTCAGCCAAAATACTCAGGTTACTCTCTGCAACTGTATTCATGCCTTCTATGTTCACCATCAGTTGCTTCAGCTGATTTGCTACATCATCCATAACCTTTAGGTAGGCTGACACTTCTTCAAGTTGTACAGAAGCTTGACGAATAATCAAATCCTTCCATTCGTCAATAGATTTTACTTGATTGCTTACATCCTCCATTTCCTGCATAAGATGATGCACTCACCTGCTCTGAAATGGGCTGAATGGAAGGTTTAGCAACCTTGGCTATGATCTCACATAATTGAGATACTTGCTTATGCAGCTCTTCTTTTTCTGCCTTTTCACTGTCAAGCCTAAGGAATAAAGCATCCATCAATGTCTGCATGTCCTTTGCTTCAATCCTTCAGTGGTGGCTTGACCGAGGGGTACTTTGGTTACTGTCACATCTTTTGCCATGAGCTCCTCCTCTATCTTTCCTTCTGCCCGAATTGATATCTCAGCAAACTTCTCTCCCAAATCCTCGATGATCAACCTAGAAGTTGCTTTGGAAACTTTAGGCTTTCTATCTCTTCCACCTAGATTCTGGAGTAGCTATAAGTCGTGCTCCTCTAAGTTTATCTCCATTCTCACTTTTGGAACCAACTGTGAAGCCAACCATTCCAAGAAGTTACTTCTCAGAGAATGAGGAGTTGCTGAGTGAACTACCATCTCCCGCATTGCATCCTCTCCATCAAAAAGTGCCACAGTGTTATGACTTCCATCTTTTGAATCATCCAAGGACAAAGCCCTTTTGAATTCCGGCATCTGCAACTTCAACGTATCCTCTGGAACAGGCGTTGAACGAAGTGGCTGAGGGGAGAAGATGAATGTCGCTAGATTCAGTAGAGGCATGGAAGCATTCTGCTGTGGTGTGATAGTTGGTGAAGTATTGGGTACTGGAGAAACCGAAGCTAAAGTCATGGTCATAGAAGTGATCCTCTCCTTTGATTGAGATATTCTATGCACTTTCAACTTCTCGGCTTTCCTGTTGCTTTCTCCTCTGTGATTTTGCTTGAGGGAATCTCCTACGCCAAAGTTTCCCATGACTTGATTCATCAATGCTTCATCAAGGCAATATCTCTTTGTCAGCAACCAGTTTGAAGTATTCACCAACACAGCTCCCGACCTTTCTTTAATTGTGTTGTAGCCTTCTACGTTATTCTGCAGTATGACTTTATCTCCTCCCATTTGATGGTAAGTGTCAAGTACCACATTCCCATCATCTTTAAGATCCATAGGTACTCACACTAATCCAAAGTTGAACACTTGCTTTGCTGATAGCCTACTGAAATCTCTCTTTCTAACCTTGTACTCACTTTTGCACTTCATCCAAAAATCTTTTAATGAAGGCACATGTGCGTACAGTAAGTTGCGGGTAGCACTTGAAAATGGGGTCCTTAGAAAGAACACCACATCTACCCAGCTTGGAAAAGACGCCTTGTGAAGCTGCAACATACACCAAGTAGGAAATCATTTTAAAGCTGAAATTTTGCTTCACGTTCCGGAGTTGCTCACTACTGTTGTTGCTAATAATTTCCGACCAATTTATTATAGAATCAACCTTGTTGAATTCAATGGTCCTGATGAAAGCATACATCCATGTATGGAAAGTGTAAGCATTCACCTTGCCATTCATCCTGCATAGCAATTGGACGACATCATCTACCTCCTGCACCAAATTAGACTGCAGAAGAGTTCTCGGGAACTTTAAAGGAGATCTAGGCTTCTTCATGTATAGGCTATTCATTATGCTCACATAGTTAGCTCTATGCTTCTCCCACCTGTTGCCGACATCCTGAAGACTAATGGAAGTCACCACCTTTCGCACTAAAATCTTCAAACAATAATTGATGAACTCTGCGTCCAAACGAATTATTGTCTTTCCCGTAGCATCACACACTAATCTGGATGAAGGATGGTAATATCTAGTGCACTCCATAACAAACTCTGGCAACTGGGCTGTACATGGAAAAGCTGCAGCTTGGATAATTCCACTACTTTTAACCATACGCATGAGTGAAGTTTTTCCGGCTATGGATCTATCAATCAAATCAGAAAGAGGTTCCAGGCATAGATATGTGTCTCCTATGTCTGTAAGTTTGGAAGTGATGCATGACTCCATTGTGCTTTCTTTTTCATCTCTCTTCGCCATGGCTTTGTTTATCTTTGTCTGAATAATTCTTTTTCTTCTTACTTGGCCGGATTTCTTCAAAATCGGTGCAAATCTGGACAATTCTTTAGATTCAAAGGATATATGCAATGTATTAGACATTGATAAAAGCTCCTTTTCTTTTGTAAAGCACTTGTAATGAATTCCTACAGTTTATTCAAACAAAAATGGCCACCGGAGCATGAATAGTGAATTTTAATTGTAAAAATCTACACTTTTCAAGCCCGCTGCCCCAAAAATGGGTGTTTAATTTGTACATAAAGAGAGCATGAATCCTTTCAACAACACCTGAGCACTCTTAACACCTATGCAAACAATTATGCAAATAAATATCCACCTCCTTCAAAGTATGCGCTAAATCTGGAAGGTTTTAGCCTTGTTGCCACCTTGCATGAGCAAAATCCTTCTTCAAATGGGGGCACAATTTTCCTCTTGGCTGTAATTCTTTACCTGTGAATTAAATAATTCACCCATATGGCTGCCCATGCTTATATAACCCTCACAATTCTATAATTAATAATTGCCCTAACAATTAAAGGCAATTAATTAATTAAAAAAAAATCATGCTCTTCTCTTTAAAAATAGCATGTTTAAGGGCAACCATTCAATAAATTAAATTAATCCATTTTAATCCTTCACACTTCACTTCACTTAAGCTTCACAGTGTGCCTTGACCATAGCCACTGAAAATAGAAATTAATTTAATGATTTAATGCCTTAAAAATCATTAAATATCTCCTAAATGGGGCACACTTTTTGAAAGGAAGGGGGCAGCCATTAAATAAATTTAATTTAATGCATTTGGTCCATTTATTTTATTCCCCTTTTGAATTGTTGACTTCTTCCAAGCTTGGGCACACTTTTTAGAAGAATAGATTAATTAAAATAATCACTTCAAAGCTCCCATCATCTCACCAAAGGGGGCACACTTTTTTGTACATATAATTCTATTTTAAATAATTTTTCACAATGAGATTTTTTACCATGCAAGGCAGGGACCAAAATCCCATGATCCACTTAAGTGATTTGACTTTGACAATGGGATTAATTACCCTGCAAGGCAGACACTAAAATCCTATAATTTCACTTAAGTCACTTTCCTTTTATTTTATCATGGGAATTTTTACCCTGCAAGGCAGGCAATAAATTCCCACCTGCCTGCAGCCTCTAACTTTTCCACTACAGCTTAAGTGAATTTTATATCATGGGAAAAAGTACCCTGCTAGGAAGGTACAAAATTCCCACCTTGTCTGCTGCTTGTATTTTTCCCATTATAGCTTAAATCCTTTGTTTTCCAAAAATGCACCCAACCCCGCAGGGGATTTTCTGTGAATGAATTGGCTTTTTCCCAGTGATCCAGACCTCCGATGGCAACTTCCTCTGGACATAACATGCGTATATGTTATCTAGCTACTCCAGGCCAAAAATTGGGCTTACCCGGCAAAGGAATTGTTCTAGAGAAATTTCATAGAAAATGAAACAGGACAACACAAAAACATGAAAAATTGCCAAAAGTTACAAATAAAGCCCAAAACTTATTCCAAGTTAAAACCCTTATGGTACATAAGAGCAATGACATATTCGATCATAACAGAGTTAAAATGGAGCACAAATAGCCTCATATGGGGCTCAAAATAATTAAATACAAATTTTCCACAGAAAAATCCCGATGACAGAATATAACAATTTTGGGCATCTAGGTATTTGATGAAAAAGGCTAATATGGCTCTTTGGGAATATCTTGACGCAATACAAGAATTTTTAGGCAATAAAAACACAAAACGACCCATTATTTTAAAAGTATAATTTTTTTTCGAATAGGTTAGTTACAGATTTCAGGATGAAATCTAGGTGACACCACACATTCACTTGCCTTTCTAGTTGTGATCGTAGATTACATAGATCTATTACACACAACATGGATGCTTGGCGCAATACCTATTACCAACCCCACAACGGCTCCTGGGGGAATCCACTTTCGTACATTACATGTGTTATTGTTTCATAACACATTATTATCATATTATACATGTTTTGACATAATTTTTTTCTAACATGCTAACGGGTGCTTCATGTGCAACATTTGTTATGTAGGTCTATTTGTGTCAATGGTTGCCTATTACATTGCTTGTCATTATTTTCTCTTGTCTTCCATTATATGCCATTGTTTGTGGGATTTTCCCTTTGTCTTGTGTGCACACTATCTGTTGTTGGCTTTGACAACCTTGATTGTCTTGCGACATCGTGAGTGGTGTCCCATATTTGCAACCCACTTTTCATGGTCTTCTTGTGTGTTTACATTGTCTTCTTGCATTTTAGCTTACACATTGTATGTTTAGCTTACATTTTGTCTTCTACATGCATGTTTGTCTTCTACATGAGTGTTTGTCTTTTATTGTACTAACACTTGTATCCTAGTCACTTTGTTTGTGTGTGCCTTGGTTTCTACCAAGCACACTTCTTTCCCTCTACAAGGCACAATTTTAGCACAATAGTCAGTCCACCTTTGGTATGCATACTCCTTTAGCGATGCTGTATGCACCCCAAATGAAGGGGGCATCATTCGGGTGAATCATTCACCCCATACAATGTCATATAGTCACATTTCAACACAACATAATACCAATATAACACAATAGTCATTATCAGACAAGGCTTAGAATTAGACTTGGGTCCTTAACATATCACAGACATTAGCGCCCATACCACGACAGTAGCGATTGGGTGTCCCTGAACTTTCCTAGACGCATGTGACCAAGGGACAGTTACACTACATTTGGCAGTTCAAAAAATTCTACAGAACTCCACACAATAAATTTTACAGGGCACACAATCCTTAGCACTTGGCATGCATGAACTACACAACAATTTTTACTTTCGCGTTGGATCAAATTGTTCAAATTTCTACACACCATAGACAATGGTGTTCTACATTGTGGGAAGTAATTAAAGGTTAGAGGATAACACCGGAATTTTCTCCCTACAATTCTTCCATGAATTGGTGTGAGATCACCCCAAAAACTTGCGGCGGGTGCAACTGGCGTGAGATCACCTGAAAAACTCATTCTTCTACAACATTTTCATGATCCTTTCTACACCCTTTTACTCATCACAGATCAGGTGCACATGTTCCTTTTTCAATTTTGTATTTTACATACCTTCTTTACATACTTTTTACACATTTCAATCATATATATATTTATGCGTATTTGACTACTTGTCAGTTCTTCTCTTTTGCAGGTCCATCCTTATGGGAAGCGGTAGTCACATCACAACATTAACAAAACCAATGACATCGACATCGACATGGACATCGACATCGACATCAACAATAGGCATGATAACAACATCTACACATGTGTTTCCACTTGAGGGTCATTTTCATCATCACTTTTTGCACTTTATCCTCCTTAGCAACTACACTTTGCATTTTTATCATTCCCCGCTTTTGTCTTGTCCCTTGGCACACTCTTATCATCAATCTACATGGCTATCAGGTATGCATCTCTTATCTACTTTATGTTATTGAGATTTCTCTCAACAACATAAAGTGGGGGAAAATGTAGACAAAAAATCACACACTTTGGGTAACTATTTAGTCCTGATTGTATACTACTATTCATATGATTCCTAAGTAAGAAAAATACCAACTAACCCATATCTTTAGCCATCTTTCTTTTCTTTTTGTTGCCTTTCATCCTTACTTGCTAAGTCTACCTTTTTATACCTTTGAAATTATCTTCTTGGACACCAATGCCTAGCTAAGATGCCAGTGTCAGGTGCCCTTGTCCCCTCCGGGAACCCCTAACCTCAGTATACTTTGTTCACAATTGTCAGGTCCTTTCTAGCTATTTGAGCATCTTATCTTTTTGGTAGTCGGTCTTTTTCGTGGTTAATTACAAAATTCAAAGGGTATCATATAAATATAAAGTTATGTGATCATAATAAAGGACCAAGCACTAAACATTAGCTATCACCACCTAAGGTTGCATCCATCAAGCATCTAAGAGCCTTATTGCATACATCTAGCACCATCCAAGGGACATAAGGGTTGGTTATTCTGCATACACTTCATAGGATGGAAATTCATTCTATTCCATGAAAACATATATTACATTTCTTTACATCTAGCTACTTTGCACACACATTGAACTACATTAGGTCAGAGATGTAGTGCATCACTCAGTCGTAAGATAGCCATTGTGACAGCTGAGGACAATCTGACCCCTCATTCCACATTTTTCTGTTTTTAGGATTTGATGTCTCTTTGAGGTTTTTACAGGTCATTACTTCATTGCAAGTTTCCAATGACTTTGGTGATCATTGTGTGACCTAATAACGACCAAATGCGAACAACAACGAATACCTCGTAGCCACTCATAGGAGATTTTCTGAGCATTTCTATAGACATAGGCACCCAAATATAGGTCTAGGGCACCTACAGGTTCCCCTATCCCTCTCTAGGTGCTCCAGTCCAGGCATATTGTTAACTCACACATTTTTCTGAGGCTCTGTGCAACGCTTCTCCCTCTCTGTTCATTTTTTCAACACTTCGGCACAATCCATGAATAATTGTGAAACATCTAAGTAATATTACCTCTTATTTTCACTTAGGGTTTTAGATATTTTGGCTTGGTTTTCTTGGGTTAATTTCTATATTTAATTGATTATTCATTTAGTGCTACAATAGCAATCAGATTAGGCATATATTTCCATATTTATCTTTATAAAAAATCTGCAAGTTCTCCATCAATCAAATATTGATCTTCATCGGATTGGTCAACCCTTCTCTCTCTATCTCTCTTCATTCTTCTCTCTCTATATTTTCATTCCTAATTGAAAATTCACTTTTTCCCCATTTTTTCTTATTCACTTAAGTGACCTTCAATTCAATATTGTAAGAGTCCTTTTTTTTCAATAAGAAAAATAATTATTTTTATTTCCTAGGGATATGGAAAGATGAAAAGTTCTGTGGGGGGAGATGAAAGGACAGTTCGTACTGCTATAAATTGGAATGGATTTTCCATTCTAAAGGGTTGGCAATTGTTGTTTGATTGTATGTTGTTGAGATTTACCACTACTACATTAAATAATCAAAGCTTCACTTCTTGTATTTCTATACTTATGTTCCTCTACTCTATGTACTCTCTCTCTCTCTCTCTCTCTCTCTCCAACTTTGTAAGCATGGTAATATTGCATAGCCAAGAAGGAACCTTGTGTCCTTGATTAATTAATTTTTAGAACTGTATGTCTCTGATTTGTTAGTCTTGTTGAATGCTCACATTGTTGTGTTCTTCTAATTGAATGTGGACCTACTCTGGTTGATGTATATGAATTATGTAAGCCTACTCACAACATTAATCCTCTTCTTCCTTATTTTCCCCAACTCCCCTTTACCTCTCTTTACAACAAATTCCTCCCTTGTACTTTGTATAAAGAATTTTCCATAGGTTTAGTGGAGTATTCATGTGTGATCCCCAACCTAATGACCACCCACAATATTAGGTATTTTACATTCAACAATGGGAGCCTCCCCATATCACAAGAAGGAGGGGCTTAGCCCCATGACCATTGGTGGAAACCAATAATTTTCACCACGACAAATTATTTCAACAATATTTTTTGGTGACTCTACTAGGGAAGATATGCCCTTTGTACACCCGTAAAATATCTCTAAAAATCCCATAAAATACAAATTCAAAAAAATCCATAAAAACCAAAAAACTAGAAAATACCAAAAATACTATTTGAATGTTCAAGAGCCTTGTTGCAATCCTATTTAAAAATATACATTTTTCCAAGTTGCATTACTATCTAACACTTTGAACAAACTATTATAAAGAAAATACTATTAAGTTGGTCATGTAAGTGACATTTTTGATCCTGCATTTGAGGAACAATAAAGAGCTAATTTCAGAATTCTCATTATCCATATAGAAAGACAAGTTCATGAAAATCATCTTGGAGGTCATAATGAAGAACCAACTATATAAATACTAGTCCTTACCCCTCTGGAAGAAGAAAGAGAAGAAGAACCAGAGGAAGAAGGAGAAAGGATGGTTGTGCCTGTGCCATGGGGACAAAATACTAGTCCGTTGGCCTTAACTTCACCACTTCATGAATTTTCAAAAGGATCGAGAAAGAACTTTTCCAAATTCTATAGATATGGAAAGTAATGACCAAATGATCATATTACATCTTTCATCACAGCCTATGGCCTTCTTGGAGTGCAACACGAAGATGTTTCCGTGTAGTTATTCATGGAATCATTGCATGATGTCGATGTGGACTGGTTTTACTACTTTCCATCACACTCAATTACTAATCGAGATGATATGAAAACCAAGTTTGAAGAAATAGTCAAGACTGAAGAATATGTTCACTCCCTCTTTGCTCAAATTTCTTAGATGAAGAAAGAACAAAAATATCCCATGAGAGAATTATTAGCAAATTTCAACAAGCTAATCAACAAGATTCCTAATGATGCTCGCCCCACTATGGATAAATAGAAAAGGTTCTTCATGAACATTCAGTTTACCAAAAATACTACGGAGGGCGCAACCAAATAATTTGTACAATGCTCAAGAGATTTCAATTGATGTGGAAGATTATCTTATCATGTCGAGAAAAATCAAGAACCATTTAATGAAGGATAAGGCCCATAGTTTCAAAGATGAAAGAGCTAATCCATTACTACAAAAATTGTCAATGAATTGACTTCATTGAAGAAGGAAATTTCTCAATGTGCCTCACATCAAAATAGGAACATGAATTACATTTCAGGAGCACCCCAAAGTATTTCCTTTGAAGCTCCTCCTGTTAATGCAATATGTGAGACTAGCGAAGATGAGAGAGAAGAAATCAGTGAATAAGAATTTGAAGAAAAAGATGAAGATGAATGTGCCAGGATTGGGTAATTTAAATACTCAATGGATAAATATTTTGAAGAATCCATGGATAACTACAGCTGTGTAGTATTCACTCACTCACAAACAAAGAAATAATCCTCTTCTTCCTCTGCCCAAGCTAAGAATTTAGATCCTCAAGTGGTGAATCTATGAAAAAAGAAAGAAAGAAGGATCATCATTGTCCACTTCCACGGGGTTAGATAAGAAGAAGCCTGAGACTACCTCAATCAAGAATCTATCCACCTCTTCAAGTAAGTATCTTTGAAAAATAAGCTTCTACCTCTATTGATCCTAAGAATACAAATCTTGCTCATGCCAAGGATGTCATATTTTATGATGTGCTTACAGCTTCTACACCTTTCGACATCATCGACCATTGCAAAAAATCCAAAATTCAGATTTATGGGTCTAAGTACTTGAGAACTCATCCCAAGAAATTTGACAGGCTTGTTCATTTTATCAAAGAAATCAGTTCAAGTTCATGTTCCAAAAATACCACTGCCAAAGAAATACCTCTTTCTCCTCATACCACTCCTCATAACCTTCTTGCTTCCACACCCTCCACCTTCGGGAAGATAGAACCTTTCTATCTAGCCTTGTTGGTCAATGGATATAAACTGAATAATTACATTATCGAATCCCATGCCTCTAAAATTTTCCTGCCTATAAAAGTTACTAAATCTCTTGGTCTCTCTCTTCCTCCCACTACTGGCCATTGCTACTCCATGGAAACTAAATAAGTACCTCTTACTGGCCATGTCAAGGATGCTCAAGTAGCATTTACAGATTTTCTTGACAAAACGATCATGATGAAAATACTCATAGCAAACATGCTAGCCTCATACAATATGTTGTTGAGATGAAGATTTTGTCGAGATGTTGAGGGAGATATACAAATGAATTGGTTACATGCCACCATTATGGTTAACAATAAGATGAAAAATCTCCTTCCTACTAGGAAAATGAAATACACTGTTCAAAGACCAGATGACCCAAGGGTGGATATTCTATTTCAAGATTCAAGGAATTACAACTTCTTCATATATTAAGAGGAAGATGATGAGATTCCCATGTTGATGGAGGAGTTCCTAGGTATGATGGATCCAGTTGGAAAGCATCATGGTGATTTGATGGAATTAGAATTTGAAACCATGTACTTCCCATTGGAGGTGAGCATAAATACAATTTCTCTACTGGGTGGTGATGATGGTCATGTATGTATTGACTTACTGTAAAGCAATATCAAGGTGGTGAATGGTTTGGGTCATGAATGCATAATGATATCAAGAAACTTCTTGTTAGGTGAGTTCAATGTTTCCAATCATGTTTTCAATGTTCAACACGAAGTTCCATTGAATGAGTATGTTTGTGAATATGAAGCTTTCTCTTTCCCATTGGGAGAGGATGAATCCTTCAAAAAATAATGCATGAATGAAAAGATTCTCGATCCTCTTGAAACTGAATCTACTTAAGAAGAGGATGAATTCATCATGGAAATGGACTCCCTAGTTCATGGTGTTCAAGATTGGGAAAATGACAATCTAGTTATTTTAGCCCTAACCTTGTGCTCATTACCCTCCCTTTCACAAAGATGGATACCTTCTCAATGAAGGACAGATGGATGAGATGGTGCTTGATTCCCCAAGGATGATTCCATTCAAGATGAAAACCTTATTTTCAAGGGATATATGAACATGAACAATCTCGAATCTTTCAAGGTTGAATCCGCTCAAGGACTAGAGGATTTCATTACAAAGCTATATTTCAAGACTCAAAATTACCAAGTTGGAGAAGGTGATGTTTTTCATTTTTCATATCTAACCCTTGGCCCATTTTAATTTCAGTAGGATAAGGCAATGTGAAAGTCACATCATAATAAGAAACATGTTAATAAACTGGTGTGCGTGAAAGAAGATTACTTGGAGAAATCAAGAAATGTGGAACATCAAGAGGCTTGTGATAGTGTTGGAACTCCTAAAACATTTGCTGATAATCAACTCATGGAAAAAGTGGTCATGAAGAAGATGAAAAATGAAGGAAAAATGCCTATCAAATTTCATAGGCCTCAGTATGAAGACAATGAGCCTAGTATGATCAAGACTCATTCTCGTAGTAGTGAAGGAAGATCAACAATTGGAATGAGCTTTGGAATAAATGAGAATATGGAAATAAGGTGTAAAAGTAACAAAGGTAATTAACTATGTGGACCCTCTAGTACAAGAAAAATCATTAAATATTTCTCAAGAAATTGAGAAAGGGGTCATATTTCAGTGAGCCCGTCAATGGATTTGAGGAAGAAAGAAATTCTGGGATATCCACCTACAGAACATTTAGTCATATTTGGTGTTACAAAAAAAAGGTTTTCCCCCACATGTAAAATAGGTGACTTAGGATGTTTTTTCATGTTTACCCTTTTGGATTTTTGTTTCTTTTCCTGTCTTGTGTTTCCTTTCTCTGTAGTGTGTTAGTTGTGTTTGTTTCTTGATTATGTTTGTAGATTTTCTTATTGTTCGGTGTAATGACTATATAACCCAATGGAAAAAGCATTGGTTTGCTAACCCATGAGATACCTGATGTTCTATATTTCCCCTTACAATCCAATGTCCACAAGATAGAGCCATATGTTTTCATGCAACATAGCTAGCATGAAAATTTTAAGCATGACAACTAAGCCCCTAATTAAAAATTAGGCTTCCCAGTCATTGTGCATCCTTCCTCTCGCCAACATGCCCTCAGTTAAAACTTCACCCCAGATCATAGAAAATTTTTAACAAGGTTTTCAAGTTGGTTTTAGTGTGTAGGGATGATTACCCAAGGTGATAAATGAATTTAATGAAAGATAACTTCCTCTGGAGGCCTAAAAAGCCATTTTTGGCCATTTCACAGCTGGTAAACACCCTCCGGGAATGTTTAGAAAAATTATAAAATAATTTTAGGGTAATGTCATAGAGAATTGAAGATGTCAGGATAAATTTAGGAAGATTCATGAAATAAAATCAAATTCAGGAACAATTTGTGCAAAATCAAGTTTTTCAGGGTGTAGAAAATGAAGGCTCCTCGATGAAACCTGACTTCTCCAGATGATCATGGGAGTTCTTGAATGAGTTAAGAAGAAAAAAAATATACATTGGAAATATATGGGAATCCTATGCAAGGTGGAAACATCTTATTTTCTCTAATGCTCAAGGACTTCCTAAGGTATTTCAAAATTCTGTAGTTGCCCCTCTAAGTTCAAAATGCAAATGGTCCTAAATTTTGAGTTTTAGGAAGAATTTGATTTTGGGAATTATTCCATTGGTTGTAAAATTTAATTTGGAGTAAAAATAATATAATATTTTACCCCAAATCATTTCCTTAAGCCTCTGAGGTGAAAAAAGCAAGTTCAGTGTCCAAATTTGGACATCTGAGGCAAAACTGGCTTTCCCAGAATGACAAAATGACACTTTGGACACCCTTGTGTATGTTCTATCCCCCAAGGGAAAAGGTGGAAATGGGGAAAAAAAGAGTGACCAAAAACTCCTCCCCAAGTCACACTTTGGCTCCCCAAGTGTCCCCGGTGTCCCCTCTGCCCCCCACGGTGTAAGGGGGACACCAAAGTGTAACCTCCCTCCTTTTCCCAAGTCACAATTTGATATCCCTAGTGTCCCCTATATCCCCTATATCCCCCAAGGGACAAGGGGACAAAAAAGTGTGACATAAAATCTCTTGTACAAGTTTTTAATAACTTTTGTTAGCTAACCACGGTTCCAGGAAAGTAAAAAACTCACAGTCGGGTTAAGGAAAATACATGAAAATTTAAAATTTTCTCTTCCAAGTACGTAGCCATATTTTCCAAATGCAAGGTGATATTGAAACCTCTTTTACCTCCATTAATGGATGAAATTACATAACAAAAAAATGACAAGTTTCTTTTTTGATTCTATAGAGATCCAACAAGAGAAATCATATGAAACTTGGAGCAAAGGTGTATCAATAAATATACTTTCATCTGAGTGATTTTTTGCATAATGAGGTGGCCGATTTTTTGAGATATGAAAAACTGAGTATTATCTCAATATTATTCCTTCCTCGATGAAATTATCATTTTCTCTTTGATCTAGATAAGGGAATCATCTAAAAAATTAGAGAAGGGAATCTTGGAGCAAAACCCATATGTTCAAGACCATTTTCATTGCAACCTGACACTTGGAAGTGCTACTTATAAAAATAGAATGTTTTTATGACTAGGCATACCTAAAAATAGTAAGTTTCAAAAAATATAGAAACCTCAACATTCTCGACACTTTGAATGAGCAAAAATCATCAGAAGGTGAAAACTATGAAAAATGACTAAAAATAGCAGTCCTGCTAGGACTTGCTAAAAATAACAAGTCTTGGAATTGAGCCCAAAAAGCCATAATAACTCATATTATGGTTATATTTCTAATTTTTTCCATCATCACAAGTCTGAAAATATTTCTTATGGTCTGAACAGGAAAGAAAATCCCCAGACTCTCTCACAACATCAGTCTAGAGGTGATCTTTGCAGTGCATAGTTTGAAGCAAGAGGATGGTTGGTTCAACTCATCCTATTGGAATGTGGATGCTGAGTTTTAATTTATGTAAAATTTATATTAACTAAAAATCAATATTCAAGAGATCTAGAGGGATCCAGATAATGCAGGACATGTCAAAGACTTGAGAACACCTAAGTAAGCCTTGACTTTTTGAGGAGCTAGTGACATGTATAGGAAGGGTGATGATTTGAGATCATACCAACATGATGTATTAAATATTATAGCATGTATTTTACGTGTAAACAAGGTTAGAAGGAGGAATACATGAGTACATGAGTGGAATTAGTCAGAATAACTCAGTTTAGGATGCCTAATCCCTAGGCCTAGTTAGCAAAGTGAGTTGGAAAAGTGAAGTGAAGGCTTACAACTACTGGTGAAGCATGGTAAACACATAAAAAACATAAGATGACATGTTTAAGGGGCTAAAAGGTGAATAATGAGACAATCATGGCGAGTTGTAGTGTAAACTAGCTCAAATTGTCCTAATTTAAGGACCTAGCATGAATGTATGAAGCAAAACAAGCTGTATCAAGAAAATTAAGGCATGTGAAGTGTATAGGGACATTTTAAAGAGTCCTCTCATGAATCTATGGGTCATAATTCAACATTTAGAGGCATATTCAGGGTCATTGGTATGACTACTTTTTAAGACAAATAATTTTAGCATGAAAAAATGAGATTGGATTGGAAGTTTAAGAGTGAAATATGAAAATTTATCCATTGGATATCATGTAGGAGGTAGTCATAAAGGCATGGACAAAATTTCAGGACCTGAGGATGATTTTTGTGCAAGATATTACAATTTTACTAAAACTAGGTTAAGCAAGATATGCTAAAATAACACCATGAATTCTTAATGTTCAAGCCAAATTGTGGAGCCTTATTTAGATAAATAATAAGATAATTTTTTTAAGAGAATAGGGATAAAAATATTTTTCAAATTTTTTGAGGCAAAATGGATGAGAAATAAGAAAGTTCTATCTATTTTTGTGGCACTGTTTAAAACCCTCCAAAACCCAGTTGAAATAAATATGGAGAATAATGCTTGGTTATGCCTCCAAATGATTTTTTTTTTTAATTTTTTAATTAATTTTTACATGTAGATAATTCATCATAACATATTTTCATGGTGGTTTGAGCTCTTGAATTATGGTGGACCTCACAATAAAATAGGCATTTTGTGAGAAATTCAGTGTACAAACAAAGTTTGCAAAGTAACCCATGCTAAATTTTTTTGTGACATATTTTGGGGAGGTGTACTTGGTGTTCATGAAGTCATATGTGAAATTCCTTTGGAAAATTTTATCATACAGGTCTTTTTGTGATCCTACCATTTGAGAATGCTAGAATGCAAGACTAGCCTTGAAGGTATGAAGAGTATATATGATGAATCACCTCATGAAGTGATTTTTTTGGTATTGAACAACATGAATACATCCTATATGATCCCTGAGTGTTCTTGGTTTTTTTATTAAGTGTTTACATGCAAAAGTTTTAGTGATCCAAATCTGCCTACTTGAGTTAGTGACGAATCCCTCAGCTATAGGTATGAAGAAGATGTTTTCCCCCAAATAAGGTATAGGTATGAGTGTTTGATCATGCTGTTTAGGATTCATATAAATTATTTGAAGTAATGAAATGCCTTGGTGAGTGCTTTGATTATGGTTGTGCCATGATAGTTGAAGACTGGTGTTAAGCTCCCAGAACACAGTCATACAAGTTTGAGAAATTGAAGTTAAATGATGATCCTTGTCAAATTTTGAATAATTCTGTCAATTACATGTGAATGAATACTTAAATATATTTATATTGATGTATCATAGGTGTCTTGATGATAATGTTTAGTGCTATAAATAAAAATATTTTGAAGACTGATTTTTTTCCACTAGGAATGTGAATTTCCAACTGAGAAAAAGGATGAAATACATATATTTTCCCTTTATTTGATGAATTATAAGCATGTGGTGATGATTTATACATATTTTAGTGTTCTCCATGAAGTTTTCAAGGCTTGATAAGACCTAGAAGTGTAGTAGTTGCTCCAAAATGAAGACTGATTTTTGAATGACTAAATCAGGTATGCATTGAAGCTATAATGGAGGTATGAAGATGAAGTGGCAAGTTTACAAGAATATAAATGTTAAATATGGATTAGTGGGACCATGATCAATGTGCATGACATTTTTTTACTCTTGTGAACATGTTTGAAAGGATAAAAGAAAAAATTAGGACTTGATTAGCTAGAGGATAAAATATGACAAGACAGTTATGAATCAAAAGTGTAGGGGTCAAATTGGAATATTTGATGAATAAATAAATGTCATAGGTTTCTAGAATGTACAATTTCATTTTAGAGGAGTTATAAATCATTTTGACATCTAAAGAAATGAATATAATTGAAACTGATGCATTAACAAGTGTAATTATTACACTTTGGCAGTTTTTGTTGGAGTCATTTTTATTTTCTTTTGCACGTGCTTAGAATGGAATTTGAACTGATGTGAAGGTAGAGGAAGTGCATGAGACTTATGAGAGAGTTATTCTCTTATGTGTGAAGGCTGGAGAGTTCATGAGAACATGTTGTTGAAACTATAAGAAAAATAGTGCATGAAGACTAGCTTGCTTAGGTGAAGGTGCATGCATGAGTGTGTATGATGAGATTTTGTTGATAACCAGGTTTGTGAAGGAGCTCAATGAAAATGAAAAATCAGATGTAATTTCAGCATGACAGAACTTGCTGTAGAAACATGAATTCATGAGAGTGTGAGTGGTTGATAGAGAGTGATTAAAGGAGAGAAAAATGACAAGATTGAGAATGTGAAGGCAACCTTGTATACCAGAGTGTTTGCAACAAATGAAGAGGATGAGAAGAGAGATGAGCTAGGGTGAAAAGAGAAGAATAATGAGATGATTTAGTGGTCACAATATGTTGTGTGAGACAACCAATTCAGAGTGATCAAAACATTGTAAAAGACTAAGTGGTGACTTAACAATTAGGGATTTGAAGCTTCCTTGTAAGTGTATGCATACAAAAGGTCAGTGGGTACTTGAATGAATTTGGGAGTTGAAGCTTCCATGCAAGTAGAAGCTTGTTAAAGATCAATTTGATGATTGATTAAATTTTTTAGTTGTTTATCCAAGTTGAGTGGATACTCAACATGAAATAATTGTATCATTTATAGGACATTTATGTACAAGTTAGTTCTTTGGTTTCAGTGGGTTTTTATACCTTGAAGGGTTTCCCACATTAAATCCTGTCCCTCTATGTGTGCTCTATTATTGATTTCTTGTGAATAATTTTGTGGCTTCATCATAACAAGGTTAAGAAAATTGAATTGTATAACAAATTTGTGAATAAAAACTGATTCACCCCCATCTTAGTGTCTATAACTTACAACAATCGGTATAAGAGAAGGCCCTTTTGAAAAGTCTTAACAACTAGAGGGAGATCCTTAGAGGAAAAAAAATTGTTTATGAGGATTCTCTTGAAAAGATATTTGCTGAAAAAACCAGGTATGTGGAGGATATGAGAAATAAGCTTGAGAACAAGAATGACTTGTCATTCAATGAGGTATGCTACTCAACTGAGGTATGTGTCAAAAGTAGCTTAGATGAAGATGCTGGTGATATTATTATTGAGGAAGATAAGGAAGATGAAATTGAACTAGATGAATCAAATGTTTCATATCATGAATTTGTGTCTATTGAGGAACATGAAATATCCAAAACCGTTACAAGTCTTAAGGAGATATTTAAATAGATGACATCTCAAAGTATAGAAAGCAAGGATATATTGAGATCCAAAGAGAAAGAGTACATTAGTTTTGGAAATATGAAAAAATATTTGAAGATGGAATTGACATGGTAATATCACTTCATGAAGATGCTATGATTGCATTTGAAATGCCAGGTACACAATTGTTTCATGGAAATGGGATTGTCTCTTGGTAATCAAAGGAAGGATCTTTATACAAGGTGTGAAGGCACTATACTTAGTTTGTGTGATATTTATGACCCGAGGTCAAGAAACTACTCTATATACTTCATATGCATAATCACGTGGAGTCATGAATCGAGCAAGATTTATCATCTCATATGTTATCCCCTAGGTCACATTATAAAGAGTGATAATGTGTCTTCAAGTCTAATCATGACAGTAAAGTAAAAGGTATGTCTTGACTCTCCCTTATTGGCCTTGATTGATTTCATCATATACATTAAAATTCTTGAAGTTCATCAACATCATGATAATGAGAAAATATGAAAACCTCTAGATATCCTATTTCTCTAAAAATCCATGGAATGTGGTGCTCTATTTTGGCTTCATGGAATCACTCTCAAGTAATAGAAGTTTGGTATGTCATCAAAAGGATACTTCCATTAATAGGTGCTGAGCAGTTTCTTAAAAATGTTGCAAATGCCTAAGGAATCAAAAGGATGTGTGTTCAAGTCCTTCATGAAGTTTTAAGCATATATAATATGTGCAAGGAAGTTTAAAAGTCACAACGTGTCATCTAAATAAAGAAAAGTGTCATCATACCCTCTGCCTGGTTGACAAGCCTATCTCTAATCAGTCAAGCAAGGTTCAGTCAAGAAGGTCTATATAGAAGTTATGAGTTAGTCATAAACAAGGAGAGAAAGTGTTTTGAGTTCATGGTTGGCTGAGTTTGCCATCACAATAATTTATCTAGATCCATTCAAGTACACAATAGTGGTATATGGAAATACTTGTCCTCAAATATAGATTCATGTAACAATAACTGAGCATCAAAAGGCCTGTCAAAGTTTGATATCAGGTGTGTTGAAGTCCTAATTGATTGTATCAACTAAATAGAATGGGTTTACATTTAGAATGTCTCAACTAGATAATGACAATCTTCAATAAGGAAAGGTCAATAATCTGAGTGACAGTCAAATGAAAAGGGTCAAGTTACATGTATATCAGTTGAAAAAAAAAGTGCATTGAATCTATCCATCTACTCTATAAGATGTTGAAAGTGTAGTCTAGCTATGAATGAAAAGTGGATGTGGGTTCTTATCACGAGTGTACAAAGTTAAAGCCACTCTGAGAGGTACTTACACCTTAAAATATAATTAAGGCCCTTTCCATCATGAAGGAGAAGCATAAATAATATTATAGGATCAATAAAGAGTCTAAAGATAATCCTTTGAAGTTGATACCTTGTATGCAAGTATTGGAGGTTCCAACTTAACTCAATTTCATAGTATCAAACTTTGAGAGTGCTTCTATAAATTGCATTCTTTAATAGTATGAAATCACAGTCAGGCCCAAAAGATAAGTTGACACAAGGTATTGGAAGAAGATCACATATCCAAAGTAATAATTTTCATGATTTGGGAACACATGTTAAGGACTTGTTCAAGACTGTAGAAGACAATGTGAAGGTGATCTAAGTGGAGCTTTCCATCTTAGTGTGAGCACCTTGCCCAAAGGTTGAAAAATAGTGTCAAGGGAAGAGTATAAATTGGAGAAAGGAGTTTTTAGTTTATGGACATAAGATTCATGTGAGTTTCCAACTATGGTAAATGTGATATAGGTAGGGTACTTTGTGTACAGTTTGGTAGTGGATTATTTGAGTATATAAAACACTATAAATGATGATTCTGAGGATAGATTTTATTAAGAAAGTTATACACATGGGTAAGAAACATAACTAGCATATTTATAGACCCCAATCCACCTTGGGTACCTATAGAAAGGAACATTTGTGCAAAATTTACCAAACAACATTTAGCTTGGAAGAAAAGCTCTATTTTTTCAAGATTGTATAGTGATTTCTTGAGAGAAATATCAAGGTTAGGTGATGCCTTGAGACCTACTGGTAAAATAAGCACATGAGGGAGATCATAAAAGACCTTAGGCATGGGTTTTGGGTTTTGAAATGAATTTTTGCATCTGATTACTTTTTACCTCTTACCGGGTCTGTAGGGAACCCCTTTCTAGGGTTTGATGAGGGTTTGGATATTGGGAGGCTTAGCGATGGATTTAGATGATGAAACTTGGTAAAAATAATAATTGAACTTCCCTATAAAGGATTTAGGTGGTTTTAGAGTTGGATCACATCAAGAACTCACCCAGTTCATGAAATTCTAAGAACACAGTGAAGGTACAATTTAGGAGACCTAAAGGAGAACATAAGATGGTGAGGTTTGAATAATATTTGTAAAGGAAGTGGTCCTAAAAAATTGTATGTAGGAAGAAAACCTGAATGGGTATTAGAAAAATTCCTGAGTTGGTTTAATGAGGGAGTAACACAAAAGTTATGAGGTGAAAATAGCCCAGATAGGGCTAGAAGGGAATGGAACTAGTCAATGAGAGATGTTGGTGGAAGGATTAGATCATGAAGGAGTTAGAAAACCAAATTTATCACACTCCATATAGAAGAAAAATGATGTTAGGAAGTGTTCACATCTTGTAAGGAGGACTTCTAGAACATTATAATTATGGAATGGCCAAGAGTCATTGTTCTTGTGCCTTTTAAATGCAGTTTAGGGAGAGAAAGGTGAGTCTGATAATCTTGAATGATTTTGGGTCATTTTGATGGTTGAGATGATGTATTTTAAGGTCTAAGGACATGAGGAATTAACTGGATGAGATTAAAAGTCCAAGGTGCTACTTGAGTTTGAAGATTTCCACCTTGAAAGAAGAGCTAAATTGCAAGCCATAAAGGGTAAGTTGAGATAAAAACTGATAAATGGATAAGGTCTATAGGAAGGTTATTATGCAAGGTAAATAAAAAATGTTGACAAGTTTTGTATGAGAAGACTCAAAATTTGTTAGTAGGGTCTTATTCCTCAAGGTATAAACTTGAAGGTCATATTATCCATGCAAGTGAGTACAATGGAAATTTGATTGGTGAATAAGTTATTGGAATTAGATGATAAATATGAGGTAGGGTATGTGGATTGTGTTAGAAGGACATGCTTGAGAAGATCCTGATTTTTGCATTCTAGAGCTTAGATTCTTAAAGGCAGTGAGGGAAGTTTTCAAGAAATGGTAAGAATACTTGTGCCTACTTGGTTAATGCTCATTTTGGGTAATGTTATAACATTCATTTATGGTATTTATATGAGGAAACTTGATTGCAAAGAGAGGATAAGGTGAAAGAATAATTATGTGTTTGTGTGTTTGGCTTGAGAATTGATGATTTAGAGTAGAGAAGAGGAAAATTTGAAGGTAAGGACATGTTGTATGCCTGATTTGCTTATAGGCGTTGCATTAGTTCGCTATAATGTAACAATGAAGGAAAATAAATGATCAATAAAATTATGATAATTCGAAGTTAAGAAGTTTTAGGGAAGGTCCAAACTGAAGGAAAGCTTAGACAAAGATCAGTTACTCCAAAGTTTCCAAAATCACTCTAAAAATGTGGATATCCCATATTCAAGGCTTGCAACATGCATTTTTAAGTAAAATGAGCCTTAATGTCAGTCAAAGAAATGATAACCCTACATTCAAGCCAAGAAAAGGAAGAAAAACAAAGTTTATGAGGTCTGTTAGACAAGAATAAGAATGAAGACACCTTGAGGAGAAAAGAACATGCTTTCCTAGGTTGAAGATCAATTTTCTTAAACCAGGGCACTGCAGAATGTTAGAGGTCAGAAGTATCAGTCTATACGTCTAAGAGATAGATGCAAGGTAGGGGAAAAAAATGTAGAACTTGACAAGATAACATTCTATACAAAGAAGGGCATAATTAGCATGCTTGCAGGAATATTGGCTTATAGAGCAAGTCATGTGCTCAAAATGGGTAGAGTAGCATGCAAATAAGTTAATGGACACTAAGAAACAGTATTGGGGGAGAGAAAGTATGTTTGATGTTGCTACATATCAAGAAGTCAAGCCAAAATCCCAAATTTTTATGTTTTTAATCAAAGATGGACATTATAAACCCAGGGGGAGAAAGAAAGAGATATTTCATGCAATATATGATGTGCTATGGATGAAAAAAGTTGGCCTAAAATGCTCTAAAAGTTCACTTTAGGGACCCAATTCCTAAATATTGCCTACAAGCAGCATATCAAAGAATTAAGCCTAGAATTGAGTCTTATGAGCTAGGATAGACATATGTATGTGCTAGGAGGATACTTTCACTCAAATATCAGGTTGTTGGCATGTGTATGTGACATAAATGCATCTTCTTCGGGTGAGATAGTGAGTTCAATGAATGGTAAAGGTCAAAAACAAAGTTTAAGGAAGAAAAGACAAGAGAGATATCAAATGATGAATTTTGTTGATGTTTTACAACCAAGATGGAGACCAAATAAGTTGATGCAGGAGATGACCATGAACTAAAACCAAATACTTTTCATTAATGCAAAAGGGGGAGAAGCATCAAGAGGTTTTTCCATCAATGAAAAAGGGGGAGATTGTTGGCATGTGAATGTTGAGTTTTCATTGATTTCAAAGGAATATTAATGAAAAATATGGATGTAGGAGAGATAGAGGGATCTTGGAGTGAGTTAGAAAAGTTAGGAAAAGTCAAATGCTTGAGAACACTTGAGTAAGCCTTGACTTCTTAAGGAGCTAGTGATAGGTATAGATAGGGTGATGATGTGAGAGCATACCAAGATGATGTTTTAAAAATTATAACATGTATTTTATGTGGAAACAAGGTCATAAGGAGTAATACAGGGGAACATGAGTAGAATTAGTCAGACTAGATCAGTTTAGGATGCCTAATCCCTAGTCCTAGTTAGGAAAGTGACCTGGAAAATTTAAGTGAAGGATTAAGGATGCTGGAGAAACATGGTAAAGGCATAAAAATAATAATAGAACATATTTAAGGGGATATAAGGTGAAGAACATGATAATCATGGTGAGTTGCAGTGTAAACTATCTCAAATTGGCCAAATTCAAGGACCTAACATGAAGGTATGAAAAAAAAATGTATCAAGAAAATTTAGGCATGGGAAGTGTGCAGATACATTGTAAATAGTCCTCTCATGAATCTACAGGTCATAATTCAATAGTTAGAGGCATATTCAGGGTCATTGGTATGACTACCTTTCAGGAAAAGTAGTTTTAGCATGTAAACAAAAGATTGGATTGGAAGTGTAAGAGTGAAAAATTACAAAGTGGAAATTTTATATCATAGAGGAGGTAGTAATGTAGGTGTGGACAAAATTTCAATACCTAAGGATGCGTTTTGTGCAAGATATTACAATTTTTCTAAAACTAGGTTACTCAAGGTATACTAAAATAACATCTGGAATTATTAGCGTTCATCCTAAATTGTGGATCCTTCTTCAGATAAATCATAAGAGAATTTTTTGAATATAATATGGATAAAAAATATGTTGTAAAAATTTTAAGGAAAAATTGATGAGAAATAAGAAAGTTCTATCTATTTTTGTGGCACTATTTGAAACCCTCCAAAACTCAGTTGAAATCGGTATAGAGAAAAATGCTTGGTTATGCCTCCAAAATAATTTGTTTTAATTTTTTATGAATTTAATAATGTATAGAATTAATCAGAGCATATTTTCATGGTGGTTTGAGCTCTTGAATCATGGTGGAACCCATAAGAAAACATTATTTTTGTGAGAAATTTAGTGTACAGACAAAGTTTGCAAAGTAACCCATCCTAAATTTTTTTGTGAAGGATTTTGGGAATGTTTACTTGGTTTTCATGAAGTCATGTGATAAAATCCTTTAGATAAATTTTATGGTATAAGTCTGTTTGTGCTCCTACCATTTGAGAATGCTAGAATGTAAGACTAACCTTGAAGGTATGAAGAGTATACATGATGAATTGCCTTATGATGTAATTATTTTTTCGTCCTCAACAACATGAAGACATACCATATGATAATTTAATGTTATTTATTTGGTTTGATGATTTTTTTTACATGCACAAGTTTGAGTGATCTAAAAATGCCTACTTGAGCTAGTGAAGAAGCTCTCAGCTAAAGGTACGAAGAATATTATTTTTACTAAAGAAGGTATAAGTATGAGTGTTTGAGAATGATTTTTAGGATGCATATGAATTATTTAAGTGATTAAATTCCTTGGTGATTTCTTTGAAGATGGTTGTGACATGATAGTTGAAGAATGGTTTTAAGCTCCCAGAACACAGTCATAACAGTTTGAGAAATTGAGGTTAAATGATGATAATTTCCAAGTTTTTAAGAATTATGTCAATTTAAGGTGAAATAAGACTTAAATATATTTATATTGATGTATTATAGGTGTCTTGATAACAAGTTTTAGTGCTCCAAATAATTTTTTTTTGAAGACTAGTTTTTTGTCCACCAAGACTGTGAATGTCCAGCTGAGAAGTAAGATTAAATGAAGATATTTTTCCTTTATTTGATGAATCAAAAACATTTTGTGATTATTTATACATATCTTTGTTTCCTACATGAAGTTTACAAGGCTTGATAAGACTTGGAAGTGTAGTAGTTTCTCCAAAATGAAGACTAGTTTTTGAATGACTAAAATCAGCTATGCATTGAAGCTCTAATGGAGGTATGAGGATGAAGTGGAAAGTTTACAAGAATATAAATGTTGCATATGGATTTGTGGTACCATGATTTGTGTGCATGAAAAGTTTTTACTCTTTTTTAACATGTTTGGAAGGCTAAAAGACAAAATTAGTACGTGGTTAGCTAGAGGATAAAATATGATAAGACAATTACAAATCAGAAGTGCAGGGATCAGATTGGAATATTTGATGTACAAATAAATGTCAGAGGTTTATAGAATGTACCATTGCATTTCAGAGGATTTATAAATCCTCTTGACATCTAAAGAAATGAATAGACTTGAAACTGATGTATTATCAAGTGTAATAATTACACTTTGGTAAATTTTGATGGAGTCATTTTTATTTTATTTTTTACGTGATTGGAATGGAATTTGAAGTGGTGCGAAGGTAGAGGAATTTCATGATACTTATGAGAGAGTTTTTCTCTTGTAAATGAATACTAGAGAGTGCATGAGAACATGTTGTTGAAACTATGAGAAAAGAAGTGCATGCAGAGTAGCTTGCTTAGGTGAAGGTGCATGCAAGAGTGTTTATGATGATATTTTATTAATAACAAGGTTTTATTAAGGAGCTAAATGAAAATGAAAAATCAGATGTAATGTACTCATGAAAGATCTTGTTGCAACAACATGAATATCATGAGAGTCTGCGTTGTTGAGAGAGAGTGATTCAAGGAGGGAACAATGACAATATTGAGTATGTGAAGTCAGCCTTATATGCTAGAGTTTTTGTGGCATATGAAGAGGATGAGAAGAGATATTAACTTGGGTGAAAATATAAGAAGAATGAGCTGATTTATTGGTCACAATCTATTGTGTGAGATAACCAATTCAGAGTGATCAAAACATTGCAAAATACAAAGTGGTGGCTTGACAATTAGGGAGTTGAAGCTTCCTTATTAGTTGAAGCTTACAAAATATCAGTGGGTGCTTGAATAAATTTGGGAGTTTAATATTCCATGCAAGTAGAATATTTCTAAAGATCAAGTTGATGCTTGATTAAATTTTTAAGTTGCTGCTCCAAGTTTATTGGATGCTTAACATGAAAGCATTGTAACATTTACAGGACATTGTTGTCCAAGTTAGTTCTTTGGTTTCATTCATTTTTTATCCCTTGAAGGGTTTCCCACATTAAATTTAATCTCTCTATGTGTGCTCTATTTTTTATTTCTTGTGATTACTTTTTTGGTTTCATCATAATAAGGTTAAGTAAATTGGATTGTCTAACAATTTTTTGAATAAACACTGATTCACCCCCTCCCAGTGACTAGAACTTCCAACACATCCCAATTGTGACAGAATAGGATCATCCATGTTATAAGAACAATGGAATAAGAGGGGGGGGGGGGTAAATCAGTCCTTACAAAAATTTAAATTCATATGTTAGATTTACTCATTTAAATACTCAAAAACATTCTACCATCCATATATGTGTGCATACAATCAATTATCACATGTACAAGAAACCATAAGCAATATATCAACACAAGACACAAGATATAAGTTGGAAAACCTCAAGGGGAAGAAAACCCAATAAAAAAAATCCTTATATTGATATGTTTAAAATTACTAAGGCTCCAACCCCAAAAGGATCACCAATCCATACTTTAGTAGAGATACAATCATACAAGGAGTAACAACCCCTAATTTTGTGAAGCACTAACTCCACAAAGAGGCTACAATCCTCCAAGATGATTAAGCACCCACTCAACCACCTTATGATGATATTATCTCTGATTTTTTTCTACCACAACTAACGGAGGCCACTATTTCAACTTGTACTTATTCAAACCCCCACTCAAACCCTAGGTGTCTAATCCTTCAAAAACTATCTCTTCCTTCGCTTCTTAAGCCTTCAAACAATTGCACACATGCTTGATAGTATTCCTTGACATGTAACACACCTGATATGACCTCAATTTATACTTCAAAACCTATATATCTCTCTCACCTAAGTCTCACTTCTTGCACACACATAACTAGCTACAAAAAACACCAAGAACAATGATTTTATAAGCTCCTTTACATTTCAAATTAAAAAAAAAAAACATTTTCCCTCTTTTAAATAGACCCATGAATCATAAAAACATCCCAAATTCAAATCATGATAGTCACAAGTGACCCAAGTAGGACGGACTATGTAAAAAACTCATTACATGCTAAAAAAATGACTCAAATCCCCATGGGCATAAAGAGAAAAATTCCCTAACATCAAAACCATACTTAGTAATGACTCATAAATCACCACACAAGTTTAAATTAACATTTAAAAATAATACATGGGTGTAATTTAGCTCAACCAATCAAATTATTTCATTTAATGGGCCCAATGTTCTTTGTAATTGTTAAAACAGTTGTTTCCTACACCCTTTAGGACCCTGAAAATTTTATCTAGGTTCAAACATCAACCAAATATATCAAACAAGCTCAAGACCATGAAATTTACACTCAAAACCTGATTTTTCCTTGTTTACAAGCATGCAATCACCATTTTCCACATGGGACAAGAATCTACATCATCTGAATGTATGAAGAAAACATGAATACAACATCATCTTACCTTTATTGGAAGCAAAAGACCAATTTTCACTTTCTATGCATGAAAAAATAGTTCTTTTTCTCCTCAACCCTATTTTAGCCTTCATTGGAACACTGTAGTAGACCATAACCTGATCCATACACTCTGAGAATATGCCAACAATGTCATAAATGATCACACCAAACCATCATACATTCCTTTTTGAGGATGTACCGTCATGTTCTAGTCTTAGCATAGCATTTCAATGCACTTTCTTGGTATCCAAATTGACTCAAGAACAAAAGTTCCTAATCAAACTTCTCAGTGTATCTAGGAACAACTTTTACATTTCACAACATGATATTCATACCCTATCTAGTAAAAAAAACACCCCTAGACTAAAGACCAATGTATCTAGCAATCTATCTCAATTTTAAGAAACTTACCTTGGATTCTTGGCATGAAATCACTTTGAGAAACTTTTACCCAGTCCTAAATTGTCTTCTCAGTCTTAACAATCATATATAGATGACATAATGCATTCAAGGGTCACAAAATTGCTAGTTCACCGATATTACATACTGTACATACCTATTATGCCTTTAGGCCTTCATATCACCATCTAGAATCATATTCACTAACTCCCCTTGTCTTGATAGGTATACAAAGTTCATTCACCTAGATGTAACCATATAGACTATTGTAGCATAGTAGGCCACCTTATGAGATCTAGGACCATCAATAAGGCTCATTCATGGTTTGTAGGCCATGTCGCACACCTCACCATAACTTCATCTCTTTGAATAACCTTATAAGAAATTTAGATAATGTATATCCATCAATTGCACTGTCATCATACCTAAAAACAAGCTCCTATAGGTCTGTAGGATTCATATTTGGAGAAATAATGGTCATACAAGATTGAACATAGATAAAAGAACACAGACTTATATATTTGAAGAGTTAAATACTTCATGAACCTTATAGCCCTCTTTGAGTCGATCTAATCAATCCATAACCAAGTTCCATAAACCCTTTTTAGCTGAGAAGGAAACTTTGTAAGCACCATTGCACTGAGCACACTATATCAAGTAACTTACTTCAAGAAAAAAAGCCAACTACAAGCTTCAACAACTTCTTATAGTCATCACATGAACAATTAATTGAGAATATTACTCAAACAAAAATACTTCACTTTACACCATAATCATGAGCAAAACATCGTACTCTACCTCTTGAATACACTGATCATACCTGTAGTAGTTTAATTTTCAAAAGGAGCATCAAGAGAACTCTCTCAAACTAATCAACTCTAAAATCAATTTCAAATCATCTTCCAAAGGATAATGACTTCTTAACAGATGTACAAACATGATTCTAATACTATGAAAAAAATGATGATACATAACAACTCCCATACCTGTACAACTAGCATGCTCTACCTCTGAGTATGCCATGCTCCTGTAGGTGCATGTTATTTCTTCAATGTAGTATTAGAGTGTCTCATACAATATTACACTGTGATTTACACATTTCAATAGAAAGGATTATGTGGATCAATTATCCCTTTCTCAGTAAATTTCATCATGCTCATAACAATCAATGAAAAGTCTTAGAACATACAAGAAGACACCTATAGTCATGTGGTAGTGTATCCATGTACATGAAGCCAATCAAAACACATTTGGTCCTTAAATAATCAAATTTCACTCAATCATGGTCCATACACACTGAATTATGCTTTAAAATTACATAAGAATCATTAAGATCTCTCTATCCCAACTCCTCACCATCAAATACATATACACTACTAATTAGCCCTGGGTAACTCAATAAATACACATAAATTTTGAATTAAAAACCTTTATAAAGATGTAAAGCTTGATTTAAATACCCATTTGAGCATATATTCATATTCATAAGTCTTGTATTATGAATTTGAGTACAACTAACCCAGATTGCAATATACACATCTCAAAATTAAGTCTTTTGGCACCTCATAGTCAAATTTCAACACTGTCATGGATATTTAGAAATGTATAAATACTTAGAGCCTCAAAGCTTTTGGATCTTGTAATACTCCATGTGTAGATGAATTTCACAAAACATTAGCCCTGGACACCTTCATTTGGACCTTCAAAAACCACATTCCATCTATACTGCTCATAGTGTATTGTAAAAAACTAGTCTAGGCAAAGAACCTTAAAAAATGTGCAAATTTTTATTTCATGACCTCAAAATTGATCATACACACTGAATTTGAACCTTGTATCTCTCTGAGCAACATTGTGTCATCTTACAAAATCATGAACATGAATACTATACATGAATCCTCCTTGACATTTGCCTTATTTCCTTCTAAGAACATTTGCATAGAACTTCATCTTCATACTAAAAGAATAAATCAACACTCATGATGAGACAAGAGAATATTCAAGAACATTCCAGGACCATTTACACACTTTGGCATGCATAACATAGGACTTGGAAATTCGAATTGATGGACAAACCCATACCACTTTGTGATGAATATGACATAGTACCTTGAGAAACTTAAAACACCAGGACCCTTGAAATCCTTCAATAACTCCTCAAACACATTCATATCTTCACACACACTATGGGATCTATGACATACATGGCACATGCCATTTCAACACGTGAAGAATTTATGACTCTTTATAAGACTTTGATATTTACACCATGGAGACTTCCATAGTTCACATGCTAGTATAATAGTATTAAACACAGACTTAGAGAACAATAGAAAATATTTCATGAGTTATAAACCACTTACATACTCCTTATGACATGAAAATAAAACTCATAAACATACACAACCATCTCAGACTAACAACACACCATGATAATAAAAATAAAGACCTTAAGAACTCATACACGTACAAACAAAGACCACAATACTAAGAATTTGACTTTTCATACTAATAGAAAAAAAAAATTTCACCATGAGAACATTGAAAGACATACCTTATGCACAAGGAGGAGACACATATACTGTCCAAATCAGCACCCCTAGTTGAATGCTTATTTTGCATTAGTAAACCTCCAAGAAGCATAATAGAGTTATATAAGCACTATAAAGACATAAAAGAAGGTCTTGAAGATGTCCCAAGCCCTCTTAGGTGCTTGCAAGACTCCTTCCACTCTCTTTTGATCTGCAATCTATTTTTTGTCTCTTATTCCATTATCACAAGCTCTTGAGGAAAAAACATGGTCTCTCCTTGGTTCCCAAGTCCTTTTAGGACCACTATCTTGCATTATATCCCTTTGAAAGTTACCTCCTTGTATTCTAGAAATTTGATCCATTAGTTTTTGTCTTGAATAAGAATGAAAACAAACTTTTTCCACATGAACAATATCATTACAATTATAACATACTACTGAATTCTATCTCTTGAAACCTCCATCTTGACTAGGTGAATCATACAAGAAATACATAGCAGTGTGACCTTATTCATTGCAATTGTAGCATACTATTCTCTTAGAAAAATCACTTCTATCGTTCCTCTATGGATGATCATATCTAGAAGAATTTCTACACTCTTTTTCTCTATGACCAAAAACATTACAAGTAAAACAATGACCATTAAAAGTTCTTTCATACCTTGAAGCATTAGGTTACCTAATTTTTCTTGGTTTTACATTGTCCTTGATGAGTGTCACCTTCTTCTCTTCCTTGATAATAGGTTCACCTGATTCTTTTCTTGAAACAATGTATTCTTGCTTCACTTCCTTACTTTTATAATCCTCTTTAAAAACCAAACTAGTTTTATCATTTGCTACTCTTTGTTTGCCAAGTAGATCATCTAGGTATTTTTTACTTCTCTCAATTTTTTAAAGGACATAGTCTTCTTACCAACCTCTAGTAACTCAGCCCTTAAGAACTCTATATCTTCTTCATATTTTGAACAAAAACTCTCTTTATCTTGCAAATTTGAAACAAGATACTTTACCTTTTCTTCTAGCAATCTAATTGACCCATTTTTCTTAGTAGATTCAGACACATATTGTTCTTCTAGCTTATGAAACTGATTTTCATATTTGTTGAACTACAAAATCAACTTTTGGTTCTCTTTCTTAGCATGATTTCATTCTCTTTTGATTCTCTCAAAATCATCTTTGTTATTCTGATCATATTCATCAAAATAACTATAATAACCTAAAATAAAATATCCTAACAAAGAAGAGCCATCACTATAATACCTTATATCTTCTTTAGTCATGAATAATGCCTCATTTACAAAATCCTCATAATCAGGTTTAGTTTTAAAATTTGAAATACCACTAGTAGCATCAGACAAGAAATCATCCTTATTTGTGTAAAACCTCTTAAAGTTTTTAGTACCTTTACCAAACTTGTGATCCTTCTTTTTAGGTTCAGCCTCATGATCTTCATCATCATCCTCCTTCTCATGCCGATGAGAACACTTGGAAAAAAAATGTCCTAATTCACCACAATTAAAACACTTGAATGGAAGTTTACCACTATACTTACTAGATCCATGCTTCAATCTTCTAGCCACCATAAAAAAGAGCTCTTCATGTTCAATTTTAGGAGTAACAACATCATCCTTCACTTTCTTGTCCTTAGTATCACTTTCATATTTGAAAGAAATATCCTTCTTAGATGGTTTGGAGTCACTTATTATCTTTTCATAAGCTATCAAAGTACCATGCAACTCATCCAATTTCAAGGTAGTTAGATCCTTTTATTCTTCAATAGCAAAAAATTTGGAATTAAATCTAGGAGTTAGTGACCTCAAAACCTTTTAAACAACATCTTCTTCTTTCACATCATCTCCTAACCCTTCCATGTTATTTCCAACTTTATCAACTCAAAGAAGATATGCAGCAATGGATTCATTATCACTCATCTTAAGACCTTCAAACTAATTTTTAAAGGTTTGGAGCTTTGTAATTTTTACGCTTTTGTTACCTTCATATAGAACTTGTAGTTTGTCCCATGCTTCCTTTGCTAATTTTAAATGAATCAATTTTCCCAACTCTAATTCTCCAATCCACTTATGATGGCACTAAAAGCTTTGAAGTTATTGGTGTATTCCTTCTTTTCATCCTCAGTAGTTGGAGTAGTAGCAGTAGGGGTATAACCATGGTCCACAGGATCCCAAACATCAAAACCTTGAGTGATGATAAAGGAATTCATCCTAAAGCTCCAAAAATCATAGTTCACACCATCAAACATTGGTTTCTTGCCAATGATAGTACTACTCACCATTTTTGTGCTTCAGGGATCTCCTTTCAAGCTGTCAAAATTCTCCAAAAGGACTTGCTCTAATACCAATTGTTATAAGTAAAATTGATTGAGAGTGGGGGGGTGAATCATTCCTTAAAAAAATTTAAACTCAGATTTCAGATTTACTTATTTGAAATACTCACAAACATTCAACCATCCATATATGTGTGCATACAACCAATTATCACATGTGTAAGAAACCATAAACAAGATATCAACACAAGACACAAGATATAAGTAGGAAACCATCAACGGGAAGAAAAACCACTCAAACACAATCCTTATATTGATATGTTTCAAATTTATTGAGGCACCAAACCCACAAGGAGCACCAACCCCTATTTTAGTAGAGCTACAACCCTACAAGGAACACCAACCCCTAATTTCGTGAAGCACCAACTCCACAAGGAGGCTACAACCCCCCAAGATGATTAAGCGCCCACTCTAAAAATTTATGACGATCCGATCTCTAATTTTTTCTGCCACAACTGATGGAAACCACTAGTTCATCTTGCACTTATTCAAAACCCCACTCAAACCCTAGGTGTCCAATCCTTCACAAACTAGCTCTTCCTTCACTTCTCAAGCCTTAAAATACTTGCAAACATGCTTGCTGATCTTCCTTGACCTGTAAAAAACCTGATCTTACCTCAATTCATGATTCAACACCTAAAAATATCTCTCCCCTAGGTCACACTTCTTTCACACACACAACTAGCTACAAAAAGCACCTAAAACAATACTTTTATAAGCTCATTTACATTTCAAATTAAAAAAAAAAACATTTTACCTCCTTAGGATTAACCCATTCATCATAAAAACATCCTAAATCAGAATCATAATAGTCACAAGTTATCCAAGTAGTCTAGCATAGCTAAAAACCTCATTACATGCTCCAAAAATGACTCAAATCCCCATGGGTACAAAGAGAAAAATGCTCTAACATAAAAACCATACTTAGTAATGACCCATAAATCACTAAAATTGTTTAAATTTACATTTAAACATAATATATGGTTGAAATATATCTCAAAAAATAAAACTATTTCATTTAATGGGCCTTGTGTTCTTTTTATTTGTCAAAATAGTTGTTTCCTACATCCTTTAGGACCCTAAAAACTTATCTAGGAAACTATATCATTTAAAAACACAAAAATTATGTCATGTGACAAGTAAATAGAAATGGAAGAACCTGTAGAACACTTATAGGAAATTTAGAAGTCACGAAACAATCACCTGATCAAACCCTAACCACTTTTGTCTTCACTAAATCAACTTGCCCAAAAATATGTTTTCAAAGATCAAATGGTTAACACATTTATAGGAATAATAAAGACATATAAATAGATTAATTTTATTCCAAATTAATCCCTATTCATATTATGAGTGATATAAGACATTACCTAATTCATCTCATGCTTCAAATAACTCAAAACTTCAAGTAGATCCTATCTTGTCCTACACTGGCAAAAATATTCTTGTCCAAAAAATGACCTGGAAACCTTTATAAAAATTAATAATCATGGGAAAATAATTATATCATTATAAATATCTCTGAATCCCATTTCCAAAACAACTTGAATAACTTCCTAAATCCGCGTGTAGCTCTAGCTATGTTCACTTTACTAAACACTGCTTTTATGGCCTCAGAACCGCCATTTGACCAATCAACCTAAATGAAGCTCATTTGACCATGTAACTACGTAAACATGTACTTATAACTATTTTTAAATCAATAAAAACTCACATAAATTCCACAATTCCAATTTAGCCAACAACTCCTTTGAACAACCATGTCCTAAAACACTCTTCTTCAGGAACTGATCTGTTTAACTGGGGCCCACTCATCACCATAACCTATACCACACCTTTTTGGAAATATGAAGGAGTAATATACATATTAAAATAATAATAAATGGAATAGGCAGTAATTATGGACACTTAGGAAGTAATTCTTCCTTGCCGCTTTCAAGTTAGGGTTTCACACTCATAAAAAGTTGTTTACCTTCTTAACATTTGTTCATAAAAAAGTAACAATTAAATGACCTCATTATTTTTGTGAAACCTTATAGAATAAATTTAGAAACATATCTGAAAGCCACAAGGTACCATTCAAAGCAAAAAATTTAGGGTGAGCATCAGAATATCTAATTCAAGCTGGAAATGTATTAGTTCTCTACCCTGTCTCACCAAAACTAACATATCTTGCAAAATTCTCATCCTAACATCCTAAATTTTTTCTCAAAGAACTATGAAACATGATAATAACATATATTATCATCATTATGTCATCACCATACCTCAAACTCTCCAATCACTAAGACTTGCATAACAACCCCTTAGGGTTTTACATTGTAGAAGCTAGGGTCAACTAAAAGAACACTATAACTCATCATGAAATCACTCAAAATGACCCAAACATACGTGTTACACCATGATATACCTGAATTAATGCATTAATGAGATAACATATCTCCATACCTCAATCTCATACCCCTTAGCACTTATACCTGCTCCAAATAAACACCTGAAACATGGCCAATCACCTGTATCTGTAATCTGCAACTGATGTGAGTGAATGTTGGTTGCTCAAACATGCACCTGTGTCTTAGATCTTAGAAGGACCAAGGTTTTTAAGGCCACAATGGAACCATCCCCAAGTTGTGGGACCTTGCAAGCTTGGGACGGATCTATGGAAAATGCTGGTTCCTCTATCTATCTCTAATGCTACTGCTACTCCTGGTGATGGAAGGAAAAAACTAAGCTAATAATTCCAAGGGACCAAGGAAGAAGAATAACATGAAGGAAAATACACTAAAAGGTGATAGCACCATAAAATAGGGATGAAAACTATCTATTCTGAGTGAGAATGACAGGGAATGCATGAAAGAAGACTAGGCATGAGTAACACAATGAAATATGCATTCACCAGATCGTTCTCATGGAAAACAACCAAATATGGAATTGCAAGAGACTTGAAGTAGCACAACCAACACACAACGTAAAAGAAAAGGCAAGAAGAAGGAATGTAAACATGTTAGGAAAGAGAATATTCACAAAATGATGCTTTATTACTTCTAAAAATGTATAGAGATTTTTATAATGATGGAGGCCGATATCCACATGCAAGAGCCAAACATAGAGGTATGTAACTCAAAATAAAGAAAATATGGAGTCCTTAGAAAAATGCTCAAGGATCTAGAGTATCCAGCATAAAAAATGAGCCTTGATCTTACATTTATAGATGAATCCATGGAGGAAGAAGGGAATAGGAGGGAAAACCCAATTTCGAAACACAACCGCCAACAAGAAGCATTCAATGTCTACAAATTCACTTGGAAATATGTGAAATACACTTCACCATGCCTGTTTGACGTGTTGAAGACAAAGGAGGGCAGATCATACCAAATTGGGTGGTTGGAGTGATTAGATCTGTTCATTAATGTTTAGAAAAATGTTTTCCCGTTTCTCACCTACTAGATCTACCATAATTTGAATTTTGAATTTCTGGCAATGTAGCTAATGTTAGCAGCTCTCTGACAAGTCCAGGTGCATGCTGATATGATCTATGTAGCATAAGATATGGCTTTAAGAAGATGTCAGAGTCATCGGTGCACAAAAAATACATGGCATGTGCGGATTGGCTGAAATGATGATCAACTATATAACTATTTGCCATTTCTACCATGTGTCGCTTACTGATTTATTGTAAGGATTTGGTGCCATGTTGGTGTGATTTTAATTGTTGTGCACGACACACTTAAGCATGTCAAAAGATGATCTAGCACAGAAGGGCATGAGGGAAGGGCACACAGAGAAAATAAAGGAAGGCATGGAGGGGGCGCACGTGATGCACATAGAGAGATGAGGCAAACTGGTGAGAAAATAATGTATAGTTAAGGCAAAATTATTACAAGGTAATGGGTGTGGTGTGCTAAGGGCCAATGACTTATTAGTAAGTGTGAGGTGCGTGGGATGGGAAGAAGCTGATGCACGGAAGTTGGGTGCAAGGGAGAGTGGAAGGAGAAAAGGAAAGGGGCGAGCAGGAAAAATGTGACCAAGGGAATGTACTGAGTGATTTTGAGCATGCACAATTCTTCAATGAATAACTTAGGGCTAGCATGTGTATGCAATTTATCCAAATTTCTAAGAGAGATATTTGGATAACAATTTTGGTGACTTTTCAGGCCATCTGCCTACTAGATGAAAAAGATTAGTAGCCTGAAGCATCTGTTGGGCATGGAGTCTACTTGTGTAGTTATGAAATTGCCCATGTGATCACTTGATAATCATTTCTACACCCTGTTATGAATTTCACAACTGCCGAGAGAAGCTCTGCACTCTGGAAGTATTAAAAGAGTGCGTGTAGGAAGCATGCGAGAGGAAAGAACTATGTACAAAAAAACAATGTGGGTGGAGCACACTTGGAGGAATTGAAAATACTCTAATATATACAACATGGTGCATCAAACTTAATGGAAGGGTTTGAGATAGATCCCGTTTATTGGAATTTGCAGCGTGCTTCCATCAGGATGAGTTAACTCAAAAGAGTTAGCTTCTTTGCAGGAACTGATGATGTATGGGCCACTACAAAGTGCATCAAACTTTGAATGAAACCCTAGCTTAGCTCTGTCAACATCCCATTTTAGAACCAAGTCCCCAATTTTGAAATCTTGAGGCCTAGCCTTTCTATCGAACCATTTATTTGTTGCTTGCTGATGTTGTTCTAGCTTGATCATGGCAGAGTTTCTGAGTTCTTCAAGATGAACCAGTTCCACCATTCTAATTTCTCTCTGGTCCACAACTTCAAATTCCAGTTGCTAGGCAAGCGCTAGTGAATTTAGTTCTAGTGTCAAAGGAAGGGCTGCCTCCTTGCCATAGACAAGTTTGTAAGGTGAATTTCCTATTGCCTTTTTGACTGTGATTCTATCTACCCAGAGTGCGCGTAAGAAATTCATATGCCACTATCTTTGGCTGATGTTCATTGTGTACTTCATGATTCTGTTCAGGTTCTTGTTTGTTGCTTATGCCATATCGTTACCCTGAGGGTAAGAGTTGGAAGAGGTTTTTAGGTAAATGCCCATACTTAGAGCCCAATCGATGATTTTGGCACCAAGGAAGGCCTTTGCATTATCAGAGATAATGGTTTGAGGAATGCCAAAACTTATGACTAAAACCTTGAGAAATTCAAGGATGACTGCCTTAGTTGATTCCTTAAGGGTGACATCATCTGTCCATTAGGTGAAGTAATCTGTAGCTGTTAGTACCCATTTATGTTTAGTGCTTGAAGACAGATTGATTATGCCTATGAAGTCAAGACCCCTTTGCACAAAGGGATGATCCACTTGGATTGGTCGGAGGGGAAGCGCTACCAATCTTTTCTTTCCTACAAAGAAAGTGCATTCCTTACATTTTGTGACCCACCTATGTGCATCTGCAAACAGGGTAGGCCAAAAGATACCTACCATTATGATATTTATTGCTGTATTATTGGCAAAGAAGTGTCCACTAGAGAATCCATCATGAATTTTTTTTAACACTTTTTCAGTCTGCGCACCATCAAGATTCCTTTTGAAGAGAAGTCCAACAATCAACACATAAGGTATATATTGTAACCTCATATGTCTTCTGTTTGCTTTATTTAAACCGGGAGGGTATGCACCCTCAGAAATGAATGTGATCATGTCCTTCATCTAGTCACTTAAGCCAGGGTCTATATTCTATTCAATTTCTACACATGGAAGGTCTTCATCTAGAAATAATGAAGCCTCGAGTTCACTCTGCGCATCCTCAGCAATCTTCTTGCAAAGAGTACTACCTCTTACCAGTTTTTTGGCCTTGATAGTCGCATCATATTCCATGATTTTTGTCACCCATTGTGCTCTTTTCTCACTAATTTTTGCTCCCATGATGAAGTCTCTGATCGAAGAGTGGGAGACTAATACCTTAACATGATTGGTGGCGAGCACAATCTTGAATTTCTTGAGCATGTGTATGACGGAGAAGAACTTCTTCTCCATATGACTATATCTTAATTCGTAATCCTTTAGTGTCTAGCTGAAGAAATCCATTGGCTATTCCAGCCCTTGTTCATTTTCCTATGTTAGGACAACAACAAAGCTTGCATTTGTGCCATAAGCATAAAGGATGAAATCGTTTGAATAATATGGATTGATGAGTGTTGGCACTCAAGAAATCTCTTTCTTAATCTTGTTGAAGCTTTCTCTTCCTTCTACTATCCATATGAAGGCTATGTCCTTCTTGAGCATCAAGGTGATGGGCTGAACTAGTCCTGCAAAGTTAGGGATAAAACACCTAACAAAATTGATCTTGCCAAGGAATGACTGTAGGGCCTTTTTGTGCACTAGCAAGGAAAGAGCTAGGATGGCTGAAATGTGCTTAGGATTAATCACGATGCCATCCTTTGAAATCACATGGCCCAAGAGCTTGCCTTGTGACACCTCAAAATTGCACTTCTCAGGGTTAAGAGATACCCCAAATTCTCTTCATCTCTCAAAGACTTTTTCCAGGTGCATCATGTGATCCGCACTCTATTTTGAGAAGACAATTATATCATCAAGGAAAACCAAGATGAACTCATTGATGTATCATTTGAAAGCAATATCCATAATATGCTGAAATGTGGCACCTGCATTTGACAGACCAAAGGGCATTTTCAAATATGCATATGTTCCCCACTTGGTTGTAAATGTTGTTTTGAATTGATCCTCTTCCTTGACCAGGATCTAGTTGAAACTTGAGTACCCATCTAGCATGGAGAACGTTTGTGTGCCAGCTACAGTCTGTAGAATCTACTCCATTAAAGGCAAAGGATAATGATACTTTAGAGATGCCTTATTCAAATATCTGAAATCAACACAGAGTCTGATTTCACCATTCTTCTTGCACACCAGAACTAGGTTTGTGACCCAGGTAGATTATTTGATAGGAAAAATAATATTTTCCTCAATGATTTTTGATAATTCCTTTCTCATGAGGGGATCTATCTTTGGATTGATTGACCATTGCTTCTATCTGATGGGCTTTATACTAGGATCAAGGTCAATGGAGTGTTGAGAAACACTTGGATCAAAACCTTTGAGGTCTTCATACTCCCATGAGAAAATATCACTATATTCTTGACAGAGAGAGATGAAGGCCTATTTTTCTTCATGCACACAAGTCCTAAGAAAAAACTCTTTTCCACAAGCAATAGTAATGGATGAGTAGTCCTCTTGTGCAACGTGTATGTATCTTTATTCACCCTTTAATTCATCATCAAGGCTGCACATTTTCTCTAAGGTGACCAACCCTTTAGACAATTTATTTGCCTTCAGCTGTACCACTTGGTCATCATAGCTGTCATGCAAGTCAGTATGCATATTTGATGAAAACTTAGCTTCATTCTGGATAAACTGGATGATCTACACGTCACTGTCGAACACTTGCCAACTGGTGTTATTTTTTGGAATATATGGCCTGATCACCATTTTAATGTGCTGAGTGTTTCCTTTGACAAAGTCCTCAGTAAGAGAAAATTGTGAACTGAGTGTGACCATCTGGTCAGCTTCCTTGTTCATTCTACGTGGAACCACCTATAGATTAAGGGAATTAAAGCTCTCAAAAAGGGTCCCACACTCTGTATTTATAAGCTTTGAGAAGCTTATTCTTTTTCTAGAATTTTTTGGTGACCTAGTGGATGATCAATTATGTGTCCCCAAATATCTACAATGCTTTAATTTTATTATTTTTAGCAATGAGCAAGCCATGCACCAACGCTTCATACTCTGCCACATTATTTAGAGCATGCAAACTGTAGCCTGTGCACGAAGAATAATTTCTCATCCTTAGGGAAAATGAGAACTAATATTTCTCCCATGCCATTTCTGCTTTTGGATCCATCAAAGTGAACTTCCATAGACCAGTTTGAACTTTATCTTTCATGAGCGCATGCGGCACCATAGCATATTCTTCTAGAATGCAATAAGTACCAAGTCTAGTTTTATAGGCTTCCATTTCTTCAGCATAGGGATCAAATTTGTGATGTCTTTCCACCCATTCATCAAACACTAGGTATGGAATAGAGGGTGGAAGAGATTGCTCTTCAGAAACTAAAACTTATTCTTCTTGGATAAGACAATTGGCTTGGAGAGGAGATGGGACATATGACTCTACATGATAGGAAAAGATAGGCTTAGATTGTATGGTAAACTGGGTACCATACCTTGTCTTGAGTAACATATGATACCAATCAAAAGAAAAGTAACCACCCACTTTAGCAGTAAATTCTCTTGATAAACATAGGGAAAACAAAGGAGGAAGGTCAATGATTGACACATCTTGAGTAATTGTTAGGCTTGGACATGCATGGAGGGTTAACTCAAGATCCTTGATGAATCCTAAATTGGTTACAATTGAGCCATCAAGTTGTAGGACTCCTTTAGACAAATGACTATATTTCAAACCTAAGACATCAACTATTTTCTTAATCATAACAGAAGTACTAGTGCCTGAGTCAATCATGCAGTTATGCACTAGGTGTTTACCTATAATCAAGGACATATAGAAGGGTGGGGTTTTAACACATTTACTTACTTGTTTCTCCTCTTCTTGGAATATTTTGATAGAAGCACATGGATTCTTCCTAACTTGATCAGTGTGCGGGAGTTACGCCAGAGCTTCATGCAACAGATCCCGCTAAGATGGAATGGTCAGGGCATCCCACATTGTGACGTTTATGTTTGTTCTCTTCATTTAGTCAAAAATGATGAACGAAAGCCCCACATCTTGTGCATTTGGGGAACACCATCCCTTCTTGATTGTTCAGGCATGGAAGCCTAAATTTTAGATGGGGCAGAGGCTCAGCCTACTAAATGAGGGGCATGTGCTGTTTCAGATGGAGATTTATGAGGGGTCTCTTACATAGGGATTTGAGCACTTTTACTGCATGATGCCTTGTCTGATTCTTTCTTCTTATGAGGATTTGATTGCATTTCCAAGGTTATAACCTATGCACCTAAATCTAATATTCTTTTCTTGTATCTCATGTTGTCCGCAACTTGGGCGCATGGTCTGTTTGTATCTTCTGCAGCTTGATTGATTGTGAAGAATTCCTCCATGCTAAAGAACATAAAATTGGTCTCTGGAGGAAGTTCTAGTTTTTCTGGGTTATCTGATTCACGGGAACTTGTTGAGGGCTCACAGGATGAAGCATTTTGGATCATGAAGGCTTGGGTGCATGCGACATTAGCACAATGATATTGAATATGAGACATGTTGCAAGGGAAACACCATTCTGACTCTTGTGCCAAGTTATTTTGAACTAGAACAAGTGCCTGGCTCGCACTGGGTATTGGGAGAGAAGGTGCGGGAGGGAAAACTTGTAAGGGCAGATGTGCATTAGGCTACCATCTATCATTTTACTAATTGGGTGTGTATCTTCGATTTCCATATTGATTCCGCCAACGCTGATTGCCTTGGCCATTCGCCTGATTGGAATTGCCTCTTTTGGCTTATTCCTGCTACTTTTCTAATGATATGACCTTGTTTGATAAATTCATGATTAAGGCCTTCAATTATTCATCTTCCTTTTACTGTGATGGAGAATAGGATGTTGAGGAAACTAGTTGCGTGCTTTGCTCAGGGATAGGAATAGGGCCATAGAAGGTTGGGGTTCCTGTGACATTTTTCGGAACCAGGGCATGGGTGGTCTAGGAGCTAACTTTCCTGCCTGAATGAGACTATTTTCTGCCCTTACCATAATGCTATAAGCATATGTAAAGTCCTACCTCCCATAGATTGGATCATAATTGAGATATCACTGTTGAGCACCTTTAGATAATAAAGGAAAGCATGTTGGGCTGTAGGTCTTACCACAAGAGGAATTATTTCCCAAGTCTTCTCAAATTTGATGTTGAAAGCAATCATCTACTCATTAGGCACCCTCCTTGTTATTATCAGTTGCTCCACCAATGATAGGTGATCTAACTTATCTTCAAAGTAATTACAAAGAGATGTTCCCAACTCATCCCAAGTGGTGATAGATCCAAGTCTCAAGCCTCGGTACCATTGAAGTGCTTTACCTTTGAAAGAGGATTCAAGCAATCTGACTACTATATCATCATGTGTGATTAGATAGAGTTAACACACATTTGTTACATCATGGATATGCTCCTGAGGGGTGATTTGATTCTCACCAGTAAAGTAAGGAATACTCTTGAGTGTGCCATTTGGCATATCATGCTGCATGGCCAAGAGTAAGGGAATCCCTCTAGAAAAGTTTGCAAAGTTTCTTAATGGAGGGGGTTGCTGATGCACCATTGCAGGGAATGCGGGTTGTGTGTTTTGAGGAGGAGTTAAATGGGTGTGACATGCTGGAGATAGAGATGCACACATGGGATTTTTTGATCAAATTATTCTCGGGGATAACTAGAGGTATTCAAAAGAATATTCAGCTGCTGCACCTCTTCTTGTGTACACTCTTCTCATGAAAAGCACTCAGGACTGCTGAAACAAATGTCTTAAAATATTGGGAGTTTCCAGATATGTTTGAAATGAGTATTCAAAGGCTAAAACACTAAGTTCACACACCAGAACTTAGGGATATGAAATTCAAGCTTTCAATGCTGGTCCCACCAAATGTGCAAAAAATTGTTGGTTTCTCAAACGTGCACATGCATCTCAAATCTCAGAAGGGCCGAGGTGTTTGAGACCACAATGGAACCATTCCCAAGTTTTGGGACCTTGAAAGCTTGGGATGTATCTCTAGAAAATGCTAGTTCCTCTATGTATCTCTAATATTGTTGATACTCCTAGTGCTGGAAGGAAATACTAAATATAAGAGTTGGAGAGAGTATAACACAGGGTCAAGCAAGGGGATGAGCAATAAAAACACATGAATTGGTAAGTGAAGCAGTTTCTAAACAATCACCACAACATACTGAAGAAGAAGTATTTGAGAAGAAGAAAGATGAACTAGAAGAATAAGAAGAAAGTGAAGAAAATGTCGAGGAAGAGGATGTGGTTGAGATAGCTGCACCTGAATCAAATAAAACTATTGTTTCAAGGCCTAAATTGGATTTTATAAGGCCTAACTCTTCTTCCATTGTGACTTCTATATTGATATTTTTACCTCTTAGCATATAAGTTCCCAAATTTATCTCACATTTCCTCCTCCAACAACATCCTATGGGGATTATTTCACATGGGTTCAACTTATGGTTGATAGTAAGAAGAGTAAGGAAAAATATCAAGTAGAGGTTCCTAGATTTGTTGTTGTTGCTATCCTTATTGGCATATCTCCTCCTCCGAAGAAATCCAAGACCACTTCTCATCTAGTTTCTGACTCAACAAGGTTGAAATTCTTAGAAATTTCTAGACCAAAGGAGGACAAGAGTGAAAAAGAAATATCCATATCAGATCTTAAGATTTCAAGGATCTCATTGGGTGAGTCAAATCTTGAAGGATAAGTTCACAACCTTAGAGAAACTATTTCTAAGGTCATTGAAATATTTGAAAAGGGGAAACATAATCAGGAGCGGTTGGAGGAGAAAGTGTAGGTACTTGCTAATTTCATCAAATCTTTCCTTGCATCAAATAAAACTCCTCTTGATTAAACAACCCTATCTACTCTTCCACCCACTATTTCCACTATTGGGATTGATATCAAAGCAATCAAAAAGATTCACAAGTATGCCACTTTTGCTAAAGCTTCAGAGGCCTGGGTTGAAGGAATTATTGTTTCAGGGATATAATTCATTGATGAGGCTTAAAAATTCATGACGATATCATCTCAGCCAAAAATCAAATTAATTCAAGAATTGATGGAATTGATAAGGATCTCAAGATTTAGGATGATGTTTTTTAGGATCTTAGAATCATGATTCTCACAAATGATAAAATCCTTCTTTCATAGAATATTTTTGACAATTCTAAAATTAATTTATCTTGAACATGGACCTTCAACACGGAGTGGAGAATTAGAGTTATTAAAGAGGCTACCACACAATTGAAAGGTGTAGTCCAAAAGGGTGAATAATCAAAAACTTAAATCTTTGTAGATTTGCAAGACCTCCATTTTCAATTATTCAAGGATAACTCATTGAATAGAAATTCAATTGATCATATAAAAGAGAAATTAAATTCACTCATTGAGGAAAATCTATTCAAAGAGGAATTGGTTAATAAGGAGAGGATAGATGAGTTATCTGAGCTCAAGAATGTTATTATTGAGGAAGATAAGGTATTTTCTCAGTATGGTGGCATAAAAAACAATATGGAGTCTGCTCTAGGTAGCTGGTTGATATTTTTTTTCGAACACCATCATTCCCAAGGATTCTGATATTTCCATTGTAGTCACTAAGTTCCAAATGCACGTCCTCAATCTCAAAGTGCCTGCCTCGAATGTTCATTCCATTCCTTATTCCTTTGGCTCTTATTATTACTAGTTTTTTCTATTTTGAAGTTGGATTTATTAAATAAAAAATCAAAACTGTAAAATGAAGTCAATTAATGTGAATAAGCTAATTAAGTGTTTTAACACTTAACTAAGAACAATTTTTTAGGTGAGGTAATTACTTCCTCCCTTTATCCTATATAAGGCTTACTTTTCTTTGTAAAAGGGGTTGGATATTGGTGCATTTTGAATGTAAAGATACATGTTTTTGTCAATACAGAAGAAGAACTTTCTTTTCTCTCAATTCTTGTTCTTCCAAACTCTATTTCTTGATCTTGTTAATATGTTGTTTGTTTTATCTAGAATTTGAAGCTTTGTATTCTCATTCATGAAGTAAAATGTGTTTAAATTTGATTCAATCTACATTTTATGTACTGTGGAGTTTCCATTTATGCAAACCCATATGTTTTTTAATTTCATTTGCATACATAAGCAGGATAAATATATGCAATATTATTATTTGAAAGTGTTGTTTCTTCTTTCCATCCTTTATACAGTTAGGTGGTAATCTTGAAAAACCAAGGAGGATCTACATATCCTTGATTGGTTGTTTAGTTGTAAATGTGTTTCTTTGATCACCTTGTCTTACCACAATCTTGCTGATGTAATTCATATAATCCTAGTTATTTGTTTATATCATGTATTGCGAATTATGGGATCATTCATGTTCACTAATATCCTCATCACAAATTAAGTAGTCTATATATTTTTAAATAAATTAGAGTCCTAATTTTTTGGATCAATAAGAGAACCTACCCATTAAAGAGGATGGGATATTTTATCCTAAACTATTGATTGATTTTACAACATCAAATTTTCCAACCAAATTTTTTTTGGCACCCACCATGGGTCACGTGTTGTGATATCCACATAATATTTTTCACCATAGTTAATCTTAATATTCTTTCACATTGGATGAGAAGAGATACACTCTGATTCTAAGGGATTAAGGTATTGAAGAGTCTACTTTTTAGTTACAACAAAAAATTCATTTCATTTATCTCCAGAAAATAAGGGTAAAGGAAAAAGATCCACCAACACACCTCCAACAAATAGAATACCTTGTTCATCTTCGCAAGTAAGTACTACCCAATATTTGATTCTAGCTGGCATTACTCTTTCTTTAAAAACAATTTTTCCTAGAATGGTTATACCTATACTGTAGGGATAAAATATTGGACCTTTGGCTCTTCCTTAACCTCTTCATGACTTGCCCGAAGGAAGTAGGAAGAACTTTCCAAAATTTAGAGGATATGTAAAATTTCACCCACATGACCATATAATATCTTTTTTTGTTGCTTGGGGGGTCCTCAGAGTGGCACATGAGGATGTGTTAGTTAGGTTATTCATTTAAAGTTTTCAAGATAATGTAGCTTAATGGTTTTACCATATTTCTTCTGGTAGTATCACTAGTTGGGATGTAATGAAAAACATATTTGAGGCTAGGTTCAAACTAGTAGAGGATGCACATGCACTTTTAGAACAACTTTACCAATTAAATAAGGAGCCTTATGAACCAATGAGGGAGTTCATAGATAAATTTAATAGGTTGGTTCAAAAAATACCATCTGCTCCCCATCCTACCACTAAAAATATGAAATTTTTCTTGATCGATGCTCAACTCCCTGAGGTGAGTTTCACATTGAGAAGAGCATAGTTACCAAACTTGGAGAAAGATCAAGAATTGGCCATAACTGATAAGATGAATTGATTATGTCAAGTAAATTAAAGAAAGAACCTTCTAAATCCTAAGCTACGACTTTAGTTTCATCAAATTTTGATCAGTTAGTTCAAAAATTGGCTAATGATCTGATTTTTTATTAAAAAACAACTATCTCATAATGTTCCATACAAGGCTATTTCCAGAAAGAAATTCTATCCAAGGAATAATTTTTCCACAGCTCAACCCAAGATTTCCATCGAAGCTCCTCATGTGAAATTTCTAGTAAATGTAGCTTGCAAAGTTTAACAAGTGGAGGATGGGGTTCCTATAGAATATGGAGTCAGATGAAGAAGAGTCCAAAGAAATCAACGAAGAGGATAAATATTCTCAACTTAGTTAGTTTATATATGAATATGAAGATTATGAGTATGAGGAAATAGTGGTAGAAATGAACAGTGAGTCCTATGCATTCATGTCTAGAGAACAAATGAACAAAAAGAAAGATATTGTTTAACCTAACAAGAAAGAAAAGGCCAAAGAAGCTCCATTTGTCATTCCATTTGTTGTAAAGAGAGGATCACTTGTTCTTTCTCCTGTTAAGAAGGTAAGTACTACTTCACCTTCAAAGACTCCTTTGTCCTCTACACTTGTGTCCACAACAACTTCAATTCCTAAGGTTGATAATCCCAATACTCACATCATTCCTAGATAGGAAACACTTTCATCTTTATGATATTTTGATATAATAGATCATATCAAGAAAACAAAAATTCAGATATTTGAAGCTGAATATTCCCAAACTCATCTCGAGACTTTTTCTCAAGTTTTCCAATTTGTAAATGCCAAGAATACTCATGCTGCCCCTTCTTCCAAAGGAAATTTTCTTACTCCTAAATCTACCTCTGTGAAAAATATGATGGCTTCCACTCCCCCCACTTCTGAAAATAGTGAACCCTTTTATGTGACTTTGCTCATAATTGGGCATAAGATAAGAAATTGTGTCATTGAGTCTGGGGCATCGAATAATGTAATGACTGCACAAGTTTCCCATGTATTAGGCCTTAGCTTAACTAAAAATTTTGGTTCATGTTACTCCATGGAGACTAAGGAGGTGCCTTTGGTAGGAATAATAAAATATGCTCAAGTATCTTTTTTCTGTTGGTAGGAATAACAAAAGATGCTCATCCCCGTCCAAACTTCAGCTAAGATAAATTCATGATTGATATGATATTTAGACCTAGTGTTTCAGACAATGTGTATAATTGGTAAGTGTTCAATGATGATCAAAATCTCATTTATTTTCTTGAATTGAATGAAAATTTTAGCCAAGTGTACTTTGAAGGTAGTGAAGTTGGTTATCATGAGTCAACTTCATCCACAACCGATGAAGGAGTTGAATCTAAATCACACCAAGATGGATGTATCAAGTTGAAAGGTAATAAAATACCCAAGGGTATTGTAATATTGGAAGATGTATTTGATAAACATGATCGGTATATCAATAAAAAAATTCCACAAAGCATAAATCATTCATCTGAATATGAAAAGGTAAACCTAGGAAATGATGAAGATCCTAAATTTTTCAATATTGGAAAGTGCTGTTTTGTTGAAGAAAGGAAGAAAATGGGTGAGTTGTTGAGAAAATACATTGATGTGCTTGCTTATTCATATGAATATATGAATACTTTTAATCCTAGAGAAATACAACACTATATTCCTCTAAAACTAGGCACTTAACCTTTTAGACAAAAACAAAGGCAATACATTATAAAGATTTCATGTATAATCTATTAGGAAATTCAATACTTATTGAATGCATAAATTATATTTCCTATTCATCATTCAACCTTGATTTCAAATTTTGTGCCTATACAAAAGAAGGATGGAGAAATAAGGATCTATGTGGACTTCCACAATTTAAATCATGATTCTTTGAAGGATAGTTATTCTCTTCCCATGATGGATCAAATTTTACAAGCTACGACCACTTCAGAGATGTTATCAATGTTGGATGGATTTTTAGGTTATAACCAGATTGAAGTAGATGTAAAATACCAACACAAGACTTCCTTTACAACTCCATGGGGACCATTTTCTTATTAGAGAATACATTTCGTTCTAATAAATGTAGGTGCAACTTTCTAAAGAGCTATGGATTTGGCCTTTGGGGATTTAAAAAATGCATGCATTGTAGTCTACTTGGATTATCTCATTGTTTTCTCTATGAATAGGGAATACCACTTCCAACACCTTAAGATGGTCCTCTAATGATGTAAATATCATGACATTTCACTTAATCCCAATAAGTCTATTTTTGGAGTGATTGAAGGAAAGGTACTCGTGCATATTGTGTCGAATGATGGAATCAAGATAGAATTTTAGTGAGTATAAGCTATTAAAAAAAATTCTCTCCCTACAACTAAGAAATGTCTTCACTCTTTCTTCAAAAAAATCAAATTCCTTAGAAGGATATGTAGGAGCATCATCTCCACCTTGTAAATAAGGCATGAGATCACCAAATTTTGGATTGAAGATGAGTTTTTAGGTTTAATAAGTGTTTGTGAGTCATTTAGGGGTGTTAGTTGGATGTTAGGTCTTTCAAAATTCAAATTATTCATTTTCCCTCCAAAAAGTGAAATTTAAAATTGATGGCTATTTTTGGGTTGTTAGTAGCTTTTAGACTATTCTCTAGGATCTTTCATGGAGTTTTAAGCTTGTAAAGGACCTCTAGGGAGCTAGGAATCATAATGTAGGTTAGAAGGTAAAGAAATAACTCTTTAGTAAGAACCTTATGTTAAGACTAAGAGTGCTCATAAGACCATGAGTCTAAAAACCCTCCCCCTATTCAAATGAAACTAATCCAAGAAGCTATGTATGTCATGATGTAACTATTTTACATTGTCATTCAAATGATCAATGAGAGGAAATGTAATATTTCAAAAAGGAAGAACATCTTTTCTAGTGTATACACTTTATATGGCTGAACTAGTTCTTGCATGAAAATGAAAAGGATCCTTGTATATTTCTTGTTGAATCTTGAATGCATGCATGTGATTTCCATGGATTTCCAAATGGTAAGAATGTTTAAAAATTGTGTGTTTGCATTGATTTATATGAGAAAGCACAATCTTGTATGTGGAAGCAAGTTTGAAGTTGTTGTATAACCTTGTTTAAAATATGTATAGTTGTATGATCAATATAAGTTCAAAATTTGAAAGGTGAAAGGATAAGGGAAGTGAAATGTGGATTTAGGAAAGGAGGACATAGTAAAGGTTTGGAGGTACCTTAACCATAATCCAAGACCAAGATTTTGAGGAGTTACTTCTTAAAACAAGACTATGTAGTTATATTAGTGAATCAAAGAGTTAATGGAATGAGTTGAATAAAGAATATTAGAGTTATAAAATATTAGAAAATTTTTATTCAAATGATTACACCTCTGAAAACCTATAAATGTTGACATAGTATTAAGGAAAATATATTTTGCATTATCACCCCCTTAAGAATTAAGAACACTCTGTATTAGGAGGCAGGGAAGGTGATTCTTTATTTTTTTTCATAGTTTTGATGAAGAGAGAGTTTTGATGTTAAGGTAATATGTTACACAATATATGCCCAAGCATGATGAATGTGATTTGAAGCCATGAAATGGAAGGCAATACAAAAGGTGAGTAAATTTGTGTTCTCAGGGCTGTAGAAACCTTCTCGAGGGTTTAACAAAGGTTGAGCATTCGAAACCTTTACAATGTGAATTAAGCTTTGAAAATTAATTAGAGGTATTCTGAGGGAATTTTCAAGAAATATTTGAAGGTTATTTAGGATATAATAAGTATCCAAAATATCAAGAACTCATTCAGTTTGCCAAATGACAGAACTGTAACATGGTTTATAACTAGGGTTTGGAAAACAAATGCTCTAATTTTTTTTTAGAGATTGAATTCAGCCCTAAAACTTAGTATCATTCAAGATGAAGGTTTTAAAAAGGATATTTAAGTGTAATTTTGAAGTTTTATTGGTTAAAAACTGAGATAGTTGTGACAGTCTAGGCTCTAGGACTGTAATCACAGTGAAAGGACTAAGGGAAGTATATTATCTCCAAAGGAAGTATACTATAAACCTTGAGACCTAGCTTGAAAATTTGGGGAAGAGAGTAAGGCTCATTAGGTATCCAAAAAGGTGAAATTTATTTCATGAAGCTTCCTATAAATGAAGTTATGAGAAAAATTTAATTGTCCCAGACCTAGTTAGGAACTAGTAGACTATCAGGAAGGAAGGTGGATTTACATGAGGAGCTTAAGGGATAACATGATGAAATTTAAGGAACATCTTGAATGTGATGAAGGGTATAGGAAAAGGATGAAATATTGTTTTGGGTGGCCATGATTGTATCTATCCATGAATATTCCAAATTAACTTGTCTTAAGGGCATTTAAGAGCTAATTAAACATCGTTTGGAAAAGTTGATGTATTTTTGTTTTTGGAATAATTTCTTGTGATTTATTTAAGCTTATTGAGAGTGTTTGAATAGGGAACATAAGTGTAGATGCTGCAAGAAGTTGAAGGATAGAAATTTCATGTCTTGGCTAGAGGCTAGTCAAGATGGACCAAACACAAATTAGGCAAATTAGAGAAGTTTCTTTTTCCTTTGAGATTGAATCATATTGATGATTGAGTGACCTTGAATGTAGGGTTGAGATGCAAAGTAGAGTGGTAAGAGATCTATTGAAGTGATTGTTGATCATTTTATACAAGTTTTAACTTTTATAGGCTTGAAATGATCCTCTAAAGTAGAGTATAGTGAATCCTTGAGGTTAGAATCATACTGATCTTATTAAATGGACTGAAATTGTGATTAGCTTTGCATAATTTTTGGTATCAGAGAAGGAAAAGAGATTGAAAAAGTTGGAAATAGGATTGATACAGTGTAGAAGAACAGTAGTAAAGAGATTGATAAGAAAATGAGTGAAGAGAAAAGTGTAAAACTAGTCATGGATCATGGGTATAGGATGCCATCATGGATGAAGAAATTAATGGTAGAGAAAGGAGAGGATAGGTCAAGACAAGTGTATGAGAGAATCAGAGAACAAGAACAATAGAGAATAATAACAAGGATGATGGAAACATGGAAAACATGCAAAGAAAGAGAGTTTAAGGCTATTAAGCCTCATGAATCAGACTTGACAGATGATGAAGAGGAAAAATAACTAACAACAAAGGTGATATAAGGATTGATAAAACTAATGAGGTATAAGAAGAGAGAGAAAGAAAAGAGAGAGGAAAATAAAATAAGAAAGAAGGAAGAAAAAGGAAATATGGTTTCATTAAGAGATCACAACATTAAAGCAAGAGATAGAGAAGATGATAATGTTCATTGAAAGGAAAAGATAATAACGACTACAAGAGATAGGAATAGTGATGAGAAAGAAATCCACATGGCCAGTTAAGTTACTTTTGGAAAGGAGTCAAATAAATAAACTAAGGAGAAGGATAAGATAATAAGAAAGAATACTGAGACAAATGGAAAAGAGAATGAGGAAGCCTAGGCCTTGTAGCTTACATGCCTTCCATCACACTGGAACATGGTCTACAATTCGCGTTGATTGAGTAGTGGCACAACGAGAGCCAGTCCTTTAGGCCCCCGACAAGAGAGATGATTGTTACCTTGGAGGATGTATGGCGTATCCTGTGAGTACCTATTATAGGCTCGATTATCGAGTACATGAGTGACCTGGGGTGGATCATGGTGGTGATCAACGAACTTTTTGAGTGTGATGAGATACCCCCCAATGGCATGACAATTTCATTACATGAGTGCATATTTGATATGAATTTACACCAGGGACCACTCTACATGATGTCACTTATCAGTGGTTTTTTTCTCATTGATAAGAAAAGGACATCCTTTCCAATGGGTTTGATGATGTTGGTACATGGAGTATTCAGTGGCGAGCGATACCGCTGGGGACAGTGCATACTGACACATCTATACTAGGATCTGCATTTGATTACCTACCATTGTCAGAAGATAGTGGGGCCGATTTCCTTATTACAGATCTGGTCTTGGGATCACATAGCGATCAGGTGCCCTATAGGTGTATTGCTTGACTGAGTCCCAGAGGAGCCGACATACATGGCTTGGGTTTCTGTAAGTGATGATGTACGAGGGCACTTAGGTAGCGTGTACCATTATTGATGAGAGTTTGACGAGATGCTAGACAAAGATATCATATGGAGGCTCTATAGGCATATATAGTGGCCCGAGGATGGAGTAGAGCTCGATGTTTATGTAGTGGAGCACTTTCTTCTTGGTAGTCGCAACTACATCATAGATTTGTATAGAGTAGACCAATGTGAGCGCCAACTGGGCATGGTGTAGGGGGTTTCACAACCATATTTGTGCTATGCCCAATAATATGTAGAGAGGAAGACTATGGGGCCACGTATATAGGTGGCTTGAGCCAGGGCTAGATTTTTATAGGTGGTACCATAGGTATGGGACCCAACCCGAAAGATCAGAGACCCAGGTATGACAACCAACTATATGGATTGGTATGCCACTGTTTTACCGCGACGCCTGACCATACCTGATGAGGCATGGGTAGCAAGAATTTGGCCATTGCCAGAGATCCCCTACAATAGTGAAGAGGGGGAGAGTGCAGTGGCTCATGACCCAAATGATCTGTTTGATGGGAAGCCACATGATGGGTAGGGTCTAGCATAGGCTTAGAGATAGTGGTAGTAGGAGCTAGGACATGGACATGTACAGGGTCCCAATATCTGATTGTAAGAATAGGGACATGCCCCTAGATAGGTACAAAGATAGATATAAGGGAAAGCCCCTGTGGTGTAGCCAGTGGTATAGATAGCCACCCTACAATAGAAACTACAATAGGTTATAGTGGAGAGAGATGAGGTTTGATTTCATATTTTGGTAGTGACAATAGAGTGGGACTAGGCTAGATCCAAGGCCGACCAAGGAGGAGATGGATCTGTTCACTTCTAACAGATAAGCCAGATGAAATATTAGATGGCCCAGGTGATGAGCCTGCTATAGTAGATATAGGCTCAGCTATAGCCCCTGACATTAGAGAGATATCAGATGAGGGAAGAATGGGTAATGGGTTAGGTAGAGGTTTCCTAACTATCAGTGGAGACATCATCCTTCTGATGCATAGATGGCACAACAATGACAGCCCACACTCATAGAGACTTGGTTATAGCAGAGGGAAGAGCTTCCTACTACTAATCCTTGTACTACAAGGTAGTTCCAACTTAGTGCCGGGGACCTTCATATAGCCAGCAGTCAAGCAGATTAATGAGGTCAGAGAGGCCTCAGGCCTTAATGGAGCAGCCACAGGGTAGCCTGCAGGGCCACCTGATGCACAGTCTATGGGTCCTCCATGAGGTAGACCAACTGGCCCATCCAAGGGCTCCAGTCATCCCTGATTGATTAGTGTATTGATACATTTACCTCTTGATGAAGACTATGAACATCGTATTCTTGATGTACAACATTTTTTGATACATGTCTTAGATGAAGGCATTTTTTTATGTATGCCTCAGATGAAGAAATTTTTGACGTATTGATGATGCATATCCTTGTTGAGATAGACATACTACACACACACACACACACACACACACACACACACACACACACACAAACATATATATATATATATATATATATATATATATATATATATATATATATATATATATATATATATATATATGGACATTTTTGACATGACACATGTGTTATGAGATGATGGATGTTAAGTAACGCCTTGATTTTTGTAAGCTATCATGGTAATTATTTTTCATGATGTTGTAACTGCAGAAATGAAGATAAATATATTAAGACACATCTTTTGATCTTAAAGGAATGTGTTGCTAATCTGGACCCTTGTTTGCTATAATTGTTTACTTGGGACAGAAGTTATTATTGCTTGTGTGATTGCTAATGAGATAATAGACTTGTCGTATTCTTGATGAACTCTTTTCATAGATTTACAGCACACCTTGAATCAATTTCATTGATCCAAGGTATGCTGTGGCCTTCTTGTGATCACCTTTCTGATTTACTTCTAAACCTGAATGAAGTCTGAAACCAGACTGAAGGTTGATATAAAGGTTGCAGCACCTGATTTCAGGGATGAATATCTGGTACGTAGATGCCAATGAAAAAGGTTTGATTCTTGAACCACACACCATTGTAACGCTAGACAACGTAAGATGATAAGGGCCTGGATGCGAGGGGCACATGTATGTGGAACATAGGACGAAATGTCCTGCATTGTGTTGAATATGACTGTCAGGCGGAAAGACTTGATTGGAAACTAATTAATTAAATATTAGGGGATTAAACCCTAACCTACCCCTAAGTTTTATCCTATACCCTAAACTACTATCCTATATGGATTTTAAATTTCATAAGGATGAAAATAGATGTAAATTCTAGTAACCTATGAACTAGGTGAATGACCTAGATATGGACTATTAAAAATCCTAAACTATTCCTAACCTATGGAAGGGGACGTATGGACCCATGTGGATGGAAAGGATAAGGAGGGAAGGTTGGAAATTTATTAGGACAATGAATGACATCCTTACAGGTTGCAGCGCCAAGTTTGGCGGGAACATGGAAAAGTTGGAGGCATCCAACTAGCTATGAAGCTAAACTATGGTTACATGCAAAAATTTGAAATTGGAAACTCACCAACTTGAGTCGGCGGTGGCATGAGGAATAAGGAAAAAGGAAATGCATTCAATGCATTCAATTACCTTGGTCTTAGCGACCAGCTCACCTTGGAAAGAGGATAGAGGAAAGAAATTTGTTTGTTGTTGTGTGCATTGGGTTTTTAGTTGCTCTGCATTTTGTTCTTCCATGGTTGTGTTGAACCTGCTGTTATTTTTGGTTATTGTTGTTGTTGTTTGGAGTAGCCAAAAGGCTATTTTTGAGCCTGTGGAAGTTAGTGGATTATTTGGAAAGCTTTACTGCTGTCGCCGTGGAGAAGAATAGCTCCTGTGGGTGCAGTTTTCTTTGAGCCACAGGAAAAATTAACAGGCATGTTAAGCCCTTCTCCTTAAACCACTTGCTTTTTCTTAATCGTCTCATTAAAACAAACCTGATCTTATGATGGGGGTTTTGGTTATTTGATTTGGCTGTTATGTTGAGATGATTTTGGGTTGAGTCGTTTTCTTTTGCTGTATGCGACTTAAGCATTCTTTGCATAATTATTGAGTTGAATATACAGTCCATGCTGTGTGGATTCATTTCACAGTATTGGGGATTCGTTCTTTATTTTATGAGTTTGTGCTTATGAATACTTAGCTAAATGTATCAATTCTGAGTTCTGAGCATCCTTGTGAAAATAGGAGGATGAGATGATATTTTTTTATATATATGTCTGGTTGAACAGTCATTATCTGGGTGAATACGACTTGAGTATTCTTGTGTGTTTTGAAGAAAATGAGTGTTTTTCTTACTAAAACTATTAATGAACTAGTTTTCTCTTTTTTTGTTGGAAATCTGAAGCTAATGGTAAGTGGATTTTATTGTGTATTATGGATTCGGTCTTATGTAAACAATACTGATAAGGAGATTGTTTTTCTGAATGTTGTACGTGAACGGTTTTTGAAGAACCGTGAGAATAATAGATGGAACTATTGGGTGAGTTATTTTCTTGAGGGTATACAGTGCATAGAATATAAATACTTGGAACAGTGGGCTTGTTTCATCATTTTAATCTCACTTCCTTTTTAAAACGATTAAAAAGCATTCGTGTTTGGTTGAATTCCATGAAAGACTTTGTTTAAAAGAATTAATTCTTGATTCTGGAATTGAGTATCTGGATATTTACCAAATAGATTAGAGTTCACTATTTCAGTCTTCTTTGGATTGGATGATGAATTATTTGCATAAATATGTGAATGTATACCTATACGAACTTCCCTTTCGATTTCTTGCTGTTTCATCAAGGCTGAACTGAAGTGGAATTCTTACTTTGAATGTTTGGAAAATGATTCTTTTTTTTTATTATGAGGAAGCTCATAATTTTGTAGCTGGCTGTACATTCATGTTGTTCAGGTCTAGCTGAAATGCTGGTTTTGATGAAATGATAGCTGATAAAACTAGATGTGCATTCTTGCTTGTCTATATCTAGACGTGAATGTCTGTAGAGTGAAATGTTTAAAAGGAAATGATTGTGTTTATAGGTTCTTTTGGTACTAATGTTTACGGACCAGTTGCAATGAACTTTGGTCAACATTTTGGAAAGGTAATAGTAGATTTTGAATACTGAAATATACTATTATGAATGAATTATACTATTGGAATATGTGTGTTCTAAATAATGGGTATTTGGATAGACAGTGAGAAGAGGTGATATGATCTTTCTCCCTTTTATTCGATTATTGATTTTCATTCATTTCTCTTTGGACTATTATCATTGACTGATATCACGTTTGGATTAAAATTTCCAGTACAACTATGAGGAAAGGAAAGAGAGTGTGGATGGATAAATTGAATTTAATGATCATTTTTCTCTCATACAGTTGGAAATCTATAAATTGTTATGGAACGAATTTCGTACTGCTTGGGTTAGGCATTTGTATTTAATTGCTGTTTTCTTTTCTCTTCAGTGTTTGATTGCTTGGAATCAGATGAGTTGTATGAAAGAAGGGTCAATAATTCGGTTTAGATTTTAGTTAAGATCTATCTTTTGAATTCACAACTATTGTAAAGGAATGGAAATTACAGCATTTATATTGGGACAACAGTTTGCATAATTGTGTTTTTAGTTCTTACAGATGTTTGTAATCTAGAACTGTTTGAAGGAAATTACTCCTTGTAATAATTATTTGGGAAAGAGGGTAGTAATCCTTTGTCTGATTGGGATGGTAATTAGATGATTGAGTTGTTATGTTGTTCATCCTTTTTGGTACTTAATTCTTGGATGATGTTCATTTTAACGTTTCATAAAAGCAGGGTTCTTTTATTGAGACAGTTAATTAGAAGCACCTCATTTTAATGACAAGTGCTTAATATGCTCAGTTCAATGAACTGACCCATGCAAGTAATTTTACAGATGGAACTTGAGTATAAACAAAGACATGGTTGTTTTCTGATACTTCTTTTGAATAACTAAAGATGGATTGTATTGATAGCTATTACTCCTGTATGAGGAAATGAGAAAGGAAGAAATTACATTCTTCTATCTTTATGAGTTGTAATGTTGTTTGATATAAACAAAGTCCATTCGTTTGGACTGGAAATTATATAGATTGTAAAACTGATGAATGAATACAAGGAAAAGTGTGATATTTTTAATGACTGTATCAGTTTGATATTGTTGAATAAGTTTGAGAATATAACATTATTCCTTGATTTGGAATTATTCAAATGATAATGGATGGATTTAAAAGGAAATAACATCTATTCTTACCTGAATGCAACTTTTACGTTGGAATGTGCAATTAGTTCATACTTGGGTTAAGATGAATTTTAAATTGACATTAAAAAGGGATTTAGGTAAACATGATTTCTTAATTGAAAGATATTCGGGATTAGCTTGAAAGATAAGGAATATCAAATAACTTAGGAGCAGTCGAACCTTGTATTCGGACTCCGTTAATAGCCTCAAATGTTTAAATTCAGAAAATATAGATATGGGAAAACATATCTAAAACAGACCTTAACAGAAGTAACGTTAAGGAGAATAAATGAATAGTTTCATTTAGAATTAGACCTCATTTAAATGATGTCTAATAAGATGGAATTTTGAATTTGTTTACAGTTGTGGAAAAACTTGGTTAAGTTTAATAGGTTAAACTTATTACGTTATCTGTAATGGACTGATTAGTCCAAAGAGTAAAGAAGGAACCAAGAAGAGAATATGCAACCCTTCGGTATGAAGGAGGAGATGTATATTAAGCTAGAAGACAAATTAAGTCTATCTCTTAGCTACATACAATTGTAACGAGAACGAGGTTTAAGGATCAGGAGGGTTGCTGAAAATTGATCTTAAATATTAAGATTACAACCAAATCACACTTGAGCTGGATGTGTACTCTCGATGAGAGGATTCCATAGGATATTGACATACGCCAGCTACAATATGGTGTCTTCATGAAGGCGGGGACCTTCATGATGACACAATGTTATAGCTGACATATTACAATGCCCTCCCGAATTAAATCATCAAGTTTACATAAGCTGGATACTAAGTTCTTAGATAGGGATAGGAATGTGATCACACATACGAAGTGACTTCAGAGGACTAAAGGTAAGTAGACACACGGAGTCGTCTAGGGACGATATCGTATGTCTGCGTACCTTTAGTTACCATGAGTAACTTCCTATGCTCGTTCATATTGCTAATTGGGGTTAGAGCTTGACCTTAAACGGAAGGACTGGCAGAGACCAGGAAAGACCATTCTAGATAACAGATGAAGTGAGGTGAAGGACGTATTCCAATGATGTGTATCACATCTAGGAATATGATCATGCAAAGCATGTGAAAATATTTGGCCAAAGTATCGCAAGTGCTGGTTGCATTGTCCTAATCACCTAGTTTAAGATGCAGGATGTCAGATGAATATCAGTAACAGATATTCAGATAGGATTCTTAAATGGATCACTTCGATAACTGGAAATGGTAATAGAACCCTGTATATTTATTATACAATGCATGGATCAACATGAAGGATCGGTAAGTCACCGAGTCATGAAATGAGAGATCGCTGAAACTCTGAGCCATAAAATGGGAGATCGGTAGTTCTTCGAGTCATTTACAGCAGCATATGGTATCTGTTATATGATTGAATGGCACTGAATGTGTGTTCCATATTGTAAAATATGCAAACAGAGAACATTGGTTTTAAAAAGAAATTGTGTGATCCAAATTGCATTAATTGGACAGTGAACAATTATTAAAACTTGAACGTGTGTTTGAATTGTATAATTCAATACAGAGAACGTTGCATAAAAAAAAAATTCCCTTGTTCTAGTATCTTAAAATGGGGATGTTACATCTTGGTATCAGAGCTGAAGGTTGCAGCTCTTAGACCTAATGAGTCCATAATTTAATAAGGTTTACATTTTCTTATTGAACAGAAAATGGTCAGAACAAGAGGAAATGCTGTGAACAACCCGTTACCGGGTGGAGAAGCAGCTACTGCTCAAAAGCTGGATGAAATCCTTGCTGCCCTACTAGATACGAGAGATCGTTTGACTGTTTTGGAACAACAGTCAATGGGCAATGAAGAGGAGGAAGAAGAAGCTGATATAAATGATCAGCCACCTCCTGTGGACAACACCAATGGAGGGAATCCGGGTGTTGATAATAGTAATGTGAATGCTCCTAATCATCCTGAAAATAAAAGGGCAAGATTAGCAGCTGAACTTACAAATGACATAAAGAGAATAAGTCCTCCAAAGTTTGATGGAACAACACTTGGGGATGGAGCTGAGAATTGGCTCAGTGAAATGGAGAAGTACTTTGCAATAAGAAACTTCTTTGAGGAGACCAAAGCGATATGGGGAGCATATCAGCTTTCTCATGAAGCATCATCATGGTGGGACAACCGTAAGGTTGAGTTGAATATTGTCGAATCAGACATAACTTGGGATCAATTTAAGGGTTACTTTAGGCAACGGTGGCTGCCTCAACTCTATTTTGATAGGAAAATGACTGAATTTTAGAACTGGTCGCAAGGAAGGCTGACGGTGACAGAATACTGGGAAGGGTTTACTAAACTCCTTAAGTATGTGCCACAGTACCAAGCTGACGAGAAGTTCATAATACGAAAGTTCATAATGGGACTGAATCCCATCATTGGTGGCAAAGTGGATGTCCACGGTCCAACCACCATGGAAGGAGTTATCGAAAAGGCAATAAGACAGGAACAAAAATTGAGAGCAATTTCTGCTCATAGGGAAGAGATAAGGAAGAAGATTCCCAACTCTTCTTCATCTCTCGCACCCAAAAGGGGGCCTTGGAAAAGGTTTGGTGTGAAAAACAAAATTGTTGTGGATAACAACAAGAAATCTGTAATGAACAAACCTGTAAATAGTGTGCGGAACAGCTTCACAAAAGTTAGTGGCAATGGACAAAAGTCCTATGGAAGCCAGAGTGATAACTTTAAAGCTGGTAACAAATTTGAGCCTAGGAAAGGGCCAGTTAGAGGATGCTTCAACTGTGGAAAGGACCATTACGCGAGTCACTGTCCTCTGAAAAAGGATGATCACGATCAGCAGCATAGGATACACGCTGCGGTGGCTAACAGACAAGCTGAAAAGTAAGTTACACCCATAGAAGTTCCGGGTAAGTTATTCAGTACACCTGTAGTCATACTTTTTGATACTGGAGCTACTAAATGCTTTATTTCTACTAAACTTGCAATGAAATTAAAAAGGAAAGCTGAACAAATGGATAAGACATGGATAGTGCATTATGGGAATAATGCTGTCCATACAGTCGAAATGTGCCTTTTTGGGGCAATTCTTGACTTGCCAGTTTCTCCACCGAAGTTGACCTGTATGTCACTCCTTTAGGATCATATGATATCATTATTGGAGTTAACTGGTTGGCAGAACATAAGGCAAAGGTCGACTGTTATGAAAAAAAAATTTGTTGTTTTGACGACCTGCAGAAAGCAGCAGTCATTCAAGGTGTAAAGCGTGAAGTTGCAGTTAGGAAACTAACAGCTATGCAACTAAAAAGGGCTAAAAATAGAGGCTGCACCTTGTATGCAGTAAAAATGACAGAAAATGCTGAGGAAGATAATGATTTCATGGAAAGATATCCATTATTAAGGGATTTCAGTGATGTATTTCCGAAGGAATTACCAGGTCTTCCACCCAAATGAGAGTTTGACTTTGCAATAGAGATCAGGCCAGGAACTGAACCCATATCTAAGGCACCTTATAGAATGACCACTCTTGAATTGGTAGAGCTAAAGGCTCAATTACAGGAACTTTTGACTAAGGGGCTGATAAGAACGAGCGTCTCACCATGGGGAGCACGGGTAATTTTTGTAAAGAAAAAGGATGGCACATTGAGACTGTGCATTTATTACAGAATGTTGAACAAGGCAACTATTAAGAATTGATACCCACTTCCTAGGATTGATGATCTGTTTGACCAGATGCGTGGAGCATCAGTCTATTCAAAAATCGATCTTCAATCTGGGTATCATCAGTTTAGAATAAAGGAAGAAGATATTCATAAAACAACTTTTAGAACAAGGTATGGGCATTATGAATTCACGGTGTTACCTTTTGGGTTGACAAATGCACCTGCTGCCTTTATGAATCTGATGAACAATATTTTTCAAGAATACCTAGACAAGTTTGTGCTTGTATTCTTGGATGACATTCTTATATACTCTAAAAATGTTGAAGAGTACCAAGAACATTTAAGGATAGTGCTGGAAGTTTTAAGAAAGAGGAAGTTGTATGGTAAACTGTCTAAATGTTCCTTTTATGATGCAGAGGTGCATTATTTGGGACACGTTATAAGCAAGAACGGAATAGCTGTAGACCATTCAAAGATCACAGCTATAACCAAGTGGCATGCGCCTAAGAACATGCATGAAGTAAGAAGCTTCATGGGCTTGGCAGGATATTATAGAAAGTTCGTTAAGGACTTTTCAAAAATTGCTGCCCCAATCACTTCACTGCAAAAGAAGGATAATAAATTTGTCTGGACTGAAAAATGTGAATCTGCCTTTAAAAATTTAAAGGGATAATTAACTACTGCACCTATTTTAACTGTACCAAACTCAAATGGAAGTTTAATGGTTGTAACAGATGCATCGGGAGAAGGCCTTGGAGGCATTCTGTTACAGAATAACCATGTCATAGCTTATGAAAGTAGAAAGCTTAAGTTACATGAACAAAATTATGCTCCACACGACCTAGAGCTCATTGCCATTGTACATGCACTTCAAATGTGGAGGCATTACCTTTTAGGAAAACCTTTTGAGTTAAAAACTGACCATCTGGGGTTGAAGTATATTTTTACTCAGCCCAATCTGAATGCAAGACAGTGAAGATGGTTAGAATTTTTGTCTCAGTATGATTTTGATATAAGCTACATCAAAGGCAAGGAAAATAGAGTGGTAGATGCTCTGAGTCGAAGGAAGCACATCTCTGATCTTATAACGTTAAGAACTCAATTTAAGGATGAGGTGAAAGATGTCTTAGAATCTGACTCTTATTTCCAGCAAGTTAAAACAGTACTTGCTGCAGATCCCAAGGATGTGAGGTACAAAGGATTTCGTTTTGACAGAGAAGGAATTCTGAGGTTCGAAAACATGGTGTATATACCCTTAGAAAATTATTTAAGAAGGAAATTGTTAACCGAATTTCATAATTCACCTTTTTCTGGACACCCTAGCATTACAAAAATGCTTGCTGATCTTAAACAACAATACTTCTGGAAGGGAATGAAAAAGGATGTGGTGGAATTTATAACACACTGCTTGGAATGTCAGCGTGTTAAGGCAGAAAATATGCATCCCGTTGGATTATTGTATCCCCACAGCATTCCACAGTACAAATGGCAAGTGATAACGATGGATTTCATTCAAGGATTGCCTATGTCAAGGAATAAGCATGATATCATCCTGGTTGTCGTTGACAAATTAACCAAAGTGGCACACTTTATTGCTGGTAATTTGAAGGATGATGCACCAGTATTAGCAAGAATATTTGTACATGAATTTTTCAGATTGCATGGAATACCCGAATCGATCATATCAGACAGAGATCCGAGGATGACATCAAGGTTTTGGAAAACACTTAATGCGGCCTTGGGAACTAAATTAAACTTCAGCTCTGCATATCATCCGGAGACGGATGGACAAACTGAGAGAGTCAACCAAGTTTTAGAGGATATGTTAAGAATGTATTGCATGGACCAGCAGTATAAATGGGAGGAATACCTTCCGCTGGTTGAATTTTCCTACAATAATACATACCATGCCTCTTTAAAAATGGCACATTTTGAAGCATTGTATGGAATAAAATGTAGAACCTCTGTTAGCTGGGACGACGTAGAGGACAAAGAGGTAATTGGGCCAGAAATCCTCATGGAAATGGAACAACAAATCAAAATGATTCGGGAATATCTAAAGGAGGCTGCCAATAAGCAAAAGAGTTATGCAGACTTAAAGCGGGTTGATAAGAACTATAAACTTGGTGAAAAGGTCTTTCTTCTGGTTAAGCCGAAAAAGAGCTCAATAAATTTTGGCAAGGCTGCCAAGTTGTTGTCACGTTACATGGGACCTTTTGAAATTGTTGAAATAATCAACCCTGTAGCTTATTGTCTAGCATTACCTCCTGCTTTATCACAAATGCATGATGTTTTTCATATTTCTTTGCTTAAGAAATACGTAATAGATTTATCACATGTGCTGAATTGGAATTCCTTGTAGGTCCAACACCCAGGAATAATCGTGGTTAAGCCCATTCGAGTGCTGGAAACTCGCCAGTTGTACTTAAGAAATCGCGAAGTGAATCAATGTAAGGTCCAGTGGGACCAATTTAGCGAAGAAAGTGCAACTTGGGAAAATCTTGAAGAAATGAGGTTTACTTTTCCATACTTGTTTGATCGAAATTGAAATTTGAAAAATTGATAATTCTACCAAATTTAGACAATTATTGGTCTATATTACAGTTATCTTAAAAACACTGTTTTAAAGAGTGAATCTGTTTTTGGTATGAATTTATGAATGGAAGGACAATAAATGAATTTTGTCCTAGAAACTCCTTGAATTGGATAATTTGATCATCGGGATGATGATTCTTTAAGAAGGGAGGAATTTAACGCCTTGATTTTTGTAAGCTATCATGGTAATTACTTTTCATGATGTTGTAACTGCAGAAATGAAGATAAATATATTAAGACACATCTTTTGATCTTAGAGGAATGTGTTGCTAATCTGGACCCTTGTTTGCTGTAATTGTTTACTTGGGAAAGAAGTTATTATTGATTGTGTGATTGCTAATGAGACAACAGACTTGTCATATGCTTGATGAACTATTTTCACAGATTGACAGCACACCTTGAATCAATTTCATTGATCCAAGGTATGTTGTGGCCTTCTTGTGATCACCTTGTCGATTTACTTCTAAACCTGAATGAAGTCTGAAACCAGACTGAAGGTTGATATAAAGGTTGCAACACCTGATTATAGGTATGAATATCTGGTACGTAGATGCCAATGAAAAAGGTTTGATTCTTGAACCACACACCATTCTAACGCTAGACAACGTAAGATGATAAGGGCCTGGATGCGAGGGGCATAGGTATGTGGAACATAGGATGAAACGTCCTACATTGTGTTGAATATGACTGTTAGGTGGAAATAATTGATTGGAAACTAATTAATTAAATATTAGGGGATTAAACCCTGACTTACCCCTAAGTTTTATCCTATACCCTAAACTACTATCATATATGGATTTTAAATTTCATAAGGATGAAAATAGATGTAAATTCTACTAACCTATGAACTAGGTGAATGACCTAGATATGGACTATTAAAAATCCTAAACTATTCCTAACCTATGGAAGGGGAAGTATGGGCCCATGTGGATGGAAAGGATAAGGAGGGAAGGTTGGAAATTTATTAGGAAAATGAATGACGTCCTTACAGGTTGCCGCGCCAAATTTGGCAGGAACATGGAAAAGTTGGAGGCATCCAACTAGCTATGAAGCTAAACTATGGTTACATGAAAAAATTTGAAATTGGAAACTCACCAACTTGAGTCGGAGGTGGCGTGAGGAATAAGGAAAAAGGAAATGCATTCAATGCATTCAATTACCTTGGTCTTAGCGACCAGCTCACCTTGGAAAGTGGATTGGGAAAGAATTGTTTGTTGTTGTGTGCATCGGGTTTTTAGTTGCTCTGCATTTTGTTCTTCCATGGTTGTGTTGAACCTGCTGTTATTTTTGGTTATTGTTGTTGTTGTTTGGAGTAGCCATGGCTATTTTTGAGCTTGTTGGAAGTTAGTGGATTATTTGGAAAGCTTTACTGCTATCGCCGTGGAGAATAATAGCTCATGTGGGTGCAGTTTTCTTTGAGCCACAAGAAAAATTAACAGGCATGTTAAGCCCTTCTCCTTAAACCACTTACTTTTGCTTAATCATCTCATTAAAACAACCCTGCTCTTATGATGGGGGTTTTGGTTATTTTATTTGGCTGTTATGCTGAGATGATTTTGAGATTGAGTTGTTTTCTTTTGCTGTATGCGGCTTGAGCATTCTTTGCATAATGATTAAGTCGAATATACTGTCCTTGCTGTGTGGTTCATTTCGACAGTGTTGGGTATTTGTTTTATTACCATTATGGGTTTGTGCTAATAAATACATTAGATAAGTGAATATCAATTCTGATTTCTGAGCATTCTTGTGAAAATGAAAGGATGAGATAATTTTGCATGACTGGTTGAACTGTCATTATAAGGATGAACACGACTTGTGTATTCTTGTGTGTTTTAAAGAAAATGAGTGTTTTTCTTAATAAAACTATTATTGAACTATTTTTCTCTTTTTATGTTGGAAATCTGAAGCTAATGGTAAGTGGATTTTATTGTGTATTATGGATTCGGTCTTATGCAAACAATACTGATAAGGAGATTGTTTTTCTGAATGCTGTACATGAACGGTTTTTGAAGAACCGTGAGAATAATAGATGGAAATATTAGGTGAGTTATTTTCTTGAGGGTATATAGTGCATAGACTATAAATACTTGGAACAGTGGGCTTGTTTCATCATTTTAATCTCACTTCCTTTTTAAAATGATTAAAAAGCATCCGTGTTTGGTTGAATTCCATGAAAGACTTTGTTTAAAAGAATTAATTCTTGATTCTAGAGCTGAGTATCTTGATATTTACCAGATAGATTAGAGTTCACTATTTCAGTCTTCTTTGGATGGGATGATGAATTATTTGCATAAATATGTGAATGTATACCTATACGAACTGCCCTTTAGATTTCTTGTTGTTTCATCAAGGCTGAACTGAAGTGGAATTCTTACTTTGAATGTTTGGAAAATGATTCTTTTTTTTATTATGAGGAAGCTCATAATTTTGTAACTGGCTGTACATTCATGTTGTTCAGGTCTAGCTGAAATGCTAGTTTTGATGAAATGATAGCTGATAAAACTAGATGTGCATTCTTGCTTGTCTATATCTAGACGTGAATGACTATAGAGTGAAATGTTCAAAAGTAAATGATTGCGTTTATAGGTTCTTTTGGTACTAATGTTTACGGACCAGTTGCAATGAACTCTGGTCAACATTTTGGAAAGGTAATAGTAGATTTTGAATAATGAAATATACTATTATGAATGAATTATACTATTGGAATATGTGTGTTCTAAATAATGGGTATTTGGATAGACAGTGAGAAGAGGTGATATGATCTTTCTCCCTTTTATTCGATTATTGATTTTCGTTCATTTCTCTTTGGATTGTTATCATTGATTGATATCACGTTTGGATTAAAATTTCCAGTACAACTATGAGGAAAGGAAAGAGAGTGCAGATGGATAAATTGAATTTAATGATCATTTTTCTCTCATACAATTGGAAATCTATAAATTGTTATGGAATGAATTTTGTACTGCTTGGGTTAGGCATTTGCATTTAATTGATGTTTGCTTTTCTCTTCAGCATTTGATTGCTTGGAATTAGATGAGTTGTATGAAAGAAGGGTCAATAATTCAGTTTAGATTTTAGTTAAGATCTATCTTTTGAATTCACAACTATTGTAAAGGAATGGAAATTACAACATTTATATTGGGACAACAGTTTACATAATTGTGTTTTTAGTTCTTACAGATGTTTGTAATCTAGAACTGTTTGAAGGAAATCACTCCTTGTAATAATTATTTGAGAAAAAGGGTAGTAATCCTTTATCTAATTGGGATGGTAATTAGATGATTAAGTTGTTATGCTGTTAATCCTTTTCGGTACTTAATTCTTGGATGATGTTCATTTTAATGTTTCATAAAAGAAGGGTTCTTTTATTGAGACAGTTAATTAGAAGCACCTCATTTTAATGACAAGTGCTTAATATGCTCAGTTCAATGAATTGACCTGTGCAAGTAATTTTGCAGATGGAACTTGAGTATAAATGAAGACATGGTTGTTTTCTGATACTTATTTTGATTAACTGAAGATGGATTGTATTGATAGCTATTACTCCTCTACGAGGAAATCAAAAAGGAAGAAATTACATTGTTCTATTTTTATGAGTTGTAATTTTGTTTGATATAAACAAAGTCCAGTCGTTTGGACTGGCAATTGTATAGATTGTAAAATTGATGGATGAATACAAGGAAAAGTGTGATATTTTTAATGACTGTATCAGTTTGATATTGTTGAATAAGTTTGATAATATAACATTATTCCTCGATTTGGAATTATTCAAATGATAATGGATGGATTTAAAAGGAAATAACATCTATTCTTACCTGAATGTAACTTTTACATTGGAATGTGTAATTAGTTCATACTTGGGTTAAGATGAATTTTAAATTAACATTAAAAAAGGGATTTAGGTAAACATGATTTCTTAATTGAAAGATATTCATTATTAGCTTGAAAGCTAAGGAAAATCAAATAACTTAGGAGCAACCGAACCTTGTATTCAGACTCCGTTAATAGCCTTGAATGTTTAAATTCAGAAAATATAGATATGGGAAAAACATAACTAATGTTCATAGACCTTAACTGAAGTAAGGTTATAGAGAATAAATGAATAAACTCATTTAGAATTAGACCTCATTTAAATGATGTCTAATAAGATGGAATTCTGAATTTATTTACAGTTGTGGGTAAAAAATTGGTTAAGTTTAATAGGTTAAACTTATTACGTTATCTGTAATGGACTGATTAGTCCGAAGAGTAAAGAAGGAACCAAGAAGAGAATATGCAACCCTTCGGTATGAAGGAGGAGATGTATATCAAGCTAGAAGAAAAATTAAGTCTATCTCTTAGCTACATACAATTGTAATGAGAACAAGGTTTAAGGATCAGCAGGGTTGCTGAAAATTGATCTTAAATATTAAGATTACAACCAAATCACACTTGAGCTGGATGTGTACTCTTGATGAGAGGATTCCGTAGGATATTGACATACGCCAGCTACAATATGGTGTGTTCATGAAGGCGGGACCTTCATGATGGCACAATGTTATAGCTGACATATTACAATGCCCTTCCGAATTAAATCATCAAGTTTACATAAGCTGGATACTAAGTTATTAGATAGGGATAGGAATGTGATCATGCATACGAAGTGATTCCGGAGGACTAAAGGTGATTAGACATACGGAGTCGTCTAGGGACGACATCGTATGTCTTCGTATCTTTAGTTACCATGAGTAACTTCCTATGCTCGTTTATATTGCTAATTGGGGTTAGAGCTTGACCTTAAACAGAAGGAATGGCAGAGACCAGGAAAGACCATTCTAGATAACAGATGAAGTGAGGTGAAGGACGTATTCCAATGATGTGTATCACATCTAGGAATATGATCATGCAAAGCATGTGAAAATCTTTGGCCAAAGTATTGCAAGTGTTGGTTGCGTTGTCCTAATCACCTAATTTAAGATGCAGGATGTCAGATGAATATCAGTAACATATATTCAGATAGGCTTCTTAAATGGATCACTTCGAAAACCAGAAATGGTAATAGAACCCAGTATATTTATTATACAATACATGGATCAACATAAAGGATCGATACGTCGCCGAGTCATGAAATGAGAGATCACTGAAACTCTGAGCCATAAAATGGGAGATTGTTAGTTCTTTGAGTCATTTACATCAGCATATGGTATCTGTTATATGATTGAATGGCACTGAATGTGTGTTCCATATTACAAAACATCCGAACATAGAACATTGGTTTTAAAAATAAATTGTGTGATCCAAATTGTAGTAATTGGACAAAGAATAATTATTAAAACTTGAATGTGTGTTTGAATTGTATAATTCAATACAGAGAACGTTGCAAAAAAAAAGTAAAATTCCCTTGTTCTAGTATCTTAAAATGGGGATGTTACATGTTATTGTTGTTTTTATTGATTACATGGATTTATGGATGTGTAATGATGTTATTTGATTCAGTACCTCCATTTATATGTATCCTGATATTTGATGTATTGTATGTGATTTTATTTTTAGATGATAGATCTGCAGATGATATCAAATGTATTGCTCATGTGATGTGCTAGATTTAGTGGATGAGATGATATGATGATATTGATGCGGGGGGGATAGATTTTGATATTTGTGATCCCTCTTGCTCCCATTTGATGATATGATATGTGATGATTAGCTTAGCATTCATGTGTTATGTATACTTATCTTTTTATTTATATGATGTATAGATGATGCTAGATGTGATGATATTGATGGAAATATGATGATGTGATAACAAAATGATGCACATGCACCAAGCAAACACAATCAAATGCTGACAAAGAACACAATGAATCAACACAAAAATGTACCATTATTCATTAACATGCAAAAACAAACTTCAATATGCACAAGTAAGAATAGATCTAATCTAAGCAAGAAAAGATGAATCCTAACAAAGTATGTGTAAGCAACAAACTATACAAATGTATAAATATGAAGCAACTATACAAGCAAACAAACAAAGAAAGAAAAAAGATAAAGGAAGTAAAAAAAAGTTAATTTTTTTTTAATATTGTTTTGTGAAAACATTTTTCAATTGTTTTGAGTTTTGTGAAACAATTTTCTATTGTTTTGATTTTTGTGAAACAATTTTCTATTGATTTGATTTTTGTGAAACAATTTTCTATTGTTTTGATTTTCTAACATTTTTGAATGTTTCTATGTTTTTCTAACATATTTGAATGTTTTTGTGTTTTTCTAACATTTTTGAATGTTTTTCTAACATATTTGAATGTTTTTGTGTTTTTATAACATATTTGAAGCTATGCACAGGTAACCAAGAAAGCGTGGATGCCCTCAGCATTAGAAAAGGAATATAAAAGGGCAGTGCCACATGCTTAAAAATAGTAAGGTGAAGTCACGGAAGTTCCCCTAGCATTAGATGGGGAACATACAAAGACCATCCCTCCACAGATTAACAAAAGGAGAAAAATCTGGATCAAGGCTTGACAAGACTAGGCTCACAGGGAATCTCAGATGTAGATGCGAAACTAGCCCTAGGCTATGTAAAAGTACCCTCCAGATGCAAGATGCTTGTGAACAATGAATCCTCCCAAGGCCCCGAAAAATGGTTTTCACCCAAGGACCTACCCAAAGTGCCACAATTGTATGGTTTTCACATATAGACGACTTGTTTTCTCTTTTTATTTTTCTCTTATTTTAATTTTTTTGTACTTTGATCATTTTTATTCTTTTTTTGGTTTGCTTTTCTGATTTTCATGCCATATTTAACCATAGAACCACTTAAGGTGCATGGCATTCATAATTTTGTGAAGCTCATCACCATTGGGATGGGTAAGTTTGTATGCTCCCGTACCATATTTGGCCACAATGACGTAAGGCCCTAACCAATGCATTTTTAACTTGCCTTTCTTCTCTCTTTCGGCCCTTGTGTTGAACCAATTTTCTTTCATGACCAAATCTCCAACTTCAAACTGACAAGGTATGATCCTTTTGTTGTAATTATGAGAGACTCTATTCTAATACACTTTAAGACGATTTAGGGCACAGATGCACTTCTCATCTAGGATTTCCAACTCTGCCAGTCTAGCCACTATGCAATCTTCATCCTTGTCCAGATAATCCCTAAGAGAGATTCGTAGGGAAGGAAGCTTGATCTCTAATGGGATGATAGATTCTATTCTAAATACTAGGGAATATGGTGTCACACCAGTAGGAGTGCGAATAGAGGTCCTGTAAGACTAGAGAGCTGGGTGAATTTGAAAATTCTAGTTGCGATCTATCTTACTTACCATATTTTCCATGATTCAAACTAAAGTCTTGTTAGTGGCCTCATCTTTTCCATTTCCTCGGGGGTAATACGGTGTATACCAATTTAATCTTATTTGAAACCGATGACAGATATCTTTCATGGTCTTATTCTTGAATGATTTTCCATTGTCAGTAACTATGGTTGCAGGAATGCCATACCAACAAATAAGATGATTCATAATCAAATTTAAGATCTAAGCACCCGTTATATAGGTCAAAGGGACAGCTTCCACCCACTTAGTAAAATATTCAGAAGTTATAATGCTGTGGGTGTGGCCATTAGATGAAGTAAGGGTAAGCTTCCTTATTAAATCAAGTCCCCATTTGTAAAAAGGCCATGGGGTTATGATGGGTTGTAACGGATGTGATGGGTCATGGATGAAATTTCCATACTTTTGACAGAGTACACACTTCCTCACATAGTTGTAGTAGTTAGTTTCCATGGTAGGCCAATAGTAGTCCGCTCTCAACAATTTCTTGGCTAGAACCATCCCATTTGTGTTGGCCCCACACACCCCTTCATGTACCTCTTTAATTAGTTGGACTGACTCTATCATATCGAGACAACATAATAAATTTCCATTATAGCCATGATGATAGAGTGTACCTCCTAAGAACCAATTGCTTAACTAATTTCAATTTGTATATATTCAATCCTAATCCGTTGTCCATAAGCACCCATTTTATCTTTTGGAAGGCAACAAATACCTTAATATACAAGGGGAGATTATGTGTTGGATATTTAATAGGGATCTCCCTTTTAGTTTTAGACCTCTCATTGTCACCTAAAACTAGAGGCCAATCCACTATAATTTTAGACGGCCTAGAGATGAGCGAACTATTGGGTCATTTTTACTTGGAGGGTTGCTGATTGAAGAGAAATTTTGGGATCCACCTATGACTTGGGTCCTAGAAGATACTCAACCAACTTTCTACCAAACCCATGAGTATGAGAAGTCTATCCGAATGATGTATTCCATAGGCTACAAAGGTATGGGATGTGTAAAAAATGAGCAAGGACAATGAGAACCAGTTCCTCTCCCACATTTTAAGATGGAAAGGTACGACATCGACATTTGACCCTATGGATCACAGCCCAATGATCAAGATGCCACATGTTTTGAGTGTGAAGATAGCTTTGACTATTTAGATAGCAATATAGATTCCCAATGTAGCCAATACGAGGATCTTTCCTCTAGGAACTTCTTCATGAATACCGCTGTCCTCACCATAACCCCTACTGAACCTAAAATTGACCTTGTTTACCCTTTCCTTATCGAATGGGACCAACAACATCATGTGTTACTAAATCTCTTTGAAAATGATGAAGCCATTGCTGAATTCATGGGAATTTGGGATACAATCCCCATTAGAGATCACAAAAATGGTTTCTACATTGACTTAGATACCCGTACCTACTTTGGAGAGGAAGCTGAGCTTTGTGGTCAGCAAAATTTAAGAAAAAGTGAGGGAAAAAGTTCCAATAAAAAGCCTCAGCAAAAGTCAAAGTCTAAGTCACATAGTGAAAACCTTTTTGAGGTGCTAGCAAAAAAATAGGTACAAAAATCAAAGGACAATAAAAGTGACCATGCTAAGGATGAAAATCTCGTAGAGACATCCTTGGACACAGATATCAACCTTCCTCCCGATCCTACGTGTATGGTGGATTTGTCAAAGTTACTAGTAGAAGAGAATATTGATGTAAACATTGGCATGGAAGATGACCCGAAGATAGTCAAGTTGGGAGCTTTTCTCTCAGCACGGGAACATAAAACATTCACCATGTTGCTGCGGGAATTTATAGATATGTTCACATGGTCCTATAAGGATATGCTTGGCTTGGACCCAACTTTGGTAGTGCACAACTTAGTTGTACATGCAAACGCCAAGCCCATTAAGAAAAAGCTCAGAAAGATGCACCCGAGGGTGGCTCTCCTTGTTAAGGAAGAGTTAGAAAGATTGATTGTGGCAGGATTCATTCGACCCATTGATTACTCCAAATGGATATCAAATATCATCCTTGTACAAAAGAAGCCTGTTGAGATCAGAATCTGTACCAATTTCAGAGACATAAATAAGGCATACCCAAAGGATGATTTAATGTTGCCTAATATTGATATGATTATTGATTCCACTATAGGATATGAAATGCTATCTCTTATGGATAGATTTTCAGGTTACAATCAGATCAAAATAGCTGATGAAGATCAACATAAGATGACCTTCACAACTCCATGGGGTACTTTCTGTTATCAGGTGTTTTTATCTGGCCTTAAAAATGTAGGAGCAACCTTTTAAAGGGCGATGATGGTGATTTTCCATGATATGCTCCATGACATCATGGAAGACTATGTGGATGATATCCTCAGGAAATCCAAGATGAGGGAAGACCACCCTACTATTTTGTGGTGTATCTTTAAATGCTTACGAGAGTACAAGTTCCATTTGAACCCAAAGAAATGTGTGTTTGGCATGTTATCAGGATTTTTCTTAGTTTCATTGTATCATGAAGAGGGATTGAGGTAGACCCTGCTAAAGTTAGTGCTATTACTAAAATTCCTTCTCCCAAAAACATTAAGCAATTTTGCAGCTTGCAGGAAAAGATACAGGCTATTCACCGCTTCATTTCCCAACTTGACAAAAAATGTCATTCATTCACCCATATACTAAAAAAGGATGTTTCCTTTATCTAGGGACTAGAGAAACATCAAGCCTCACCCTGCTTAAGAAATACTTGGCCAATATTCTTGTCCTCATGCCCCCAAATCCTTGTGAGCCACTCCTGCTATATATTTATACTACTTAATTTTCTATTGGTGCGCTACTCGCCACAAAGAAAAAGTAGTATACTATCTCATTTGTACTCTCATCTCTTATGAGCTCAATTATCCTTAAATCGAAAAACCTTGTTTGGCTATAGTTTTTACCTTTCAAAAGCTTCGCCATTACCTGTTAAATACTAAAACCAAGCTTATATCAAAAGTTGACCCACTCAAATACCGGCTATCTAATACCCGCCCTTAACTGGTAGAATGGATAATTGGGTCATTCTACTGAGTGAATTTGACATTGATTTTGTGCACCAAAAGTCGTGTTAAGGGATATGTACTTGCTGATCAGTTAGCAGAAGATCACCTTTACAAGGAACAAAACCTGTGAATCCGGATCTGTCCAGATGCTTCATTATTGTATATTGAGGAATCCATCATGTGGCAGATATACTTTGATGGATCTTTTACTTTTCATGGTTCAGGGGCAGGTGCAGTATTAATTACTCCTTCTGGTGACCCCATACCTCAATCTTTTCACCTTGGTTTTCCTTACACAAATAATATTGTAGAGTATGAGGCACTCATCGCTGGGATGAAGCTCACAATCAAATGGGACATTCATCATGTTAAGATCATTGGTGACTCACAGTTAATCATCAAAAAAGTCAATGATGAGTACAAAGTCAAGGATGAGAAGCTCATCCCTTACAAGAATCTAGTTGAAACTTTGAAAGAGTATTTTGTGAGCATCACATTTGAACAGATTCTAAGAGCACAAAATAGATCTACAAATGCTATGACAACTGTAGGTTCTATGTTAAGCATTCCACTAGAAAGCGATGATATGCCTTTCTTTGTTGAAAATCTACGCCAACTTGCATATGACATGCCATAATCTTATCTTTCTTGTGATGTTGTTGGTCCTAATTCCGCATGGTATGAACCCATTTTCACTTACCTTAAAGAAAGCACATTCCCTTATGAAATCTCCCATTCCGAAAAACAAAGCCTTATACGCTAGATAGCATGTTATACCCTCTTAGGAGGTATACTCTATCATTGTGCTAAGATGGGAATCTATTATGTTGTCTCGATACAATAGAGTCAGTCCAAGCGATTAAAGAGGTGCATGAAGGGGTGTGTGGGGCCCACACAAACGAGATGGTTCTAGCCAAGAAATTGTTGAGAGTGGGTTACTATTGGCCTACCATGGAAACCGACTGCTATAACTATGTCAGGAACTGTGTACTCTGTCAAAAGTATGGAAATTTCATCCATGCCCCGTCAAATTCGTTGCAACCCATCACAACCCCATGGCCTTTTTCCAAATGGGGACTTGATTTAATAGGGAAGCTTACCCCTAATTCATCTGATGGCCACACCCACATCATTATAGCTACTGAATATTTTACCAAGTGGGTGGAAGCTGTCCCTTTGACCTATGTAACGGGTGCTCAGATCTCAAAGTTGATCATGAATCATCTTATTTACCGGTATGGCATTCCTGCAGCCATAGTTACTGACAACGGAAAATCATTAAAGAATAAGACCATGAAAGATATCTGTCATTGGTTTCAAATAAGATTAAAGTGGTCTACACCATATTACCCCCAAGGCAATGGATAGGATGAGGCCACTAACAAGACTTTAGTTTGAATCATGGAAAAGATGGTAAGTAAGACAGGTCGCAACTGGCATTTACAAATTCACCCAGCTCTTTGGGCTTACAGGACCTCTATTCACACTCCTACTGGTGTGACACCATATTCCTTGGTATTTGGAACAGAATCTATCATCCCAGTTAGAAATTGAGCTTCCTTCCCTACGAATCCCTCTTAGGGATTATCTAGAAAAGGATGAAGATTACAAAGTGACTAGACTGGAAGAGTTAGAACTCCTAGATGAGAAGTGCATCCATGCCCTAAATCATCTTAAAGTGTATCAGGAAAAAGTCTCTCGCAATTACAACAAAAGAATCATACCTCATCAGTTTGAGGTTGGTGATTTGGTCATGAAGAAAAATTAGTTCAACACAAGGGCAGAAAGAGAGAAGAAAGGACAAGTTTGAACCACATTGGGTTAGGGCCTTATGTCATTGTGGCCAAATATGGTATGGGAGCATACAAAATTTCCCATCCCAATGGTGATGATATCCACAAACCTATGAATTGCATGCACCTTAAGTGGTTCTATGCTTAAACATGGCACAAAAATAAGAAAAGAAAACCAAAAAAGAGTAAAAATGATCAAAATATAAAAAAAATTAAAATAAGAGAAAAAGAAAAAGAGAAAACAGGTCATCCATATGTGAAAACCATGCAATTGTGGCACTTTGGATAGGTCCTTGGGTGAAAACTAGTTTCAGGTGCCTTGGGAGGATTCGTTGTTCACAAGCATCTTGCATCTGGAGGGTACTTTTACTTAGCCTAGGGCTAGTTTTGCATCTGCATCCGAGATTCCCTGTGAGCCTAGTCTTGTCAAGCCTTGATCTGACTTTTTCTCCTTTTGTTAATCTATGGAGGGATGGTCTTTGTATGTTCCCCATCTAACACTCGGGGCACTTCCACGACTTCACCTTCCTATTTTTAAGCACGTGGCACTTGCCCTTGTATATTCCCCATCTAACACTGGGGGCATCCACGCTTTCTTGGTTACCTATGCATAGCTTCGGAATATGTTGGAAAAACACAAAAAACATTCAAAAATGTTAGAAAAACACAAAAAACATTAAAAAATATTAGAAAAACACAAAAACATTCAAAAAATCTTAGAAAAACATAGAAACATTCAAAAATCTTAGAAAATCAAAACAATAGAAAAACACAGAAACATTGTTTCACAAAAACACAAAACAATAGAAAATTGTTTCACAAAAATCAAAACAATAGAAAATAGTTTTCGCAACACAATCTTACAAAAACATTAACTTTAGTTTACTTCCTTTATCTTGTTTCTTGTTTTTCTTGTTTACTTGTATAGTTGCTTCATGTTTGTACAATTGTATAGTTTGTTTATTAGACATACTTTGTTAGGATTCATCTTTTCTTGCTTAGATTAGATCTATTCTTACTTGTGCATATTGAAGTGTGTTTTTCCATGCTGGTGAATAATGGTACATTGTTGTGTTGATTCATTGTGTTTTTTTTGTTAGCATTTGATTGTGTTTGCTTGTTGCATGTGCATTGTTTTGTTATCACATCATCATATTTCCATTAATATCATCACATCTAACATCATCTATACATCATATATCAAGAAAAAGCTAAGTATACATCATACATGAATGCTAATCTAATCATCACATATTATATCATCAAATGGGGGTAAGAGGGATCATGCAAATATCAAAATCTAACCCCCCTGCATCAATATCATCATATCATCCCATCCACTAAAATCTAGCACATCACATGAGCAATACATTTGATATCATATGCAAATCTATCATGTAAAAATCAAAGCACATGTGGTAATACATCAAACTATCATTATGATACATATAAATGGAGATACCGAATCAGATAACATCATTACACATCCATAAATCCATGTAATCAATCAAAACAACAATAACATCCATCATCTCATAACACATGTGTCATGTCAAAAATGTCCATATATATACATGTGTAGTATGTTTGTCTCAACAAGGATATACATCATCAATACATAAAAAATGCCTTCATCTGAGGCATATATCAAAAATGCCTTTATCTTAGGTGTATACCAAAAATGCTATACATTGATCGGAGAATGATACTACCTTCATTAGAGGCATATATCATAAAAATGTTGTTACAAAAAGAATGATGTACATCTAGCACATAATGCTCATATCTTCATCAAGAGGTAAATGTATCAATACACTGATCAATCAGGGATGAATGGGGTCCTCGAATGGGTTGGCTGGTATGCCCCATGGAGGACCCATAGAATGTGCGCCAAGTGGCCTTACAGGTTACCCCCGTGGCTACTCCATAGAGGCTTGAGGCCTCTCTGACATCATCAATCTACTCGATTGCTGGATATACTAAGGTGCTTTCTGCTCAATTGGAACTGCCTTGTAATACAAGGATTGGTAGTAGGAAGCTCTGCCCTCTGTTGTAGCCAAGTCTCTGTGAGTGCGGGCTGTCACTATTGTCCCATCTGTGTGTCGAAAGGTTGTTATATCTGCTGATAGTCAAGCAACCTCGGCCTACCCACTGCCCACTCTGTCCTTATCCAATCTCTCTCTAATATCATGGGATCTAGATGTGCTTGTGTCTGTTGTAGTAGGCTCATCACCTAGGCCATCTGAGCTTCCATATGACATATTTGCTGCAAGGACACATATCCAGCTCCTCCTTAGATGGCCTGGGCTCTGGCCTGGTCCCACTCTTCTGTCACACCCATAATATGAGATCATGCCTGATCTCTCTCTATTGTAACATGTTGCAGCTGTTGTTGTAGGGTGGCTATCTATACCACTGGCTGCTACTATCAGGGGTGTATCCCTACATCTATCCATGTACCTATCTAGGGGCCTATCCCTGATCTCACAATGTAAGCCTGGGACCCTGTGCATGTCCCTGTCATGCCCTTGCTATCTTTAATCCCTGTACTTGCTAGACCCTACCCGTCATGTGGCTGCCCATAAAATAGATCATCTAGGCCATGAGCTACTACATCCTCCCTCCTCATTGTTGTAGGGGATCTCTAGCGGTGGCTGAATGCCTGTTGTCCATGTCTCATCGGGTATGGTCAGGCACCACAGTAAAATAGTGGCATACCAACACATATAGTCAGGTGTCATACTTGGGTCTCTAATCTATCGAGCTAGGTCCCATGCCTGTGGTACCACCTGTAAAAAGCTAAGCCTAGCTTGAGCCACTTGTATACGTGGCCCCATAGTCTGCCTATATGCATCTTGACGGGCATACCAAAAATTTGGCTGTGGAATCCCCTACACCTTGCCCAATTTTCATTGATATCAGTCTACTCTATACAACTCTGTGATGTAGCTGCGGCTACCAAGAAGAAAGTGCTCCACCGCACAGACACCGAGCTCTGCTCCATCCTCGAGCCACTGTATATGCCTATAGGGCCTCCATATAATATCTGTCTTGCAGCTCATCGAACTCTCACTGATAATGGTACACACTGCCTAAGTTCCCTCGTACATCATCACCTATAGAAACCCAAGCCATGTATGTCAACTCCTCCGAGACTTAGGCATGCAATGCACCTATAGGTCACCTGATCACTATGTGATCCCAAGACTAGATTTGTAATAAGGAAATTGACCCAACCATCTTCTAATGGTGGTAGGAAATTAAATGCAGATCCCAGTATAGATGTGCCAATATGCGCTGGCCCCAGTAGTATCACTCGTCACTGAATACTCCATGCACCAACATGATCAAACCCATCAGAAAGGATGTCCCTATCTTATTAGTGAGTAAAAACCCACTAATAAGTGACATCACATAGAGTGGCCCCTAGTGGTTTAAAGTCAGATCATCTATGCACTCATGCAACGAAACTGTCATACCCTCGTGGGGTATCTCGTCACGGTCAAAAAGGTCGCTAATTGCTGCCCTAATCCACCCAAGGTTTCTCATGTACTTGATCATCAAGCCTATAATAGGTACAAGCAGGATCCACCATACATTCTCCAAGGTAACAGTCATCTCTCCTGTCAGGAGCCTAAAGCACTAGATCCCGCTGTGCCACTGCTCAATCAACGCGGTCAATAGACCATGGTCAAGTGTGATGGAAGGCATGCAAGATACAGGGCCTAGGCCTACCGCATCCAATAATATCGCCATCACGCACATATATCATCAGTGGATGATCCCCTCTATCTCTAATATGTGGATGTGTCACTCTCACATTTGTAACATGGGAAACCGTCTCTGTAAAAACCATTCCGTATGTCAGATACTAACATTTCTTCTAATTCTTTCTTGACATTCTTTAAGATTCATCTACAAATCTTAATTTTCTTCTAAGTGTCAACTGTTTTGGAATTTATTTTTCCTCTCTCATTCATCTGTTCTATGTGCTTGCACACCATTTAGGGAATATGCACACCCCAGGGTGTGTGCGATCCCTTTTTGTTGCATGCGCGTGCGCGCATCCACCTATAGGCACTTGTGCCCTTCTTTATGTGCCTGCGCATGCACGCATATGTGTGGTGTGTGTGCTCTATCATTTTAGTACTTGTGCATGTACGCATGCATTGAGGACATATTTGTGTGCATGCATATGATTTTTAGGGTGTATGTGCATGCGCGTACACGCCTCTTAGTGCCTACACGTGTGCACATGCATTTCAGGGGTGCCTACACCATCGTTAGGACACCTATGCCCCTATGCATGCGCACCTACGCCATACCCTAACCTAACCCCCTATTTTAGCATTAATTAAGAGTATTAATTACAATAATTGAAAAATAAGGTTAAGCTACTCACAAAGAAGCCATCGTCATCATGCCGGTCATACCCCTGAACTATGTCAACACGTCTCCTGCGGTCTCGTGCTCTCACCAACGTCCTCGTCACACTATCAGGGTCTCGCGGTAAAAATTCGGCAGTGGTTGGTAAAAAATGAGTTGGTCGCGGTGATTTACCCCCCTAGGTGGGGTATATCAAGCCATTTTTTGCCGGGTGTGATAGTTGGAGGCTTGTTTTGACTGCTATTTTCTCTTCTATTTGCTGTCAATAATTATTTTAATTAAATAATTATTTTTCTTTCATTTTTCATTGTGTTGGGGAATTTTTTGGCGTCTGGTACCCCTTTCTTCTTACTAGGACAATTTTTATTGCTCCTAGGTGATTTCCTTCCTCTACACACTCCATCAAATAATTATTTTTATTAAATAATTATTTTGTTAATTTTTCCGTTGTACGGGGACATTATTTGTTGCCTACTTCTGCTTTCTTTCCCCTGGGGCATTTTTCTTGCATCTAGGAGGTTCATATTAATTCTTCTACTTTATTCTACGTGTCCCACATCCACCAAGTTGGACAATTTGAAAAAGCAAAAAAATGTATATATCCATCCAAAATCAAAAAAATTAAAATTCTCCAACAAAATCCTAAAAATTATAAAACCTACAAAATAGGTAAACCCGCTTATAGCGGCTGAAACTTATTTCTTGCACATGCTATTCTTTCCATATCCTGCTGGAAATTTTCACATCTTCACTGATCACATGACTTGCATATCATCAGATTCACAACCAATCGCAAATCTAGTTTGCTTGCTTCGTCTGTACTCTAGGGCACATCTAGTTTCCTGATGTTGTTTCATGGTGCAAAAAGATTTCTCCTTAGACCTGGTGTCCGTCATCATTTCCCATTTATGTATCCTTTCTTGGGGCATCATTTTAACCCTTTTTGTCAATCACAACCATGTGGAAATCTTCAGCTTGATAACAAAATATTTGTACAATCATCTTGACTGTTGTTAGTTCGAATATGTGTGTTTGTACTTGTTTTCCCTATTAAATGAGCTTGTTTCCTTCTCATATTGCATTTATTTTTGTATGTTGTATAGAGTTTGTATTTTTAGTAATGGAAAACTATTTGTAGTATGGATTTTCATGTCATTCTACTTTTGTCGTATGCTTATATTTTTAATAAGGACTGATGACGTAGATCTTTTGGCAATATGATGACACTAAAGTTGTTCCAATGAAAAGGATAAAAGCTAGTTCTTCTCTCTGCTTCTCCATAATTCTTCTACATCACCCTCCTATCAACATTAATCTTCTGCTTCACCTGGGGCATCCTTCCCCTCTCCCTTCTTCTATCCATTTCTCACATTTTTTGATTGTCGATCGTCTTCCTTCATCACCCCATCGACACTCGAGGGGGCATCTCTCTCTTATACTAATTTTTCTTCTACCCCTTCAAAATTTTATTTTTCTACTATCTTTGAAGTGACGTCACTTACGCCACCCCAAATAGGGGAAAATTTAGACACCTATAATTTAGCCTGAAATATTTAAATACTTAAATTGTGCTAATTATCCCCTTTCCCATAAATTGGCAACATATCGCCAATAGTGCTCATCTTCTCTCCTATCATCATTAATTAATTACATTACATTAATTAATTAAGTCTTCTATTCAACAAATACCCTAATTAACGACCTTCAATTAATCAATCCTTCCTTTTATCTAGATTAATTAATTATTGTTAATTAATTAGCTTCCCCTTTCATTAACCTAATAAATCATTATTTAGTTGATTTAATTCCCTTCTATAGTCTAAATCATGCTAATATTCCTCTAAACAACTTTTATAAGCTTGCACACCTATTAATTAATCACTTTGGTTAATTAATAAACCCTCTTTATCCTCATGAGTCACTAAAGGACAAATTAAACTCTCCTAAAGTTAACTCAATGCTTTCTAAGCCCCCCTTATCCACAAATAACTCAACATCTCTATTATCCCGCATATAAAGGAATGAAGATATTCCTCTATCCATTGGGCTATATGAAGATCCCTCATCCTACCTTTACACCTACACCTACTCCTTGAAAAATAAAAGTGAGCATATAGCAAATACACTATAGCCATTTTTTCATGTTTGAGCATTTCTCCATTAGAGTGGAGCTAATCATCATCCTTTTCCATTCCAACAATAAATCTTGTGTTGTGAATAAAAATGTACAGCTATATCAGTAGAGAGACACGTATAGGCACCGTTACGTGCAAAACTATTGAGAGCTCTACATTGAGTGAAGGGATGTTGATCTCCTTGTATCATGACAATGTGTCCCTCGTGTTTCATTTTGATGCATTGATGGAATGTTGATGGCATGACATGCATGGCATGAATCCATGGTTAGCCTAGAAGCATGTTGTATGGGAGTTCCAAGTCCAGGACATAAAACTTCATGTGATGACAAGTGGGTCCAATTTCCATGGGTAATGTGACTGTGCCAGCTGACTCTCTTTTCATGTTGTCATAAGTGGTTATGGTAATGATGCGGGACTCAAGGTATTTTTTGGTATGTACTAAATGCTTAACTAATTTCAATGTGCATATATTCAATCCTGATCCGTTGTCCACAAGCACCTATTTTATCTTTCGGCGAGTAACAAATACCTCAATATACAAGGGGATATTATGCTTTGGATCTTCAATAGGGATCTCCCTATGATTAAAGTAAATATTCTCAGTTGGTATAATGTTTGCTACCACAGCTTGAAGATGCGTATGATCTATTTCTAGTGGCACTCTTGACCCCTGAGAGTTCTATACAAAATTTCCTTATGTACATTTGATATTTTGAGGAGATTCAAGATTGAAATCTTGGTAGATGTCTTCTCAAGATGTTCTAAAAGGTTGTACCTACCATTTTTTGGGGTTGATGGAGAGGATTCTAGAATCATGAGGTAGGCATGGCTTGTTACCACAGTGTAATCCTTTCCCTTGATCTGAATGGTGTTCACATGGTCACTAGGAGAGATGATACATCCAATGAGAAAATCATAATGATTATTGTCCTTCTTGGTGTATAGGTAATTCGCCACTTTGTAACTCTGGGATGACTCTCCTCGATCCGGCTTTGGATCCTCTGACCAACCATGTTTAGGGAATGGTTCTATATATATCCTCATCTTTTCATTAGGCATATGATTTTTTTCTAGGTTGTCCACTTCTATCTCCTCATTATCGATGAGGTCTTGGATGTAGTGATGAATTCATACACATTTGTCTATTTTGTGTCCCTTGACATGATGTAATTCACAATAGTCATGCTCTTTGTACCATGATGGTTTCAGAGCATTGTCATCAAAGTTGTGTTGTGTGATAAGTCACCATGTAAGATGCATCCAATTTTTTCAATATGACTGAAAAAGGCTCATTGAGAGGAGTGAACATTATATGTTTAGGTGGTGGTTGAATAGGTCCTTTGGTTAGTTTAAAAGGTTGAACGATTTGAACCATTTACATGTGTTTGGAATATGTGATTTTGTCTCCCACCACGTTCTTGTTTTTGTTGAATATTTTCAGCTTTTTTGTAGGTTCAACGCTTTGGTTATCTTTAGAGTGCGATTTAAGAGTTCCTTTGGAAATAATGGCTTTCTCTATTTGAATTCCCTTCTCAATAACCTCCTAAAAAGTGTGAACATAATGCATTTGAAGGTGGAAAGTGATGTCTAGATTTAGATTGGGCATAAAGATACTCACAAGCTTATTTTCAGGGAATGTACAGGGGAAGCAATTGGCTATCCCTCTCCATATTTTTAGGAAGCTAAAAAATGTTTTGTTGGGACGTTTTTTAGTGCCACACAAGTCTACCATGGTTATGTCACTTTCTATATTGTATGAGAAATGTCGTACAAATATTTCTGCTAGTTTGGACCATGTAAAGATAGACCCCCAAGGTAAGCGAGTAAACCATTCTAAGGCTTGTCCCCCAATACGCTTTGAAAAAATTCATATGAGGTAGTTGTCACTGTAGGCCACTTATTGGCATGCCATATAAAAATATTTTACATGGTCTCGTGGGTCACCCTTCCCTTTGTATTTGTTAGATTTTTTCATGTCAAAATTTTTAGTGAAAGGTTGAAGTGTCATAGTTTTGTCAAATGGATAGGGACATAGCTCTTCATATTGATATTTTCTACTATTTCCCATAGTACTCTCTTGGAGGCTTATAAGTGTCACTCTCATGGATTGCATTTCTTGAGTGAGTAATTGTTCTTTGGTAGGAGAAATAGGGATATACACTCGATTGTATTATGTATTGTCCCCTCCTTGATTTTCCCTATGAAGTTCACTGATTTTGACCTTAGGCTTTGTTCATTTAGAAATTATTGTTTGTTTCTTTTTGTACATGAGAGGTTAAAAGGCTAATTTTTTACTAAGGTTACAAATTTGTTTCTGAATAGTGACTTCTTCTTCCAAAGGTTCCTCTTTTTCTTCATACTGTGGAGGTTCTTCAACATTTTCAGGTTCTATCCCGACTTTACGCGGTAATTTAAGGAAAGGTATTCTATATCCCACTACATTATCATTTCCTATGTTAGAAGTAGAATCATGCCCATGCATTAAGATATCATCCATATTAATAAGGGGTTTCTCCTCTTCACTAGCATCATTTGTAGGTGGGTTAGTTTCTTGTTCAATAGGCATTTTGGCTCCCAATTCTACAACTTGTGCCAGTACCCTATCCTTGTTTCTAAAAAGGAATTCATCTAACAAGGTGGGGTTGAATTCAAACTCCACATGTGGGGATTAAAACTCGTCACCACTATGATCTATCATTTCTTCTACCTATTTTTTCCGTGGAAAATAAAGGCCCAAGATCATGGCCAATAAAAGGGTTTGACCATTGTTTTTTTAGGCTTCCCAAGTTTGTTCTTGTTTAGTTTCCAAAGCCTTCCTTTGGAGTCCTAATCATGTTTTAGGATCCATAATGTGTAATAGGTTCACTAAGGTATATGTGAATGTGTTCAAAGATTTACTATCAAACCTAAGTGAAATGTAAAAATAATGTCAAGAATATGAATGAGTATAATGAATGTCAAAGTACCGATGCGATAAAGTGATGACCTAAAAATACACAAGTCAATAGTGACGAAATGTTTGTTACCAAGCCTATCAATCAAATGAAGTACCTCCTAGGTTTGTTTTAAAAAGGTAGTCAATGTCGTAAGATAATTAACAAGATGTCCCTACTTATGTCGAGTTCAAAGACATGAACAAGATGTAAGTAATAACAAGAAGTTAATGTGACCTCCTAACAAGGTATACTAGAAGTAAGCCCAAATTCAATTAATACCTATATCTCAAAAAGTGTGAGTTACAATTGTGAGTGACACAACAATGTCACCAAGATATGTTAACCAAAATTCATGAGAAAGTAAGGTATTGATATCAAGATGATATTGATATAACACACACAAGTGGTAACACGTAACACCTTTCAAAAGTGAGGTAGTAATGGAATCAAAATAAAATCTTATAGTATAACTAAGAATTTTTAAAATGTGTATAGCGTAACCTTATAATGCAAATATTTAGGTCAATTTTATAAGAAACGAGACATAAATATCAAAATTGTGGTGATACGATATAAAAAAGGTAACCTTTCCGAGGAAGTTCAAGATGGTGAACCAATCCTAACTATGATGATGATCTTGACGTGGGTATCAAGATCACAAAGGATACCAATGATATGAATACGTCTCCACACACTTTAGATGTTTAACTTACCTAGCCGCAAACATGGATGGGCGTAAACGGACAAAAAAGTGGTAGAAAACATTAATTGATAACACAGAGGTAGTCACTCTTCTTTTGATCAACAAAGTGTGAAAATAAAGTGAATGAAGTAGATCAAAATGGGGGTGAAAAATGTTGGCTTTACTTCGGAAGAGTTTCACCTCACCTTAAGGAAAGTGAAAAACTAAGCAAAAGTAATGCTTCTCACATTTCGTGATGAATGATGTCTCACAACTCAAAACTATTTTGAAATGGTCAAAGTGGGCTCTTGGGCAAAGCTATCTTCCTAGGTGGTTCTCTCAAATAGGTGTTACAAAGTTGTCTTAAGTGAGCTTGATTTACCCAAAAATTCGCAATGACTAATTTAGAAGTATCTCGACTTCACTTTACCACCTTCAAGCACAATGAGAAACTAGTGTGTCCACATATACTATCATTGGGGTCACCATACAGACAACCGGTAATGCTAACTCACAAGGAACAACTAGTCAAGTAGGTTATGCAAAGTACTTCCTATTTCATCCACAAGGTTCCCTCTTGCATGGACTACTTTGGGGTTCCTAGGACCACCCCCATTATTGTAGCTTAAGGATTATGGAAAAGGGGTTATGTCCTAGTTTTAAGCAGATGAGACGTACCCTTATCCGAACCTACAAATACAGTGTTTTGAATGTGGTGTTCTTTTTTATCTTGTTAATTTGATGTGGTTTTCTTGAACACATTTTGGAAACCTACATGTAAACTGTATTAGTAGTTTGATTTTGTTTCAACTCCACCTTTCTTTGATAAGTGCGTGTTTTGGTTCTACACAATGGGTTAGTGATTTTCCATAAAGAGAATAAACATCATTTTTTATTCTCAAGATCATACAAGGACACAAGAGAAGAGCATACGTGATGTTTTTTAGAATCCAAGAATTTCCAAAATGGAAAACAATTAATTCAAACACATCAATTTAACTCATTTCTACTCAATTAGGACATTATCAACATTTTAAAAATGCCAAAAGACCTAAGAATCATTTATGATTCCAAATATCGCCCCAAAGGATGTGAGGGAAGAGAATATGCAACCTTATTCTTATAAGTGACCATGAAAAGTTTATCTAGTCTAGCAAAAGTATGTAAAACATACCCTACAGAAATAAGCATTACTCAGATAAAACCTCCAAAGAAGTTAGCACTTTAACATACAAGATTTGAAGAAACTAAAATTTGCAAGTTAATTCAAATCGAAGCACCTACATGTAGCATTAGGCATGTGTGCATGGGTTAGGGTGGTTGTGACCCTCTGTGTTATTTAGATTCATAGTGCACCTATCCCACCTGAGAGATGCCTACGCTAGGGTTATGGTATGTGCGCCAGGATAGCCAAAAAGTGGTACAGAAACTCAAATAGTATGCCTGCGTCACCCGAGAGATGTCTACGCTAGGGTAGAAAAAAGGAGGTATGGAAAACTCAGACAGTGTGCTTATGCCACCTGAGAGATGCCAACACCAGGGTAGCAAAAAAGAGGTATGGAAAACTTAGACAATGTGCTTGCACCACCTGAGAGATGCCTGTGCCAAGATTATGGTATGTGTGCCAGCCTAATAAGTTTCCAGTTGCAGTGAAGGTACAATACGAAACAAAGTGTGTGCACCTCAGAATGTGTGTCTATGCCAGGTTTGATCTACCTATGCCAGGGTTAGTTTTCTTGCACTAGGTTTCGTGTGCCTGTGCCCATCATGTAGTTAAAAAATATGGCCAAAGACACCAAAAATCTTAAAACACTTCAAATTTTAGTAATTTGGCTCAAAATTGACAACAATCGATTAGAATGATAGCTCAAAATGAAAACATACACATATAATACTAACAAAATTTTAAGAAATTGAACATTTTTTTCCATATATGTATATCAAAGGTTAGCCAAAAACAATAGAATATGAACTAAAATGCTAAGGGATAAAGGAGCCATCCCACCGGGCATGCCAAATGTGTACATGTTTTAATTTAGCTAAGTTAAGAAAATTAGAACTAACACCTAGTAGTCCTACAAAAAAGCTAAATTTAAATCAAAACACCATCATGCTAAGAGCTAAAAAAGTAACAATCATCAATACTTATGCATTATAATATTGAAATAAAAACATCAAGTTAACATATTAACATTATTACTCTACTCTTTTAGAAAGCTAAATTAATAAAACTAGACCCATGTAGATCTTTTAGCTATCAAAAGGAGATTAGTGGTTGCTTGATCCAAGATGATCAAATATGAAGGTTCATCAAGCCATGACTTATTAGGCCTTTCTTGATTAACTCCATTTTTCTTCACAACACAAACTTGATTGTTGGAATGCAAAAGGATGATGATTAGCTCCACTCTAATGGAGAAATTCTCAAAGATGAAAAAATGGTTATAATGTATTTGTTATATGCTCACTTTTGTTTTTCAAGGAGTAGGTGTACGTGTAAAGGTAGGAGGAGGGATCTTTATATAGCCCAATGGATAGAGGAATATCTTCATCCCTTTGTATGTGGGATAATAGAGATGTTGAGTTAGTTGTGGATAAGGGGGGTTTAGAGAGGGTTGAGTTAACTTTAGGAGAGTTGGGAAAAATTAGAGATGGAGATATCAGCCTTGAAGCATGTTTTATACAAAGAGGAACCATGTGGACGAAATATGGAAATCATTTCTAGGATAAAGAAAGAGAAGCAACAACAAGAACAAGAGGGACATGTGAAGAATGAAGAAAAAAACAAAACCTATGAAGTACCAAACCTTATTCATGAAGATGAAGAGAATCATGAAGAGTAGGAAAAACAAAAGACAAAATTAATACAGACAAAGGAAGTTGAAGATGAAGATCAAGTTAAAGCAAGAATGAAGGCACAAAGGAATTGGAAAAAGAAAAAGAAAAAAAAGAAAAAAATAATGGGGCTCAAAATTTCTTACCCCTGGAGTATGATGCAGAAGCATCATCTCCGCCTTGTAAATAAGGCATGAGATCTCCAAATTTTGGATTGAAGGTGAGTTTTTATGTTTAATAAGTGTTTGTGAGTCATTTAGGAGTGTTAGTTGGATGTTAGGCCTTTCAAAATTCAAATTATTCATTTTCCCTCCAAAAGGTCAAATTCAAAATCTCAAGAATATTTTTGGGTTATTAGCAGCTTTTAAACTATTCCATGTGATATTTCATGGAGTTTAAAGCTTTAAAAGACCTCTAGAGAGCTAGGAATCATAATTTAGGTTAGAAGGTAAAGAGATAACTCTTTAGTACGAACCTTATGTAAAGACTAAGAGTGATCATAAGACCATGATTCTAAAATCCCTCCCCCTATTCTAAAGAAACTAATCCAAGAAGGTATATATGACATGATGCAAATTTTTACATTGTCATTTGAATGATAAATGAGAGGAAAAGAAATATTTCAGGAAGGAAGAACAAATTTTCTGGTGTATACACTTTATATGGCTGAACTAATTCTTTCATGACAATGAAAATGATCCTTTTATATTTCATGTTGAATCTTGAATGCATGCATGTGATTTCCATGGATTTGAAAATTGTAAGATGTTTAAAAATTTTGTGTTTACATTTATTTCTATGAGAATGTACAATATTGTATGTGGAAGCAAGTTTGAAATGACTGTATAACCTTGTTTCAAATCTTTATAGTTGTATGATCAATATAAGTTCAAAATTTGAAAGGTGAATGGATTAGGGAAGTGAAAATTTGGAATTAGGAAAGGAGGAAATAGTAAAGGTTTGGAGGCACCTTAACCATAAGCCAAGACCAAGAATTTGAGGAATTACTTCTTAAAACAAGATTGCGTAGTTATATTAGTGAATCCAAGAGTTAAGGGAACAAGTTGAATGAAGAATATTGGATATATTAAATCTTAAAACGAGTTTATTTAGGTAATTACACCTCTAAGAACCTATAAAGGTTGACATAATATTAAGGAAATTTTATTTTACATTATCACTCCCTTAAGAACCAAGAACACTTTATACTAGGAGGCAAGGAAGGTGATTCTTTAATTGTTTTAATAGTTTTGATGAAGAGAGAGCCTTGATGCTAAGGTAATATGTTACACAATATATTCCTAGGCATGATGAAGGTGATTTGAAGCCATGAAAGGGAAGTAAATGCAAAAGGTGAGTAAATTTGTGCTCTCGGGACTATAGAAACCCTCATAAGGGTTTAACCAAGGTCGATCATTTGACACCTTTATAGTGAGAATCAAGATTTAAAAATTCATTATAGGTATTCCGAGGGCAACATCAAGAAGGATTTGAAGGGTATTTAGGATATAATAAGTCTCCAAAAGATCAAGAACTTAGTCAATTTTCCAAACGACAGACATGTGATAGGGTTTATAACTAGTGTTTGGACAAAAATGTTATAAAAACACTTATAGAGATCAAATTCAGCACTGAAACTTGGTAATATGTAAGGAAAAGGTGTCCAAAAGGAGATTTAAGTGGAATTTTGAAGTTTCATTTGTTAAAAAATGAGACAGTTGTGACAATATAGGCTCTAGGACTATAATCATAGTGAAAGGGCTAAGGGAAGTAGATTATCTCCAAAGGAGGTATACTATAGACCTTGAGACCCAACTTGAAACTTTGGGGGAAGAGAGTAAGGATTATTGGGTATCCAAAGTTGACCGTCTTAGGCCTAGTTAGGAGCTAGTAAGCTAACATGAAGGAAAGTGGAATTGTAAGGGGAGCTTAAGGGATAAAATGATTAAATTTAGGGAAAATATTCAGTATGATAATGGGTCTAGGAAAAGGATGAAATATTGTTGTGGGTGGCCATGATTGTCTCTATCCATGAATATTCCAAATTAACTTGTCTTAAGGGCATTTAAGAGATAATTAAACATGGTTTAGCAAAGTTGAAGAATTTTGGTTTTTGGAATCATTTCTTGTGATTGAGTTAAGCTTATTGAGAGTGTGTGAATAGGGCACATGAGTGGATATGTTGTAAGAAGTTGAAGGATAGAAATTACATGTCTTGGGATAGAGGATAGTCAAGATGGACCAAACACAAATTGGGTAAATTAGAGAAGTGTCTGTTTCCTTTGAGATTGAATCATATTGATGATTGAGTGACCTTGAATGTAAGGTTGAGATGCAGAGTAGAGTGGTGAGAGATCTATTGAAGTGATTGTTGATCATGTTTTACAAGTTTTAGCTTTTATAGGCTTGAAATGATCCTCTAAGAAAAATATAGAGAATTTTTTTGGTTAGAATCATACTGATCCTGTTGAATGGAATGAATTTTTGATTAGCTTTACATCAGAAGGTTAATCCAAATTTTTTCTTAATTGACTCAAAGTATAACTGAAATGATGAAATAAAACTAGTATTTTCATTGGAATATAGTAGGGAAAAAGGATTTTGAAGATATAAAGAAGGATATTAAAAGAAAAACCATTATGGTTTTCCTTGATTTTGAAAAGGAACTTATCATCTATTGTTATGCCTTGATACACACCTTATCTATCATCTTAGTTCAGAAGAATTTTTAGGGGTGTGAATTTCCAATTTGTTTTATGATTTATGTCATGAAGTCTCATGAATTAAAGTATTCTCAACTTGAAAAATAAGTTTTTTCTATATTTAAGGCTGTAAAATAGTTCATACTTCATATACTCAATTCCCATTTGACTATTTTTGTTCCTGATACAGCTATAAAATAAATTCTGACTCAACAAGAGTTTGGATCTAAGATCTCTCACAATCACTTATGGTCTAGATATCAACCCAACCTAACCCAACAAGAATCTTCAACTAGGTTGCAAAAGTTCAAGATTATGATCTAGATATCAACCCAACCAAGTTAGTCTAAGGATAGGGTTTGTGTCAGCTAATTGCAGAGAGTTTAAATGGAGATTTAATTAAGAATGAAAATTTTGAAATGCCCAATGTTCTTTTATCGAGCTCCATAGATGAATGGTATTCAAACATTTCCCATTTTTTTACATATGGAGAATTTCCCACACATCTTAATGCTAAAGAGAAGAGAGACATTAAAATTTGAGCTGATAAGTATGTTCTTTGGGACAAATATCATTTTAAGAAAGGAATTTATGGTCATTACTTGAGATGTGTGGACAAAGAACAAAAGAAAAGGTTACTAAGAGCTTACCATGATCAAGCCTGAGGAGGGTGTTTTTATTCCTCTGTAATAACTCACAAGATTATTTGGGGAGGGTATTATTGGCTGACCTTGTTTAAGGATGTAACTAAATAGGTCTCAAAGTGTGAAGCTTGTCAAAATTTTGTTGGGATACCTAAGTTGGATACCCTTCCATTCAATCCCGTTGTGGTTGAAGAGCCTTTCCAGTAGTGGGGATTATACTTCATTAGAACCCTCATTATAAACTCCAGTGCATGACATACTCATGTTTTGAGTGTAAGAGAATATTTCACAAAATGGGTAGAGGCCATCCCAGTCAAGAAAAACACTTCCGAGGTTGTCTTAACTTTATTAAAGAGAATATTTTGGTTCGATTCGGAGTTCCCAATAAGATTGTAACAGATAATGCTCCCAATGTTTCTTGATATGAAATCATAGATTTTTGTTATGGTAATGTAATTTCCCTTTCTCATTATTTAGACTACTACCTATAGGGAAATAGGCAAGATGAATCAACCAATAAAAACTTAGTAACCATAGTCAAGAAAATAGTTGATGAATCACAACAGAATTGACACAAAAGGTTTTATGATGCTCTTTGGGCCGATCAGATAACACCTAAAAGGGATATTAGTATGTCACCATTTCAGAAGGTTTATGAAATAGATGCTCAATTTATGGTTACTCTTGAGTTAACATCCTTGCACTTAGACAAAGAAACTGAAGATGAAAAATTAAAGGATGCTCTAGAAAAGAGGATAATCTACTTATAAAAGTTGGAGGAAGAAAGAACTCATGAAGTTGATCACATATCAGCTCACCAGTGAAGAGTCAAACAAATATTTAACAAAAAGGCCAAGTCCCATGATTTTCAATTTGGAGATATTTTCCTACTCCGTGACAAAAGGAGAGAACCTTGCAGGAGTCATGGTAAGTTTGACGCACTTTGTCTTGGTTCACTCCGGATTAGACATTTTTCTAGAGAAAATTCTTATTACTTGGAATAGATGGATGGAACATATCTTCCATTACCATATAGTGGAAAATACCTCAAATTATTCAATTATTGAATGGGTGTCAGTCCCTAATAAATATTTGTGTACATAGTCTTTGTTTTAGTTATGGTGGTGTGTGTCTATTTTCCTTTCACCATTGTTTTGGTTCTCTTCTGTATACATGTATGTATTTTACCTAATGGATTTGCACTGGTCTTGTGAACCAAGAGATTCTAGAGTTTTTTTTGGTGTATTTTTTGCACATTATGTCAAGTCAAGTCAAGTCCCAGAAATATTCAGTTGTTGTTACTAACCTAAAAATGTGATTTTTTTAAAATTAAATTTTTGGCTAAGTCACCTGTTTATCTTGATTGCACTCATCTTGTTGATATCAAAAATGAGAAAAAAGCCAAATAGTTTTTCATTTTTGAGTCAATTTGGGATTGGATTAGATGAATTAGACTTTTGTGAAACATGAGGAATAGTTCCTCCATTCCTCCTATTCCCCGCATTTCCACGTGGTCCGCATTGCTTAGTTTCAGTGAGTAAATTGGGTTTGGTTTATACTTCTAGAAGAGTTCTTAAGTTCCAATTGTGCTCTAATTCCCCACAAGTCCTGCATCACCTCATTTCATTGTTCACATCATTCATATTGGAATTTACAGGAACCATGATAATATGAGGACCAAGTTCCTTTTTTCTTCGAGCTCTCTGCACATCTGCTTTATCTACATCTCTCCTTCCCTTTGGTCCAATTGGTGAATGTTGGAACCAAATGAACACTTGGAACTTGTTCTTTCGTGCTTCAAGTTCTCCACATCTCCAAAGCAATAATATTGAATGGAAATTATGATTGTATGGTTGTTCCTCTTGTTATCCTCACATCCATCATATCCGATTTAAATGAAAAAGAGGTAAAATTATATTTAAACTATGTTCCCACGTGATTTAAGAAATCTGATTCACTATTGTATATGTAAAGTTGTAAAAATCAACTTAATCCCTATATAAATCATTCCCCACCCCAATTCATTTTACATTTGTAAATGTTTGGGAATCACAATGTTTTCTTAGGCCCATAGAATGTTGGCTAAGTACAAAAGGTGCGTAGGTGCACAAGGTCTCAGTTGAAGAAAGGCGCGCAAGGATAAGGTGCATAGAAAAAGGGTTTAATCCTGTGGCGCTTGTGGCACACTCGTGGACAGAACCAAGGGTTTTAGACTTAGCCAAATTGGGAATTTAGGGTAGAACACGTAATAAGCATGACCTTCCTGCGCATGCTGAGTGGATAAGGAGCCAACCTGGCGACATGTTGGCCCAAGAAGGATCATGCCTGTGGTAAAAGCTTCTAGAAGCACATCATGGTGAAAATTAGAAAGCTCAGGTCTGGAGGAGCATCCTTGCATGGAGGACCAAATTTAGAAACTTTGCATCAGATTTGAGTGCACTGTAGGATGATTTGGCAGCCCAGAAAAGCTATAAATACAAGCGCCTGCAGAGTAAACAAGAGGAGAACTAGAAGAGGGCGGAGCTTTACAGAATTACTGCAAGAACTCTGTTAGTGGGTGATGAATTTTGGGAAAGGATGTATTAGGTATGGGGATTGTAATTTTTATTTTTGATAGCCTAGCCACATTAGTCTTGTTATAATACATGACTGTGGTCTGCTTCTCTATGACATTCTGTAATGGCTCCATGGATGTAATGAGGTTACCAAGTTATATGAATATGAATATCAATGATTCTGATGCATACATCTTTCTCTTAGGTTATATTTCATTTATGTTTATGCTAAGTATGGATGCTTGTATACTTCTTTCTGCTATGGTACAAGTTATATAATCTATTAAGTACTCTGTGTCTGGAATGACTACAAGGATCTAGAGGCCATTATGAGCTCTATGGTTCTTGTATGTCTTAACTCCTTTAAAATCTACTAAGCACAAATCATAGATGATGATGTTTCCCACTAAAATCACATAAAAGAGAGACTCGGCACCCATGCATTCCTCAGGTGAGTTCCCAACATCCACTAGGTGATAGGACGACATGCATGGGGTTCCTTTCTTTTGTGATAGGGGTAAAAATGACTACATCTTGGTTCCGTTGCTGGGACCTCTTTTCAAAGTTGTAGTGGGAAATAACATACATAATGATCTGTGTAATGAGTAATAATAGGGTGGTTAACTTTGTAAAGTGTTGAATCATGGTTCAAGAGCATGGGGGATGAATTTACTCAGAGAGTCAACACTGGACCTGAGTTTGATGCACGTAGATGGGTAAAAGAGAACCTCTACCATGATCTATATGAAACTTTTTTCTACTACTTCCCAGTGGAACTGTATGAGTGGCTCTCAGCCTATGCATCTAGATCAAGTTGGCATTATGGATCACGCATGTGGACCCAAGAAGAGTACCATGGGATGCAGGATGCAGATCTGATGTGGACCCGTGCTTTGGATCATTGGTGGAAAGGAGTACTGGATAGCTACACTCTGGAGTACGCCATTTCCACATATTCTTGTCCAGAGGTTGCTGAGTTTGAGTTTCTACGGGATCCTAAAGGATCATTTCTACATGCTCTTCCCTATGGATATGAAGATCCTGATGGTTACCATGAGTTTAGAGGCATTTCCAATGGCTGACTAAACTGTCCTGAGTGTTGGATGAGGAAGTTAGGGTGGAGGAAGATGGCAGATGTTGAGACAGAGAAAGAAAGGGAGGAAAGACAACTCAAGTATGGTGAAGCACGTGAAAGGGAGATTTCTAGAAAATGTGAGGTTACAGGTCTAATGGATGTATGAAGCAGACGTTTTGGGAAGGATTTGAGGTTCATACAGAAGACGTGAAACTTAAGTAGTATGTGCGACCCCATCTTGGCAAATGTGTAAGAGATACCCCTTCGGCTTCTGATGAGAATTCATCACATGGAGAGAGAAGAACTGTTGGCACACATCTAAGCCCACATAGTGACCAAACCATGGCGCTTGGTTTTCTAGATCAAAGGGAAAATATTGCTAGTCCATTTGGTTATATTGGAAGTGATCGGTCTACACCCAGGAGATATAATTTCTTGTTTGGGCCTTCTATGGCTGCAAACACCAACCCAATGTTAGGAGGAATTTTCGGTCAAGGTATAGACATGCAAGATTTTGGTCTTATGTCTGGGATTGGTACGGGGTATACTATTGGTAGTGGGGCATTGTCACAGATCATAAGGGTGTAGTTCAGTGGAACTATGGGGACCCTTGATAGGACCACTATGGGATATAGTGGATCTGGGGGGTCAAGAGGAATAGGACCTGGTGGATAAGGTGGTGGAGGAAACACAGGTGGAAACCAAGGCTCTAGCTCAGGAGGATTTGGGCCCTAACCACCCCCCAAGTTTTCTTTGAAATATCTTTACACTTGCTCGATTATAAAGGTATTGAGGATGTTGCAGAAAATGTTCACAAGTGTGAACTGCTATGGTGAACAAAGGGTATCAAAACCCTAGAGAGGAAGGCTAGTCACTTTGCAACCACATTGTAAGGGCACACGTATAGCTGGTATAGGAAATATGACGCTCATCAAACAATGGTGGATTATACTACTCTAAAGAACAAATTATTGGCAGAATTCCACATCCCCGAGTTTGAACAGAAGATCATTAGAACTTTAAAGGAGATTCAACAAGGAATGAAAGAAAGTGTGCAGGAGTATGATGCATAATTTAAAAATCTCTTGTCTAAATTATCATATGATATTCACCCTTCACAGCATGCTCAGTGGTTTGTTGGAGGATTGATCACACCTTTTAGAAGGGCCTTATCTCATAAACCTTTTACAGACCCCTGTGAGGCATTGGAATCTGCTCTTCACACCGAGTCTGTTGGTAGTGTTGATACTAGTGTTAGCCCATTCCTAGAGGCTCAGATTGCTGCTATGGCTAAGCAACTCAAAAATTTATCTACAAACTTAGCCCTTGAGACTCGCAATGGTTTATGGTGCACAAATTAGGAAATAGAGGGGCATGTCAAGGATAATTTCCCCAAGAGGATAGTATGCGCCGTGGAAGTAGACTATGAAATTTTTCATGTGGACCATGATGCAAGTAGATGCCCCTTGCTACAACACACAATCTGGAAGAATGTGTCTTATTACTGAAAGATTTATACCTCTACAACCCATGATACTAAGGGCTGTAGGATCATTGATCAGATCCATGAGGCCATCAATCATGGGGTGCACTAGACCAGCATTGCTAGTAGTTCCGAGGGTGATGATCGTCATTATGAGGAGTGCGCAGATGGAGGCATGCACGGAAGGGGTTTTCACATAGGATTCTATGGTCATGGTAACCATGGAGGAGGAAGGAGTGAGTTCCCACATGGAACCTGTTTCAATTTTGGGTCTACGGAGTATTACAAATGAGAGTTCCCAGACCTGTTGTATTGCTCATGGTGCAGAAAGAAACATAAGTATGAGGAGTGCCCGAAATTGTTTGAGCACATGAATCAACAACACTAGAAAGACAAGGGCACTGCAATGGTTAGTATTAAGAAGGCAGACACACATTGGATGCCACAAGTAACATGGGATTTAGGTTTAGAGCCTATCTTGGTAATAACAAGGGCATAATCCACACACGTAAAAGAGATACCAAGGCAGAAGAACCTAGGTTCAAGGGAGGAGGTAGTTCATGGAAAGTACCCAGAACCTATGTGTCAAAATGAGGTATATCAAGACACTATGGATGTCATTTAGAGTTTACAAGGGGAAATATAGTGTCTAAAGGAGCATTTCAGGAGGGAGGAAAAAGGAAGGAGAGTCGAGGTGCCAATGGATGACCTAGACAAGGTCAAGGAAGTATGTAAAATGTTAAGGCAAGATAATATTATTCCCTTGCTAGGATCATGGTTAAGGGAGAAGGTACCAAATGCCAAAGGAGAGTGTGAGAGGAAGGTCTTACACACAAAACTTCCCCCTCACAACCTTGACTATGACAAGGAGATCACATTGAATGTAGTTGTAGATGGATGGCTCCTTATTAATATCCTCATTGAAACTGATGCGGAGGTCAATGTTCTAACTTTGGATGCATGGCATCAGATGGGAAGACCTGCATTATAGCCATCTTCGAATGTGTTTTATATGGAAAATAAGACAAAGGAAATGCCCATCAGTGTCTTAAAGGATGCAACTATCACTATCTAGGGAACTAAGTTTACTGGGGACTACGAACTCTTGGCGCTCACCGAGGCAGAAAATTTCCTAGCACTACTTGAGTGCCCATGGTGTTATAAGAACAATGTGGACATTTGGTTCAACAAAGGGTACATCAGCTTTAAAAATAAGGAGGATCGGGTCATTATACCCTTAGCTAATGGGAAATCAACACCCTATACTAAACCTTTTGGATAAGAAGTTGTGGATAGGATATATGTGTCCTCAATCAGGGACCAAGAGATAATCCATCCTACTGACGGAGTTATCCAGTTTGAGGATGCTCAGTTAGTAAGTGATACCACTAGTCTAGCATGTGACAATTGGGTACATGGAACTTATGAATTGATGGGATGGTAGTTGAGAGGATCGGTGACTAAGGTAACAAAGGCACACATAGTTTGACACCTAGGAGGAAAGGAGCTACCTAAGTATTCAGGAGGAGCCTTCCATGAGCTATTTTTGCAAGAGATGGAAGCTTGGTGGAAGGAGGAGAAGGAACAGAGATGGATGCTAAGTTATGTCCTTCTTGGCATAGTAGCATAGTGGTGGGCTACACATCATGAGAGCCTTTTGGAATGGCACGAAGTAAGAATTCCTCTCTCAATCAAATTCTCTAGAAGCAACGTGCCCACCGCCATCAAGGACTACTATGGGAAGGAGACCACCTCTTTCCATATCCAGGAGTGTGAGAGGATCTAGAGAGAAGGCGCATAAGCTTTTCCACCATCCCTCTAGGTGCACAAGTTGTATTCTACACTACAGGGTTACGTGCATGCATGGTACATACATTCAGAGACATGCCGCCAGATAGGGAATTAGTAAGAGCTAGCGGCTAATCTCATTCAAACCGTTGAGTATCATAGTACCAAGCCATCAGTTGATAGGGCCTAGTAAGGTGTCAAGTGCCTTACCATGGGGGATAGTGCCATGGTAGAAGATAGGCTATTGGAGTTGCTAGGTGGACCAGGATTGGAAGCACACAGTGAAGAGGAGGTAAAGAAAATAGAAGAGTTATAGCTTGAGTGTGCATATTTAGAAAAGGAGAAAGAGAAGTTGGTGTATGTGATTGATGGGGAGGAAGAAAAAAGCTTGGATATTAGTCATTCTGTAGGGATGCATGAGGTAGTGGATAGTGCTGATACTCACCCACGCACCTACCATGAGCCCTTAAAGAAAAAAAGGTTAACATCGGTTCAAGGGAAGAACCTAAGAAATCTATTATTAGATATTACTGGTCGAAGAAGGAAGTCTCTAAGATCATTGATCTGTGGCATGAATTTGAGGATTTATTCCCGCGTGGGTACCATGAGCTCAAATGCGTTCACCATTCCTTAGGGGAGATGAAGATAAAGGTGAAGGACAATGCACACCTAGTTAGGAAGAGACCCTACCGAATGAATCCCAATTTATGTGTGAAGGTTGAGGAGATAGACAAAATGATAGCTTCTGGGATCATTGAAGTAGTCAAAGAATTAGAATGGATAAGTCTGATGGTGATCAACATCAAGAAGGATGGGCGGATTAGGATCTATGTGGATTACGTAGTTTTTGTCATCGATCCTTTTCCAACCCCCTTCACTAAATAAATTTTGGAAGGAGTCACTGGGCGTGAAATCTATTCCTTTACAGATGGATTTTCAGGGTACCACCAAGTCCGGACTGCAAAGGAAGACTAGGAGAAGACAAATTTTGCCACTGAGTGGGGAAGTTTTTCATACACGGTCATGCCCTTAGGGTTAAAGAATGCACCTGTTGTTTTTTTGTGCATAGTGGTGTAAGCATTCTAGGGCTTCATCCATAAGTTTCTTTAGGTCTATTTGAATGATTGGATAGTGTATTGTCTAGTAAAAGACCATTGTGATAATCTGAGGTTAATGTTTGAGAGGTGTAGGAAGATGAGGATATCCCTCAACATTAAGAAATGTGTATTTTCTACACCCTTTGGGAAATTATTGGGGCATATCATATGTAAAGAGGGATTGCTAGTAGATCCCTCCAAAGTTATAGTTATTTTGGGGTTAGGGGAATCTACTAGATAGAGCACAGTGTATGGATTCCTTGGGTATATAGGTTATTACATGAAATTAATCAAAGGGTATGCCAAGATCACTGCGCCTTTAGAGGAGCTACTCAGACATAAAAGTGCCTTCCATTAGGGAGAGGCGCAATAGAGGGCATTTGATACATTAAAGGATATGCTTGTCACCGCGCCTATATTACGTTTTCCCTTTTAGGACAAGCCCTTCCATGTATATGTAGATGCCTCAGGAACCGCTATTGGAGTAGTTCTTGCACAGTTAAGTGAAGGAGTTACTGATCATCCTCTGTGTTTTGCAAGCAGGAAGTTGACACCAATAGAGTAGAATTACACCATGGCTGAGCATGAAGAATTATCAATGATCTATGTGCTTTTCAAGTTCGGGAACTATCTGCTGGAAACACCCTTTGTATTTTACACCGACCACATAACATTAAAGTATTTGGTAAACAAGCCCATTCTACAAGGGTGCATATGTCAGTAGGTGTTGTTGTTCCAAGAGTTTGAATTCACATTAGTAGTAAAGCCTGGGAAGATAAATTGTGGGCCTGATCATCTGTCAAGAATTGATTCAGGGGAGGATGCACAGAATATTGAGGAGACAATGCCAGATGCACAACTATTTAGGCTACGGTGTGTTCCCTCAGATTTGGAGGAGATTGCAATATTTTTAAAGGAAGGTGTGGCACCAGAAGGAATGAAGGCATTAGAAAAGAAGCAACTAGCCATACGTGTCACGCCCTACATGTTAATTATTGGGGACTTGTACAAGTTGGGACGTGATGAAGTTTTACATAGGTGTGTACTAGAGCATGAATGCCTCATCATCATGGAGGAAGAACATGGAGGAAGTGCGGGTGAGCATTATGAAGGTGATGCCACCGCGCGTAAGATATTAATGGCAGGATTGTGGTGGGAAACCCTGTACAAGGATTGCAAAGACCATTGTAAAACATATGACCATTGTAAATGCACTGATAAGCTAGGAAAGAGAGATGAAATGCCTTTGAGCCCTATACCTAGCACGTAGCCTTTTGAGAAGTGGGCAATAGACTTTGTAGGCCTTATTGCAACAATGATGCATAGGACTGGGTCACGCTATGCCATCACTTGCATGGACTATTTGACAAGGTGGGCAGAGGCAGCCCTAACTAAAGACTACACAACAGCCACAATGGCAAGATTCTTGTGGGAAAAAATTATCATGAGGTATGGATGTCTGTTGAGTTTAACTAGCGATAGGGGTAAACATTTCTTGAATGATACTATGAGGATCACATTATCAGAGTTCATGGTGGCTCATCACAAGACTATACCCTATCACCCACAACCAAATGGAACTACAGAGGCATTTAACAAAATATTGAGTCATACCCTAACAAAAATTTGTGATGTCAGAAGACAAGACTGGGATGAAAAAGTATCAACAGTATTATGTTCTTATAAGACAACTTATAAAAGGCTGAAAAAAGCCACATCATGTCAATTAGTGTTTGGCATGGAAGCTATTCTGCAAGTTGAATTCACGCTACCTTCTCTGTGAATAGCACGTGTAGGAGGGTTGGATGATGAGCAAGTGCTAGAAGAGAGAATTGATGAGTTAATGAGCTTGGATGAGAGATGATCACTTGCTAGGTGGAGCCAAACAAAAGAGAAAGCAAAACAAAAAGCTTGGCATGATCACCACATCAGAAACAAGAAGTTTGAGGTTGGGTAGATGGTCTTACTGTATGGTTATAAGTTTCTGCGCTATCATGGGAAGTTGAAAGTCCATTGGTTGGGTCCCTAAACAATCTCGTACATCCTTGATTCAGGCATATACCAGTTACAAGTGTTGAATGGAATGAAATTTCCTGGACACTTCAATGGGATTAGGTTAAAGCCCTACTATAAATAAGTCTTCTTGGTGTTTGTAATAAGGTAGTTTTTCTAGTTAGTTTAGAATTTTCCTTTATGCATTTCTTTTCTTGTGCTTCCCTTTCGTGTTGTTGTTTTGTTTTTCACCTTGGGCACCGGTAACCTTATTTCTACTTTTTGAAAAATTTTGAATGCGCAGAGGACCGCGCATCATTTTAAGTGTGGGGTGGAGTAATGTGAAGGAGAACATGGTTAAAGTGCCAAGGAATTTTGTGTTGAAATTCCCAGTTGAATGGCCCTATTGAAAGAGGTGTATAAAGATGAAAAAAGGATGGTTGGTACCAAGATAAAGCTACTTTTAGATCCCATGTACAAAGGAGGAAAAAGCACATTAAGAAACACGAGGTAGGCAAGAGAAAAAATTAGGATAGAAGAAGTGCCTTCAGCGTTGGTTATGTGTGCACAAGAGTCTCATGTCATGTTGTATTGGTTGCATGCCAGAAGGTTGGAGGATTGTATGCATAGGTTGGGGCGTGTGAGGGAAAGCACTGAATTCAAGATTTGTTTGAAAAATCTGCATTAAATGTAAAAAGTATGGTGGTAGGTGAAGAAGCACTTAATGCTTAAAAAGGGAAAAACTATAAATAAAGGGGTTGAGGCACTTCATTATTCACTTTGTGTATAAGGAGAAAGAACTTTTTGCACCTTTGCAAACTAGGGATTCCAAAAAAAAACTGATTCGTGTGAAGAAAAATTTGGAGAGATTGAAGCGTGAGTAACTAGTTCAGATTTGTGAACCAGGTAGAATAGATTTCATGGGCGTAGGAGAATTTTTGAGAAGGCACCGTCTTGTGAAGGGAGTATCCCAGTTAGGGTTTGAAGAACTAGGGCACGGGGTTAATAAATTTTCTTTACAATTTTAAGATCTAAGGTTGGACAGAGCGGAAGAATAGAGTAACACGGAGTGATTGAAGTGGTAAGAAGACCTAGATAATGGAACCTAAGAAACCAATTAGCACACCCAAGAAGGGAAAGGGAAAGGGAAAGGGAAAGCAATAAGAAACTGAAGCATGCACAAATGAAGAGTGGTATGCAGAAATGCAATACCTAGGTGGAGTGTTGTTGGGGAAGGAGTGGAAGTCCCATCTTAGGAACATGTCTGTGAATGATTATAATCATTAGAAAAGCACAATTGAGAAGGAGATGGCACTAGAGTTAGTGCGCCTAGTAAAAAAAAGGAAACCAGAAGGTTTTCCCAGTTATAATGATGACATGAAGGTCAAATTTGATAAGGCAGGGTTATTACAACTCTTTGAGTTGCCCTACTTTGGGAAACTTCAGCACTTATATCAATGGCTGATGTTGTGTGTGCATGAGGACTACTTCCACTTCATTGGGTACAAGATGTGCATAACCCCTCATCTAATTTAACATTTAATATGCCTCATTTGTGAAGGAGATAGTTTGGAGGATGAATTGACCAAAAAAGAAGTGATTAAGGAAACTATCGCCACTTATGCATATAAGAAGGGGTCAAGATATTATGATGTTGCAGACATTAAGGATCTGGTAATGAAGATGGCCATGTATCTGGTCTCAAATTTAAATGGCTAGGAGAGATGGACCTAGGTTAATAAGCCATGGTTGAATGTTTGTAGGAAAATTTCAAAGGGCACCATCTACAACTTGTCTGCATTCATTGCGGATGAGATTGTTAGCTGCGTGAAGGAAGGTGATAGGATCCTTTTTGGAAATTTCCTATTAACCATTATGTTTTCAGAGATCGGCGTACCAGATGCATTGGACAAGTTTGTGTTGGAGTACCCTGCTGAAGACACCTCACTCGCCAAGAGGTTTGAAAAATACGCTTGTGATACTATGACAACTGTGCACAAGGTGCACTTGGAAAAATGGTATACGCGCCTAAGGAACACGTTCGGGGAAGAATGGAGAATTCCCAAACAACTGCCAATAGCCACTAGGGGAGAAGTGGAATTTACTATGTACCAGCATTTCTATTTGGGTAGATTCAAATTGACAGATGAGACATGGAGCCCATGGTGTAATCTCTCCTTTGCCTTCACAACTCAATACTTCCAAGCGGGAGTAAACAGGTTCAAAGAGTCTAAAAAGGTTAAGTTGGACCTTGGCAATCTAGATCAGGACCATAGGGAAATGCAAAAAGGGTTGGTCTACCCTAGTAAGCACATGTACGTGGAGCGGTACATGTTGCATGAAGTTTAAATTATAAGGCCCATGACTCTGCCCATTATAGAAGGATCCATGGCACGCATGTACATCCATATAAGACCCAGGTTAGAGAAGGGCACATAACTGGAGAATGAGGTGTCTATACCTCAGGATCCAACTAGTAGGAAGAGACCTGTACCCCAACGGGAGACACAGGAAATAGGTTCCCCTGGGACAAGTGTTAGGACCAGAAGCCAATAATTAGAGAGAAGACTCCAGAGCTAGAAAATCCATTAGATAAGGAGTCATTAGAAGAATAAGAAACAAAGTCACCTACACCAGAATCCTTAGTTAGGAAGAAGCAGAGGGTAGAAGAGGAGACCACCTCGAAAGAAGTTGGGAATTTGGACAAGTACATAGGAGAAAAAGATGATAGTGAAGAAGAAGTTAGTGGGGAAGAGGATCCTGGAAAAGATCAAGGGCCACTCATCTTCAATGTACATGATTTAGAGGAGGAAGGTAGAGAAGAAGAAAAGGGGTTCCTTTTTGTGTGGCACAATGATAATCAGGTAGGAGAAGGTGCTCAGGACATGGGAAAAGGAGAGGAGGCTAGCGCATAGAAGAAAGAGGCTCCAAGCTTTGCCCAGGAACAAACAACCCAGGTGGAAGAAGGAGAAGAGACTAAGAACATTGAGACCCTGGTGGAGGACAAAGTGAAACACAACACTGAGCCAATGTTAAACAACAAGAAGGAGGAGAACACAGAAGAGGAACATGGTAGCACTAGAGGCCCCATTTTGACTATAATTATACCAAAGGGTACACGCATGGGAGGAAGGCATGTAGAGGGGGAGAGGTTGGAGATGGGTTATATTGATGACCCCAAGAAAGTGTTTTATGTGCGCTGTTCTAAACTACACTTCCGATGCAAAGGAGCTTGTATGCATGTCATCTTTTGATAAGGAGGCTGCCTACCCACAGACATTAGGAAGATGATCTAATAGGGAAATTGATTCCCACCTTGATGAACCAGAGTTTAAGGTAAGCCAAGGGGAAATAGTAACATTTCCAGGACTAGGATAAGATAACCCAGATGGTGGATTCCCAATAGCTCTCACACAAACAACTGTGCAACACGCTTAACAAAGTCTCTATTGAGATAAAAGCTAGACTCTTAAGGAGAAATGATAGGATCAGGGATCTAGAAGGGGAGCTGAAGGAGAATTAGGAAGAGCTAGCTACATTAACCAAGGATCTGAGCTAGGAAAATTTGATTAACATTCAGTGGCAGCAGGAATTGAAGGATTAAAAGGCTAAGGTGAGCACTATGTACAAAAAAGTGGAATCCATCAATGAGGTTATAATATTGAAGCATCTAGACCTAACGTCACCCACGTAAAAGTATGGATCTACCTTGGGATGCCTGGATTGTCTAACAAGGGTCCTCACCATGGAAAGACAACCGCTAGCCTTGGAGTCTATAGAAGAAGTGGCCGCACGCCTAGAGAAAGAAGATAAGTTGAAGATCATAGCACTCGTCATGGAATACAACAAAGTTCTTGCTAATGTAAGGGATGCTTACTAGACTGCGGAGGCCACATACAATAATTGCGTGGATAGAGATAAAGTGGTAGGCACCTTGGTCGCCACTCATGAAGTGAAACTCAAGGATTTCCAGGAGGAAAACAAGGGTAATAGGGAAAACAGAGAAAAAATCCTTGCCAAGGTCGAGAAGAAGTCTGAAGCCATTGAAACCTTAAGGGGTTCAATCAAAAACCGGTTGAAGGAACTATATCTACGTATTACATGAAGAATGGAAGTGCTGAAGGATATATGCAAGGAGTTGGAGAAAATCACTGATATAATGAGCATGCAAGGAGATGGACTAAATTTTGTGGAGGTGAGTTCCCTTGTCGGCGACCTCTGTCGAGAGTGTAGGAAGAAGTTGATTCATGGAACAAGCTGGAGATTGACGTGGAAAAGGATTTTCCTAGATTGTTGCAGTGATTCCCTCATGCTCCCATTATTTCTTATTTCCCCATTCTTTCATCCCCTTATTCTTTTTTCATAGGCATAAGCCTATTGTATTCTTTCTTTCACTAAAATAAGTGTTCCCGTGGACGGAGAACATGCATAGTATGGGGTGATTGTGGGCCCCTATAATGTTGACTAAGTACAAAAGGTGAGTAGGTGCGCAAGGTCCTAGTTAAGGAAATGTGCACAAGGATAAGGCGCGCAGAAAAGGGTTTAAGCTCGTGGCGTGCATGACACATGTGAAGATAGAACCAAGGGTTTGAGACTTAGCCAAATTGGGTATTTAGGGAAGAACACATGATAAGCATGACCCAATTATGCATGATGAGTGGATAAGGTGCTAGCCTGGTGACAAGTTGGCTTAGGAAGGAGCATGCCTACAGTAGAATCTTCTAGAATCACATCATGGTGAAAAGTGGAAAGCTCAGGGCTGGAGTAGCATGCTCACATGGAGGACCACATTTAGACACTTGGCATCAGATCTAAGGGAGTTGGAGGATGAGTTGGCAGCCCAGAAAACCTATAAATACAAGTTCCTGTAGAGTAAACAAAAGGAGAACTAGAAGAGGGCGGAGCTCTACAAAATTACTGCAAGAACTCTGTTAGTGGGTAATGGTATTTGGGAAAGGATGTATTGGGTATGGGGATTGTAATTTTTCTTTTTGATATCCTAACTACATTAGTCCAGTTGTAATGCATGACTATGGTCTGCTTCTCTATGACATTCTATAATGGCTCCATGGATGTAATGAGGTTACCAAGTTATATGAATATGAATATCAATGATTCTGATGCATACATCTTTCTCTTAGGTTCTCTTTCATTTATGTTTATGCTAAGTAGGGATGCTTGTATACTTCTTTCTGCTATGGTACAAGTTATATAATTTGTTAAGTACTCTCTTTCTGGAATGAATGTAATGATCTAGAGGCCGTTCTGAGCTCTATGGTTCTTGTATGTCTTAACTCCTTTAAAATATACTAAGTGCAAATCATAGATGATAGTATTTCCCACTAAACTCACATAAAAGAGAGACTCGGCACTCATGCATGCCTCGAGTGAGCACGCAACATCCACTGGGTGATATGCCGACGTGCATGGGTTTCCTTTCTTTTGTGATAGGGGTAAAAATGACTATAGTGTTGTGTCTTATTCCCCTCTCGTGCGTCAAGACAATGTTTTTCTCATAACTTCCTCAAGTTTTATCCAATTTAAAAAATTCAAAGTGCATGAGGACCATTGTGAAGGCACCATATTTTTCATCTAGAAGTTGAGTGGTTTCATCTTTATTTTATCCATTTTTTGTAATTATTTGAGTTCTTAGCCCTCCCCTTCATATACTCCTCAAAATTCACTATTAATCCTTTATTTTCCTGAGTTCTTATACACCTGTGATCATGAAGTTCCAATATACTTGATATGATCATATTTCTTCCCTAGAAACCTATGTACCTAATATTGGTGACAATGATGTTAAACATATGAATCTAGATTAATTTTGGGTTAGAATAAGAGATGAAAATCCAACCCCATTGTCCCAATGCATTAGAGATACTAGATTAGCTCATGTTTTTAGATTTCTGAAATCAGTTCAATGCACCGACACCATTATGGCATGTGTTTAAAGTTTCAATCCATAAAAAAATCAACTGAAGGATCCCCAGGGGTAGGTTATTTCTCAGCTTGATTCCCACCATATCAATTTATCCTTAGGTATTCCCACTTTTGATGAATCTAAGATCTTAAGTAAGGCCAAAGCCCAAATATTTTTTGAGCTCGGTCTAGACAAGTACAAGACCATTATTGATAAGAAATGGCTGAAAATTAAAAGAAAAGGGCCTTCCAAATTACCCAAAACCCTCTATAGAATTGACTTCTTAGAGGAAATTTATGATATAATAACATTGTTAGAAAGGGTAGTGGGTCTACCATCAACTAATGAGTTTCAGAACTAGATGTGTGTACATATCAACATAATTTGTGAAGGAACCCAACATTTAAAATGGGAAGAGATAATTTTTGAGAATCTAACTCATCAACTTACCCATGTTCACAAGAGATAAAATTTCTATATGAAATCATATCTAATCTACACCATAATAGGATATAGAATATGGATTGGGTTGACAAGTCAAGATAAAAAATAAAGCTCAACAAGATATTATTTCTACACTCAAATCACCTATGAGAACAATAACAGCAACCATAGGAGAGTTAATGATTCCTTCACCATGTTCTTGGTTAGATTTCTTGAAGGAAATGTGACTAACAGGGTATCCTTGGAGGATAGACCAATTATTTATATGTATGGAATCTTATTTATAAATTTTAATAAATTTTTATATATTTGAATAGCTGGGTTCAAAGGGGCACCATACAATTTGTCAATTTATTAGAATTACAAAATAGTCTGAGTTGAGCATTGTAGGTAGCTGGATGTTCTCCACTGAACTTGTAGGGATCAGAAAAATTTAGGCATCCAATTTCCCATCTTTTTGGGGAATTATACATGCAAATCAACTTGAGATGCTTAGAATGTTGAAAGAACTATCTTCGAGCTCAATTTCCATTCATATCAAAAAATGGATTCTTTTAATAGAAATACCTTCATTGCAAAACATATAAGGATGACATACTACCATTTTACTTCCTTTGAAGATTATTAGGATAACTGTGCTGATGAATATGAAGTCAGGAAAATGATGTTTGGTAGGTTGTCATTACATTAAATCAAGGAAATAAAATTTTATATAGTTCTAGAAGGGATGGTTGATGATGATTATGACCTTTTCACTATAGAGTATATAAGATCCATTTAGTACAGACGCTTTCCTACCATTTATTGGTCCCTAAAGGAGAAATATAATCCTAATGAGATAAATAATCCAGTGCTCCTAAGGACATGATATTGGTTTAACAAAAATATTAAGGAATTCAACGAATCTCAGAAGAGGTCTTCATCTTAAGAGGCTTCCTCTTCACAAAAGGATTCCCCTACTCAAAAAAATCCTTCCTCATTTCCCTTGGATTCAAGAACCAAGGTTTACATGAAGAAATAAAAAACTAAAGAGTTTGAGAAGAGAGGAGAAACATCCAAGCAAGGAGACGAGCAATAGGAAACACATGAATTGGAAAGTGAAGAAACTCCTAAGCAAACACCACATCTTACTGAAGAAAAAGTATCTAAGAAGAAGCAAGATGAACTAGAAGAAGAAGAATAATGTGAAGAAAATGGTGAGGAAGAGAATGTGGTTGAGATAGCTACACCTGAATAAGAGAAAACTAATTTTTCAAGTCCTAAATTATATGTTAGAAGGCCTACCTATTCTTCCATTATGACTTCTACTATTTATATTTCTACCTCTTAGTGTCCGAGTTCCCAAATTTATCTCACATTGCTTCCTACAAGAACATCCTCTGGGGATTCTTTCACATGGGTTCAACTTATGATTGAAAATAAGAAGAGGAAGGAACAATATTGAGTAGAGGTTCCTAGATTTGATGTTGTGGTTATCCTCCTTGGAACATCTCCTCCTCCTCTGAAGAAATCCAAGACCACTTCTCTTCTGGTTTTTGACTCAATAGTGTAAAAATTCTTAGAAATTGCTAGACCAAAGGAGGAAAAGATTGAAAATATATATCTATATAAGATCTTAAGATTTCAAGGATCTTATTGGGTGAGTCAAATCTTGAAGGATAAATTTTTAGTTTCATCAAGTCTTTCCTCACATAATATAAAATCCTCTTGATCCAACACCCCTCTCTACTCTTCTACCCACTTCTACCACTGCTAGGATTGATATCAATGAAATCAAACATATTCACAAGTATGCCACTTTGGGTAAATCTTCAGAGGCACGTGTTTAAGGATTTCTTGTTTCAGGGCTATAATTCATTGATGAGGCATGTAAAATTTATGACAATATCATCTCAACCCAAAATAAAGTCAATTCAGGAATTGATGGAAATGATAAGGAGCTTAAGATTTGAGGTAATGTTGTTCAAGATATTAGAATCGTGATGCTCATAGATGATAAAATCCTTCTTTCAGAGATTATTTTTGATGATTCTAAAATTAATTTATCTTGAACATGGACCTTCAGCATGGAGTGGAGGATCAAAGGTCTTGAAGAGGCTTCCATGGAATTTAAAGGTGTAGTAAAAAAGGGTGAATCATTGAAAGATAAAAATATTTGTAAATTTACAATCCCTCCATTGTCAATTATTCAAGGATAACCAATCAAATAGAAATTCAATTGATCATATAAAATATAACTTCAATTCACTCATCAAGGAAAATTTATTCAAAGAGGAATCTGTTAACAAGGTGAGGATGGATGAATTATCTGAGCTCAACAATGTTATTATTGATGTAGCCAAGGGACTTTCTCAAATATGGTGGCATAGCAAAAGAGATGGAGTCTATTCTAGGCAACTGGTTGAAAAATATTTCAAACTCCATCATTCCCAAGGATTCAACGATTTCCACTATAGTCATCAAGTTCCAAATGCACATCCTTAAGATCAAAGTGCCTACCTTGGATGTTCATTCCATGCCTTCTTCCTTCGGCTCTTATTCTTACTAGTTTTTCTATTTTGAAGCTGACTTTTTGAATAAAAAAGCAAAATTGTAAAATAAATTCAATTTATATAAATTAGGTAATTAAGTGTTTTAACACTTTATAAAGAACACTTAGTTAGGTAAGGTAGTTAATTCCTCCCCTTATCATATATAAGGCTTCCTTTTCTTTGTAATAGGGGTTGGATTTTAATGTAAAGATACAAATTTTTGGCAATACAGAATAAGAACCTTCTTTTCTCTCAATTCTTGTTATTCCAAACTCTCTTTCTTGATCTCATTAATATGTCATTTGTTTTATCTAGAATACGAAGCTTTGTATTCACATTCATGGATTAAAATGTGTTTAAATTTGATTTAATATACATTTTATGTGTTGTGCAATTTCCATTTATGCAAACAAATATGCTCTTTAATTTCATTTGGATGTATTAGTAGGATAAAGATATGCAATATTCTTATTTTAAAGTGTGGTCTCTTCTTTCCATCCTTCATACAGTTAGGTGGTAATATTGAAAAACTAAAGAGAATATGCATATCATTGATTTGTTGGTTATTTGTAAATGTGTTTCTTTGATCAACTTGTCTTACCATAACCTTGATCCTATAATTCCTCTACTCCTAGTTATTTGTTTATATTCTATATTGAGAATCATGGGATCATTCATGTTCACCAATATCCTCATCATAAATTAATTAGTCTATATATTTGTAAATAACTTAGAGTACCAAGATTTTGGCTCAATAAGGGAACCTCCCGATTAATAAGGAGGTATTTTCATCCCCTAAACTGTTGATTTCTTTTATAACAAATTATTTTCCATCCAAAACCTACATTTACCCACCAAAGACTCAAATCTTATTCAATTTTTCATAATTATGTGAACTTGGAGTCCATGAGATGCATTTGATTGAGAATTTCATGGAATGTTGATGTTTTCCCATGCTTGACCACCCTTGACTTATGCCATGTGCCTTATTATGATTGGTATGAGTTCTGGGTCTTTTGGGGAAAGAGCGAGGAGTTGGGGAAAGAGTGCATACTCGTTTGAGCATGTATAGTTGTGATGGAATCCCATGAGCCCAAGAAGGAATGCAAAAAGGCTTGTGGATGCAAGTGCATGCTCACATGAGCATGCAGTGACACATATGACATACCCAGGAACATAAGAGAAGGTGGTGGTGCTTGGGGAATAAAATACAAGAGATTAGGTAGTGCAGTAGTGTGAAGGAATCCCACAAGCATGCAAAAGAGAAGTGTGGGGCTTGGGGTTGGGAATGCATGCTCAAGTGAGAATAAAATGTCTAATAGGGGCCCAAAGACCCAATTAAGGAGACCGCATAGCTCGAGAGTAGGGATGCATGTGTGCAGTCTACAACTCTAAAATCAAAGACAAATCCACTTGTAAAATTCTTCATGTTTTTCAAAATGGAAACCTTTGCAAATAGCTTATAATGAAAACGTGAATACCAAGGTATCATCATAGATATTGAAAATATGTAACTTTTACCTGAATTTGAATGGAATCACTTGTATCCTGATGATCCTTGAGGAGGCAAATTTCAATGTTCTCTAGGTTTGGGAAAATCTGTTGGACACTACACTTTTGGAAACCCGTGGAATACAAAGACAATGTTATGTGGATTTTAACTTAGCCGATATCTTGTTCCTTAAGTCTGCAAAATACTATAAAACATTGTTCTATGGAAATGTTTTCAAAAATTCTGCCTAAGTCCCAAAATAAACCTTGTTAATTCCAAAATGACCCTGGGGGTATTTTGGGATAACAATTTGGCAACTCACGGGGATATTTTCCTACTATATAAAAATATCAGTGGCTTTTTTTAGTCCATTGGGCATGTAGTCAATCTTGAAAAGATTGAAAACTAATCAGAAAATTTGAAGTTCTACCCCTGAGCTGGATGAAACACAAAGTTTGTACTCAGCGTTAGTCTGATCTACCTGAAAATATTATTTTATTCATGAAAATCATTTTGGATTGAGTTTAATGAGAGTGCAAAATATTGTTGAAGTTGATTTTCCACTCTATCACCTTAAAAACCATGAATAAAAATGAGAAGTGTCTCCTAATATTAAATGTATATGAGATGATCTTGGGGAAAATTGAATACAATTTGAAAACTTCCCCCATATCTAAATTTTCCATGGAATTCCACTCTAAAAATAGATTGAACTATGCAACAACAACAAAATGCCCACATAAACTATATATAAAATAGGAAAAGACAAACATATTTTAACTGAAATATGTAGAGTGTGCACAAGGACTTATTATGCAAGAAGAAATAACTATGTATAAGGTGACACCTTACCTCAATGACATATTTTGAGGTACATCCCATTAAATGGGATAATAAGTTCATCTCCATTCAGCTAGGAAAATTGAAAAGAATTATTTATTTTGTAGTTAGAGATCATATAGGGGCCACTTCAAATGGCATAAAATTTGGAGTGCCTACCTAGTTGGGCTCTATATTAATCCCATTTGAGGAAAATATCTCCCTCTTTGAAGGGTTTCTATTTTTATCTCTTATTAAAGCACTTCCTCAATTGATCTTGTTATCTTTCCATTACATGCATGGTCTTATCTCTCAATTCTTCTAGTTACATCAAATATGTATATCTGGTCTCCATTGTTTCCTCTTTAAACATTTCCGTATGGTTTGTGAGCTTTAAGTCTGGTAGTTCAAGGGAGATTGGAAATCTTTCTTATTTTTCATAAACAAGTCTGAATGGTGAACTACTAGTTGATATTTTTAGAGTAATTCTATCAACCCACAAGGCTGATTTTAGTTTTATGTGTCAATGCCTCTTGATAATTCTCAAAATATTCTTATTGGTACCTTTAGAAAGTGTAATTACTTGGGGCTAATAGTTTGAATATGTTCTTAGATAAATTTCATTCCTCATAGCCCATCCCATTATTTTAGTTCCTAAAAATTCCAAGGCATTATCATATATGATTGTAGAAGGGACCCCAAATATGGTTACAATTTCTTCATATAAGTCCAAAATTTTACTCTCATTTGCTTCCTTCAAGGAAATTGCTTCACTCCGCCTAGTGAAGTAATTGGTTACAATCAATATCCATTTGTGTCCCAATCGTAAGTGTGGGTTAATTACTCCTATGAATTCTAAAACCCATTGCATAAATGGTTGCTCAACTGAAATGGGATGGAGGGGAGGGCCAAAAATAAGGCACACTTCGTAAATTTATTGATCCATCTGTGATAACATTTAATATATTAGGCCAATAGTATTCACCCTTCATGATTTTGAGTGTGGTGGTTCTTGTAGAAAAATTCCCCATGCTGGTCCATCATGGAGTTCTTGCAAAAAATTATCTATTTGGTTGGCCTCGATAAATCTCATAAGAACACCATTAATATCCATTTTTAAAAATATACCATCTATAAAAATAGAGGGAATAGCTTGTAATCTGAAGTACCTTATTTTTCCCTTGTTCAAACATTGATGATAGATACCTATCTTGAAGAACATTGTCATTTGTTGATACAAATTGTCAAGAACATGAGGAAGAGGTGGTTGATATTCTTGCAACATACATACCTATCTATTAACTTAAAAATTTATTACAAATTTCTCACACAAGACTATACCTCTTATAAGCTTGGTGAATTTGATATGGACATCATACCCCATGAACTTGGTGATCCATCCGGCTCTTCTTTCATTCAATTATTTATTCAATAGGAAGTCTTTCACACTTAGATGAGATACCATCAGTTGAATCTTGTTGTTTAAGAACATATGTTTGAATTTTTTGAGTGAATGGATAACAACCAAGACTTGTTTCTCAAAAAAACTATACTTGATCTCATAGTCCTTAATTGCTTGATTGAAAAAAGTAATGGTTTGCTCCAATAAATTATCATTTTGTTAGAATAAAATGGTTGAGATGTTATCACTTCCTCCAAACACATTAACGGTGAAATCCTTTACATAATTAGGGTTCATAAGAGTGGGGGCCTGAGAAATGACCTCTCTAATATTATCAAAACTCTCCTTACCTTCCTATGACCAAATGAAGATAGCATTCTTCTTGAGCATTAACATGATGGGTTTAGCTAAGGTAGTAAAATTAGGAATGAACATCCTTACAAATTTTATTATTCCTAAAAATATTTGCAATTTTTTCTTGTACCTAGGGGGGAGAGAGAGAAAATTTCACTCACACTGTCTGAATCTATAACAAGGTCATCCTTTGACACTACATGCCTAAGAAAATTTTCTTCATAAACATAAAACACACACTTTTGGGGTTTAAAGAAACACCAAATTCCTTGCATTTATAAAATAATTTCTTCAAATGAGTTAGGTGTTCACTTATGTGTTTTGAATTGATTTTTTATATCATCCAAATATACTAGAACTAGGTCACCAATGAGTCATTTGAAGGCCAACTCCACTGCCTTCTAAAAGGTTGCAATAACATTTTTTAGAAGCACAAAAACTGAGGGGGGGGGGGTGAATCAATGTTCCATTAAAATTTTTATTCCTTTAAACATTATAATCCATAAATTATTCAATGAATTAATCAAAAAATTGTCATTATATAGATAAATCAATGATTAACCAAACACATGAGCATACACCATGAGATCACAAGAACACATGAACACATGAACATAAGATTTAAGTGGGGAAACCCTCAATGGGAAGAAAACCCACTGAACCTCTACATATATTACTCAACACAAATGAATCCTTGTTGGAATCATAATGGAATGAGAGGGGGTGAATCGGTCCTAATTTTTTTAATTCATTTACCATCACATACATTCCTCACTTCATTCATCCATAACCATATGCACACATTAGGTGTGTATTAAACATTCACAACAATGCGAAACAAATATGTAGACACATGAACACCATATATAAGTGGGAAACCCTCATGGGGAATAAAATCCATGGAAATATTTTTGATATTACTCACAAAAAAGAAATTTAGTGAAGCACCAACTTCATAAGGAGCACCAACCCCTAGTTAAGTAAAGCATCAACCCTACAAGGAGCACCAACCCCTAGTTTAGTGAAGCACCCAATCCAAAAGGAGACTAAAACCACATAAGATGACTAAGAACCAACATAGCCACCTGATGACGATGATCTTTGAATTTTTTTTCTTCCACAACTGATGGATATATCTAATTCAGATCACAACTTCATCTTCAAACCCTCATTCACATAACTCGCTCTATCTTCTTCTTTCTCAACTTGTCTTGGATATAAGAACTTGTAAAAATTCTCTCAATCAGTATTAAAATTGTAACACACTCCCTAATCCTTCAAATTATGCCCTCATACCTATAATATACTTCTTCTTGGGTGACACTTTTCTCCCCATCCAAGACTAATTCACAAATGAACTCAAAACTATGCTTTTATATGATTCTCATATTTATAAACCCAAGATAGGTCGGTCATTCATGAATAATTCAACCTATAAAACATAAAAAAATACCAGTGCATTCATTACAATGGTCAAAATGACCCATATAGGTCAGCCATGACCAAAACCATCAAACATGCTCTAAACTAGCTCTAAACCCCATCACTTGGATGAGAAAAAACACAAACCAAAAAACCATGATTATAAAAGATCCCAGATTAACCATAAATTTATAATATAACAGATAACCATAATCCATAATCTCACATTTTCTTTAAATAATCAAATAATTCATAAGACAAGACAAAAGGCTCATATCCTTCACCAAACAATTATTTCCAGCACCTTGTCTTCACCTTTCGTCATCAAGACCACCAAAGATAAAATAAAATATGGCATGTAGCCACTATATTGAATCCTTTAGACATGTAAAATACAACCATGCATGTTAGAGCTCATAAAACATCCATATGTTTAAACCACAACAATTTTTCTCTTCACCAAATCAAGCTACCCAGAAACCAGTTTTACAAACTCAACTAGTTTGCACTCTTCCTGTCACTTCAAGGACATCAAAAGGCCTTAAATAGGAACAAAATTCATCCATATTAAATATAAAACTTATATAAATAATCAACCAATCCATTTCATGCTTCAACTAACTTAATCTTTTAGCCTGAGAAAACCTGTCTTGAAAATCAACATACCTTCTTCTTCACAAACTCACATGAACGAAACATCAGCGAAACTCACCAAGACACAATCCATATATAAATGGAAATAAATATGAATAATCCTTACAAAAAATATTATAAATCCTTCCAAATCTAAGTGGAAGGCCTTAAACCAAGACCATCTCTGCAAATTGATTCTTAAGCCTTCTAGGACTCAAGAATTGACTGTTATCCAAAATAAGCCCCTTGCTTATTTTTGGCTAACTTTCTTTCATTTCTTCCTTCCTTGTGCCTTAGTTGAATTTTTCCACTTTTCAAGCACTCAAATTTTTTTGGAAATGGCTTCATCAGATAGATAATTCTCTCACCTTTCTAGAAAGGTAAAATTTTCCTTCTAACTCCTTGTATTTTGCAAGTTATGGCTCAACAGAGTTTTGGAGGGAAATTTTTCCTAGGAAGGTCCGCAGACCAATCAGAATGTGCCATGTCAATGGTGGAATGGCAGATTGGTGGAGGTTAGTTAGAAAATTTTCCAAAGGTCTCAATGGGGGGCACAAAGAAAAATTTTGGTCCGAAGCCCCGCAAACCAATGGGAAGCCTCCACATGTCCATGGAATTGGCAGGAGTCGGAGGGGTGGGAGAAAATTTGGTTTTTTGCCAAAAATAGTTAAGGGAAAAAAAGAAAAACCTGACCCGAAGGATTGTAACCAATAATAATGTGCCACATGTTATGTTTGGGGCAGTGGTCGGTAACGCAATGGAAAATTTGGAAGCGCGCTCCCGCCAGTGAATAGGAGGGTGACACGTGGCAGCGGAGCGGCGGGGTGCGGAGCGATTTTGGAAAATTTTCCAAAAATTCAAAAAAGTGTAAAAGGGCCAGTTAAAACCATGGACCAATCAGAATGTGCCACATGGCATCAAAGTGGTGGGGGGCAGAACTTTTTGGAATTTTTTTCCCAAATTCAAAAAAGGAGGGAAATTTTTTTGGTTTCGGCCCGCTGACTTGATTTTTGCCTTGTTTTTCCCTAAATCTTCAGAGGGACATATATTTTGATCCAGAGCTTAGTTTTTCTCAATTTTTCTGTTATTGGAAATATATTGAAGTCCTCTACACGATGGAACCTTCAATTTTGTGTTTATATGGAGTTTGGAGAGAGAAATTGAGAAAAATACCTTTGGCATGGGGAAAAGAGCATAACTGACATTCAACCACCATTTTTAATGTAGTATGGCTTCCACTCTTCTCCAACATGGCTGAAAATCTTGGGGAATGAAATTTTAAGGTTACCCATGCTATGTTGATGGATCTGGTTGGTGGTTGGATGATTCCTTTCATTTTTCCTATCTTTCTCCTTTCTGAGCTTGAATTTTCATTGTTAAAAGCCAGATTTGGCTCATTTGTAAAGGGTTGGACATTTTTATGAACTTCAGGCTCCCTCCTTCACCATGGCAAGTGAATTTGTGGAATATCAGACCTCTTTTAGGAATTCAACATGTTTTCTACCTCCTTGTTGTTGTAATGTACTATATTTAAAAAATGGAAATGACAAAGCAAGCTTTGTGAATGAATTTTCAATCCTTTCTTGTGTTGTTTGCTCTATACTGATCCTTCATTACAATTTTAGCAATTTGTGCATGATTTGTGTTGCATTTTTATAATGTGTCAATTTTCAGAAATAGATGTTCACCACTCCTTTGGTGTATCACCACTTTTACTTCGTTTTATTTCTTTTGCATCCTTTATCTATGTCTCCTTGGAATTTAGAGTAGGATCTAGTATTAAACCTCTGTAAAATTCATGCATATGTCTAATCAGAGGAGTAGAGGAACTAGCCTTTAACTTGGAGATTTTTTTCCCATTTTTTCAAGTCCCACACTTGGGGAAAAGATTCCATGTTGTGCAATCACACTAAATGACCCAATTCTCACTTGCAGACCTGAAGGTCATTTAGGGGGTGCTGCTAATTTGCACTAACATTGACCTTGAGCTCAAATTGCTGCATCACCACAAAAAAAACTTCCACACTTGAAAAAATAATAAATCAAAAACCTTCACCAATAATTAACTACTCAAAAGCGCCACTTTACGTCTCAAAATAATTTAGAACCTTTCTAGAAAAAGCATCCAAATATTTGACCCTCAAAGAAAAAGTCATAAGTTTGTCATACCATAATAAAAACTCAATTTTGATACACCAATAGAAATCTATCTAAACCATGATCACAAATTTTTTTTAATGGAGTCGTAACTCCTTCTGTATCTCCTTAAATTCCACTTTTAGTGCATATTTCTCTAAAATATCCCAAAAACTAGTTTTCACAAATAGGGCACACTTTGCACTTTTTCACGTCAACCATGACAAAAAAAAATTCATATAAATTTGTATAAACTTAGGGGCTAAAAGCAATGTCAATTTATTCTTTACCTTCTTTGGAAAACCTCTCATTAAATTATAACTCTTTAGAAACAAGCAATTTTATGTGGGGCCCACATACTGTCACATGCACTAATTTACCTTTATAGAAATATGTAAGAGTAATTTATAACATTTAATCATCACTTTTGCAAAACCTATCAAAAATGTGTTGGTAAGAGAAATCTTCTCCAAGTCACTCTTAGCTAGGGTTTTAAACCAACTTACCTTCTTAACGATCGTTCATAAAAACATGACGATCAAATCACCTCATTATTTTTGTGAAACATTAATAGCTGACCTAATAAGTTATGCTAAAGAGCTCAGGCCCCCATGTAAATCATACAATTCACAACGAGCATAAGAAGGTCCACTTTTGCTTCAAAACCACACTGTATCTTACTTGGTTTTGCCAAAAAATGCATATCTTACAATTCCATCAGCACTTTGACCTTAAATTTGTCATGAAGTATCATGAAAACATCCTATAACTTTTAATACTCACTATCTAGTCCAAATAGATCTGAAACTCTCCATCCATTAAGACTTACCTTTGCTATCTTGTTTATTTCTCACATGTTTGTTTCCAAAGGAACCTGAAACACCACCAAACCTATGATAAATGACTTGAAACTCACCATACATCTTAGGTACACTATCACCATGCTGATACCATTCTCCACCATGAGTTATCATCTCAAAATCACATAACTCCAACTCATTCTGCATGCTCCAGGGCTAGGAATAGGCCCTGAATGACATGAATCAAAACTAAAAAACCCATGAACTAACCTTGATAACCTCATGAAAAACCATATACATCTGTAACACACATTTATGAATATGTATGACCTCATGAAAACATCCAACCAACTCAAGAGATCTCATACCATGCCTCTACCTAGCAAACCAAGCTCTAGGACCTTCTTAAACTCACCAAACATGGACACTACCAATCAACCTTCATGTTTGACCATTGACTAACACCACATAGAGACTCATAATACACCATGACACCTTGTGCCATTAATGGACTTCACATAAATTACAACACAAATACATAATGGCCAACAATCTCCCCCTTTGTCATGGATGGTAAACACCTTCAGAAACATTAATGGCAACCAACATGACCAACACACCTACTTTACCTCATTTCCATATTTTTGATGCTTCTTTCCCCGTTTGACATCTATGAAAAAGGTTATAATGAAAACTAGACATGGAAAATGATAAAACAAGGCTAAATACAATGAAAACAATGCAAAACACAACTTAGTTTTCTCAAATATCTTTGCATGGGACTGTGCTTTCACTTCTTTGACTCCTACATCAGCATATGAAGATCCATGGACCTATAATGAGCCTAAAAAAAGATCCCCATGAATGTGTACTTTCCATATTTTGAATTTATTCATGTTTTTTAACCTCTTCTTTGTCTTTACCTTGCTATGATAAAAAAATATGCCTCTAACAACTTCATTACTTTAATTAGTACTATAATCCATAAACAACATTTTCATTCCCTTTTTAACCAAAAATTTTAAGCTCTAGAACCAACCCAAGCCTATAAAACACCTTTCAAATGCTCCCCTTGGAAGTATAATACCCATATCTCTCTGAATATGCCAAATTAAATGATCAAAACTTATTCACATGCCATAAGAATATATCATTATGAATATCTCACTCCTAAGATGCTCCTTCACTATTTTAGCCATGTTTCATCATTTTGTAACTTTTACAACAAGAAATCTCTTTCTATTTCAATACTTAGTTGATCCAATTTCTCTACCTTACTTAGCACACCTTTAGAGGAAAATTACTCATCGAAATCCTATAGCTCATCAAAAATGTGACTCAAGGACCTTCCTATACAAATAATCTTCAATATTTTGTACTAACTCTAATAGTATCAACTTTACAACTTGTACTATTCTTCATATGATTCACTATCAATTCAATAATGCAAGATTTCACTAACTCATTCTGCATACATTCTTAACTTCACCTTATTGAGAGCATAAAATTTATATTTCAACCTAAGTCATCCTACTAGAACTCATGATTTTTCATGTACAATCTAGGAACATTGCATTCATATTATTTTAATACAGTAGTGATTTTCTATGGACCATAAATATCCTCTTTATTCTTAATTATCTTGACTTGGATCACAGAGTATGAAGCTCTTGAAACAAATTTTCTTGTCTCTCATATATATAGAGAGTAATCAGTCATCAATCCATACCTTAGCTATTGCAGAGTAACAATGTACCATCTCAGAGATCTTTTGAGTTAACTTCAATCTCTCCTATATGAGTGTATAATTCTTGCATAGTAGATGACATGCCTAGATTTCATGAATTTACACCTTGATTATTCATATTATCCTATCTTACCATAAGTATAGTACTCCATGCCTGTATAAAATGTATCACGGTTTGATTTCTACACTCTTAAAGACTTTATTGACTCCATCTGAATCATGAGTAGCTCATGATGCCACTCAATCATGATCCTTTGTTATGAGACACCAATCAAACTTTTACAAAATAACCTTCACTCTATACCTCTTGTAGCTCAACATTTTAGGTAAATATACTTACAAATCCTAACGAGGGTCAATACATACATCCTAAAACTAAAAATTTCTTCATCCTTTCAAGTTTGAGAACAATGTCAACGATCCTTACAAGTCACCTGTAGCATATCATGGAGTAAACCTTTCACCTCTACAATCAGTTGCTCATCATTGTTTGCACACAATCCCTCAATAATTTTTTACAATATACTTAGGAAACTCTCAAGCTTCTTGTCATACTAATATGTTCTTTTGATTAAATAAGAGTTTATACATTCATCAAATATAGTTAACCTCGACATTAACATATACAATGGATTCACTTATCACCATGATTTCATACCGAATATCATCACATATGAGATATTATTAGAATCCTAAAAAACAAATTAGACCTGTAGCATACCTAATTTAGTCCTCTTATGGCCAACTCACCATAGTTAGACTACCAAATCTTAAACACCCATGTCTTGTGTCACTTTCACATACTTCTCAAGATATATATACACTTATAAAAACCATTTACTTCCTTGGATAGGCTTCTTTGTAGTATAACATAAATTTTTATGCTTTTCCTTTGCCACATAACCCTTACAATTGACATGTAGGAGAAATTTCTTAGTTTTTGGATCCTTGAGTACTCTTTCATCATGGAAAACCTCCTTCCTAACCTTCTCAACCACTGATTATGCTTATCCAATGACCATTCCCAAAATTTACATCTTAAAGACTTGCCCAAGCCTTGAACAACTTCATACAACACCCAAGATGAGATCTCACTCTAAAGATATTTCAATCATGATTCAAATGGAGAGAATTGAGATTTGAACTCTTGACCACTCTCATAATGCATAGAGAACACCATTTTAGCCTTTAGACCATATTAAGATTTGATACCCTTCATAAGATTTCACACTTTGATCAATCTCCTACATAACTTCTATTATTTACATTCACCTTTTACCCCTCAAAAACATGAATCAAGACATTTACCTTCATAACATCCAAACCTAAATAGAGATTCCCAGACTTGCACCCAAGCATTATACTGAAAGACATATCATTAGGCCTTTTTAGACCTTGAAATAATTAGTACAATATTCAATTCAAACCAAATTAGAGTCCTATTGACATACTTAGAAATTATTCCTTCATATTTCCAACATGGAGGCACATTTAAGTAATACACATAATTTACATCGAGATTTAGTCCTTCATAGTACTAATTGAGTTTAAAATCTCTTTATAACATGAATAATCTCTTGACCAAATTTTAATTGAAGAAACAAGACTCTTGGTTGGATGATAAGGTTACAATACATGAATTTACCATTGACCACTGACATAGGCTACTAGAAACACTCACAACCATGATACATCTTGGATTGACAACTTTATCCCACAAAATACTATTTTCCTTGGCATAAAAGATACCTCATAAACTAAAAATACCATGAAACTATTTAGTTACATCCTCCAACACATTTAGGTACCTTGGATAAATCTTACTTAGAATACATCCTTCAATAGGCTTACACAAGGCACAATGATTATGTATGACAGTGGTAAATCACATCACCATACAAACCCCTATTTCTGAATACTTTGACAAACCATAGACACCTTTCACCCTTATACTGACTTCATAAGAACAATATATAGAAGTTGGAACTTGTTCATAGACTCAGGGAATATGAGAATCCACTCTTTATGAACCTCTCATGATAGGATATAGACTTAAAAAACTTATATAATGGACCCAGACCACAAAAACATGACTAAAAACCCGTAGTAAGGCTTCCTATCTGTAATCACATACATTAAATGCATTGAGCAAGACTTGAAATTAATTGATGACTTATATTGAGTTCTAGACAGACCTCACACTCTTCTTAACTAAAACCTTGACACTTTATACTGACAACATGCTCTTTACTTGATGAAAAAAAGACTTTGACAACTTATTATAAGGGACACATACAAAAACTCACATTAAATGATAACATGAAAAATTGGACCCAGAAACTTAGACACCTATCAACAAGAACTCAAAGACACATGGAGAAATCAATCTGAAATACCTTAAAAAAAATTTGGTATCCCAAAAAATACTTTCTTCATTTTCTCATGTACTGAAGCATTGAGACACATTCGATCTTCTTCAACTAGAGAAAACAAACTTCCTTGATCTGATTTGGACTTGTAGACTTTGATTTCCACCTTGGTAGCACTGGAATCCTTTTTCTTATCTAGTTTTGAATCTTCAAATTTCATAATATGAGAATCTGATATCTTTACCTCATCTATGGGATAGGTATTTCTCTTAACCACTCTTCCATTTTTCCCATAAGTAGTTTGAAAACTGTTGGATTCCTTTGGAGTTTCACCTTAGTGAAAGAATATAGCAGTGTGTTTTTGTTTGTGACAATTATGAAACACAACACCATTCCTATTTTTTCTTGGTTCAAACACACTAAGATTCCATCCATAATCCTTGGCCCTATGAACATACTTACAACATGAAAAAAATTCACCTTTGAAGAGAGCTTAACCATTCCTAGGAGACCTCCTTTTACAATATCTAGATCTATGACCAAAATAATGACACACAAAGCAATATACATTGAATGAAGTACCATAACTCATAAAATTAGGTTTTCTAACAGAGTTAGAATTTATCTAATCAATATTCTTGGTCACCTTCTCATCATATTTAAAACTTGGACCAACTTCACCATCATTCTTCACATTTTCTCCCTTGAACCCTAGGCTTATTTTATCACTAGCCACACTTTGGAATGCCAAGATCCCATTAAAATTTTTAGAACTCTTTTCTAACTTTTCATACTTCTTCAACTTGTTGGATGCATCTACTAAATTAGATTCTAGGGATTTCAACTTCTCTTCATACTTGGAACAAGTGTCTTATTTATCCTTTAGGGATTTAGCCATAATCTCCATTTGAGATTCAAGACCCTTGATGGCTAGACCATAATATTTCTCCATATCAATCATTTTATCTTGTAATACAAATACCAAAGAATAAAAAATATCATACTTTATCCTCTTAAAGATCAATTGAATTACCCATTTGTGCTTCTAGGATCTCCTTCAAGCTGTTAAAATTACTTCACAAGGAAATAATCTCATACAAATTGTTGGAATCATAATGGACTGATGGGGGGTGAATAATTCCTACAATCTTTTAATTCATTTACCATCACATACATTCATCATTTCATTCATGTATTTAACATCCATAACCATATGTGCACATTAGGTGTGTATTAAGCATTCACAACAATATGAAATAAAGACGTAGACAAATGAACACCATATATAAGTGGTAAAACCTCATGGGAAAGATAACCCACTAAAACTTTTTTGATATTACTCACAAAAAATAAATTTAGTGAAGTACCAAATTCACAAGGAGCACCAACCCCTAGTTTAGTAGAGCACCAACCATAAAAGGAACACCAACCCATAATTTAGTGAAGTACCAACTCCATAGTGAGGATACAAAAACATAAGATGACTAAGAACCAACTCATCCACCTGATGATGATGATATCTGATTTTTTTTTACCAAAATCGATGGAGATCTCTAATTCAGCTCACAACTTCATCTTCAAACCCTCATTTACATAACTCACTCTATCTTCTTCTTTCTCAACTTGTCTTGGATCTAAAAACTTGCACACATGATATACACGTGTTTTCAACCTATAATACACTTCCTTATCCTTCAAATTATACCCTCATACGCATACTACACTTCTTCTTGGGTCACACTTTTCTACCCATGCAAGACTAGTTCACAAATGAACTCAAAACTATGCTTTTATATGCTTCTCATATTTCTAAACAAAAAGGTTAGTCATTTATGAATAATTTTACCAATAAACATAATAAAATCCCCATAAATTCATTACAATGGTCACATATGACCCATATAGTTTGGCCATCCCCATAACCATCAAACATGCTGAAAACTAGCTCAAAAGCCCATCACTTGAATGAGCTATAACAACAAACCAAAAAATCATGATTAGTCAAGATCACAAATTCACCAAACGTGTAATATAACATATAACCATAATCCATGGTCTTATATATTTTTTAACCAATCAAATAATTCATAACACAAGCCAAAAGGCTCATATCCTTCACCAAAAAGTTTTTTTCAGCACCTTGTCTTCACCTTTGGGCATAAAGACTACCCAAGATAAAATAAAATATGCCATGTAACCACTTTATGGAATCATTAGGTCATTTAAAACAAAACCATGAATGTTATAGCTCATGAAACATCCATATGTTCAAACCAAAACAAATTTCCTCTTAACCAAATAAAGCTTCCCAGAAACTAGTTTTGCAAAATCAAATAGTTTACACTCTTCCTATCACTTCCAATACCTAAATGTTCCTTAAATGGGGAAAAATTCATACCTATTCACTATCAAACTTATATAAATCATCAACCAATCCATTTCATGCTTAAACCAACTCAAGATTTCATCCTGAGAAAACCTGTCCTGAAAAATCAACATACCTTCTTCTTCACAAACTGACCTAAAAGACACACCAAATCAACTCACCAAGACACAATCCATATATCAATGGAAATACCTCTGAATCCTCCTTACAGAAAAGATTAAAAATCCTTCCAAATCCAAGTGGAAGGCCTTAAACAAATACTATCTCTGTAAACTACTTCTTAAGCCTTATAGGACTCAAGAACTGACCTTGAGCTCAACTTTCTTCATCACCACAAAAAAAAATTCCACACTTGACCAAAGGATGGAACACCCTTCAAAATTCTCTCTAACTGATCAGAAACCTTAACCAATCATGAAAAACTCAAAACTATCACTTTCCCTTTTTTCATACCATATTAAAATATTAATTTTGATATAACAATGGAAATATCTATGAACCATGATCACAAGACAACTTGAATGGGGTTCTAACTCCTCATGTAGCTCCTGAAATTGCACTTTTGGTGCCATAATCTTCTCCAAACTACCCCAAAAAATAGACCTCATAAATAAGGTACACTTTTTACATTTAGAAGCTCAACCACGACTATGAAACTATCATAGACATATATAAAAACTTAGGGGATAAAAAATGTCAATTTATTCTTTACCTTATGGATAGAATTTCTCCTATAAACTATAACTTCTTCAGAAGACTTTCATTTTTAGTTGGGGCCCAGATACTTTCACATGTTCTAATTTGCACTTTTTTGGAAAGTTGGGAGGAGTCCTATAAAACCCCTAATCATCACATTTTGCAAAATTGATCAATACTAGGCTCAATACCACTTCTTTTTCTCCAAGTCACTTTTAACTAGGATTTAGATAGGGTTCCAACATAACTTATCTTCTTAACGATACGTTCATAAAAACGTGACAATCAAACCACCTCATTATTTTTGTAAAATCTTCTATAGACTCTATGTAAAAACATATTCCTGAAATCCTATTAGGTCCCCATGTAAATACATACAATTCGACAGCGAGCATCATAAGGTCAAATTTTACCTTCAAACACTTCACTCTAGAAAACTTGGTTTTTCCAAAACTAACATATTTTTTAATTCATTCAGAAATTTTACCTGAAACATTGTCATGAAGCATCATGAAAGCATTATATAACTATATCCATACTCACCATATAGTCTCAAATATTCTTTGAAACTCTCTAGCCATTGAGACTTACCTATGCCAACATTGCATGTATTCTCAGCTTGTTTGCTTCCCAAGGAATCAATGAAACACTGCACAAAAACTATGAGAACTAACTTTAAAATAATCATAAACCTCATGTTACACTATCACCATACTATTATCATGCTTGGTTAGGACTGATCATCTCCAAACTACCCAAGCCTCCATACTCATTGTGCATGCACCAAGGCTAGGAATAGGCCTGGAATGAACTTGGCTCAACCATTGACAACCTCATGAACGATTACCATAGCTGACCTCATGTAGACTCTTAGACACCCTTGTAACACATCTATAATGAAGCATGATGTGACCTCATGGAAACATCTTAAACCACCTTGGGAGAGACTCATACTATGACTCATGCAAGCGAACAACATGTGTCCAGGACCTCATAGAACTTCACCAAACTTAGACTCTACCAATCAACCTTCATGTTTGACCATTGGAAGATCACCATCATTAGAGATTCATTACTACATCATGTCACCCTTTTCCATTAATGGATTTGACATCAATGAAAACACTAACACATAATGGCCTTAACATCAGTCGTGAATATGTACAACTTCTAAACAAAAAAATTGATACATTGAGACACCATACCCCATAAGTGGCGTTAACCCCATAAACATCGCATAATTTTTCCCTAGTTTCAGTAGAGTCTTACCAATGCAAGTATCAAATTAGGAGAACCAATTCCCAAATTTATTTTTGAGACTAACCATACAAGGAGTAAAAATTCCCCTAGATGACTCATCACCAAAAAAATCCATCTTAAATGAATTCCTTCTCTTAAATGTTTCTCACATAACTGATCATGACTCTATGAAGCTCACTCTCCTTTCTATCTCTCTCAAACCATCTCTCTAACCTCCAAGCACAAGAATTATTCCTTCAAGATTATTTCACCATATTCGATAGCTCTCCATCACCTTCTCTCTCTATCTCTATAACATCATAACATCCTCCTTTCCCTCTCAATAAGATCACAAAGACCTTCATAACCTTCCTTAAACAACCCTCTAGGTCACAATTTTCCTCCACTCTCACCACTAGCTCAAATTACCTATCTAATTCACCTTTATACCCTTCTCAAGATCATAATACATGTAGTTCGGCCTTAATATTAAAAAAAAACTTAAAAAATCATTATAAAATCCTAAAAAAATCATCCATAAGACCATGTTGGTCACCACCATCACCTAAAACCATCTAGGCCTCAATTAGGGCATAAGAATCCTTAGCACCCCAATACAAGCAACTAGACAAACATAGAATGTTCTAGATCCAAGACAACTTAAAAAAATAATGAAAAAAACTTATGAATTTTTTCTAATTCTTCAAAAATCTTAAAAAACTGTGAATCAAATTAGAACAATCATCTCTCCTCATGAAGCCTCTTAAGAGCATGCATCGCCAAACACCCCAAAAACTAGTCTCCAAAGAACAAGCTATAACTTGCTCAAATCTCATCAAAAAATAAATTACGATATATAAATATAAATATATTGGTCTCAAGATCATCAAAAAACTCAAACCATGCCATAAAACTAATTGTAGCCATCAAAAAATACTTTTCACCCAGACTGCTACAAACTTTCTAAAACTGCCCAAAAACTAGTCTTCAAAGATAGGGCACACTTAACATTATAAAGGATCAACCATGGTCTGAAATAATCATGGAAATGAAGAAAAATTCCCATTATTCTATAATTGATAAATTATTCAATAGGTATAATGGATAAATTTGCAAGAAACTAAACGTTTCCAGAAATAATCATATTTGAGTAGGGCCCACATGCTGTCAAAAATTCTAAATTACATCAATGAAAATATAGAAAATTAATATACAACCTCGAGTCATCACATTTTTAAACTTAATCCATTGTGATATTGTACAACCATTTTCTCTCAAGTTGCTACAATGTTAGGGTTTTTTGAGGGTTAAAATGTTGTTTGGCATCTTATCGATTGTTCATAAAAACACGACGATAAAACAACGTTGTTCCACTTGGAAAATATTCATAACTGACATATTCAACTACCTGTAAGATATTGGGTCCCCATGAAAATAACACTCTCCAACGATCATCATAAAGTCAACTTTTAGCTCAAATTCTTACATTTAGGAACTCAGTTTTCGTAAAAACTAAATATCTTGCACATACCTTCAAACCAACACCTAAAATTTGGAACAAATATATATATATATATATAAACCTTCTACACCATATATAAGTGTCACTTTTGCATCAACATGTTGGAAAAAGTCCAATTCACTTCTCTATGGCATGTTTTCTTAAGGATTAGGTTTATAAAAGACCTAGAAATCACATCAAACACATGTAATTGCACTCTCATATATATTTTATTATCTCTACACCTCATATACCTACTTCCCATGCTCTCACCATGCATATACAACTATTACATTCTTTATTTCATCATGCCATGCCTCATACTACTCTCTAGACCTCACAAACAAGCACCTAGAACATGCTAGTTTCACCACAACTGACCCTCTCACCACTTGAACAAAATTTTACACATGCAATGACCTTATAAACATCTCATGAAACTTCAAAAACATCCTTTATACCTCTTCGAGTCATCATCACAATCCTACAAGCCACTATACTACTCAAGAACCATGTTAGAACATGTAATTCCAACAAGAAATGCAACCTCCATGCTCTGTACACATTTTGACATCAATACAACTCAATGAAAAATATAAGAACATCACTCTTTGTTATTAATGAAAAAACAATGCCAACAATATTCCCCTTTTTCATTAATGGAAAAACACACAAGACTCAAACTCCCCCTAAGGAATACACATGCCATCAGCTCATTCTCCCCCATTTGACATTAATGAAAAAGAAAAAACATACTTAGAACACTTCTTATAACATCAAAAAGGGATCTCTACTTGGTTGGAAACATCAACCAAATATGCAAAAATACATTCTTCATCTCAATTTGACTTTGACTCTTTGAGAAACTTTGTTCCTCCTCAAGACAAGCATACTTTCCAACTGACTCAAACCTTGAACAAACAAATATTACTCCTGTTGTCCAAATTTCTCATTCGTAATGAAGTTAATGCACTAATGCACTATCCACTAAAGAAAATAGCAACTCAGAAATGTTGGAGGGTTTATGTTACCTTGGATATGATACATGCGCTAGATGGATGATTCTCGCTGTGACTTGATATACCTGCAAAACTGGAATAAAGATGGATTAGATAGATATATGCAAGGGTTGCCCAAAAATGTGGTTCTAAGAAGTGATTAGCTTCCTTTTGTGGATGTCAACCCCCGTTTTCTCAGAAAAAGTGATGTTAAGGATGAAATTTCAGAAATAAGAATATCACTGAATCTAAAAAGATGATATAAATTGATTTAAAATCTAATTAATGAAAATAACTGTAAATTGACTGCTACCTGGTCTAGGTTGACGGTGACCCAGATTGTGCAGAGGCAGGTCAATGGTGACTTGGGAGGGAAAATATGAATTATAATATGAATACGTAGACTTGAAAGGTTTGAATACCAACTGGAGGATGATATGAGCCTGTGTATGATGTGGGTAATATGTAGGAAAGAACTAGAGACAGAAACCCATAGGAAATGGCTGAAAACAACAGTAGAAGAAGTATGTTTGGAAAACTAGGCCCGGGTTGACAGTGATCTGACTGGGTCGACGGTAACTATAACAGGATTGTGTAAAGGCTAGGATAAATGGATAAGAAAGATAACCTACAAGAAGAAAGGTTAAAGAGGAAGATTTCTAAAGAATATCTAAGGGTTGTTGTTGATGGTCTAAACCTGTAAGAGATTAGATATAAGAAATACCTAGATAATATGATAAAAATATGAATAAAGTAATGTATTGATAATGATAAGCCTCAAGATGGATGATCACGAGTGATGAAAACATGCTGAAAAGATGTCCAAAATATTTGTGGATGTCTCATAACTTCTTAGGCATGAGGAAGGATGCTCAGGTTGGGAGAAAGCTTGAGAATTACATGCATATGATTTTCTCATACAAAATAGAAGGAAAAAATCTAGTTTTAAAGGGGTCGATGGCGACCAGGATGGGTCGCCATGGATTGCGGGGAAATTTTCCCCATTGGGCATGATTCTCCCACTTTTGACAGGAATTTCATGTTTTTAAGGATTAACCGAATGCTTTAAAGCATGTAGGCAGGATTAGATTGCTTGGGGATGAGTTTAAGTTAAGGCATAAAAATAGATAGGATAAAAGCTAGAAAAGCAAGGCGATGTGTGTATAGGATAAAAGCATCCTAATTATAAGGTTGGTTAGGGAAATGGATGAGGATTACTTAATTAATGGGCATAAATATTAATGTGGATGGGATAATTGGGCATGTAAGATGTTAACATGATTAATTAATTAATGTTGCTTAATTAATTAATGAGGATTAGGAGGTCATTTAAATAAATAAGGAAGATGATTGAATAAATATGCACACACAACTGATGTGTGTATAGATACCAAATTTAGATGTCTACATTTTCCCCCTTTTTGAGTGGTTTGGGTTAGCAAGCCGTGAGACCAAAATGATGAGAGATTGGATGAGGATAAAGGATTGATGATAAGATCCCCCTCAAATGGGGGTTTGATGAAATCAAAGGAAATCAATGATGTGTTTGAAAAAATGTATATGAAAAAGGGTGGGACAATGAAGAAAGGATGGGTAAAAGAATAACCAAGGAAAGATTCCCCAGGAAAAAGGATCATAATAATGATGAAAAATATGGCGGTGACTCTAATATCACATCGATAGAGGATAATTACAGTCTCAATGGTGATGGAAAACAACATTATATAGACTAGTGAGTGGGTGAAGATCACTGCATTATGGATGCAGGATGGGATGACCAATGGGTCATAGGAAAGTCATCAAAGTATGTGCAAATATATGTGAAAGGGTATGTGAAATCCTTCATACACAAGGAATCAAGTGAATAGGTATGCATCCACAAAGGATGAGGATGAAAGGTATGGTGCCCAATGGGACACAAAAAATGGTTGGGAAGGAAAAATGAAAAAGTTAATGATGAAGTAATATGCCCCAAAGGGGGAAGGTATGGCTGTAAAGGAAAAAAAAGGAAAAAAAGAAAAGTTAAAAATGCCTCAAGTGGGGAAAAGCATAGACATAAAGGTAAAAAAAAGGAAAAAGTATGCCCAAGAGGGGAAAATCATGGCCACAAAGGTGGACTTTGGAAAAATAATGGTGCTCCAAGGACAAGCATGAATATGGCCACAATAGCGGACTTGATATAATGAATGTAATGCCCAAATGGGAAGATGAGTATGGCCTCAAAAGAGGCATTCATGCATGGATTGGATAAGATTATAAAATAAAATTCCAAAAAGAGGAGTGATTATAGCCATAGGTGTGGAATTTGAGAATAAATATGATTAACATGCCCAAAGAAAAAAGGAGATGGCCAAAAATGTGGACTTAGAGAGTATGTATGCCCGAAGGAAGAGTGATTATGGCCACGAGTATGGACTTAAAGAATATGTATGCCCTGAGGAAGAAATAGTTGAAAATGTTGTATGAAAAATGCTCAGAGGGAAAATAGAGATGACCACAAGTGTGGACTTAATGGTCAACAATAAATGATGCCCTAGAAAGGGATGCAAGAAAGAGGGGAGAAATCCCAAAATGGTTATTGCTAAGGCCAGTCGATGGTGACTAAGGCCAATCGATGACGACCCAAGGGGGTCGATAGTGATTAGGTGTTGGTGGGCTATATAAGCTAGGGGGTTAGCTGACAATGCTCATTTTCACGTGTAAATTTGATGAGAGAGAGCAAAGTGAGAGAATAGATACTGAGAGAATGGAGGTTGCTAGAGCTATGAGGAAACATTAGAGGGTGTGGAGGATGGTGAGTAGAAAAACTCACACCGATTTTGATTTAGTTTCATGTTTTATTTATTTTTTTTGCATTTTTTTAATAAAAAGTGGATGGTGCTAGGGGCAATTGGCGGTAACCTAGGTAGATCGACATCACGTTGAACTAGCCCTAAGGCAGATCGACTGACCCTAAAATTCATCGACCCATCTGGCTCAGTGTCAACTAGGGTTAGATTGGATAGATTAGGGTTTAGATTGAAATTTAGATGAAATTTTGGATGGATTTTTGGATCACAGGTATAAATGTATGCATGCTTTGCTTTCGATTGTAGGCCAGAGAGACCTTATATATGAGAGATTAGGTGTCATCTCTATATGAGTATATTAGAGGGGATGTGACATCTGCTGAGTGGGATCATCTGTCTACAGTTGGATTAGGTGGATTTAGACATTATCAGAGGATCCCGCAAGATGTGGGGCTTATGATTGCTTTGGTTGAGAGGTGAGATAAGCATACATGTACATTTTGGTTTAGGATAGGGGAAATGACTATCACCCTGGAGGATGTGTATTAGATTCTTAGGTTACCAATACAGGGGGAACAAATAGCTCCCATTACTAGTGATGAAAAATTGGTAGTTTTGATGTGGCTATTTGGAGCTGATGTTCCCCAGATTAGGTTTTCTTTAGGGGATTTTTCCTATGAGAGAGGTATGAGGCTGGGGTAACATGCAACCGGTTGATTTACATGGTTATGATGGCAGTCTCCTGTTATGATTTTCTAGAATCAAGAGAATCTCAGTTTCCATGGGCGTTGACTAGTGTAGTGGCCGATATTATTGATGATGGGAATGTCATTTTATTTGGGACCACCCTGTTAGCTCAGGTTTACCATGAGCTATATAGATATAGAGTGGGTAAAAGGTTAGGGTTGGATGTAGGCTTCTTGCTTCACTGCTGGGCCTATGAGCATATTGTTGTGATTAGGCCACTAGGGCTTCCATGGGTCATAGGAGACCATATTTAGTTAGAGGTGGGATTTTTGAGATGGAGGGCCGATCAAGCCTTTGGAGACATGGGCGAGAGAGGGGTGGATTATATGTGGATCATATCATAGAGTTGGATGTTGATCAGGTTAGGTGATAGACATATCAAGATTTCCCTTCTTGGACTGGTGTGAATGTGGAGCTAGTGGGGATGAGGAGGAAAAGCTGGGTGTAGGGGAGATGATCAGAGATGATAGAGGCCATTCAGTTTGATAGGGTGAGACAAAATTTTGGAGTCATTCAGTCAGTGCCTCATGATCCAATTTTGTACAGGAGGGAGGAGATAGATAGAGAGTTGCCAAGTCCTACTATGGAAGACCCATTAGAGGAGGAGGTTTCTCTATGGGATGATGAAGATGATGTTGGATTAGGAGTAGGATACTCCGATTGGCACATGGAAACATGGGAAACATGGGGGGTTGAGGAGGAGATAGAGGAGATGGAGGTTGAGATTGAGGTGGCTCCAGAAGGTAGTGGAGATGGAGCAGGAGAGGCTGCAGAGGTGGCACACTTGCATGCCGAGTTAGATCAGATGAGAGTAGAGAGAGATATATCCTTACAACAATGGGATGTGGTCACTCAAGAGAGAGACCAAGTTATTTAGGAGAGGGACCACTACCGTAGGAAGAGGGAGGCCTACAGGGCCCATTTTGGAGATTTAGCTACTATTATAGTGACAAAGTTAGCCAGTGGTGTTCAGGAAGCACCACAAGGATTAGGACAGATGGCACCCCCTGGCATGATTTAGGATGGATAGGTATAGGTGTTGCTGCATAGAGCTAGATATTATGAGGGGATTTTGATCCAGAAGTTACCTGTAGACCCTGAGATATTGGGAGCATCTTTAGAGGAAGGTGGTCAGGTGGAGTTAGGCTGGCAAGGATCTATGAGCACATGTAGTGTGGTAGAACCACAAAGAGAGGGAGGCTACAAGGGTGGCGATGGATATGTAGGGATCAGGTGTTGTACATTACCCTACAGAAGATGAGGACTTGAGAGCCTCATATATTCACTTTACAGATTTTGATAGCATTTCTACTTTGAGGGAGCCCCTAGAGGGCCATGATATACTATTGATATACATTTTGGATATATGATATATGGTTTTTTCATGGATTATTATGTGTTCATTATGTGATGTGATGCATCTTAATTTTGATGTGATGATGATTTTAGATTATATGTCATGATGATGGATTTTAGATTAGATGTGATGGTGATTTTAGATTGTATGTTTGTTTTATATTTGATGATGATGGTGAAATAAATGTATGATTAGATGTTTATTTGGATGTGCATGTGTATGGATGATGATATAAATGTGTGATGTGGTAACATGTTTTGTGTTTAAATTTGATCATGATGATTAGAATGTATATGGGTAAGATGTGATGGAAACAAATTAAGAATGAATGTGATTAATGATGGATGTAAGTTTGGATAAATGTGTTGTAAGATAGATAGATAGCATATAGGTGATTGAGATGAAGAAAGATGGTCTGAAAGAATAGATGTGATATGATTAGGATAAAAATGCCTCACAATGGTGGTGACCTATAGGTGTGAAACAACACTACATTATAGTGAGGAACATGTATGAGGAAAATATGCATCTAACTGCATTGGAGGTAAACAAAAAGAGAATCCAGGTAACACAAGGCACATGCGAACAAAACTAATGATAACAAATAACCAACGATAGTTAGTCATTTCAAAAATCATAAGGAAATGATGGATGATATGACCTCATAAACCTAATGTTGACATGACAAAAGGGGTTTGAGATGAAACTTGTACAAGGAAAGAGGGTTCTCCAAAAGTGGTGTTCCCTAAACTATGCCCCAGCTCTGGGAAGGGGAAAGAGAAAGTTGATCAATGCGGGAAGCTTTCTTAGGATGCTGATAAAATGGAAGGTTGATCAATGTGGGAAGCCTTCAAATTCCATAAGGAGTAGCCATCCTTCGAGGGTATGGTATACTTTATACAATATTTAGATGGAAAGAATAATGATAGCCATCCTTCAAGGGATCAGTATATTTATTTGATTTTTATTTTGATTTTTTTGATTTTTCTCTTTTTTTTTTCATGAACATTTGTCCTTCAAGGGATCAGTCTATTTTTGATAACTTTGATTTTGATTTAAAGCATCCATGAATTTTGATTTTACATGGGGGAGAGATGGGACTAGCTAAGTAGACCACTTAGGAGGGGATAAAGAGTGTACAAGAGACACCCCTAGACCCTTTGCATGGTTCCAATAGGTGAATAAGAAGGTGACAGATGTGATGATCATGAATTTACCACCAAAGGGGAGAATTTATCCATAAGGAATATGCTATGGGTAGAGCCGTGGTGCCCATATTTAAGGTCACATCTAGGAAGTGACGGAAGACCACATAATTCCAAATCATCACAATGAGATATGGAAGGGGATGAGATGGAGGAATAATTTGAAGACATGACTAAGGGAACATTGGTAAATGTGCTAACAATAGAATGGTCGCAAGTGCAATGTGTTAAGCAGTTCCACTTCTAGTTTATAGTTAAGGGAGGCCAAATGATAGGCTCATGACCCATACTTATGTGTAATAATGTATGGTCCAATCCAATTAGGGGAAAAAATTCCATGTTGGCTCCTTTCTAGAGTTGTGTCATTCTAATAAAGTTACGAGGCTGATGATGTTAACGTCGGGTTAAGAAGATGGAACGAGATGAACAAGTGAAAATAAGAGTGAGTGTTTCCTATTAGGAAAGTGAATGGTATGTGTTTAAGATGAATAAATGGTCCCCCTAGAGGGACAAGATAAATAAGGATCATATGAGATGAGTTAAATAAATATTATGAAATAGGTGCCGCAATGGTGGGTTTAAAGCCATGGTGCTTCCAAAGGGAAACACAGATATGGCCACAAAGGTGGTCATAGGAAGAGGGGATGAAAGTATGATCAGATAAACCAAGCTAGATGAGATAGGATGATGTACCAAATATGGAAAGGAACTAATTTATGAATAGAAAAATTCTAGAAATAATTCCCCCTAGTGTAGGAGGATGAATCAATGAAGATGAGAAGAAAGATGCTAAAGGATCAATAATGGGGGGAAATATGTTCCCCCAGTGAAAGGGATGTGGATAGGATAGTGGATGTCAAAGGATATGGATGTCAAGAAGATGGTGTATCAAGGTGAATAGTATCGATGAACAAGGGAGGACCCTCATCAAGAGGAGTGATAGGAGATGATGTAGATGGGTGAAGAGACCTAGGAAGCTGAACAGATGGAGATGCGGTAAAAGGGATCAGATGGGCTATGGATGAAGTAGTAGATGGAGAAGGGGATTCATCAAGGAGGTCCTCTCACTCAATAAGATCATGGAAAATAGTTTGAAGGGCCTTACAATGCTTAGTGTCATGGCCTATAGTGTGATGATAAGCACATATGTAATAGGGATAAACCATGAGGGATTCAGATGGTTCAGGTCAAAGGCCCTGATAGGTGGGAGCGTGATGGAAGAATTCTAAAGAAAATGTTGGAGGACCTCTGCATATGATTTGATGTGGGCACCAGGGAAGGTTCTGTAAGATGGTGTGGATGGTGATGGTGAAGGTGGATTGGGTCGAGGTCTAGGTGGTCTAGAAGAAGATGCAGTGGTGGATGATTTAGGCCTAGATGACTGGATAAATTGAGGTATTTTTGATGAGGGGAATGGCCCTAGGAGGGAATCAAACTGTTTGTATTTAGATTGGTTGATTGGTTGCAATGGAGGAGGGGGTCCTAAGATAGAGGGATTAGGACCCAAGATGGAATATTTAGATTTCGTATTGATTGGAGGGATGTCAAATTTCTTGTGAGGGCACTCAAGGGATCGCTATGGGAGGATACCAAGGTTTTTAGATTTGGATTATTGAGGAGTTCCCTTGGCAAGGGGATAAAAATGATTTCAATAGGTGCAAATCCAGAAGATGGGGTTGTGGTGGATGGCAGGAAGTAATTTTTTCATGATTTTTTCCAAGAGAGGATGGGGATTGGTTTGATGTGGGAACGTATGGTCATATGGATGAGACAGGAGGATCACCTATGGTAGTTTCGAGTTGAAGTGCTCTCCAATATTGCTCAAATGATGTAGGTGGTGTAGAAGAAGAAGAGATAATGGGGATGTGGTCATGATAGTCGATGCGGTAGGTGTGGGAAGAAGCACAAAAAGAGGATCTGATATGGAATCCATAGATGATACGATAAGAAAATGTGGAAAAGTTGTAGCTAGGGGAAGATGGTCCTATGTAGTGGATTGAGTGGATTCAGGTGTGGAATAAATAGTAGGAGTAGATCTGGATATGGAAATAGAAAGGGGTGTTTAGATCATGTTGTTAATAATGTTTATGTGAGATGGGATAGATGGTGGATGGGTTATGGGTAGAGATGAGAAGAGTGTGGAATGAGTGTGAATTCTATGTTTTTCTTGGGGTGTCTTAAGAGGCATATAAGTGGATTGAGGAGATGTGAAATGTGTGATAATAACATGTGGATGTGGGAATGACAGGATATGGTAGATGTTGGAGGTGTGGATGATGTGAGCATGAGGTAAATAAGTATGTGATAGTGTATGCAAGGTATAGGTGGTGGATGTCAAGCTTGATGATAGAAGAAATAATCATAGTTACAAGGTGTGTGAGAGAGATATGTAGATAATGGTAAAAGTAATGATAGGTTTGGATAGGTAGAGGTAGGTGTAGCTAAGGCTAGTGTGGATGTGGTAAGAGTAGGAATGTATGCATATGGACGTAAGATGCAGTGGAGTGTAAGGTGGTAGGTAGATAGGGATCAACTGTGGATATAGTGGATGTGAGGATAATCCCTTGAAGGGGCAGTAGGCACAATACCTAAGATAGGGGTAGATGATGAAGATGGTAAAATAGATGTGGGAGGAAGATGTCTGATGTATGGTGTTGATTGAGAATGGGTTAAATTGATGTGATGTAGAAGGTGAAGATGAACTCGCTGGTGGGGGATTAGGAGCATGGTTGTCTATAAGATATGGATGAAGATGGGATTGTTTAGATGTAGGAGCATGGTGATGGGATCATGGTAAGATGATGAAGATGGGGTAAGGAAGGTATGATACAAAAGGCTCATAAGGGATGTCCTTAGGTGAGATAAGTATGTCAGATGAAGGGGAGATGTCATAGAGTGAAACAAGATCTGCTGATTGATATCTACAGAGGAGGAAGTCACGAATGGGGTTCTCATGAGGAATATCCATAAGTGAAGTGGGTATGGTGATGTCAGATGACCCAAGAAGGGCATGAGGTAATGGAGAAAAATATGGTGGGGTAGAAGAAGAAATGGTGTAAGGTGATGGGGATAAATATGATGGGGATAAAATAGGGGCTACTTGTTGATGTAATTGAGAAGAAGAGGGGCTACAGTGGCAGATATAATCATAGATGGGGTTGGAAGAAGGTCTAGAAGAAACCAAGGGTTTGGATGGGGTCATGGTGGACTTTTAAGAACTACTCGAGGAAACATTTTTGGTTCCATTATTAAACAGAAAAGACAAGCAAACAATTCCCCTTTTTATGTTTTGATTAAGAATGTGAAAAGAAAAGGGGGTTAGATAACAAAGGACCTAGGAGAAGGTGAACTATGTTTGGTTTCAGGTAAGTTGTTACTAGGGAATGTCTGAGGTGGCTTCCTATTGGGTGATCAAATCCCAATCAGTCTACTGGGAAAAGGAAGTGTTTTTTATGTGTTAATTAATTTTTGAGGTTTAGGTTATGTGTGATAAGATGTGATATGTAAAATATTGAACCCCTACTTAAGACTATATGAGAAAGCATAGGATGCAAAAAAGAAGGGTCTTTTTAAAGCCAAAATGAAGTGTTATTTTTGATGAGGAACGCAGACAAGAAAGGGAAAGTACAATGCAAAATGAGAAAATATGGAAAAGAGGAATACCTAGATAATGATTTTCCTATTTATCTACACTTTTGGGTTATGAACGATCCAAGACCACAAACCCAACATGAGCAAGCAATAAAGTAGATCCTCACGCTGTAGTGTTAGTAGAAAAAAATAGAATATAGAAAATAAAGAAGATATCACCTAAAGGGTGGTCCCACCGGCATGCCAGAATTTTGTCCAAATTTCTCATTCATAATGAAGTTAATGCACTAGCTACTAAATAAACTAGAAAACTCAAAAATTCTGGAGGGTTTATGTTACCTCAAATGTGATGTGATACAGGCATAAATGACGATGGATACTCACTGCTGCAAATGATCATACCTGATAAAAACTGGAGTGAAAGATGGATTAGATAGATATATACGGGGGTTTCACGAAAATGTGGTTCCAAGAAGTGATTAGCTTCCTTTTCATGCAGAATGTCAACCCCCATTTTAATAAAAAAGTGATGTAAAGGATGAAATTGCATAAACATGCAGATGCAAGAATATCACTGAATCTGGAAAGATGACAAAAATTGATCTAAAAGATAATTAGATGGAAATAACTGTAAAATGGTTGTTACCTAGTTTGGGTCGACAGTGACCCAGACTGTGTAGAGTAGGTTGATGACGACCTGGGAGGGAAGATCTGGACTGTAAGATGAATATGCAGACCTAAAGGGTCTAAATTCCAACTGGAGGATGACAAGAGCCTTTGTATGTTAGTAATCTGCAGGAAAGAACCAGAGACAGAAAACCCCAGAAAATGACTGAGAAATGAACAAGGGAGGAAGTCTGTTTGACAAAATGGGCTTGGGTCGATGGCGACCCATTTGAATAGGTCGGTGATGACTATATACATAGATTAGATAAAGCCAAGGATAAATGGACAAGAAAGAAGAACCTTGCAAGAAAAAAGGATAAAGAGGAAGATTGTTGAAGAAGCTCTAAGTGTTGTTGTTGATGGTCTGAACCTTTAAGAGATTAGATACAAGAAATACCTAGATAATATGATAAAATGATGAATAAAACAATATGATGATAATGATAAACCTCATGATGAATGATTGTGAGTGATGCAAGCATGCTGAAAAGATATCCAGAAGATATGTGGATGTCTTCAAGGACTGTTCAGGTAATGAGGAAGGATGCTCAGGTTGGGAGAAAGCTTGAGAATTGCACATGTATCTAATTGATGAATAGAAAGAAAAGCAACTAGTTTTATAGGGTCGACAGTGACCAAACTGGGTCACCACCGATTACGAGAAAATTTTCCTTAATTGGTTGTTTTTTGTGCTTTTGACGAGATTTTTGAGCTTCTTAAATAGTAGAAGAATGCTTTAAAGCACTTAGGCGGGACAAGGTTTCTTGATGAGATAAGGGTAGTTAGGGAATATAAATAAATAAAAGTTAGAAAAGCAAATGGGATGTGTGTGTAGGATAAAAGCAATAGAAATAGAAGGTTGGTTAGGGCAATGGATGAGGATTAATTAATTAATATGAATTAATTAATTAATAGGAATAAAGATCAATTTGGATGGGATAATTGGGCATGTAAAATATTAAAGTAAATGATTTATTAATTAATGTCGCTTAATTAATTAATGAGGATTGGGAGGGCATTTAAATAAATAAGCGGGATGATTGAATAAATATGTGCACGTGGGAGATGAGGGTATAGATATTGAATTTAGGTGTCTACAATTCCACCACTGATGCAAATGAACCAAACTAAGCATGTCAATTTGCAAGCAATAATCCTCTTACCTTACATATCTCAACTTTGTCAGCAACCTCAACTTATCTTGACAAATAAAATACCTTATTAGCACTTCTCAAAAGAAAACTAATGCCAATATACCAATACCAAATTCAAGAAACAATGATCCACACAATGATCCACCTTTTTATTACCTTATAAGATGCCAATAATGCATTTTAACTCTCAATAATGTCTTCAATCAACAATTATACAAAAAAATGCTATTTGAGCTAAAACAAACTTCAAACCCTGAGTTCATGATATTGTCTATCCTACTTCTCAAGACATATTACCTAGCAACTTACATCTCATGATGTGACACTCTTCTTGATTTACCTATCAATATCCCCTTGAATTATTCATGATCCATACAAGAAACACAAAACATTTCAAGCAACATAACCATGATATACTCACCTTAACACTTCACATAACTCTAATAATTCCCTGTTTAGATCCCGATATCATCATGCTTTCTTCTAACTCAAATTCATGACTTTCAACTCAACATCCTTCTCACAATCTTGAGGCAATCCTTTTCTTGCAGTAATTACTTCATACACTGAATTTTACTATGACGAACATACATCTAGATCAAAAACACCACCTTGACACCCCTATATGCATCATAATACCTTGATCATACTAACACATCCTCAACTAATATAGGTATCTTGGAACTCTATGAACATTGACTACTTATTTCAATACTACAAACCCAAATCAATCCTTAGATGCCATATTTCCATGCTATCAAACCATCTTAAGATGTTCTTATATACTAAAATATGCTTTATCAACTGATTTTATTACCTTCACAACATTTTCCTGTAACAATATTATGATAATGGAAACATACCTTAGATACAGGGCATGAAACAGATTAGGGAAATGTGCATACCTTTAATAATCCATCATGATCTATATGATTTTATGATAGTACTAGAAACATTTTCTTCAACTTACATAGATATGTTTGACCATACTTGCTCATATGAGTCATACTTCAAGACCATACAAACATCACTTTTGGCTTTATAAACTCTTCAATCTTTCTCTACCTTAGAGGAAATAAATAAAGGAGTCTCCAAATACAGAGCTACAGTTTTTGTAACCTCCTTAATGCCCTTTACTTATGCACTTATGAAAAAAATTCATCACAACACTTATTTACCTTCTTGACCATTCACACATTCATTTTCATAGCAACACCAGGCCTCAATACACAAAATTTAGCTCCCCCAAGCATATCAAGCTTTTAAAAACCTACTTACTGGATCTTCATACTAATTTTACAATAATCTTCAAGAGTTATAGGACTTGATTCAACACAAGAATCATATACAAACTCAACTCATCCAAACACACCTCTTTGTTTAAAATTTTCAGACATCCTTGACCGTATCATGATAGGTTTAACTTCATCAAGACTCGGGCCTTCTCAAATTTTCATGACTTGATGTAAATGGGAAAAATCCATCAACTTCCCCTGAGACCAAACTAGTATTTCTTTTCTATAATAGTGCTTTAAAAAATCTTACCATCCACTGCTAGACTTCAATCACAACATAAAATGTCCATCATACAATTTATAAGCCTTTATAATCCTTCTTGAGGCCACATACCACATATCTTTACATGATAGTGCATTGAAGAAAAAATATCTATAGACAGACCTATATAAAGGCTTGCAACATTGCCTTAAATTATTACATACTCTTGATGCGTCTTTCAGATCTATAAATGCATCCTTTCATGTCTGTAGCAGTACTCAACTAAATACCATAATATCATGAAAATACAAATATACCTCTGTCATCCTTTTCAACCAAAAATTTGAAGCATAGATCTCTCTTGACTTATCAATAAATAGAACTACATTCTTAGGATCTTATGACTCTATGAAAATAAAACATGCTAGATTCCACCATTTTTTAAGATCTTTACTAGCACACAGTTCTTCTTATAACTTGACAATAATAAACATCAGTTGATACAACTAAGAAATAAAGACTCTTGCCACATGACACCAAGATTGACATAACCTCATAAATGAAACAAGTAGATCAAGAACACCTTATTCATGGATGATTGAACCTTATTCAATGTATACTAACCTCTAACTTCAACATCTTAACTATTCTTCAACCCCAGATTTCATGATCAACATGCCTTGTAGTCCTGATATGCATACCTCTAGATACCATACATAGTCCTTGTACCCAGTTTCCACTATCATGACTTCATCAAGCCTCTAAGATACCCTTGATGTTCTTCTCAAGACACAATAACATTATTGCAATATTAACATGCCTTGGAAAAATATGCACCAAATTTTTCTATTACTTGTACCATGTTTATCAAAACCTTTGTCTTCTTCATACCACTAATAAACAAACCTAGACAACTTTCTTGGTAGTTAGGTATTCTCATGATAATGACCAGATTTGAGAAAATTTCTTGCATGATGTTGTCACTTGAACATATTCTATCATTTGGGACTGATTTCATATCTTCATTATCCTGTCAATACCTTCTTGAAGTACTCTGCCATCTAATTTGAGATTCACACTTTTTAACTTCCTTCATGAACCACATTAAATTGTCAAACTATATTTTCATCATGAAAAACTTTTTTCCTATTGTCAAATCATTCGTGATCTATCACAGATCAATTTGAGACCTTGCAATAATGAATAATTTGTAGCAAACCTTAATCCACTAAAACACATGTAAGATACCTTCATGTTATAGTATTCTCTAGTATTCTTCCCAAATTTCCATAATCACAAACTTTCTCATAACTTTTGTGCCATCAATAACAAATCTTTAACTAGATGAAACATTTATCTCTTATAAAACACAACTTTAAGATCCATCATGCATAACTCATGGTTTCATGAAATATGACTACAAAATTTTACTATCCTTTCATAATTATACCAATCCATGACTGGAACACTAAAATACCATTTTGATACATGAATCAACTCCTAACAATAACATATAAATCTTAGAACATCATGAAACATAACCTTATCAACTTCAACAACAAATCATGTCCAAACCCATGATCATATTTGACTTCTTTGACACAACAAACTTTATAAGATTAGGCATGGCTGAGTTGGGATATTTCTTGAAAAATTTAGACTCTTTTATATGATTGACTAATTTAGCTTTATCCTTTTCAAAATATTTTGAATGATGAACCTTATTGACTAACTTAAGCATCCACAATTTCTTGACTCTGGCAACAACATATTTATTGACCTTCCTAGATGGATCAGAGTGACAAGATCTTGCAATATGACTAGGATTTTGACATTTCTAACAAACCATGTTACTCATATTTCTTGGCACACTCTTGAAGAAAATTCTTCCACCTACACTTTCCCTATGACCATAATAATCTAAAGTAAAACAATAACCATTAAAACTTTCATACCTTATAACATTTGGCTATCTGATGGATTTAGACCTTGCATTGCACTTAGAATGGACCTTGTTTGCACTAACATCCTTATTTTGATCTCCACTTGAACTAGGACCAACAATTTGACTTGGTAGATCAGACTTCTCATCATCTCCAATGCTCTTATTGTGGTTTCCAATAAAACTAAAAACTTTCTTGTCATCATCATACCTTTGACTACTCAAAATATCATCTAGGTCCATAGTAATTATTTCCAACTTATCGTAAGACTTCAACCTAATGGATACCTACTCTAATTCTTCCTTTAAAGAAATTAATTATGATTCATATCTAATGTAATCACCCTCTTCATACTTTAGGGTTTCCACCTCTTCCTTGAGCTTGACACACTCTTCTTCTTTGATCTTGAGATCTGCTATCATAGATTTAACTAGAATCTCATGCTCTTTGATTTTTTCTTCATATCCCTTGATTACTGACTTAAAATTAATGTTCTCCTTTCTATGGAACACTAATTATTCTTGTAGGCCTACCACAACTCCTACATAATCAATTTGATCATGCATAATAACCTCACATGACTTGTTCTTTAATTTGTCACACTCATATTCCTTTATCCTCAAACATGTAATTACATCATCAATCTTATTCTTGAGTTTATAGATGGTTTCGTCATATTTCTTATCCATAGCTATCAACCCCTGTTTCTCTTTCCTCCATTTACTATCCATTTTGTGCATCTAGGATTACCTTAAGCTTGTTAAGCTTACTCCAAAGGCCCTTCTCTGATACCAATTTTTAGAAGCAAAAACAATAGGGGGTGAATCAGTGTTCCATTAAAAAATTCATTCCCTTAAACATTATCATAAATCAATTATTTAATACATTCATCAAACATTCATCATTATATAGATCAAGGAATGATTAACCAAACACATGAGAATACACCATGAGAGCACAAGAACACATGAACAAAATATTTAAGTGGGAAAACCTCAAGGGGAAGAAAACCCACTGAACATATGCATATGTTACTAAACACAAAGTAATCTTGTAAATAATACACATCATAAGATTTTTATTTAGTGAGGCACCAACCCTACAAGGATCACCAAACACTAATTTAGTAGAGCACCAACCATTCAAGGAGAACCAACCTTTATTTTGGTATAGCACAAACCATACAATGAGGTACCAACCCCATAGATGAATCATAATAAAAAATATCCATATGAAATGAATTCCATTTTTGAAATGTTTCTCACATAACTGATGATGACTCTATGAAGGTCACTCTCCTCTCTACCTCTCTAGCCTCCATGCACAAGACTTCTTCCTTCAAGCTGATTTCACCATCTAACCTATCTCTCCATCACCTTATCTCTTTCTATAACATCATAATATCCTCATTTACCTCTCAACAAGGTCACACATAACTTCATCACCTTCCTCAAACAACCCTCTAGGTAACACTTTTTATCCACTCTCACCACTATCTCAAATGAGATTTTTAATTCACCTGTATACCCTTCTCATGATCATAATACATGTAGGTCAGCCTTCATATATATAAAAACCTTAAAACATCATTATAAAATCCTATTAAAATAATCCATAAAACCATATAGTTTTCCACTATCACCTAGAACCATCTAGGCCTCCATTAGGACACAAGAAACCCTAAGACTCCAAAACAAGCAACTTGCCTAACAAGGAATGTTATAGAGACAAAAAAAGTTCACCAAATCATGAAAACAAATTAGAATATTTTTCTAAATATTTAAAAATCTCTAGAAACCATGAAATAAATCAGAACAATCATCTATCCTCATGAAACCTCTCAAGAGCATGCACAACTAAGCACCCCAAAAACTAGTCTCTAAAGAACAAGCCATAACTTGCTCAAATATCATCAAAAAATAAAATGTGATATATCAATGGAAATATCTTGATCTCAATATCATAAAAAATTTAAAATATGCCATAAAATCATCTATAGCACCTCCAAAATGGATATGCACCCAAACTTATCCAAATTGTTTAAAACCCCAAAACCCAGTCCTTAAAGATAGGGCACACTTGACCTCCTAAAATCTCAACCATGATCTGAAATCATAATGTATATGAATAAAAAATCCCGTTAACCCATAAATACTGAATTAGTCAATATGACTAATGGAAAGATTTTCTAGCAACTGAACTTTCCTGGAAATAAGCATATTTGAGTGGGGTCCACATACTATCACAACATCTAAATTACATAAATGTAAATATAGAAGATTCATGTAGAACCATTAATAATCAATTTTTTTAAATCAATCCATTATGGGCATATACAACCATTTTCTCTCAATTTGCTACAAAGCTGGGGTTTTATGAGGGTTAAAAAGTTGTTTTGATTCTTAACAACTGTTCATAATAACATGGTGACTACAAAACTTATTTCCACTTGGAAAATATTCATATTTTACCTATTCAACTACCCATAAGATCTTGGGTCCCCATGTCAAAGCACACACTCTTGAAAGAGCATTAGAACGTCAAATTTTAGCTCTCCCTAGAAAAAACCTAGAAACCACATCAAACACCCACACCTACACTCTCATACACTATACACCTCATATACATTCTTCTCATGATCTTACCATGAATATATAGCTTCTACATGCATTATTTCATCATTTTATGTCTCATACTAATCTCTATACCTCACAAACAAGCACATAGAACATGTTAGTTTCACCACAACTGACCTTCTCATCACTTGGACAACCTTTTACACCTACAATGATCTTATCAACATCTCATGAAACTTCAAAAACATCATCCATACCTTTGAAATTCATCATCACACTCCTATAAGCCAGTACACTATTCAAGAACCATTCTAGACCATGCAATCCTAAACAAACAAGCAACCTCCATGTAACCTTTTTACATCAATGCAACTCAATAAAAAATATGACAACATCACTCTTTGAAATAAATAAAAATGCAATGTCAGAAACATTTTTCAATCCAAAACACATCTTCTTATAAGCATAGGTACCCCACTTGGTGGTGATAGTGCTCTTAAACTAATATAGTTCTTGTACAAGAACTTGATTGTATCTTGATTAACCATATAAGAGAGAAAAAATATCTACCTTAGCCATTGTTTGAAGTATTTTCTCCATGTAAGGAAGATGATAACTATATTTTAGAGATTATCTATTCAAGTCTCTAAAGTCTACACTTAATTTGGTCTCTCCATTATTTTTTCTGACCAGAATAAGATTTTCCACCCAAGAAGAATTTTTTATGGGAAAGATAATATTTGCCTCTATGAGCTTAGCCAACTCCTTTTTTATCAAGGGATAAAATTTTGGATTTATAATTATTTTTTTCTTCTTGATAAGTTTGGCATTAAGATCTATCTCGATGGTATGTTGTGTAAGACTTGGGTCAAAACCCTTAATATGCTCATAACTCCAAGAAAACACATCATAATTTGCTTTACAAATGTATACAAGAGATTTTTATTTAGAAGCACTACGTACCTTTCCAAGATTTAAGAACTTATCCTTTGCAATGGCCACTTGTTCATAGTTATCCTTTGAAATGGCCATTGTTCATTAGGGTTGAAAACATTCTCCAATGTGATCATTCCTTTAGGAAGTTTGTTGGTTTTAATTTGGATGATATGATCCTCATATTGTTCATGTAACCTTGCATGATTTTTTAGAAAATAATTTAATCTTCATCTTGTAAAAAAATATAATTTGTTTATCACTGTCAAATACTTTCTAACAAGTTACATTATTTGGTATTATAGGCCTAACCACAAGTTTTACATACTGGTTTGAACCTTCTATGATCTATTGAGATCCCACTACTGACAATCTATCTCCATGTTTTTTTACACTCGTGGAACTAACTAAATGTTGAAAGTATCAAAACCTTCAATAATATCTCGTGTTTTATGCTTGTAGGCTCTTAATAAACTATTCTTGGCCACACAGTGAGTTTTGACTTGATGTATAACCAATTCTCTATGTTAAAATTCTTGTAACAACTTGATTCCTCATTTTTGTGTCAATTGGAGACCTTGGATCAATGAATCATACTCAACCACATTATTGGTACAATTGAACTGAAGTATGAATGCAAAGAAATAATTCCATTCATTGGGAGATACCAATTCCACTCCAACACCAACACCATTTTTACTTCTTGATCCATGAAAGTGCAACTGCCATATGTATGCACCTAATTTTTCACTTGTCATATTTTATACCTATTACTAACACTTTCCTTTGTGTAGGTAAGGGTCACTGATATATTTATTTCTAGAGCGGGTGCCTTAAGGAGCCTTTTAGGAATGGAGAATGGTTATTCATGTAAGCATTATAGGTTAGATATGATACATGAAGAGAGTGTCGATATTTAGTCTTGGATTATTTTTCCTTACACTAGGTATCCATATCTTTCTAAGTCTCATGTACATCACATTCACATTTTCTTGCTTACATCTCATCACTTGGTACCTTGTTTATCCACCTTCATAGTCTTTGACACATTATTTTCACTTTTCACGATACCTTACATATTTTCAGAACCTATGGCCAACACTATCACCTATGGGTGATGGTGCCAGTGTTATATTTCCTCATGGCTCACGCCATCACCCACGAGTGATGGTGTCCTATATATACCCTCACCTCATTTAACACTCATAAGAAAAGGAAGCCATAATCTTTCAGACTGTCATTAGCTCCTCTTTTTCACCATCTTCACATTTTCTAGCATAGCTCTTGGTTCATCTTGCATCTTTCTTGGATTAGATTGGATACTGTTCTTCTTCGATGGTTTCTTACACTATTAGTTCACCTATAGTGATTCTATCATATGAACGATTTCCCCTTCTCCACTTAATAATGACTCTCTCTCAGTGTGCTTCTTCTTTGGAGAGATATATGCATCAATGACCACCCTATAGGTACAAGGTGAGTGCTCTAACCATCTCTTGTCATTTTTCATAGATAAGTCTGTTTACTTCTTCATTGTACTATGTTAGCTTAGTATTGTACATGTTTGGATGCTAGTTAGCATAGTACTCTTAGCCATTATCAGTTCCTTATCTCCCATTATTTTTATTTTAGTTGTATCATGTATGTTTGTTTCATTTATTATTGATTTATACCATTCTACATCTAACTACTGATATCTTAGCAGGGTTCTTTTCTCTATCTTGACCACATGCCTTGGAAACCCTAGGTTGACCTAGTGTAGGTATCACTGACCTATAGATATGTAGCTCAATGCTCTCTATATCCCCTTTAAGTATGCCCCCTTATATGTTAGTACATGTGTGTTTGCTACTAGTTGCCTTGATACCCTTTTCGAATGAATGATCTAGGAGGGCAATATATTGAGACACACCTTTGGCCCACATACACCATACTCCATCTTAGTATTCTTGTGTCTTCATAAGGTTAGGTATGAAATTATTTTCCTCATGTATGTAATAATTCCTGACCTTTTCTACTCCATATGATCATAAGGATCAAACTCAAAGTGTTACCTTGCCCAACTATCAAGTAAAACATCAGTGACCTCTTCTAAGAATGTGAAAGCTTCATGACGATTAACATTTTATGCTTGGTCACGAATTGTGCAATTCATGTCCATGAGACCAAGTGTATAAGGTTAAATATGGTTATGGGAAATAGGATCAATTTTTATTGTTATTTTACTCCCATAAGTTGTTATAAGGAGCATGTTTGACCAATTTTCAGACAAGTATCCCCCTATTTTAGCAATAAAGTCTCTAGAAAACCATATGGCAAAGAAGGGAGGGAGGTCAATGACTAAAATGTCTTGCAATATTGAAACATTTGGGCATGGATGAAAGGTAAGACTAAAATATTTTATGATTCCAACTTTATTAATAGATGTCCCATCCAATTTGTCTATTCCTGTATTTCTTGGTGTATATTGTATCAGTATGCCTAACGAATCAACAATTTTCTTGCATATAACATAACTACTAGCTCCAGAATCTATCATGCAACTGTGGAAAAGGTACTTTCCAATGATTATAAATACTTAGAATGGAGGTGGTTTGATGATATTACTTATTTATAATTCCCTTGGTTGGCACAAGCCTGTAGGAGCACTTGATTTTTATTTTGTTGGTTCACTCTCATCACCAATGTGCCTCAAAACTTCTTATATCAAATTTATTTGAATTAAAATGGAGATTTCTTCCCACATGGTCATATTCATGCTATTTTTCTTCATTTTATCCACTACATTCAATGGGGGGTGACTAACCTTTTACTGAACCTTTTTATAACAACATCTTATTTTAATTGTTGGCTGGTCTATCTGAGTTCCTTAGACCTAAGAGGGTTTAGCAGTTATAATATCATTTATTTATTGGAGTATAGATGCTAGGAAACTTGGGGATGAAGATTCCCATTCTATATCCCTCTTTTTATATCTTGTATGTAATGCAACTAGATTAACAATTCTGTTAGCAACTTCTTGATTCACTCCACAAAAATCATCATCTTGCCAATTGATAAAGGTTGATTCACTTGGATCTTTCCATTGAGCTTCCTCTCCCTTTGTAGTTGAATCTTCATGTTGTTCTAATAAAGTGGATGCACCATGGACCATAAGATATTGGCTGAGAATCACATTCTTGCATGAATTTTGATCATGGGAAATTTATATGGATAACACTAGTCATAGTCATGTGCTAAGTTATTTTGATTTGGGATAGTTGCCTTAGAAGAACTTGTAGTAGTAGGATATTATGTGTTTAACGTCTTGGGGAAATATATTTGGGATTTATCTTGAGCATTACTTTAATGTGATTTTTTTTTGGGTTGGTATGGTTGATTAGAAGGATGATAAGGTCTCCTTTGTTGAGCTACATGCCTTTTTATGGTCACTGTTATCCCAAATTTTCCATTGGGTTAAATTAAGATAGCTTACACTCAGCCATTTGAGAAAGACAAGTTCTTGGGAATGACTTATGAATGTTTTGTATGAATTAAGGACTATAATTGCAAAGGTTTTGTTGAAAACATCGAGGGAAGAAGCATAAAAATGTCAGAGTAAAGATCAGTATTTAAAAATGGATTTAACCATTTTTAAGAGTAAAAAACATTCAAAATACCATCAATTTCCATGTCTTGAAAGAATAGACCCTTAGCATTCAAAAATCCCCATGGATAAATCATTGGTAGGTTTTATAAAAATAGTGTGACATTCATTTGGCTGTTAAATTTTACTCCAGGGGACAAGGGCTATGTGTTGGCAGATCAACGGCTCAGGTAGGGCTACGTAGCACCATTACGGGTCTCTCTTCAATTTTATAACTCTGATGGATGTAAGCCCATGGAATGATCTCTAATTTACAAGTTTTTGATTCTAATACAGGTCACTGAAGTCAAAGATACATGTCGATGTATTATAGAGCCAACAATAAAAGGATAGACTGACACCTTGGGGTGAATGGACCCTTTTTATTAGTTCACATTTCGTATAACCCATTCATAAATCTAAAATATGAAGGAAACATGGATATTTTCTATTATCTTGTGTTACATAGTCTGACAAGGTATTAATTATGGCTGACACCAAGGATCCGTGGGATGTTTTGATTTATTTGCATTTCATAAGTTTTAGTCAAGGAAATGATTTGCGAATGACATGGAGCTATTTTATTGGTCTAAGCTTCGCATTTGATAGTAAAAGTTTTAGTTTGTGAAAGGCATGACATTTCCCTATTGGTTCACATTTTTCAAAACTTGGCTGATCAAATTAGCAAATGCATGGATCTATTTTAGTCATTCGCAGTTCGTAGTGGTCAGCCAAACGAAGAGTGAAAGGTACGTGGGCTATTTATATTAGCTTGGATTTCACAATTATCAGTATAGGACTGACATCCAGACGCATAGGCCATTCTATTGGTCTGAGTTTTGCAAGTAATATAGTTGAGGTCTTATTTATGAAGGATTTGTGGAGTTGTTTGATTGGCTTGACCTTCGCAAGATACAGTTGGGACGAAATAGAGATACATGGGCTATTTTTATTGGTTTAAGATTTCACATAGCATAGTCAAAACCAGTCAAAGGACTGACATCACTTAAGTATATGGAGGACTATGATTAGTTTTTACTTCATAGTTAAGATTTTATAAGCCCAACACTATGCATATGTGGCATATATTTATTGGCTCACATTTTAAGGGAAAGAAAAGATCAATTTTGAGAGAAAATCAAAGAAGGAAACTTGGAAACTAGTCAAGGACATAGACACGTGATAAAAATAAGCCCTGAGCCAATTAAAAGATGAAACGTGTCATTTTCCTGTGCATCACGATAGACAAAACTTTGGAGGGACATAACTTTTGATCTACATCTCCATATTTAGCGAAATTGGTCTTGTTTGAAAGATATCACCAAGCTCTACAATTTGGTTTCATTTATTTCAGGAATTGACGATTTTAGAGGAAAATCCATGTAACAGAAATGGAAAATCTGTAGAGAGATTTAAAATAGATCAAGACATGAAGGAAAAGATTTTTTTTGTCATCTAGAAACTAAATAAAGCAGATAAAAGTGTGTAAAGGAAAGGAAAATATATTTTGAGTTATGGATAACTTATATTTGAGTAAAGGATTAAAATAAATACATGATTTTGCACATAAGGAGTTACTTTTGGGGCAAGAAATCAAATTTTTTTTTTAATTCTATTTTTAAGTCAGACTTGCATGTCTAGGCTTTTCAAATCATTCTGTCTCTCTCAGAATTCTATAAAAGCTTCAAAAAACATTGTTGAAACTATATCTTCTTATTCATTCATATTTCTTGGATAAATTCTATCTTTTGAGTGAGAAAGAAATGGTAATGAGTGACTATCTGTGCTTATTCCACCTCTTGGAGCAATAAAGGAGTTGTGTTTTACCTTCTACAATATGTATTTAGTGCATACTCTATTTTGACTGATTTTATTTTGTGATACTTTTTTATCCTTGTCTTATGAATTAAATATCTCATGCCTTTTTTTGAGTTTTTTTAAATTTGTAGGTCATAGATAGTGTTTGACACGTTGTTTGTAGGATTTTGTTGTGGATCCATTTGTTTCCCCTTCTTGTCTTGTGAAAATTCATTCCAAACCCTTTTGTGAATCACCTTCAGTTTGACTCAATTACTTTTAGTTTGTGTATGGTGTGTGTGGCTTCTTTTTTTCATTCGTGTGATCCAAATAAGTTTGAAGTTCTCAAAAAAATTTGGTGTATCACCTACCTTTTTAGTTCTTTTTCTTTTTTTTCTTCTCTCTTTTTTGGTCCCTTTTAGGAGGTAGAATTAGTTTAGGTGTTGCACTAGGGGAACCAACCCTCTCTAGAGATTCACTCTAACATACAGGTCACCGAAAGCCTAGGAGTGTTTCTGTTGTCTATTTTTGCACCCCGTGTAAAAATATAACAACTAGGACTACCGTGGACTTGGAATGAAGACCGCGGAGAAGTTTAAGTATACCACAAGGGTAAGTCAGGAACCGCAAGAAAAAGAATGAATGCCTTAGAGTGAAGGTAAAATATTAGAAATTTGCAGCTAAAGAGATTAAGCTACTAAAGTCATAAAATGCCATGAATAATTGGAACATGCTGCAGAGGTTAGGAAAGCCACAAATTGAAGAAAAGGGTCCATGGATGATTGAAAGCGTTGCGCCACACTAGACGAAGCCACAAGTCAATAAAGAAAAACTTAAGAAAATCCACAAGACTAACATTTCCATAGATATTTTTGGAGGCCATAAGATAAAATTAGAACACATGAAAGAACCACGGAAGCTAAAATCCACACAAGACTGAAAGAAAAAATCCGTATATTGAATGAAAATGATAGTTTTCCATGGGAGACTAAAATCACCATATATTTTGATTGGATATCTGATTTTTACAAACCTTATATCGATGGAAATGTACCAACGTCCTCTATACAATGGAAATTAAATTTATTAGATTTATTAAGGATAGATATGCATAAAAGTGGAAGAATTCTCCAACATGTAAAAGATATAGTTTCAGGTGGCGCAACTACCAAAATTTAATGTAGTATGGACACCCATCTTTTTGCCAACAAGGAAAATGGAATGTTACAGTGGAAAACCAAAGGCACACAAATTTTTTCAAGGAATTTATTGCTTGTTGTTGGTGGTTAGAAAATTGAGTTTAAGTTTCCCTCTCTTTCTTCTCCTCTTCCCCCCTCTTCATCTATAAATATGAAACTTATGAAATGTAAAATGGATACCTCTTTGTTGTAATGACACCATGCTAAAATGGTGGCTGACTTCCCATGGGTTTCAAAACTTGAGATTGGTATCTGCAATGTATTTTCACCTTTTCCCATTAATGTATATAATTGTGCATCCCTTAAGAAATAAAATCAGATTTTGTGGCTATATCTTTGCCCTGGTCTCACATTTTATTTCTCCTTACCTTGTTATTTGCATTTATTGGCATGATATGTGTTTTCCTTACTTGAATAATCCATTTCATGTGTTTTTTGTGTGAAGAAATTTGGATCTACGTGGTTCTTGTTTGTGGCACATATTTTGTGCCCTCTCACCACATTTTCTTTCCTTCATTTTCCTTCATGGAGAGTGATCGACCCTCTTTCTGGTGCTATCACCATCCCATTTAGCTTAGGATTCCCCCCTTTCTACATCTCCGTCTCACCCTAGACCCTTGGAATCATAGTGTTAGCTGTAGAAATAGGTAGAGGGATACGACCTTCTTCAGAGATTTGTCTCAGTTTGCAGGTCCCACAACTGAGAGAAAGTCCCATGTTTCCTTATAATTCTTGGTCATTCATGATCATATCTAGGGTGTAATTTTGAGCTCCAACACTAGTGGTATGCCTGGTGGGACGAGAAATCAAAGATATACATTTTACAGGTGTGTATCTTGGTCTACATCTCCATTTCATCAAGTTTGATATGCTCTTAGTGAAATCTCAACCTTTGGAGGAATTTTTAAGCATATCTAGTGACTCCACTAATTTAGGTAAGTCATTATTCTAAGTTGTAGACCTTACCATTTCTTTCCATTCAATTCTTCCATTTCTATCCATTTTCCATCCATATCTTCCCATTTTATTTCATTCATGAATTTGTGCAATCATGACTTCATTCACTTGTTGGGATTCTCATTTGTAGAAAAACAAACTATTCCCCTCTATCCCCACAATTGTAAAATCCTCCTCTAAATCAATTTTATGATCCCTATCATGAAGAACATATGTATAACCCATCCTTCAATGACCCGTATGGTTATTTATGTAACCAAAATGTTTATCAAGAACAAGGTTATATAGATGGTGATGGTATTCTTATGGAAGATGTTGATTTTTAGAGGTAGATTGAAGAAACGGAGAGGAGCATGGCAAAGGATAGAGTTACATGCATAGTGAAGGTGGCCATGATTGGTTTCAGATAGCCCTACCTATTGATAGGATTTTCACACAACTGGTTTAACCCTCAGAAGAAGTTGTAGTTTTTGGTTGAAATGATGTTGTGAATTACAGACTGAGTTGAAGAAATGGAGGCTTACCAATATAGTGTTAGGAAGCCATGTCGATGGGATTACTATACACCATCTTATATATCTTCCATTCCTCCTCCCCAACCTACGCCATCTCATCCCATTTGCCATGTTCCTAGTTCTTGTTTTCCTTCTCCCATTGAGGATTCCCCTTCTTCAACCTTTTTTCTTCCACCTCACCTCCAATTCTATGCCCTTTTCCCTTCTAGAACTCCTTTTCCTCCATAAGAAGATCCTACACCTTCCCCTCCACCACAAACAATAAAAAATCTAGTTGCAGAATCTAGCAAGGAAGAATTCATTAAAAACTTGAAAGATTGGGCTTTGAGTTTTTAGTCTGATGATATGCCACTACTAGTCAAACCTTCAACTAGGCTGCGGGAATAAGAACTGGTTGTGGAAACTGATTTTGCAGTAGAGAAAGAACATGAAGATGATGACCAATAGTCTATTTGCTCATAATGTAGTGTGTATGATGGAATTATAAAGGCTGATGTTTTGTCTTCACAAGAAGAGGAATCAGAATTAAAGGAAGAATCAAATCTAAATCCACAAGAAGAGGAACACACATGGGAAACTAAATCAGTTTCAGAGACCTTGAATGAAGATGATATCATTGAAATCTTCTTGCTTTCATTTGTATAACCAGATCTAGTTGATGAACCTGTGAAGGAGGAAAATAAAGATGATGACATCTTAGTTATCATGGAGGCACCAGAGCCCTTTCATGAGTTATTTTTGGAAGTGCCACAAGAACCAAATCATTTTGTAAACAACTCTGTTATTCCATAAAGTATGTAGGATACCCCGATTCAACGGGACGAGCTTCAAAGAGACACAAAAATCATAAGGATCAATCCGTGGTTTCCCAAGGCCGCATGTCCAATAAGATATTTGGATATCTTGGAGCCAAAAATAGAGTTTCCACCAGTCATTCTTACTTCTGAGTATGCGGAAGAGCTACAACATGCCAAAGGTCAGTTGCAATACCTCCATCTAGATGCAAAAGAACTTGAGGAGGCATATGTTATTTTAATAGCTAATACTTTGATGAAAGAGGAAGTGTGGATCATGTTTTCACTTCCTCCATGTGATTTCATTGACAAATTAATTACATGGATGCACTTTGTAAATAAGGGAATCTATTTCTCCTTGCCTATTGAGGGATTTGTTTAGATTATTTTTGTATCTGGTTAGAGTAGAGTAGGAGTAGGTTTTCTTTTAGCAGAACAAGTGCATTGTGCACACTTTGCATGTTCCACTTGGGGCATGTATAATTTTACCTTTTGTAGATAGTTTTTGTGGGTTCATGGTGTAATTAGATTTTGGGGCATCTTTCAAAGGGTATTTGTCATCTCCAATAGATGATTTGTAGAGGTCAAGTCTAGCAGTGCTTCAAGTGGTCTCAAGGGTGCTTCTTCAAGTTCAGATCATAATTTAAGTTTATCACGCTGATTCCATGCCCAATGGATGCTTCAGGCCACTGGTCACCAAAAATGTTGTCTATTTTTGCACTCCTTGCAAAAATAAAACAACTTGGAATGAAGACCACGAAGTAGTTTAAGTATTTCATAGAGATAAGTCATGAATCATGGGAAAAATAATGAATGTTGTGGAGTGAAGGAAAAATATTAGAAAGCTACGGATAAGGATATTAAGCCACCAAAATCATAAAAAGACGTGGATATAGTAGAAAGTCACAAATTAAAGAAAAGGAACCACAAATGTTATATTAAAGCCATGTTGTGATGGATGAGGCTACGGGTCAAAGTAGAGGAGCTAACAAAGCTACGACATGAAAAGTACAATCCTCACTATAAAGAATAAGGTCACAGATGCTTTAACAAGCCATAGTTTACTGAAACAAAGAGTCACGGGTAAAAGAAAATCAAGAATTTTGTCGATGTTTACATAAACCACACTACAAGTGGATAGACCACTAGTCAATAAACCACTTTTTTTCTTGCACTCTTACTTACTCAGTATTCCTTTTATACCTTGAAATTTATCATCCTAGACACCAGCACCCACCCAGGACACCAATGCCAAGTGTCCTCATCCCCTCTAGGCACCCCTGACCTTAGTATGCATTGTTCACACTTTTCGGGTCCTTTCTAGTCATTTGAGAATCTTATAATTTTGGTAGTCAACCTTTTTGAGGTTAATTACAAAATTCAAGCAAGGGAATCATATAAATATAAACTTATCTAATCATAACAAGGGACCAGGCACTAAGCATTAGCTATCACCACCTGATGTTGCATCCATCAAGCATCTAAGAGCTCCATTGCATCCATTTAGCACCATATAAGGGACATAATGGATGGTTATTCTACATATAATTCATAGGATGGAAGTTCATTCTATTTCATACACACATCTATTACATTTTTTTACATATAGCTTATTTTCTTACTATCAAGTGTGACATGCACAAGAGCTACCTAGGGTCCAATTATACACACACATAACTACATTGGGTCTGAGATGTAGTGCAACACTTAGTCGTAAGTTAACCATTGTGACAGATGAAGATATTCTAACCCCTCATTCAGCATCTTTCTTCATTAGGACTTGATGTCTATTTGAGGGTTTTTCAGGTCATTGTTTCATTGTAGGGTTCTAGTGACTCCGATGATCATTGTGTGACTTCATAGATATCAAAGGAAAATAATAGTGAATACCTTACAACCACTTAGAGAAGGTTTTCAAAGCATTTTGATAGACACAAGTTCCCAAAAATAGGCCTAGTGCACATATAGGCACCCCTATCCCTGTCCAAGCACCCAAATCCACACAGATCATCATCTCACACACTTTTATGAGGATTTGTGTGATGCTTATCTCTCTCTCTCTATTCATTTGGCCAACACTTTCATACAATCAAGATTTTATTGTGAATCAGCTAAGTACTTTATTCTCCTCCTTACACTTAGGGTTTCATATTTTATTACTTAGCTTGCTTGGCTTAATTTCTATACTTAATTGTGTATTCATTTACTGCTATAATATAAATTAGATTGGGTATAAAATTCACATTTAGCTTAATCAGATTCTTTCCATGATTCAACCATGTAATTAAATCATCCCACAACCCTATTTTTTAGACACGAGCAACATAATATCTTGCAAAACACCATGTATATAAAATCAAAGTTAAAGAGTAGAAGGAAAGAACACAATAATAGACACAAGGGGAAAACATAGGACACTCATTATATCATATCAATGTTTTCTATGTGCACATATTTCTACAATCAAGTTTAGAGGTAATATGATTCAAAAAACAGATGTAACTCAGGTTTTTCACAATTATGTCACTATAACATTACTAAACTAGAGAGAGGGATTCTATAATGAGTAACTTGCAGAATTAATAGAATGGAGGAGATGAGAGGGGATTAAAAATATGCTATAGAATAAACGACCTACTAAACCTTGCAAAATTGAGCTGAAACTACTTCTAGCAAGTTATCCCATTCCTCGTGATTGCTCATGCTTCTGTAAATCTCTTAGCATGCAAGAAAACTCCTTAGATCAATGGAATCCCATGATATATATATATATATATATATATATACAATAAAACGATTCCAAATGTCCAAAATAGCTTGCACAGGTTGTTATTACTCATCATTCTAGTCGAGTATGGAGGAATATGCCATTTTGGAGGATCCCAAGGTGAGAGAGGATTTTGGTTAGCATCATTCAATTAAATTTGGCATTTCTGACCTTTGATAGAGACATGAAATAGTTCCCAAATTCACAACTAGGGATTTTCCAAACCACTCCACCATTTTCTACAAATACTACCTCTTCTAAAATTTATCATTGAAATGATTCCAACAAGACCAATTTTGTGTAATTTAGAGTTCTAGAGGTAAATTTATGTGCACTTGAAAATTTGTTTGTTGGGAGGACTGAGAAATGCTTTTTTAACATGTTTTTTGACATGTGGAAATTTTTTATTTTCTTGGGAATTACCATGCGAGACCTTTTGGTTTGTTGTGTAATCACCAATGTGTTGCACATTTGTTATTCCTTTAACCTATGCTGACCTTCCATGGACTAGAAGATTTTTCAATTCCACCTAATTTTGTGGACTTGGAGCCCGCATGATGCATATAATTGAGAAGTCTATGGAATACCAACATGTTTCCACCCTTGATCGCCCTTGAATTATGTCAATTTCCCTTTTCTTATTGGTGCATAGTTAAAGATATTTTGGTACAAGAGTGTGGAGTCAGGGTAAGAGTGGATGCTTGCATGATAATGTATATTTTAAAGGGAAGCCCGCAAAGCCATGAATAAATGCAGTGGGGATTAGGGATGTGAGTATATGCTCATATGAGCATGTGATGATGTGGATGATGCTTGTGGGCCCATGAAATATGGCGGCAAGGCTTAGAGAGAAAAATGCAAGTGAGCAAGCAATGCGATAGTGTGAAGGAATCCCACAAGTATGTAAAAGAGAATCACAAGTATCGAGGCAGGGAATGCATACACACATGAGCATGCAAAGTTGTAAGAGGGGACCAAATAATTTCTAAAGGAGATCTTAGAGCTTAGGAGTAGGGATGCACAGGTGCATCTTGCAACTACAAAATCAAAGAAAAATCCCCCCATGAGATTATTTCAGTTTTTTGAAATGGAAACCTTTGCAAACAACCTAGAATGAAAACATGAATGCCAAGGGATCATCAAAAAGCTTGAAAATATGTAGATTTTCCCTAAAGTTGAAGGGAATCACTTGTATCCTAATAATCCTTAAGGAGGAAAATTTCAATATTCTGTAGGTTTGAGATAACCTGCAGGGAACTAAAATTTTGGAAACTTGGGGAACACCAAGACAATGTTTTGTGTCTTTGAACTTAGCCAATCTCTTGTTCCTTAAGTCTGCATAATAGTGCAAAACAATGTTTTACGAATTTTTTAAAAAAATTTCTTCCTGAGTCCCAAAATAAACCTTGTTAATTCCAAAATAAACCTGAGGTATTTTAGGATAACACCAGGATGACAACGCAATTCTAAAAAGAAAACAAGTATAACAAACCCAATATGAATAAGAATTAATTACACCAAAGTTATATAAGTGATTTAATAAAATTTGAATTAAATCTAATTGTGGAGTAACATATATGATAAGATACAAGAGATTTACAAAGGCTAAGAACTTAAGCAATGTGAAACTATACATAAATAGGAGAGAGAGAGATGACATAGGTGAATTTTGTGCAATCTGGAACTGATCTGGGTGGTGTAAAGTGTTAAACAGGGCTAGAATTGTGTCATAACTACTCTCTATAAAATCTAGATTTTGATAATAATGTTGCACATGGTCACCTGGTGCTGGACAAGAGCTCCTATGAAATGGTGACTATTCTTGGGTGTTTTTGACTACACAGAAGGTCAAAATATACTTTCTTCTGTGTCGCTAGGGGTTTTCTATCACTTCCTATTAATCACTTGGTATTCACTCTTTAAGCACCGAGGGTACCTATGACCAGAAATAAAAACCCTATCTACCTACAAAAGCTCACAAAAACATCAAATTAGAATGAAAATGCAATATGTGAAGTCATACTAAACCCAAAAGTCACTCGAAGAGTGAACTTATGACCTAACACTAAACTACATTCCAAAATCCATGTAGTTATTTATGCTTGTGTGTGTAATAGTTTACTTAGGTTTCCCTCATGCTAACAATGCCAAGATAGTGGGATTTTAACTAGATAAGATGCAAATGTGTGACATGGAATTGGGCACTTCCCCTTCCTATGTTGTATATGCATCCCAAAAATGTAATCCCTTTGATGGTAGTGATAGTATGTAGATGAGATTTTCCCTTTAGAATTTCCAACCAGAATAATAGAGTGTATGATGTGTATATATATGGATCTCTTATTTGAATTTTGACACTAGTGACATGAAAGGCCAACTATGAACTCAGGATAAGGATTAGAAAACTAAAAAGGAAGACCACAAATGTCAAAAAGTGTAACAAGAACAAAGAGGACAAAAGCGCCCAAAATGGACATGAGTACTTGGGTGCTAGTGTCCAAAGTGGACACTGGTGTCTTGGGATAAATGATGACAGATGTGAAAAGATAGATAGATAGGTATCCTTGTGACCTGACCATATCTGGATAAAGAAATGATAGATGTGAGAGAGTAATACAATAGAAATAATCAAAACAAGAAGATGGAAAAAGGATTTTGTCACTAGTGAATACTTTTATTACTTAAGATCCATGCATATAACAACATACTTGACGAAATTGTAAAATAGTAGTATGTCCATTATTTTGTTTCTACAGTTTCCCCCCTTTATGCTATTTGAATGAAATTCAAGTGGTGTAAAGGAAGTAAGGAATATACATGTATAAAGTCCAAAGAAGCAATGTTGCAAAGTGTGTGAAGAATGTAGTAACTTACAATGTGTCAACCCATGGATCAACATTTTGACCCATGTGACATAAGTGGAGATAACGAATCATCATGAGGAGCACTTGGAGAAATAGTTGAGATTATTTGGAGATTTTGAATTGTTGCAAAAGGAGATTGAATAGGTAAGTATTGATCAATTCACAAACCGATTTTGTTTTTAAATGGGAGGATTTGGGCATCCTTCCACTAGAAGAAGAGTGTTGGGGAGAGAGGTCTAGTTTCACTCTCTATCCATGACTACATCCCCAAAAGGTCCAACCGTTGTAGATGGATATAGACCTAATTTAGTTTTGTGTTGTTCTGTGTGAAGAACCCATCTAGGAGAAATATAGGAAAGGAAATGACGTCTAATTACACCCACTCCTATAGTAATGGGTGTTCATATTTGAATTATGTTAGATGGGTTCCAAGTTAGGTCATATAGAAGTGATAATAATATAATGTATCTCCCAAGTTAGGTCATTTGAGAGAGACAGTGAATTATGCTTATTTGAATCGATTGATTGATTTTATTTGAGATTGTGTGTTTAGTAAATTACTCATGAAGAGGTTTTTGGTAATTTTCCCCCAGATTAGGTCATTTGGGGGATTATATTTGAAATAGTAGAAATTATTGATTGTAGTATAGAATGATTTTTCCTTTGAATAAGAACAGAGAAAGTTGTAATACTAATATGTTCGAAGTTTCGATTAAGTATATTGTAACCTGAGAGGGATTATAAGATGATCCTAATTTTATGGCCCCATTTTGATGAAAGGGTGAAGGGAAAATAAATGAGCACTGAGCCAAAATCAAGATGCAACAGATGTTGTAATAGGAAATGAGAAGTAGTATTTGATAGTATGATCACAATGTGAATAGATATTAAATAGTTCCCATGCTGGATGTGAATATAAGATGCTGAAATTTATATGGTATGGTGCTAGATTAAATTATAATAGGTATAGCATGAACGGAAAGAAAAATAGATTTACCAGGCTAAATATATGAGTGAAACTATGTAACATGTATTAGTTGTAAGAATGAATAGAAATAGTAACTATAGTTTATGAAAAAGTGGAATTACTATATATAGTAATAATGAAAAGTGAATAATATTTCATTTGTATTGAGATTGATTGAGATTTGGAGATCTCAACTATGAGGATGCCACATGTTAGAGTAGTGATTTTTACTATATTTGAGAGGGTAGCAGTGGTCATGGATTTGAAGATGAACGATGAGTTAGTAAGTGTGATTATATTTGAATTTTTTTTTCGAATATATCTATTTTGGTCAATTTTTGAAAAAAATATTTTTTGTATTTTATGGCATTTCTGACTTGGGTAGAAGTGGCTAGGACATTTCTATCCTTAGGGACACAAGAACCTAGTTTCAGGTGCTAGTGACCTATTTTTTGGTGCACCTGACCTACTCTTGTGCACTGACATCCCAGAGCAGGGATTGGACATTATACTATGATCTGCTAATATTCTAAGTAACTTTATGCTATGATAAGTGACTTTTGCAATATGTATGGTTTACTAATGGAAGAAATATTATGGCTTTTTGTGTTGTGTAGAGGGATGTACATTTTGGATTCCTAATGGTGAGATGACATTGACCTTAGTGGATGTATACCAGATATTACGGTTGCCTATCATGGGAGAGAGAGCACAGGTGATGACTATAGTGGATGTCTAGAGGTAAATAAAGGCAGTGAGGTGGTATTTTAGAAGCACACAAAGATAATAATATCATTTTAGATGTGATATTGAGATATAGTGTTCCATGGTTGCGTAATTTTACTGCAGTGATTCTAGTGTCATCATTGAAAATGGAGGGTGACAAAGTTGGTATATTATACAAGATGAATGATATTTGTTGTTAAATAAAGGAGCATGGGACTAAGTATGAATGGGAATAGTGTGTATTGGACCACTTATATAGAGATATGTATATATACACTTAGGATGATCATGGGGGTGGACTAGGATACACGAATGTTTTACACGTAGGCCTATGAGTATATTGTGACATTGAGGCCACTCAGTGGGCCACAAGACAATTGGGCTCAAAATGATATATTCGTAGCTGGGTGGGTAGGCACCCATAGCATGAGGATGGATATGATCACCTATAGGTTGATGCTTGATTAGATGGGACCTAGGGCCATTATATGGAGACCATATAGAGACTATGGTGGATGGGTAGAGGATGTTGTAGAGCTGTGGTCCATTCAACGTACCATGTTGTTAAAGGATTGCTTCCTAGGAGTTAGAGAGTTGTTCCATGGTGAGAAAGTGTCTATATAGTTTATCATGGCATATGATGCACCCCCAAATCCACATATATGGTTGAGATCTACTAGAGTGGAAAGATGAGTAGTGGTGAGGCCAGACCCAATAAGAGCACAACTAGTGCATCCATATCTAAATGAGGCCAATGTGGATAAAGAGCCTATCAAGTTGACAACACAGGGTGTATCTAGGTGTACATTGAGTAGTGGGTGACACATAGATGGGTGTTGTTATACCAAGTAGTAGTGGAGGTGGGTGTGTAGTTAGAGAGTAGAGGGGAAATAACCTACCCCCAATGTATATGGTGTAGTGGTTATGAGAGAATATCGTAAGTATTGTTCATCGTTATGAGTTATTTATTGTTTGATTACTATATATTGAATGGTATGTAGTAACTGATGTTGGTGTTTTGTTAATGTAGGTGATGCCTATTGGTCATTGATTGTAGATTCGTCGATAAGCACATTGACGCAAAATGTGCCTCCCGATGTGTTTATGGGAGGTGGTATGTTAGAGAGAGTTGATGTTACTTTGGACGAGCATGCCAATTTGTTCGATCCAATGGCTATAACAATAGTCATGTGTACCATGTTATTGAGTGAGTGCAATGAGGCTCGTGCAAAGAGTGATCAAGCTAGGAAGGCCATACGAGGAGGATCCCTAACTCAAGATGTGTTTTCTAAATATGTTAAGCTACATGGATGATTTGCATAGAAGAAGAATGAGATCATGATATTATGGAGTCAATTGGAGAGATATAGAGGATGAGATCAGTAGCATAGATTGAGTGGTAAAGCTTCTAGTTCTAGAGCTCCCGCTGTTGTATATAGTGATAGAAAGGGTGATGTATGATATATTGTATATGTTGATTTATGATATATTGTATATGTTGTAGTGATGTATGGGGGATTTCTCCCTAGATATTTTATTTTGCATCCTATTATTTTTTATGATATATATATATATATATATATATATATGTTGATATGTGTTGATGTGGTATGTATTAATGATGTGCATTGTTCATTATGTGTTGATTTTTGCTTGCACTTTGGGTTGATATGTATTGTTGAAATAGTTTTTTTGATTTGAAATGCTTGATGATGTAGAAATAAATATATAAGTAATGATTTGAATAGGATTTTTATTTGAATGAGAATGAAAAACATAATATGTGATGAATAGAAATAGATGTATGTGATGTAATATAATAGATAATGTGAAAGAGTAATGTTAAGAGAAAAGGATAAAAATTTGTTGGTATGTGTATGATGAGAGAATGTAAAACAATGGTTGTAATTGTGTGTGTTTAGAATGAAGGGGGAAAAAGAGCCATTTCCCCCAGTGTGAGAATGAGGTTCATTTATAAATGTCCCCTTAGCAGTCAAGAATGAGCCATAGAACAAGAGCATGTCATCAGGAAATGGGTTGGTTATATACAAGGAGATGTTAGAAAATATATGACATGAAGAATAACACTTAAGTGGTGAAAGGAGAGGTTCATTAATGTAGTATTCCCTCAATAGTCAAGTGTGAAATGCATCATGAGAGTGTGTCATAAGGTAATGAAATAGAAATTGGATGTCATCTACCAAAGGTTAAGAGGAATGCAAGGAATAGATGGAGCATGTGGAGTAGAAATAACATGAGAATAAGTGCCAAATTAGATGTCAGATGGAATGGGACCTATAATATAAGGTGTGGTGGGAAGAATCACTTTTACATCAGGGGCACATTTTCCTTTTTACTTAATTTTACATACATTTACAAAATTATAAAAAAAATTCATATATAGGACTTTGACTAATCTTTCACTCTTATTTTGTAGGTTTGTCCTTAATATGCAATAAGAAGCATCCTACAACAAGCACAAAAATAGGTACAACACATTACAATGCATACACTTCACCCCTAGGGTCACTTTCCTTTCCTAGTTTCTATGCTTCACTTTACATCATTCCACACTTCACTTGTCCACTCGGTATGTTATTTGTTGCATGCTCTACAGAATCATAAGGTACACATATTCTATATAATTGATGTTATTGAGTATTCACTCAACAACATAAAGTGGGGGAAATTTTAGACACAAAATCACACACGTGGGTACATTTCTATGTCCTAAAAGCATGATAGCATTTACATGATTCCTAAGAATGAAAACTAGTGATTGGAAACTATCTTTGGCCTCTTTTATTTATTAATTGTTTTCTATTTGGTCTTACACACCCTACAGACCAATCATAACTTTAATTATTTATCTTTCATGGCTTTAGACACTAGTGTCCCGCTAGGACATCAACACCCAAATGTCCTTATCTCCTTTGGGGTCCCGCGACCCTTTCTACCTTACTCACTCTTTTTGGGTCTCTTTTATATTTTGGGCATATTTTTCACTTATGGGTTGGAATTTTAGTTGTCAATTACAAAATTTAAACAAGGGAATCATATAAATACATAGTTATGTTCAAAATGATGGACCAAACACTAAACATTACTAGCATCACCTAAGATTGCATCCAAAAGGCACCTAAAGCACTCTAAATCATCCATCTAGAATCCATTCTAGGGAAAAGGGCTGCATACACAATATAGGAAGGGGAAGTTCATTATTCCATTGAAACATTATATTACATTGTTACATCTAGCTACAACCTGATATCAAGCACACTTGCATGAGGGAATCCTAGGGCATGATTCTTACACACATTCACCAGAACTGCATGGAGTCTGAGATGTAGTGCAACACTCAGTGTAAGTTCACTCTCAGGGTGACCATCAGGATTAGTCCAACTCCCCATTACACATCTTTATTTTTTTGGATTTGATGTGGTTTGTGGGATTTTGCAAGTGATATCTATTTTACAGGATAAAGGTACCCTCAACGATCAAAGAGTGACAAAAAGGTAATCAACAAAGAATATTTGTGACATAGTGAAAATTATATTTTAACTATTTACGCAGTCACAAGTGCCTTGTAGACATCTCCAATACCCAGATGTCCCTGTCCTTTCATGGGCACCCGATTCTAGCATCATTTGTGAGCTTTAGAATTTATCCTGAGTATTTATGACACTGTTCACCTCATGTTCAACAATTTTCCCAGTCTAGAGCACTCCCAGATCAAGCATAAATCAGCTAAGTCACTCTTTCTACATATATTTCTTAGAGTTTAATACTTTCTTATTTTCTTATGTCATATTTTACTTATCAGTTGTATATCATAGTTTGCATTAGTTAATCTGTAATAGGGTTAAATAATTTTTATTTTATTTTTTAAATAATTTGGTGAACTTGACTCGATTATACAATTGGATCCTTATTTTTCTTCTTTCATGGATCCTAAAAATACTCTAATATCCTTGCATGAATTTCTTCAAATGCACCCACATTACAAATATGTTCTTCAAAAATCCCTAGACACTATGTATCTACCTCACAGTATGCCACCCACTCAAGTAAGTACAAACATCGATAATCTATCTGATGACTCCATCACTCCTAATCCTCCATCCAATCAACCCGTATTAGAGTTAATTCAATATTTTCATTGTTTATTTTAAGACAAAATCCGCACTATGGAAACAATGATTACATCTCTTAAATCTTAAATCCAACATCTCAAGGATTATTCTCAAACCCATGATAAATATTATTCTACATATCATTCTACTTCTATGACTTCTACATGTGCTCCTATCAGTGAACCCCAAGTCTTGCCACTACCCACACCTCTGAAGTTTGATTCCAATGCTAAGCAACATGATATTCTTCCTCAGATCCTCACTCATCAATTGATCAACTTTCCATCTATTCACTGATAGCCTATTTATCGGCGCGTAAAATACCAAGTTCTCTCATATTGCAATTATCATAAAATTAATGGACATAATGACAATGATTGTTATGCTCTAAAATGACAAATTGGTCACCTTAAGCATTATGCTCTCATTTCATTTGCTACACAAAATGCTACTACATGTTCATCTCCAATTTCTAACTCCCCCTATGTTCCTAAATTTGATTCATCTATGTCTAATGAGCATCATGCCATCATTACTAATGTTCCTTCTATGGTAATTCAAGAGCCATCTAATAAATCTCTTCTAAAAATTAGTCAAACCCCTCCTCCTCTCAAGTATTCTACTGCATCACCAAATCCAACAAAGCAAATTCCTCTCAAAATAAGTCCAACCCCTCCTTCTTTCAAGTCTTCTATAACATTATTAATCCCACATAAGATACCACCATTCAAGATCCCTCCCCATCCTACTCCACTTTTGTGTCCAATTCATTTTATCAAACAAAATATTCCTTATATTGATGGTCAAGACACACTTCAAGCTCTGCCACCATAATATGGTCCTTCTCACAACATTGCATAACTCTCCATCATTGGCACACTTGGGGGGAATTGCACTTCCCCCCTTCTAGCACTATCAATTGTCTCTAGAATCTACTATCAAACTTAACGCTCCGTGTTCCATGATTCAAATTTCCTAAGCATCACTGCAAACCCTTTGATACACAACTTATATATTCATTACCATATAACACACTCTAGTTCCATGGTTCATACTCAACTGCGGAGGGTCTAAATCTGAAATTAACCTCACATTTCTAAACATTTCACACTCTGAGATTCATGTTATACACTTTCTAGTAAACATTTTCAAACCATTTCCCGATGACTCACTCTTGTTCTATGGTTCATTCTTGATTGTTGAGGGGTATTTTATAAATGATCCTCATCCCATACACATCAACTGGGAAGCACTACTCCTATTACATTCACACATTTCATACCATTCCATACCACTCATAAATTACATTTGTATATCTTGGTTGCACTTGTTATTGCTTGGTTATACTTACATGTACACTTTATTTCCCATGCTAGACATATAATTAGTATGCCAATATATTTTCCATATATACATGTGCATTCACTTGGTATTTTAGAGAATGTAGATATCTTACATATTTTTCACAAGTTGGAATGATGCTTGACATTGTACCTCTTACTAATCCTACTGAGGCTCCTGAGGGCATCTAATTTCTCACACATTACAGGTTTTATCATTTCATCATTTACTAATTCATATTCTTACTAGCACATTACTATACATTGACATACACATGCCTTGACATACTTTTTATTTTTCTAACATACTAAGAGGTGCTTCATGTGTAGCATTTTCCTTGCAAGACTATATGCCACTATGGTTTTCTGATACATTTTTTCTTTTCATTGTTTGTGGGCTATGCCCTATGTCTTGTTTGATCACTATTTTTTTACTTATGGAAACTTTGACCCTTATTGTCTTTTGACATTATGAGTGATGTCCCATGTTTGAAACCCACTTTTCATGATCTATCTTGTATGCACACTTACTTGTTACATTATTTTTCTATGACATGTTTGCTAATTTTTCTACTAACACATGTTCTTAGATGATTGTTTTGCATGTGCCTTGGTTTCTACAATGCACATTCCCTCCCCATGCAGGGATACAATACATATCAATATCAAGTCCTCTCTTTTGGGAAGCATTCTCCTCCTGACATCACATGTACCCCAAATGAGAGGGGACATAAATTGGGTGAACAAAACAGCCCCATACAACATCTCAGAGCTACAACACAACACAATACAACACATAATCACCACATTTTATAATTACAACACCAAACTAGAATCAAAATCGGGTTAGAATCACAAAAAAAAACACTAGTGCAGAGACTCAGATAGGAGTGCTTGGGCACATGTGTCCTCCTTTGGGCATTAATATCATGGGGGCACACATAATAAGTTTTTTAGATCAACACAGTTCACATAAATATTCAAAGTAGTTTTTCAGTTACAAGCACAGTCCTATAGAAATAAAATAAAATATATCTCCTATATTGATTTTAATTAGTACAAATCAGAACTAATACGAAACAATCAGGACAATAGGAACACAATAAGGACACACCATTTCCACTGGTGTTTATCAGGAAGAGTCATGGATGGAGAGTAACACTATACCTCTCTCCCCAACACTTTCTCTTTGACGTGAGATAGCCCAAAAAACTTGTACTTGGCATGAGATCGCCAAAAAAAATTTCTCTTGGTATAAGATCACCTAAAAAACTCATTCTACACAACATTTTCAAGAAGTTGTTTATCCTTTTACACTCTTCTACATTAGGTGGACACTTTTATTTTTACATGCTTATGAATTTTTTTCATATACAAGATTTTGACTACTCTTTCACTCTTCTTTTGTAGGTTTTTCTTTAATACACAACAAGAATCATCCTACAACAAGAACAACAAGTAAGAAATGGTACAATGCATACACTTCACCCCCTAGGGTCACTTTCCTTTCCAAGTTTCCATGATTCACTTTTTATCATTCCATGCTTCACTTGTCCACTCGACACATTATTCTCTGCATGCTCTTAGGAGCATAAGGTATGTATCTTCCATATACTTTATGTTATCGAGTATTCACTCAAAAACATAAAGTGGGGCAAACTGTAGACACAAAATCATGTAATTGGGTACATTTCTAGGTCCTAAAAGTATGATATCATTTACATGATTCCTATGCAAGAAAACTAGTGATTGGCAACTATCTTTGGCATATTTTCTTAGTTTCTTGTTTTCTATTTGGTCTTACACATCCTATAGCCTATTCATGACTTTACTTATTTATCTTTCATGGCTTTAGACACCACTGACTAGCCAGGAAATCCCCGCCCAAACACCCCTATCCCCTTTGGATGCCCTTGACCCTTTTCTACCTAACTCGATATTTTTGGGTCTCTTTTATATTTTGGGAATATTTTTCACTTATGGTTTAGCCTTCTAGTTTTCAATTAGAAAATTCAAACAAGTGAATCATATAGATACATAGTTATGTGTTCAAAATAAAGGACCAAACACTAAACATGATTAACACCACCTAAGATTGCATCCAAAAGGAACGTAAAGAACTCTAAAGAATCCACCAAGAACACATTAAAGGGACAAGAGATGCATCAATTATACATACACAACATAGGAAGGGGAAGTTTATTATTCTATCCCGTTGGCGATAAAAATTTTCAGGTTGAAAAATTGGTGGGTATCTGCCAATTCTTTGAGACTTTAGGTCCCTCTTATTGAATGGTGCAACTCCATTTATTATGCGTGAATAAAATTAAAATTTTTGGGTGGCATAAAGTTCGGTGATCTAACATGAGCCTCCACTAAACCTGTGGAAAAATATTGCAATTACAAGGGAGGAATTTGCTGAGGAGGTAGGGAAGGGAGTGGGAAAAGGAAGGGGGGATTAATATCTCAGGTAGAAAATCATATTCATGCAGACATTAATCATATTAATTCAAAACACATATATATAAATACAATAAATTTGTTAATAGTAACAAGACAAGATATAATTAGGAGTATAAAGTTTTGATAATTCTCTCATAAAAAGGAAATAAACTCCTTTCTTCTTTATTGATGTTTTGGAAAATTTGTACATAGTGAGAAATAGAAGAACATAGAGGAGGAGAATAGAGGAAATTTCTCTCTTTTACTTTAATTCAAGTATTAATCTCTCATTGAGAAAATAAAATTTACAACCCTTGAGAATGAGTTTTTGATTAAAAATTATAGAATTGAAAAATACTCTTCACTTACCCGCCACAAGAATTTTCATTTGTCCCTTCACAACATGTAACTTTTCATGTTCCTAGGAATAGAGTTAAGTCCCCTTTTATTAATTAAGTGTAACTTATTACATTACAAACCAAGTCACATTTAAATTAATAAGAAAAAATAGGAATAGGACACAATGAAAGAGTGCAACCTCCCCCCCCCCCCCCCCCCCCCCCCCGCCGACGAAGGAATAGAAAATGAAGGAGGAGGGAGAAATGGGAAAGAAAAGAGATATAAATAGAGAGAAGGAGAGAGAGCTATGCCAATGAAGATTCTATTTCTTCTCATTCCACCTCGCCGCCTGATTTATCCTTAATGAGCTCCATTGGAAATATATCCACTCCTTTGAACTCTTTACTATATCAGGTTGCCACATGTGTGTAGTCATTTTTACTCCCATCACAAAAGGAAGGAACCCCATATGCACCGGCCTATCACCCAACAGAAGCTGAGCACTTACCCGAGGCACGCATAGGTACCAAGTCTCTCTTTTATGTGAGTTTAGTGGGAAGCATCATTTATGATTAGTGTAAGAGTTTTAATGAGGTAGGTTGAAACATACAAGGACCACAGGGCTCAGAACGGCCTCTAGATCCTTACAGTTACCTTAGATTGAGTACTTTAACAGAACCCAGAACATGCATTATGATAGAAAGAATTATACAAGCATTCATAAATAGTATGAAAGGAAAGAGAACTCATATGAGAGAAATGTGCATTGAAACCATTTATATACATGTCTATTTATAACAGGTAACCCCATTATATTCATTGATTCATTATAGAGTGTCACAGAAAGTAGACCGTAGTCATACATATCACTAGATGTATGCAACTAAGCTAACAGAAAAATAAAAATTACAACTCCATGCTTAGTACATTCCTTCTTGAATACAAATATCCACTTGCAGTAATTTCGCAGAGCTCCGCTCACTTTCTATACCTCGTACTTGTATATATTTTACTCTGCAGGCACTTGTATTTATAATTCTCCTACCCTACCAACTCACCTTCTAGCATCCTCAGATTTGGTGCCAAGTGTTGAATGTAGTCCATGCGAGCCTGCTTCTCTAGGTATAGGATTTCCACTTTATCTCATGATGTTCTTCTAGAAGATTCCATCCAAGGCATGCTCTTTCCTGGCTAGCCTATCGCTAGGCTGGCATCTTATCCATGCACAACCGATCATACTTTTCACGTGTTCTACCTTGGGCACTCAAATTGACTAAGTCTTGAGCCTCCTTTCACACGTTGCATGTGCTATGTGCTTCCTTAAACATTTATCTTACGTGCTTTTGCCTTGCGTGCCTCCTCATAGTTGGGACCCTGTGTACCTATGCACCTTCATACTTGGACAATATTCTAGGGGTCCAACATCACCCCATACTATGCCTGTTCTCTGTCCTCAGAAACATTTTACTTGACCAAGATTCCTACTGTCTAGGGAACCAATAAATAGTCTTACACTTTATGAAAATAATAAGGGATGAAAGAATCAAAGAAAGAAAGAAGAATTGGGGGGGGGGACATCAATTCAAAAAGCTAGGAAAATCCTTCCGAAGGTCTACTTATAGCTTATTCCATATGTCGACCTCGCCCTGTGCCTTCTGGTAGAGGTCGCCCACCAGGGTGCTCACTTCATAAAAACTCAGGACAACTCCCTGGGTGCCCAAAATTTCCATAGTTTGCTCCATCTCTAGGTTCTCGAGTTTATCCATCCTTCTAGTAATATGGGGGTATAGTTCCTTTAGTCGGGCCTTAATTGAGCTCCTTAAAGCCTCAATTACCTCTAATTTCTTCTCTACTTTGGCCAGAAACTTGTCCCTCTCCACTCGGTTCCCCTTGTTCTTTTCTTGGAATTCTTTTAGTTCTTCTTCAAGTGTGGTGACCAAGGATCTTGCCACCTTATCTCTGTCCATGCATGTATCATATGCGTCCTCCGTAGATTGGGCAGTGATCTTAACCTCCGCAAGTACTTGGCTGCTCGGCAATGAGTGCTACCACCTTCAACCTATCCTCCTCTTCCAAGCACGTGGCCACTTCTTCTGCAGATTCCAGGGCCAAGGGTCGTCTCTCCATAGTGGGTATGCATGTTAGATCTTCTATACACTCCATGAGGGATGAGTAATTTTGTGCGGGTGGTGCTAAGTTTGAGTGCTTCTGGAGGATGAAACCTTTGATAGACTATATTTTCTTGTAAACTTTCTGAACCTTTACCTTATCTTCCTTCAACTCATGCCTTAACTATGCATTGATAAATTCTTCATGTTTCAAGCTCTTGGCCTTCTCTGCCAGTTCTTCTTCCTTATCTCCTAACTTTTCCTCCAGCACTCTGATCCTATCATTGCATGTGAATAATCTATCCTCAGTATCAGCCGTGACCTTGTTTAGTGCGGTATAGACTTGCTTGTCTAATATTTCTTGAGAATTCACTAAGGCATTGACCCCCTTAGATTATGGTAATGTGATGAGCACTCCTTGGTAGGCTTCAATTTTTTTCTCATAAATGTGGGACTTGAATGCCCAAGAGAGCATCTTCTTGGTTCTGGGGTATGCACCATCCTTCTCAAAAGACCCTATGGCTAGGAGCCTCTCCATGGGTATGGTGCTCTGGAATCATGCATGTAACACCTTCTTTGTGTCATCCACATAGCCCATTACTTGCCTCTATTATGCATTAAGAGTTCTCCTACAGGAGTGCACGCCTTTGGGGAAGCTTACTGTCAGAGCAGGGCCTCCCAGGTTGTCATGCTCTTTTTTTATGTTCTCCTAATTCCATTCCTTCAGCACTATGTCCGCGCTGCACTCCAACTCTTGGTCTACCAAGACCTTGAGCATTCTCTATGCTTCTCTCTCTGCCACCTTTGTGATCTGCTCCTTTGTAAAGATTATAGCTCCCTGCTTCTCCCTAGCATCCTCCTCATTTTCCTTTGTGTCTTCGGTGTCTTCCTCATCTTGTCCGCCCTTACGTTGTGTGAGTACAAACTATTGCTTCTCATCTCCACTCTCCTCTTCTGAGTCATAGATACTAAACACATGTAGCTCTTGGTCTTTCTCTACCTCTTCTTCCTTACCACCATCTTCTTCACTTTTATCCCCTCTTCCACCCATGTATTTCTCTAAGTTGTCGGTTTCCTCCGAGTCAACTTCTTCATCAAACCTCAAATTTTTCCTGAGAGGTGGCTCCTGATTAGGGGATTCGGCCTTAACTTCTTCCTCAGGTGATTCTTCCTTGGAGATGGGTTTCCTAAGTTCCTCTACCTTTGGCATCTTCTCCTTTACTGGAGACTTCTTTCTCCGTATGTAAGTGCTGGGTTTAGCACTCGTGGATGGCATGCTCACTATCTGAGCAGTCTGCACAGTTTTTTCTTCTTCTACTCCTCTCCCTCTTTTCTTGGATGCTGGCTTCTTCTCCCCCAAGGGGTCTTTAGGTATGGAGAATTCATTCTCCAAATACGTACCCTTAATGAACTTAAGCCTTATGTGTAATTACACACGCATTGTGGAGTCTCCAGTGATGGGTAGCATCATCGGCCTTGTCATTTGAATCTCATGCGACACGTACTTTGCCACATACGCGCACTTGTCACCGGGGTAATTCAACTTCTTCCTCATCTCTTTATGTTCCCTGTCTAGACTACCTAGCTCTATCCTTAGCTTCTTTTATTCTTTAAACCTATTCACCCCTACTTGGATATACTGAGTAGTGAAAACGAAGGGAAGCTTACACCAAGGGCTCCATGATTCGTCTATCAGCTTGAATCTACCCAGGCAGTAGTGTTGATAAATCATGAATTCAGCTTCCCCCTCGGTGGCCACTGGGAGTTGTTTAGGGATTCTCCACTCTGCCCTGAATGCATTTCTTAGGTGCGTGTACCATTTCTCCAGCCACGCCTTGTGGGGTGTTGTCATTGTATTACAAGCATATTTTTCAAACCTCTTTACACGTGAAGGATCCTCGGTAGGGTACTCCCATAAAAATTTGTCTAGTGCGTCAAGAACCCCAATCTCCATGAATACAATGGTGAGAAAGACGTTTCCGAAGAGGATCATGTCCCCTTCCTTTGCGCAACTAACAATTTCCTCTGTGATGTACGTGGATAGGTTGTATATAGTTCCCTCTGTAATCTTCCTGTAGACATGTGGCCAAGGTTTTTTAACCTACATCCACCTCTCCTGGCCATTCAGCTTAGTCATTAAATGCGTGGCCATTTTCATTACGGGGTCCTTGATGTCTAAAATGTCATAGTACCATGACCCCTTCTTGCAGGCATACTTGGTGATGGTCTCTTAAATGGCCTCCTTATCACTAAGGTCATCTTCCAAGCTATCTCCCTCATATATGAGGCCTATAAATTGTTAAATCAGCTAGGGAGTTATGCACATCTTACACCCTGTAAAGTGGAAATAATCTTCGTGTACCTGTGACATCAACCATTGGTACAGGTGCTCTGGTTTTCCAAAGTAAGGCAACTCATAGAGTTGCAACAGTCCTTCCTTCTCCATTTAAACCTTAATGTTATCATTGTATATAGGAAAAACCTCTGGTGTTCATTTGTTGGTGGGCGTACTAATTCCAATGCCATTTCTTTTTCTATTGTGTTTGTGGTGTGATTATATTCACTAATAGGTACACTTATTAAGTGGGATTCCCATTCCTTCCCCATCATCACCCCATCTAGGTATTTCATCTCTGCATACCATTCTTCATTTGTGTCTACCACAGATTCTAGTTTTTTAGCCTTGGCTTTGCCCTTTCCTTTCTTGGGTGCCATGGTCGAGGTATTTTTATCACCCCTATTCTCTCTTTGTTACTCCGTCTTAATTCTTTCAATCCTCCGATCTTAAATCTGTGATACAATCCTTCTGAACCCGTGCCCTAGTTTGTCAAACCCTAACTAGGATGAAAATCTTCACAAGACAGTGCCTCTTCACTCATTCCATGCTCGTGTAACCCCTTTTGGTTCACAAACTCAAACTAGCTACTTCAATCTCATAGATCTTCCTTCACTCAATCGAATCTGAAACCCCTAGTTTATGGAACTTGCTTTTATCTCAAACTCTTCTATTTAAAAAAGTAAAAATGAGAGTTCCTTGACCCTTTACTTATAGTTTTTCTCTTTTCAAAACATTAAATGCTACTTCACCTACCACCATACTTTGTTCATTTACTACAATTTTTTCAAAAAAAGTCTGTCTTTAGCACCTTCACTTACGTGCCCAACCTGCGTGAAAAATCTTCCAACCTGACAGGAGACTCTTGCGTGTGCGTAATCCACGCTAAAGGCACTTCTTTTTTCCTGATCCTTGCTCTCACCTACCTTGTGTTGCTTTAAATGCACTTTCTCCTCCTTAGTACTTGGGATCTACAAGTAGCTTTACCCTGGCACGAACCATTCTTCCATCTTCCTCTTTATATACCTCTTTCAACCCAGTTGCTCAACAAGGCTTTTCAACACAACTTCCTTGGTACTTTGATCATGCACTTCTTCACTTTTCTCCACACCACACTTAAAGCGATGCACGGTCCTCTGCACACTCATAAATTTTCCAAAAATAGCAATAAGGTTATTGGCATCCAAGGTGCAAAACAAAACAACAATGCGAAAGGGAAACACAAGAAGGGGACAATGCATAAAGGAAAATTCTAAACTAACTGAAAAAAATACCTTATTTACAAACACCAAGAAGACTTATTTATAGTAGGGCTTCAGCCTACTTCCATTGAAGTGTCCAGGAAACTTCATCCCATCCAGTTCTTGTAACTGGCATGCACCTGAATCAAGGATGTACGAGATTACGTAAGGACCCAACCAATGGACTTTCAACTTCCCAGGATGGCATAGAAACTTATAATCATATAATAACACCAACAGCCCAACCTCAAATTGTTTCTAATATGGTGATCATGCCAAGCCTTTTTCTTTTCCTTTTCTATTGTTTGGCTCCATCGGGTGAGTGATTGTCTCTCATCCAATTTTATTAACTCATCAATCCATTATTCCAGTGTTTGTTCATCAGCTAACCCTCCTTCCCACACTATTCGTAGAGAAGGCAACATAAATTCAACCGACAAAAAAACTTCCACACCAAACACCAATTAAAAAGGTGTGGCTTTATTTAGTATTTTATACGTTGTCTTGTAAGCCCATAATACTGCTGATACTTTGTCATCCCAATCAAGTCTTCTGACATCACAAATTTTGGTCAAGGTATGACTCAGTATCTTGTTGAATGCTTCCGTGGTTCCATTTACTTGTGGGTGATAGGGCGTAGTATTGTGATGAGGCACCATGAATTCAGATAATAGGATCCTCATGATCTCATTCAAGAAATGTGTACCCCTATCACTGGTCAGACTCAAAGGGCATCCATACCTCGTGATAATGTTTTCCCACAAGAACCTCACTGTTGTTGTTGTCATACAATCTTTAATTAGGGCTGCCTCTGCCCACCTTGTGAGATAATATTTGTAAGTGATGACATAATGTGACGCATTCCTATGTGTTACTGGTGCAATAGGTCCTATAAAGTCTATCGCAAACTTTTCAAAAGGCTCAGCACTAGGAATAGGGCACAAAGGCATCTCATCTCTCCTTCCTGGTTTTCCAATGCACTGACAATGGTCACACACTTTACAATAATCTCTACAATCTTTGTACAAGGTTTCACACCACAAACCTGACATTAATATTTTATGTGCAGTGGTATCACCTGCATAATTCCCACTCGCACTTCCTCTGTGTGCTTCCTCCATGATGGCCAAGCACTCATGCTCTAAAAAACATCTGCGCAAAACGTTATCATGTCCCAATTTTTATAAGTCTCCACTGATTAACATGTAGGGCATGACATGTATGGCTAACTGCTTCTTTTTCAATGTCTTCATTCCATTCGGTGTCATACCTTCCTTTAAAAATATTTCAGCTCATCCAAATCTAAGGGCACACGCCACAACCTAAACAGTTGCGCGTCTAGCATTGCTTCCTCAATACTCTGCACATCCTCCCCTAAATCAATTCTTGATAGATGATCAGGCCCACAGTTGCTTTTTCCAGGCTTCACTACAATAATGAATTCAAAATCTTGAAACAATAATACCCATCAACATGTGTACCCTTGTAGAATAGGCTTGTTCACTAAATACTTCAATGCCATATGGTCAGTGTAGAACACAAAGGGTGTTGCCAATAGATACTGTCTAAACTTGAAGGTCACGTAGATCATTAACAATGCCTCACATTCGGTTGTGGTATAATTCTGCTCTGTTGGTGTCAACTTCATGCTTGTAAAATAGAGAGGATGATCAACAATCCCTTCACCTAGCTGTACAAGAACTAATCCAATGACGGTCCCTAAGGCATCTACATGAATATGAAAGGGCTTGTCCTAAGAGGGAAATCGTAAAATAGGCACGGTAATAAGCCTATCTTTTAATGTATCAAATGCCCTCTGCTGCACCTCTCCCCAATAGAAGGAACTTTTATGTCTAAGTAGCTCCTCTAATGGTGTAGAGATCTTGGCATATCCCTTAATGAATTTTCTGTAATAGCTTGCATGCCCGAGGAATCCACATACTACACTCTGGCTAGTAGGCTCCCTTAACCCTACAATAACTGTAACCTTAGTGAGATCTACTAGCAATCCTTCCTTACATATGATATGCCCCAATAAAGTCCCAAAGGGTGTAGCAAACACACACTTCTTAATGTTAAGGGATATCCTCAACTACCTACATCTCTCAAACATTAACCTTAAATTGTCACAAGGTCTTTAACCAGACCATATATTATCCAATCATCCAAATAGACCTGAAGAAACTTATGGATGAAGTCCTAGAATGCTTGCACCACTATGCGTGAAAAGACAACTGGTGTATTCTTCAACCCAAAGGGCATGATCGTATATGCAAAAATTCCACACTCGGTGGAAAATTTTTTCTTCTGGTCTTCCTTTGTAATCTGGACTTGTTGGTACCCTGAAAATCCATTTGTAAAGGAATAGATTTCACGCCCAGTGACTCCTTCCAAAATTTCTTCAATGAAGGGGGTCGGGAATGGATCAATGACACAAACTACGTTCAATTCCCTATAATCCACATAGATATTAATCTACCCATCCTTCTTGATACTGATTACCATCAGACTTATCCACTTCGATTCTTCCAATACCTCAATGATCCCAGAAGCTATCATTTTGTCTATCTCCTCCTTGACCTTCATGTGCAAGTTGGGATTCATCTGGTAGGGCCTTTTCCTAACCAAGTGCACACCTTCCTTCAGTTTTATCTTCATCTCCCCCAAGGAATGGTGAACACCTTTGAGCTCATGATACCCACGTAGAAATAAATCCAAAAATTTGCATAACAAATTAATGATCTTTGATACTTCCTTCTCTATCTAGTAATCCCTAATAATTAGCTTCCTTAGGCTTTTCTTTTGAACCAATGTTAACTTTATTCATCTTTAAAGGCTCATGGTAGGCATGCATGTGAGCATCTTCACTGTCCACTACCTCATGCATCCCCACAGAATGGATAACATCCAAGCTTTCTGATTCCTCTCTATGAATCACATACACCAACTTTCCCTTCTCTTTTTCCAAACATGTGTGCTCAAGCTGTAACTCTTCTTCTTCCTCTTATTCTTCCATCCTAGCACTATCCCCCATGGTAAGGTTCTTGATACCCTACAAGGCCTTATCAACCGATGGCTTGGTACTCTGATATTCGAAGGTTTGAATAAGGTCAGCCGTGAGTTCTTGCCAATTCCTTGTCTGGTGGCATGTCTCTAAATTAATTTACCATGCGCACACGTAACCCTGCAGTGTAGAACACAACTTGTGCACCCAGAGGGTTGGTGGAAAAGCTTCCATGCCTTCTCTCCAAGCCCGTTTTCACTCTTGGATATGGAAATAGGTGGGCTCCTTCCCATGGTACTCCTTGATGATGGTGGGTACATTTCTCCTGGAGAATCTGACAGAGAGCAATTCTCACCTCGTGCCATTCTAAAAGGCTCTCTTGATGTGTGACCCACCACTGAGCTGTTGTGCCGAGCAAGACATAACTTAACATCTCCCTCCATTCCTTCTCATCCTTCCACTAAGCTTCTACCTCATGCAGAAAGATCTCAGGGAAGGCTCCTCTTGAATACTTTGGTAGTTCTTTTCCTCCAAGGTGCCTAACCATGCGCGCCTTTGTTACCTTGGTCACCGACCCTCTCAACTACCATTCCATTAATTCATAAGTTCCATGCACCCAATTGTCTACATCCAAAGTCAGAACATTAACCTCTACACCTATGTCAATGTAGATATTGCTGAGGAGCCATCCATCTATAACTACATTCAATGTTATCTCCTTGTCATAGTCAAGGCTGTGAGGGGGAAGGTTCACATGCAAGACCTGTCTCTCACACTCTTCTCTGGTGTGTGGTACCTTCTCTCTCAACCAAGATCTTAGCAAGGGAATGATATTCTCCTGCCTTAACATTTTACACACCTCCTTGACCTCATCCAGGTCATCCTTTTGTGCCTCGACTCTCCTTCCTTGTTCCTCCCTCCTAGATTACTCCTTTAGACACTGGATCTCCCCTTATAAGCTTCAAATAACATCCTTGGTGTCTTGATATATCTCCTTTTGATGTGTGGGGTCTAGATATTTTCCATGAATGACCTCCTCTCTTGAAACCAGGGTTTTCTATCTTGGTACCTCTCTCGCGCACGTGGCTTCTACCCTTGTTGTTACCAAGATAGGCTCCAAACCTTCACCCACGTTACCCAGGTAATCCACTATATTTCTTCCTTCTTAATACTGACCATTGTAGTGCCTTTGTACTTCCAGTGCTTCTGATTCATGTGCTCAAATAATTCCAGGCACTCCTCATACTTATGCTTTTTTCCGCACCATGAGCACTATAACAGGTCTAGGCACTCACGCTTGTAATGTTATGTAGATCCATAGTTGAAACATGTTCCATGCAGGAACTCACTCCTTCCTCCTCCACAATTACCTCAACCATGAAATCCTCCTCGAAAACCTCTTCCACGCGTGCCTCCTTCTGCATGCTCCTCATAATGGTGATCATTATCCTTGGAACTACTAGAAATACTAGTTTGGTTCACCCCATGATCAATGGCCTCATGGATCTGATCAATGAGCCTACAATCCTTAGTATCGTGGGTTGTAGAGGTGTAAATTTTACAATAACAAGATACATTCTTCCTGATCATGCGCTACAACAAGGGACATCTACTTGCATCATGGTCCCCATGAAAAATTTCACAATCCATCATCAAGGCGCGTACTATCCTCCGGGGGAAATTATCCTTAACGTGTCCCTCTATTTCACAATCTGTGCACCACAGACCACTGCGAGTCTCATGGGCTATGTTCATAGATAATTTTTCCAACTACTTTTCCATAACATCAATTTGAGCCTCCAAGAATGGGCTAATGCCAGTATCTATACTACCAATAGCTTCAGCATGCAAGACAACTTCCAATGCTTCGCACGGGTCTGTAAAAATTTTATGAGATAAGGCCCTTCTAAAACAAGTGATCAATCCTCTAACAAACCATTGTGCATGCTGAGAAGGATGGATATCATATGACAATTTAGACAAGAGAGCCTTAAATCATGCATCATACTCCCACACACTCTCTGCCATTCCTTGCTGAATCTCCTTGAAAGTGTTGATGCTCTTCGGCTCGAACTCAGGAATGTGGAAATTTTCCAAGAATGTGTTCTTTAAGGCAGTATAGTCCACCACCACTTGATGAGGATCATACTTCCTATACCGGCTATGTGCGCGCCCTTGCAACGTGGTTGTAAACTGACTAACCTTCCATTATGGGGTTGTGATACCCTTCACGTGCCATAGTAGTTCACACTTGTGAACATGTTCTGCAGCATCCTCAATGCCCATGTAATCTGGTAAATGCAGAGGCATTTCAAAGAATACTTGAGGTGGTGGCTGGGGTCCTTGTCCTCTTAAGAAAAATCCTTGGTTCCCTCCGGTGTTTCCTCCACCACCTGATCCACCAAGTCCACCGGGTCCTATGCCTCCAGAGCCACCAGATCCACCAGAACAACTGGGTCCAATAGGGCCTGTAGGAGCTGTACCAAGCACCCCCATGATCCCACTGAAATGTGTGCCAATTTTCTGTGATAGCACTCTACTCCCACTACTGTGTCCCATGCCACTCCCTGATGCAAGACTGAAAACTTGTACACTTTATCCTTGTCTAAAGACACCTCCAAATATTGGAATGTGTGCAGCCATAGAAGAAGGGACTATAAAATTATATCTCCTAGGCATGGATCTATCTCTCCCACCGATATCAATTGGGTCAACAAAACTTCTTCCTGGTTCAGGAAAACTAAGCACTAGGGCTCGGTCACTAGGTGGGTTCAGATATGCGCTAACGACTCTCCTTTCTTCATGTGAGGAAATCTCACCAGAAGCTGAAGGGGTCTCCCTCACACACTTGACAAGATGGGGTAGCATAGACTGCTCAGGTTCCATGTCTTCTGCATGAACCTCAACTCCTTCCCACAACATCTATCTCCATAGATCCATCATACTAGCAGCTTCACATCATCTAGCAATATCCATTTCATGCTCTTCACTATACTTGAGCCACCTCTCTTCCCTTTCCTTCTTTGTCATGATACCTGTCATCTTCCTCCACCCAAGCTCCCTTACCCAATACTCAGAATGGTTTAGACAGCCATTGGGAAAGCATCTAAACTCATGGTAACCATCAATATCTTCATAGCTAGGGGAATAACATGTAGAAACTTTCCTTTAGGTTCTCACAAAAATTCAAACTCAGTAACCTCCAGACAAGAATACGTGGAAATGGCGTATTCTAAAGTGTAACTAGTCAGTACTCTTCTCCTCCAATGATCTACATCACGGGTCCACGTCAGATCTGCATCCTAGAATGGAACCAAGATGTAGTAATTTTTACTCCCATCATAAAAGGAAGGAACCCCATGCGCGTTGGCCTATCACCCAACAGAAGTTGAGTGCTCACTCGAGGCACGTGTGGGTATCGAGTCTCTCTTTTATGTGAGTTTAGTGGGAAGCATCATTAATGATTAGTGTAAGAGTTTTAATGAGGGAGGTTGAAACATACAAGGACCATAGGGCTCAAAACAACCTCTAGATCCTTGCAATTACCTTAGATTGAGTACTTTAATAGAACCTAGAACATGCATTATGACAGAAATAATTATACAAGCATTCATACATAGCATGAAAGGAAAGAGAACTCATATGAGAGAAACCTGCATTAAAACCATTGATATCCATGTCTATTTATAATAGGAAACCTCATTATATTCATTGATTCATTACAGAGCATCACAGAGAGCAGATTGCAGTCATGCATATCATTGGACGTATGTAGCTAAGATAACAAAAAAAGAAAAATTACAACTCCATGCTTAGTACATTCCTTCTTGGATACAAATATCCACTCGCAGTAATTCTGCAGAGCTCCGATCACTCTCTAACCCACTATACCTCATACTTGTATATATTTTACTCCTCAGGCACTTGTATTTATAATTCTCCTACCCTACCAACTTGCCTTCTAGCGTCCTCAGATATGGTGCCAAGTGTCAAATGTGGTCCATGTGAGCATGCTTCTCCAGGTATGGGCTTTCCACTTTATCTCATGATGTTCTTATAGAAGATTCCATCCGAGGCATGCTCTTTCCTGGGCTAGCCTATCACCAGGTTGACATCTTATCCACATGCAACCGATTACGCTTTTCATGTGTTCTTTCCTGGGTGCTCAAATTGATTAAGTCCTGAGCCTCCTTTCGCACGTCACGTGTGCTATGTGCTTCCTTAAACCTTTCTCTCACATTCTTTTTCCTTGCATGCCTTCTCATAGCTGGGACCCTACACACCTATGCACCTTCATACTTGGCCAATATTCCAAGGGTCTAACAATATGTAACTTTATCTGCTTGAGGAATGCGAACACAACTCAAGGACTCAAACCAACCATCTGAGATATTATTTATGTTTTTTCTCTTCACGAACCATGACTAATGTTTCTCTGCAATGTTTTAGATTATGGCTCAGATCTCAGATAGAGAATCTAGTGTATATTCGTTGAAATAAAATGGGTCCCTAGCCTTTTTCTAAAAATACTCCTCAAATGGCCTCAAAAACTTATCTACAGTAGTGCTCTCATCAATGGCGGGCACTTCAAGCTTTTGTGTTCTGATATTAACATTTTCTTACATCATAAAGGCATGCTTCTCATTTAATTCTAGATCATCAGAGACCTGATTCAACATTTCATATGAAGAGGAAAGGGTTCTCACCCATGCATGTGACAAGTCCTTAGATGGAGAATTGAATACTTTTTTATCACCAATACATGGAGTGAACATCTGCCATCTCGATCACTAGTAGATGAACTTGGTCCTAATATTATTTTTCCCTTTCCATTTCGTCCCTTGTCATTTGAACCTTGTCTGTAGTGGTGCACATGTACTTTTAGAGTGAGATAAATACTTTAATCAATAAGTTTCCTTTCTCTATGATCATGCTTGTCCATTTTTCATTTGTTTGTCCTTACATAGTGAAGCCCTGCATCTTTTGGATGGACTCTAGGTTGAACCTACTAATTTGGGAAACTTCTTCAATTGGGAGTGACGATGAAGCATCCAGGTCCATGAAGTGTTGCACATATGAGGATATTGTTTGCACTTTCTTATTTCAATTGGTCAATTTTCAGCTTATACTCATGGTTCCTCGCGAGGAGGTGAGTGGAAGACTCTTAGAACATGTGCACATCTCCTTTGTGAATAGATGGGCCTATGGGAATGGTGCTAATTTTATAGTCAACCTATTTCATTTCTTCAATAGGTTTGATTACCTTCAGTTTGAATACTTATATATCTATTGATTTCCCATGGTACCACTAAAAAAGCATGAATACTCTTGAGAATTTTTTTTCTTCCCCTAGGATAATGTTGATATCATTGAAAGATTAGCGACTGTTACCTACTAGACTGTATGATATTCCTTTGTGATCATTTCCTTAATTCAGGGAAAAATATTATCTCTCTCAGGCTCAGAAAATGGCATGACTATTATCTCCTACTCGGAGTGAGATGGTACATCTTTTATAGGAGCATGGGTGGTGGTGGAAGGTAGGAAACTCTAGGGCTGCTGAGAGGATGAAAGGTGAACTGACTCATTATCTTCAAGTTATGCTTATACTACATGATCCTTTGTTGATTTTAATTTCTTATATAATCTCTTGTAGTAGGGGGATTTCAACTCCACTTATTTGCGCTTCAAACTCTCTCCATAATGAATTGAGCCCAAAGTCTTCTCCATGGCCTTCGATGAAGATTGGTATGATGCATGTCTCTAAAGGGTGGGGAAACTTCCTGATGTGATGGAGGAATCCTTCTTTTTCTCAAATAATTCCTTTGATCTTTTGATTACAACCTTGATCTTCCCACTTATGTCTCCTGACTCACAGAAATTTCATGTTACATGTGGTAGAGGTGAATCCTTCACTTGCTTGATATTCAATATCATCCATAAATATGTGTCATCATCTTGGATTCCCTCTTTGTCCCAATCTAATCTTGAATATCTTCCTTTTTTTTTACTTTCATCTACATGTGGTATCTTTTCCCTTACATCAAATTAATCTATGAAATTTACCCAAAAATATTTAATATATGGCAAACGATATGAATTTGGAAGATGGAAAGTGTTTACATCACCTCGGATGTCAAAGCATTCCCTTGGAGCATATGAATACAAGCTCAAGGGAGTGAAGGAATATTCTAGGTGTGATGTATAGCTAACACTTTTGTAGGTGAATATTTCAAGTGAGATGGGAAATGATACATTCTTTCTTTTTTAGTTCTTAAGCTTGCTGTGAACACAAGAAAGTTGTTTACATAGCTCGAAAGCTTGAATAATATGATCTTGTTACTGAGATATTGAGGTAGCCTTAACTGGAGCAACATCATAAGTAGAAAACTCATGGATGTAGGAGAAATTTGGATGAATTGTGTGAAATATGACCATACTTATTGATCAAAGAAGCTTGCTTGTGGCGATTAATTGAGTGAGGATTCCCCTCCAGTGTCTTGATGAAAAAATATGGTGAAGGCAATCATTCACCCTTCTGAAATTCCAATTTCTCTCCTTCAAGACATTGACTTGTGGATATCTTTCAAATGTTGGGGCCTTAGGAGAGATGTTCTGATGTAAGTTCCAACCCCTTGAATTGTCTCGAGCTCCCTAGAGCATACACCAGATATGAAGTCATTGTGAAATTATTTGAGACTGATACGTAGAGCAACTGGTTGTGCAAGTCATCACTTATGATCTTCCCCCAATCAATTCTCTACATCCATTTGATGATTGTGAGCATGAATAGGGGCATCCAATCTTGAAAGTACCTCATGGTTTCTTATCCCATCACCTGAATAAGAAGGGTGATTGAATCTGAATAGCATTCATGAAACTCACTTCATAATAGATACTTTAGAACATGAGAAGGATTTCTTCCTTTCTTGAACGACGATCCCAATGTGATACCTTGCAGGTAATAATATGGTTTCGTCCATTTGCTCACTGTAACATATTTTGAGATGATGGACATATTACTCCAAGTTGGAATCTACATTGAATGAGAGATGGATTTGGGAGCAAGAATTGCTAGGGTTAAGCCATCATCTGCTCAAATGGTTATATTTTCTTGCTTCATAGTGATGAGAGAATTCCAACACCAATTCAATAATATGTACTAACACTGGGTGACCACCTACCACATAGAACCCACTCGTAAATTATTTTCCTCCATTGGATCTCTTGGTCCTATAATCATTTGATCTTTGAGGTCTTCAAGGTCCATGTGGGTGACATCATTGTCCCCCACAACTAAATACTCAGTAGAGAGAGCCGATACTGGTTTGAGGCCTATAAACTTGAACTTCATGGTTGAGACTGACACTTCTCTGTGTAAGGAATTGGAGTTTACTATTTTTAGTAAATTGAGATTTTTCACCTCTGTTCACCTTTACCATTCCTCTGGATGTTTTTTATACACATTTCCTTTGAAAATTTTTCCTTCTATGAAAATTTTCTATTTATAGTAAGTGATCATGTAGAGGCTTACTATTTTTGGAAAGTTTCCTTCCTGACCTCATTTTTTTATGAAACCACCTCCACTAGGATAGGTTTTATCTCACGATCTCCCATACAAATTTTCAGCTCAATTAGGTCTTCAGAATGATAGGAAATAAAATTTAAAATTTACGCGCATGAAGTTGGGGTTTTTTCCCCATAAAAAATCTAGGCCATGCATGTAAGTTATTTAACTTGGGTCTTCAAGGTGTCTGGAAACGGTAAAGAACACAAAAAATCTTTCTTTGATTTATGCCCCAGTTTGCAAGATATTAAGATTTCTTCTTCGCGGGAAATGAAGTCAATTTGGAAATAATATGAGTTTGTAGGTTTAAAAATTTGCACTTTTTTATGAGAAATATTTTTCTGTAATCATGGAGGAATGAATGGATGAATGTAGAAGGTAAAATTAATGGAAAGTATTCTGGAAAAATTTCTCTAGAGTTCTGGGTTAAAATGGAGCAAAGTTAGCGGGGGAAAAATGACTAACTTCAGGTTTAAATAGGCACGAGGATAGGGACACATTTTTTCCCCCATTTTCCCCTTGGAAATGGACAATTGGGGAACAAAATTTCACCTCCACCCTAGGATGACAATTTTTGGTCATGCATGGGCTGAGAGATTTGCAAAAAGAGCTTAATTTGGGCACCCAGGAGCTAGTTTCTGGGCACATGAGACACCTAATGGGAGCAAGGTGGGGGGGGCCACATTTTTAATCCTCCTTTTCCCCATGGAAATTAAAAAAGGGGGCACAAAATTTTACCTCCATCCTAGGGTGACACTTGGCATGAATGTGGAGCAAGGAGAAGGGAGCTAAAAATTTGGCAAAAGGTGTTAAACAAAGCCCACCGGGTTAATGGGAAGTGTCCATGGGCTCAAAGGAAGGGGGAATTTTTCTGTCTCCCTTTTCCCCTTAGAAAGGGATTAATGGGACATAAGTACACCTCCCCCCTTGGGTGATACGTCTCCAACATCCATGCCTTGGAGCAGGGGTTAGAAAAATGACAAAAGTTGCTAATCGGAGCCTCCAAAGGTCATGTGGTGGGTCCATGAGGCTTAAGGTGGGGGGAATTTTTTTTATACCCCCCTTTTCCCATTGGAAAGGGATGAAGGGGACACAAAAGTGCACCTCAGCCTCATGCTACCACCTGGCACTCAAAAATTTGACTAAGGACAGAGCTTGTACCTTGGAGAGGAGCTTGAAAATGATGTTGTCGGAGCTCCCAGAGGTATTTTTAGGAACTTCCGTATATGATTTTGACTAGAAAAAACATTTTGAGAATAATGGGATGGGTATACATGTTTGATTCATATTTAAACCTCCTAAAAATGGATTCTTTATCAGGATAACTAATTGTGCTTGCGAAGAATGAATTGTGAAAAGAAATGGATTGGTGTTGTGAAAAATATGAGATTACCACCATGTAGGGAATTGAACCATATTTCCATTGATATATTTTTTTACCTCTAACTCATTCTAGAGCTCCCCTAATCATATTTCAAAGCACAAGTGCTTTTTTTACACTGTAAGCTCCTTTGACCTCCAAAACCCACTTTTGCTGAACTTGCTCCTGAATCTATGAATCTCCCCTAAATATTCCTAAATAACTTTAACAATGATCTTGGATCATGAATATAGTTTCTTGGTGAATTTAGGACTTGAAATCAAGCTCTAGAGAATGTACACCTGACTAAGAAAGGATAAAAATAGGCATTCCCAAGCTTGTCGAAAAATCTACCTTGAAATACACTGTCTCAAAAGAATATTGTAAACTTGTTTTCCCATTTTTAATACATGAGTGATGTTGAGACCACATACATAGAAATTACACAGATGGGGATAGGACTAATACATGGGATGGAATGACTTAGAGGGGTGTCCAGGAAGGTTTACAATGATTTTTTTTGACACTAGGGTATAGTTGTCCTATTTTCAAGTTGAATTTTTCCCTTGCAAAAACACAGGAGAATAGGTGGATCTCACTTGGGTACTCATTTTGGATCAAACAAAGTGAGGAAAAAATGAGAAGGAACTCCAGAATATCAGTTTACAAATTAGAACAGTGCTTTATCCATTTATATTCACAGAGTCATTTGCAACAGATAGCTTGAAAGGAGTACACACAGGCACACACCAAAGTAAACACACAAAACACGAAAGGTAAAAGCACATAGAATAGGAAAGGTAAACACACACCTAAATCACCTATGGTATAATGTGTGGGATAACCTGCATTCACTACTTATACAATTTTAGGTATTACTTGCTATGGGGAAACTCCAACTGTGTTCTATCCAGATATGATATATAGAAGGCATTCTCTGTGCAAATTTTATGAATCTAGAACAGACTAAGCCACAAAGAGTCAAAATTCCTATGGGTTCCCTTTAGTTCTCTTCTCTTGTTTAAAAGTAGAATAAGATTTCCAAATTTGAATTCTCTAGCCTTTTCCTTCTTGTCAAAAAATTCTTGACCTTTAATTGATGTGCTTTGATTTGGTCCACCACCTTGAACCTATCTTCCTCAAGCTTCTCAAGAAACAAAATTATTTTATCAATAGAATCACGATATTTCCCATCTTCCATTACTTGGAGAAATTTGAGTTATTGATTATCTTTACATTGATTCCATGTAGTTGGACTTCTTTGGAGTTATTATAGAATAGAGACATAATAATTTCTTTCTTTGTCCTATCCACCCATAATGCATCATAGAGACTTTTTTTGCCAATTCCTTTGATTTTCATCTACTAGCTTGCGGACTATGGTCATGATGTTCTTATTACTCAAGTATGCCTGACCATTCCCTTGTGGGTAATAATCTGATGTGTGTGATAGAGAGATTCCATAGCTATAGAAAAATTTAGTCAGATCCCTAGAGGAAAAAATTGTGGTGTTTTCCACCATGATATTTTTTTGGGATACCAAAATGAAAAATGATGTTTTATTTGATGAGGTTATACACTATTTCGGTATTGGCCTGTTTGGCTAGGATGGCCTCTACCCACTTGGTGAAATAGTTATTAATTGTGAGTACATAGGTATGGATTGGAATTTAATGGGGCTTTATAACTCCAATTAAATCTATACCTCGCTTTTGGAAAGGCACCTTGATCACCACCGGCCTAAGTGGAAACACAACGAGTTGTGGTATCACAAAAAATTGTTGACATGCCTCACATTTGGAGACCCATTATTGGGCATCTACGAACAAGGTAGGCCATTAGTACCTACCACAAAGGATTTTTTGAATTCTCACCATCATTGAAAAATGTCCCACATGATTGATCATGGTATGCCTTTATTAACTTCTCTTGTTGTTCTTTTTCTACGCATCTTAGAAAGCATCCATTAAATCCCCTCTTATAGAGAACATGATTCCATATGACATACTTGGATGACCTTAGCTTGAGGGTTATTTTTATTTATGATCAAGGTGAGGAGGGAACTCATTGTAGGTCAGGAAGTAGGTGATGTACACATACCACTCACTTGTTGTGCTCGCAAAAAGGTCTTAAGGAAAGTCCTTGCCTATACATTCACAACACAAGTGTTCCCTTGTATCATTATCCATATGAAATGTTTCATCTTCTGCTATCAACCTACACAACCCATTTCCTCTCACCAAGTTCAAGGGTTTTATTTCAAATTCATATTCCTAAATTATCACCAACAAATTTCCTCTTTTTGTTCCTGGATCCTGTTGGGTAAGAATTTATTTGATGGGAGATCTTGGCACCATAACCAGAGTGTGGGAGTTGAGAATGTAGGACATAAATTTATTTACCACTTTGACCACGACATAGGCATGCTTTTCCAACTAGTTATACTTCAAATCATGGTTGTTTATAGGATAATTCAAAAAAGCGATGGGAGATTCAAGGATTTTTTCATTATTCTATACCAAAATGGCCAATATTGTGTGCTCCGAAGCATAATAATACAAGATGAATTATTTTTCAAAGTCTAGATGCACCAAGGTAAGAGCCTTTACAATTTCTTCTTTGATTGCTTCAAATTACATTTTTCCTTCTTTGTTCCATTTTAAGTTGTCTTATGGTTTCACCATGACTGTGATGTGCTTAGTCAACTCACTAAAGTATGAGACGAAGCGCAAGAAGAAGTTGAATTTTACAAATGAAGGAATGAACTCCATTTTTTCTTGTTAGCAACAAAAATTCTTGGATGGATTTTATTCTTTCTAGATCAATATTTCCCCCCTCCTTGTTCACAATGTACCCAAGGAGTTTTCCTTCAGTGACCCCAAATATGCACTTCTTGGGATTTAGGAATATTCCATGATGCTAACACTAATGAACACTTGTTCAAGATGTTGTATGCAGTCTCCTTGCTTCTTTGAGAATAATATGAGGTCATCTAGATATATCACAATGTAATTATTGATGTCTTTTAGTGTCAGGTCCATTTCTATTTGAAAGGTCACTCATGCATTGATCAAACCAAAAGGCATTCTACTGTATGAAAAATTTCCCTATGGTGTTGTGAAGGTTGTCTTAGACCTGTCTTCCTCCACCACCTCAATATTTTTATATCCAGAGAAGCTATCAAGAAATGAGATAATTTCAGACCCTGTGACCACTTGTAGGATATGGTCCATGATTGGGAGTGAGTAGTTGTATTTCAAGGAGGTCTTGTTCAAGTTACAAAATTCCACACAAATCCTTATCTCCCCATTTTTCTTTCACACCGGAAAAATGTTCGCTACCCACATGGAGTGGTGGATAGGAAAGATGATCCTTGAATTTAGCATCTTCAATACCTCCTCCTTAATTGTATTTTCTATCTTCAGATTATAGGGTCATTGATTTTTCCTAAAATTCTTAGCTTCACGATTTAGTGTAATAGAGTGGTGCATTTCCTTGGGCTAGGAATAGGACAAGACATCAAAATACTTCCTTAGTAGTGAGAAAAACCTTCTTTTTTCTTTAGGATATAAACACTTTCCAATATTCACCATTCTAGGTTACTTTGAGGTGCTAATGTTTTCCTTTTCAAACTCATTTGTGCACCATGATGAATCTTTTGTATTCTTTCCTTGATGAAACTGTCATGTTTGTCAAACAAATCTTCTAGTGACACCAAGCCCTTTGGAATATTATTCCCTTTGAGTTTGATTACCCCCTCTAAGTGAACTCCTTCAATTCCTTCATTTTCCTCTTCTACCACTGACTCCTGATGAGGTTTTTCACTTCCCTTGTACAATATATTACTAAAGTCGTCCCTTTGCTCCAAGAAAGTGAGGAGATGACTGTAATCATTGAAGACTTGCCAATGGTTTGCATTATCCAACACACTTGAGATGAAAAACATTTCAAAAATCACCTGTTCCTTATCGAATGACAGATGTGGAGTTACCAATGAGGCTAAGACTGTAAGAGAGTTAGAATTTTCATTATTTTTGTGAGGAATGTATTGAATGGAGAAATTATCAAAAGACTCAATATAGTCCCAAACTCTATTTCCATAGTGCACGAGTCTTGGTTTTTTGACTTGGTACTGGTCTCTCACTTATTTGACTATCACTTCAACATCTCCAAGAAACTTGATCTTCTTGATACCCATAGACTCATCAACATCCATTCCAAGGAGGTGAGCCTCATACTCTGTAGTGTTGATAGTATTTTCAAATTGTAGATTGTATACAAATTTGAAAAATTCACCTGAGGGAGAGGTCAATAAAATGCTAGCTCTGAACCCTGCACTTGAATGAATTCCATCAAATTCCATGGTCCAAAGCTGATCTTCTTCATCTTCAATGAGGAGAGGAAATTTTTCATATCTTTCGAAGGTGAGGAAGTAGTTCCCCATCACATTGTCTTAAAATAAGATATTTTCTCTTGGGTCCTTTAAAATTTGAACTGTATACTTAATTTTTTGCACAAGAAGCAAATTATTCATTTCCCCCTTTACTAGAATGGTTGCAGAGGACCATTCCATTCATATGTCACCTCCCAGGTCCCTACAAAAACATATAATTCACAAAATACCAAAGGATTTTGGGATGTCTACCGGAAAGATTGTGAGAAACACCTTATTTTCTAGGAATACCTCCAAGGGAAATTGTGCATCTTTGATCCTCCTCACCAATGGAACCTACTTATACTCCATCAAGTAGAAAGATCCATTTTCTCATGTCAGAGTAATTCCTAAGGCATTTTAAACTTTGATGTGCATGACATTATCAGAGGATCATGAGTCTATGATGTAATTTTTTAGCTAGTAGTCTTTGATTAGGAGGGATAGGTAGAAGGGTTCCACCTTATTGGTTTTATATGCACTCATTTCCAACATGTTTTTTGAAGGAGGTGTAGGTGATGTAGGTAGTAGACCGTTAGGATTGGGGTTTGTAGTGTTGGATTTTTGGCTACCACCCTTGATAAAATTAACAAACCTCTTGAACTGCTCTGGGTGTGTTTTCAAAACTTTAGTTTTGGAAATGTGAACTTTGGGATTGTTTGCATGTTCGATGTAACCAAATGGAGCTAAGGTGGGTGAACTTGATGTCTCAGGGACATTAGAAGTTTTACATTGTGAAGGTGGTGCTACTTTAGAATATTGAGCACTTTTAGTGGGTGAGGTAGTGGGCTTGGAAGGAGTGGCTGAATTTGGTTGAGAATTACGTGAAGTATTATATTTAAAGGTTGATTTTGAGCTATGGAAAACACTAGAGGACTTACTTGTCAATGCAGTTTTCTTCTTACTTGTTATTGGGTCTGGTTTCTCCTTTACTGACTTCATTGATGGAAGAATTGGAGATCCTCTGTTGATTATTTTTTTCTATGGGACTACTGTTGGAGGATATTCCTTTATCTTTTTATCAACAATTTTAGAGGAGGCTCCCTTTTGAGTCTAGGAGTTGGTAAACATGATACATGAGAATCTTGGTGCCTCTTCATCATCATCATCTTCTTCTGTTGAGTGGTACTCAATGAGACAATTTTGATTATCACCTTAAACCTCTTCAATCTTGAGAACATTTTCATCTTTGTTTTCTTCTTCTTTTGGCTCCTCCACTTCTTAATCTTCTTCTATTTCCTCTGTATCACATATTTTATGTATCAGTGGCTCCTCAAGGGAAAGTCTATGAGGAGGTGGAGCTATCCTTGGATTGTTCAAGAGATTGGTATTCTTTGGAACATTTCTCATGGTGCTTTGAGTGAGTAGCTTCTTGAGAATAATTATATCCTTGACCATATTTTGAATCATAATATCCATGGGGATGGAGATATAAATTTATCCCTTTTTCTTTCCATTAGGATTTTTTACCTTATCAGATAGAATTAGATCATCCTTTGTCTCGATGGCGTAGTCTTGAACTTATTTTAAAGTTCTAGGTTGGGACCTTCTAAGAATGAACAAAACTTTAGGAAATTGAGCATTTATAAAGAATATTTTTATGTTATCATATGAGGGCATAGCTTCTATAGGTATCTTCTTGATCAATATACTATATCTAGCTATAAAATCCCTCATGCTTTCATTGGATTATTTCTTCAAATGAACCAGTTGTAATAAGAGGTCTTAATAGTCTTCAGTAGACTTGAACTTGTCTTCGAAGAAATTTTTGATATCATCCCAACAAGTGATTAATCTAGTAGGTAGGAATTAGAACCATTATGTTACTTTGTCTTGCAAGGACTCCACAAAAATATGACATATACATCTTCGTGTTCAACTCCTATCATGCCACAAGTGGTGATGAAGGCTGCCACATGTTCTTTTAGGATTTTTGAGCCATATCTTATGAACTTGGGAAAGATATTCCTTGAACCTCATGGCAACTCGTGAAGGGGTTGTGGCAGTGCAAGTGGTCCTTTTATTCCTTCCCCATGACACTATTATAGGTTAAGGTCTCTCTTTGTCACCCATTATTGCTTTAGCTTCTTCTTCGAACCTTTCTCTTGCTTCTACTTTGGTTGCGGATCTCACCTATTCTCTTGCTATATCTCTTACTTCTACTTCAATTTATGTTATTGCTTCCGCTTTAGCTCTAGCTTCAACTTCTGCTCTTGATTTAGTTTATGCTTCAATTTCTATGTCAGTAAAGTTTTCAAAATCCTTTATAAGATTTGGAAACTCTATGTCCAATGGTTTGATACCGCTTAGACCACCAGTGAGAGTAGTTTCGAGGTGAAAATAGTTCCTTGAATTTATGATTAACTCTTTCCTTATTTGGATCTCTTCAAAGATTGGGTCAGTATTTACTTGCCTCTGTGACCTGGTATATCTACGATCAACCAAATTTTAGAATTGAGATTAACTTAAGATATTCTTGTTGCACTTTGGATTTTATCACTCTTTCATGTTCTTTAGCACATTGTTCTTCAGTTTCCAATAACCTAGTAGCTATGAAGTAGTGGGAAAAAATTAATTTGTTATGTCAGAAAACTTCCCTAAAGTTGGATATAATGTCTTCTTGGATGTGGAAAATTAATTTAGGTCCTTAGACAAGAGGGTTACTAGGTTTAACCATAGTTATGAGACATAAGGCTGTATGACTCTTTAAATTCCATTTTTAAATTTTTTTGAGATATTTGAGTTTTTTTTATATTTTTTTATTTGTATTTTTGGTTTATGATTTGGCCAAGTCTTCCCCATGGTGGGCGCTAAAAACTATTGGTGAGAAAAAATTTTAGGTCGACAAATTGGTGGGTATCCACCAACGCTCCGACTCTAGGTCCCTCTACTTGAATGGTGAAGCTCCATTTATTATGCATGAATGAAAATAAAATTTTTGGGTAGAATAAAGGCTAGGGATCCTACAAGAGCACTCTATTGAACCTGCAGTAAAAGGCCACAATTGCTTGTAAGGGAGGAATTTGTTGAGGAGGTAGGAAAGAAAGTGGGAAAAGGAAGGGGGATTAACATCTCAAGTATAAAATCAGATTCATGCAGACATTAATCAGATTACTTACACACACATATATAGAAAGAAAACAAATTTTTTACGAGCAATAAGATAAGATAGAATCAGGAACACAAAGTTTTGGTAATTCTCTCATCAAAAAATGCAAGAAACTCCTTTCTTCTTCATTGATGTTTTGGCATAGTTGTACATAGTGAGAAATGGAAGAACATATAGGAGGAGAATAGAGTAAATTTTACTATCTATTTTGCTTCACTTCAAGTAGTAATCTCCAATTGAGCATAAAAATTTGAAAAACCTTAAGAATGATGGTGCTATTTCAATTTATAGACTTGAAAAATACTCTTTGCCTACCCCCCACATGAATTTTCATTTTTCCCTTCACAACATGTGACTTTTCGTATTCCTAAGAATAGAATTAAGTCCCCTTTTATTAATTAAGGGTAACTTATTACCTTAGAAACTAAAGTCACATTTAAATGAATAAGAAAAAATAGGAATAGGAAAAATTGAAAAAGGGCAACCCCCAACAAAGGAGAAGAAGATGAAGGAGAAGGGGGAAAGGGGAAAGAGAAGAGAGAGAAAGAGAGATAAGGAGAGATAAATATACTGATGAATATGTTGCTTCTACCGATTCTACCTCACTACTTGATTGATCCTTGTAGAGCTCCACTGAAAATGTTTCCACTCCCTTGAACTCTTTTCTATATCAAGTTTATGTAGGTGCAACGTTATCCACTTGAGGAATGCAAATGTAACTAAGGGACTTAAATCAACCATCTAAGATATCAATGATGTTTTTTTATCTTTGTGAACCACGACTGATGTTTCTCGTTAATGGTCAAAATTATGGCTCTAATCTAGATAAATAATTTAGTGTATCTTCATTGAAATAAAAGGGGTCCTCGACCTTTTTGTGAACATACCACTCAAATGGCCTCAACAAGTCATCTGCGGTAGTGTTCTCATCAATGATGAGCACTCCAAGTTTTTGTGTTATGGTGTTTATATTATCTTGTATATTGAAGGCATGCTCCTAATTTGATTCTAGATATTTGATGGCCATATTCAACATTTCATATCAAAAGGAAAGGGTTCTCACCCATACATGCAACAAGTCCTCAAATGGATAATTGAATACTTTTTAATCACTAACACCTAAGAGTGAGCATATCTCATCTCCATCACTAGTGGATGAAATTTCTCTACTATTATTTTTACTTTTTTCAATCCTTCCCTCATCATTCAGATCTTGTTTGTAAGGGCACACATGTACTTGTACAGTGAGATCAACTCTGGAAGCAATACTTTTCATTTGTATATGATCATGTTTGTCTATTTGTCATTTACTCATACTTGCATCATGTAGCATTGCGTCTTTCAAATGGACTCCAGTTTAAAGATATTTATTGTGGTAACTTATTCAATTGGGAGTGATGATGAATCATTCAGGTCCATAAAGTGTTACACAACCGAGGAGAGTGTTTGCACTTGGTATTCTAACTAGTCAATTTTCAACTTATACTCTTGATTCCTTATGAAGAGGATAGTGGAATAATTTTGGAACATGTGTGCATATCCTTCATGAGTGGCTTGGCATAGGGGAATGGTTCTCATTTCACAGTCAGCCAGTGTCATTTATTCAATAGGATTGATTAACATCAGTATGACTACTTCTATAAACTAATTTCTTGTGGCACAACTAAAAAAAGTATGAAGCTGTTTGAGAAAACTTCTTTTATTTCCCCTTGGTCAGTGTTGATATCACTAAAATATGTGAGACCATCACTTGTTGTATTGTACGAGATTCCTTTGTGATCATTTCCTTCATCCAGGGAAACATCTCATCTATCTCGGGCTCAGAAATTGACATGACTATTATCTATTGTTCGGGGTGAGATGGTGCATCTTATGTAGTAAGAGTGTCAGTGGAAAGTGGGAAAATTTGGGGCTGTTGAGAATCTAAGAGATGAACTAGCTCATTCTCTTCAAGTTCTTCTTCTACTATAGGATCCTCTATTAATTTAAATTTCTTATGTAATTTTTTGTAGTAGGAGGCCTCTCAAACCACTACTTTGTGCTTCAAACTCTCTCTAAAATGGACTAAGCCTAATGTCTTCTCCAAAACCTTTGATTAAGAGTGGTGTGATGCCTTTCTCTTAAGGATGGGGAAAATTCCCAATGCGATAGAGGAAATATTATTCTTCTTGAAATATTATTTTGATATTCTGATTACAACTTCAGTCTGCTCACTTATATCTCTCAACTCACGGAAAATCCATGTTACCTATGAAAAAGGTGAAGCCTTCACTGCTTGATATTTTGGATCATATAGCTCTTTGTCATCATCCTAAATTCTCTTTTCATACTAGTAAAACTTGAATTTCCTCATGTTCTTGACTATCATCCACATACGGTCTCTTTCCCTAACATCATATTCATCTATGCAATTCACCCAAAAATCTTCTATCTGTGGTACATGATATGATTATGAAAGGTGGAAAGTGTCAAGATCACCTCTACTATCAAATCATATCCTTGGAGTATATGAATACAAGATTGGGTGAGTGAAGGTAGCTTCTAGGTGTGATGTATTGTTGATACTCTTGTAGGTGAAGATTCCAAGTGAGATGGGAAATGAGACATTTTTTCTCTTTGGGTTCTTCATCTTTCTGTGAACATGTGTAAGTTGTCTGCAAATTTTTAATAACATGATCTTGTCACTAAAATACTAAGGTATCCTAAGTGGAGAAAGATCATAACAAAAAAATTAGATGTATGATAAAGTGGAAAAATGTGTGAAATATGCTCCATAATTTTTTATAAGGGAGGCCACTTGTGGCAACAACCTTGAGTGAAGGTTCCCCTCTAGTGTCCTGATGACAAACACAATGAAAGCATTGTTCACCTTTGTAAAGTGTTGATTACTCTCATTCAAGACCAAATGAGGATATTTCTCGAATGTTGGGGCCTTGGGAGAGATGTTCTAAGAAAGTGCCAAATTTTGAATGGTCTAGAGCTCAATAGGGCATACACTAGATAGGAATTCATTATGAATTTCTTCAAGACGTGTACCCAGATTAAATGGTGGGGTAGGTTGTAACTGATGATATTCCCCTAATCGATTCTTTGTTTCCCTTCTAAGATTGTGAACATGAATATAGCCATCAATTATTATAAGTCCCTCATGGTTTCTTCTCCCATCACCCGAATGAGAAAGGTGATTTTATCTTAATAGTATTCGTGAAACTTACTCTGTAACAAAGACTTTGGAATGCGGGAAATATTTCTTCCTTTCATTAACGACGATCCCAATATGAGACCATGCAGATAAGAATTTGTTTTTATGTATTCACTCACTACAATATCCTTTGAGATGATGGACATATTACTCAATGTTATAATCTACATTGAATGGGAGATGTCTTTGGGAAAAAGCACTACCAATGTTGAGCCATCATCTACTCGAATGGTTTTGGTTTCTGATTCGTAGTGGTGAGAGCATACCAACACAAATTCGATACTTTTTACTAACACTAGGTGACCACCTGCCGCGTACAACCCACTCGTGAAATATTTTTCCTCCACTAGCTCTCTCGGTCATTCAAGCATCTGATCTTTGAGATTTTTTAGGTCTATGTGGCTAACATCACTATCCCCCATAGCTAAATACTCAATAGAGAGAGCTAAGAATAGTTCGAGGCCTATAAAATTGAACTTCATGGTTGACACTAGCACTTCTTTTTGTCCGGAATGGGAGTTTAATATTTTTAGTAAATTGAGATTTTTCACCATTTTTTACTTTTTCACCTCCGTTCATCTTTCTCATTCCTCTGGATGTCCTATGTACACAGTGCCTTTGAAAAATTTTCCTTCTGTGACAATTTGCTATTTATAGTAAGTTCTCATATATAGACTTACTATTTTTAGAAAGTGGCAATCCTGACCTTAGTTTTAGATGGAACCACCTCCACTAGGATAGGTTTTACCTCATGATCTAACATATAAATGTTTTATAAAAATCGGGTCTCCAAAATGACATGAAATAAAATTTAAAAAAATTTATGCGAAGTTCAGGTTTCTTAAGCGTAAAAACTATGGGCCATGCATGTAATTTATTTCACTTGGGTATTCAAGGCACCTGGAAATGGTGAAGAATGCAAAAAACCTCACTTCGATTCATGCCTTGATTTGCAAGATACGAGGATTTCTTATTCGCAGGCAACATAATCAATCTAGCAAAAGTTTGAGTTTGTAGCTTTAAAAATTTGCAATTTTTGTGAGAAATATTTTTATACGATCATGTAGGGATGAACAGATGAATGTAAGAGGAAAAATTAATGGAAAGGATTCTGGAAATAAATTTCTAGAGTTCCGGGTGAAAATGGAGAAAAATGGGTGGGGAGAAAAAAAATGACTAACTCCGGGTTTAAATATTCATGAGGAAGGGGGAGCACATTTTTTTGTCCCCCTTGTCCCCTTTAAAAGGGAAGAGGGGGGAAAATAAGTGTTCCTCCACCCCAATATGAATTTTTTTTCTCATGCATGGGCTCATAGATTTGTAAAAAGGGCTTAATTTGGGCACCCAGGAGCTAGTTTCTGGGCACATGAGGAACCTGGCGGGAGAAAGGTGGGGGAACATTTTTATTTCCCCCTTGTCCCCTTGGAAAGTGATGAAGGGGGAAATTTTTTTGACCTCTATCCTAGGGTGACACTTGGCATGCATGCAAAGTGAGGAAAGGGAGCTCAAAAATTTACAAAGGTGCTAAACGGAGGCCCATGGGGTTGTGTGAAGTGTCTAGGGGCTCAAATTAAGGGGGAGTATTTTATATTCACCTTTTCCCCTTGGAAATGGATGAAAGGGACATACAATTTCACCTCTAACCCTGGGTGATAAGGGTCCAACATGCATGCCTTGGAGCAGGGGCTTGAAAAATGACAAAAATTGCTTATTGGAGCCTTTCAGGGTCTTGTAGTGGATCCATGAGGATTATGGTGGGGGGGTAAATTTTTATGTACCCATTATCCCATTGGAAAGGGATGAAGGGGAAAAAAAAGTGTGCCTCAGCCTCATAATTCCACGTGGCATTCAAAAATTTGACTAAGGATAATTCCCTTAAAGTACCTCTATCCTTACAAAAATACAGGACAACACATCCACACATTTTATTACATTATTAAATATGTCTACATCCTGATATCAAGTGCACTTACACAAGGGAATATTATGGCATGATTATTACACACACTCACCAAAACTACAAGGATTCTGAGATGTAGTTCAATTCTCGGTTGTAAGTTCATTCTTGGGGTGACCGTCAGGGTCAGTCTAACTCCCCATTGTGCATCTTTATTTTTTTTGATTTGATGTGGTTTATTGGATTTTGTAGGTGTTAACTATTTTGTAGGATATAAGTACCCTTGTTGATCAAAGAGTGACATAGAGGTGATCAACAAGGAATAGTTTTGACACTTGTACGACATAATAAAAAACATATTCTGACTATTGCCGTCACGGGAGCCTAGTAGAAGTCTCTAGTTCCCATGTTCCTCTTTCCTTCTATGGGATCCCATGTCCAACATCATTTGTGAGATCCAGAATGTATCATGAGTATTTACAACATTTTTCACCTCTTGTTGAATAGTTTTACCAGTCCAGAGCACTCCCAAATCAAGCGTAAATCAGCTAAGTCACTCTTTCTACATCTCTTTCTTATAGTTTCATACTTACTTTCTTATTTTCTTTCTTCATATTTTACTTGGAATTTATATATCATAGTTTGCATCAGTTACTATGCAATAGGGTTTAATAAAATTCTAATTTTTAAAAATCAATTAGCAGGATGGGTGTATTAGAAAGCAATAAGTTGTTGGAGGATGGAAGAATCAAATTGAGGGTTTCAATAGAGGTCCCAAAATTCAAATTGCACAACATCATCATCAAATATAAGGTTCAAGAATGTATTGGCTGTATAGTGCTTAGGATATGAGGACCTATTTTTATCCATGAGGGTTTTGGGGATCCTATGGCAAGAAGTTCAAATAAAAGTGGGTTCACCAAATGATTTAATAAAATCTAAATTAAATCTAATTGCAGAGTAACATATATGATGAGATACAATAGATATAAAAATTCTAAGAACTGAAGTGATATGAAACTATAAGTAAATAGGAGAGAGAGATTACTTAGTTGAATCCTGCAAAATTTGGAACTTATCTGGGTGGTGTAAAGTGTTGACTAGAGATGGAACTATGTTGTAAATTCTCTCTCTAAAATCTGGATTCTGAGAATAATGTCACACATGGGAACTTGGTGTTGGACAAGGGTGTTTGGATGTTGGTGACTGTTCTTGGGCACTGGTGGGTGTGTAGAAGGTAGAAATCTACTTTCTTCTATGTTGCTAGGATTTCACTATCACTTCATGTTTATCACATGGTATTCATTCTTTTATCATCAAGGGAACCTTTAACCTGAAAAAAATCCTATCTACCTACACAAGATCCCAAAGACATCAAATTGGAATAAAAATGCAATATGTGAAGTTATAATGACCCCGGTGGTCACCCAAAGAGTGAACTAATGATTGAGTGTTGCACTCCATTATATACTCCATGTAGTTATTTATGCTCATTTGTGTAATATTTTCCTTAGGTTTCCCTCATGCCAATGACACCAACATATCGATCTTGTAGCTAGATAAGATGAAAATGTTTAATATAGAATTGAGAACTTCCCCTTCATATGCATTGTATGTAGCCCAAAAATGTAGTCCCTTTGATGGTAGTGATAGTATGTAGATGATATTTCCCCTTTAGAATTGTTAGCCAAAATAATTGAGTGTATGTTGTGTGTATATATAGATCTCTTGTTTGAATTTGGACACTAGTGAAATGAAATTATGACTATGAGCTTGGGATAAGGACTAGAAAACTAAAAATTCTAACCCCAAATGTCAAAATGTGTAATTAGAACAAAGAGGACATAAGCACCTGGAATGGATAGGAGCACCTGGGTGCTAGTGTCTAGAATAAGAACTGGTGTCTTGGGATAAATGATGACATATGTGAAAAGACAAACATTAAGGGATCCCTGTTACCTGACCAAAACTAGGTACAAAAATTATAGATTTGAGAGAGAAAGACAATAGAAATAATCAAAACAAGCGAATAGACAAAGGATTGTGTCACCAATGAATAATTTTCTTACTTAAGATCTATGCATATAGTAACATACTTGATGACATAGTAAAATAATAGTATGTGAGTGAGTTTGTGTCTACAATATGAACTAAAGTGCTAATAATTCTTCTTCAATTTGTCTATAATAATAAAACACAACAGAATCCTAAATACATAGGAATTTGATTAGCCTAGATATCTTTTTACATGCGATTGAGTTGAAAATTTGTTAAAAAAGTCTTACACACAAATGTATCATCCAAGGTTAAGTAAAAACTAACATTCCAACAAAAATAATCTACGCAAAGCTAATAAACGACAACAATACAACACAATGTGCAAAAATGACATCCAATGACACCCCTAATGTGCTCCATAATGAAGAAAAGACATATATGAATTCCTCCAAGTGATGTATTAGAAATGAAAGGGGATTGAATTGATTTGTGATGGATTTTATCTAAGTGTTCCCCAAGAAAATTTATATTGCAAAGTGTTAATTGATTTTTTTCCGCGAGCATAGATATACACCATGAGCAAAAAGTGATTATCAGAATATGATCTAGAATGATCAGTAGGATTGCTGAAAAATGGCTATATCGTTAAACTGTGTTATTCAAATGGTCACATCATATCCATCAAAAAATAAAGTTTCCATGTACACTATATATCTCAAAAAAGTATATACATCTCGGTAATCCCTCATGGGAATTGATATAAAAAACATCCACCACATCATATGGGGTGTCAAATTTCCACATCATATACATAAAAAATAAAGTGTCCCTATACACTATATATCTCAAAAAATCATATACTTCTCAGTATGCCATCATGGGAATTGATCTACAAAACCTTCACCACTGGACGTGCCTGAATGTGAGCAAAGAAAAACTCACCAGAAGGTGAAAGATAAAAAATAAACAACAATATACCTCTCTCCAATATTTTCCTTACAAACCTAAAGTAAGATTGTGAAGTACTTAAACTTGTAGAATATTTTATTTTAAAGGATTTAGGATTCTCTTGAATTTTTCTCCAAATGTGGAATTGTAAATGTTATGAGTGGATTTTAGACATGAGGATGTGGATGGAAATTTTGGAAGAAGTTGTCTACAAATTACACAAAGCTTCCAAGGATGATTTACAAAGAAATGAGCTGATTTTTATAGTTGATGGTGAGACCATGAATATTGGATCAAGGTTTGAATTGGTTACATGTTCATAATTATAATTTCCTAAAATAGCAAGAGAATTTGGTCTGTGTAGTTGCAGATTTGTAGGGGAAATGGATTTTTGCATTTTGTGTGGGAAGATGGTTGTACATGAAACTTTTCCCCCCCACCATTATACGGCTCTAGAAGTGGAATGGATTGGAATGTGAGTAGATGAACATAATTATTTAAATAACTAATTTAATTAGTTATAAATTATGAGAGGATAATCAACCATTTAATTAAATAAATGTTTAATTAAATTAGTTGAAGGGTGTTAGGAATTAATTTAATTAATTCTAAGGGTGTGATAGAATTACATTAATTAATTATAAATGTTAGGATTATGTAATTAGAATTAATTTAATTAATTCTAAAGGGTTATGATTTAATGATAGAATTAATTCTAAAGAAATACACTCTAGTAGGATATAATTAATTATAATAGGATGAAAATAGGCTAGAAATAGGTATGTATTTTTAGGGTGTCTACAAGGATATGGAATTTTTGAATATTTTTCAAAGGATAGCACCATAGGAATTGTTGGTGTATAAAGGAGTGTCCATGATTGGTGGTAGTTGTATGATTTTGCCAATGAAGTTGATATATCTATTGTTGAATTCAGATGTCTTGAAATAGCAAAAGACTTCACAAAGTCGGTAGTCAATTTTGGATAGTAACTTTGGTTCGATGAAACTCATTTCATTTATTAGAATGTATTATGGATGATGATATGTTAAATGTTACACCCATAGTAGGGTAAAGTAGAAGTAATGGAGAAAGAGTTGTTAACGATGCAGATATGATTGATTATTTTATAGTATCAATAAGATATGAATTATTATCCCTAAAGTGCCTTGAATAATAAAATTTAATGGAGTCATATGGATTCTATGCAAGAAATGGTGGATAATAATATCAAAATTGAATTATTGTTCTAGAGACAAGATATGTAGAAAATGTGTAGGGAACATACATATTGTTGACAATGTTGTTGATCTTATTATCTTTGATAAAATATGGACTAAAAACTTGTAAAGTAGGGGGGATATTATGACGGCTCAAATTTTTCTTTGTATAAAATTATCACTGGCCCAACATATATTATCAGTTAAGACCTATTGTGTTTCCTAGAAGAAGTTGATCCAAAATATTCCATTCATTTAATTTTTCAGGAGTATGCATGTTTTCATTATCAAAGCCAGATTCACTTTCAGAATCTTTCCTAGGAGTTGGTAAAAAGTAGGTGATATGCCAAGGCATGTCATTAATTTTTAATAAGTTGGTCAGTTAGAAATGATATGCTCAGGGGTGGACCTAATATCTACAGGAATATTACAAAAAGGCTTGTAAAGAAGGAAATTTGACCAAATTTTTTTTCAAAACTTGGTGTGTTATAAACTATAATGTGAGAAAAATTTGGATAGGCACAAAACATTGTTAGACGGGAACAAAATTTCCATTTATTAGCATTCTGTTATTTTTTACAACTCCAATCTCGAGAGACTTGGATAAGAGGAACTGATTTCATATTTGGAGGTCTAACCTTACATGCATCTAATAAAAGGATTGTTTCATGTGCAAGAGAGGAAGTTTTAGAAACTCATTGCAGCACTTTCCTCCCTACATTCACTGAAACAACATGGTGGTTGCATAAAATAAGTAGTTTTTGAAGCATGTGACATGTTTCTTGTGCACTAATGTCATGCTCAACCACACTCTCTATAAGAATTTTATATATGTAAATATGTGATGTAAATTAAATTTCTACATCTCTTGAAAATATAGAAATCATGTGGTGGTAGGGAACTAATCGTTGTTTTTCCTTTGAAGCATACTTTGCAATATACTTTAGTACACTATGATGAGAATGGATATTTAATTTTTCATCATTTCTTAAAGGGAGGTACTTAATTTTGTCATTTTCCTCTACAAACAATGTTGAATGGGGACAAGGCTCCTAGGGGGAATTATACCGAAATTGGAGGACAATTAATTTTTTTCAGAAACATGTATGTTTAGAACATTTTTTGTTCCTCTAAACATGATTAATAATATCTTCTATGTCTACTAGTGGAGAGGTAGAAAGTACTTATATTGTTTATAACAAGAAAGGATCATCATGGATGGACCGACGAATCAATTCTGACTGATTACAAGCAAATAGGGGGTTCTAGGTGAACATATATTTATCAAAGTATTGTTTAGATACTTTTATAGATGTAGTATCTTCCTAGTCAATAACATCGGTATTAGGAGAATTCTCAAGCCATAAGAAACCATGGACATGTGCGGAACCTCTATGTTTTCATTCATACATCTGAGAAAGAGAGAGGGTTAACAAATTTATATAGATAAAAATATAATTAGAAGGCATGGATTTTTTTTGTGTACTTGTACCAATAATATCTACCCCTAATATATTTCTCTAATAATTCTTCATGAAATATAGTGAATATTTGATGTAAGTAAGAAGAGACACAGTGAGGGTTATAAATAATGTATAAATTCCTTCAGTGTTGTGTAGAATGAGCATCGATATGGGAATCACCCAGTATGATATTATGGAGGTCAGGATGATTTGTGTCTATCACACTAAGAGTAAATAATAGTGTTGGTGGTACTAATTGCTCAACCATGTCTAAAACCTCCCTCCTATATTTAGAATAGAATGAACATGTTCCATGAAGACTATTTTCAAATGCATCAAACTTTCAAGTAGATAATCATTGGGGAAGTATTGAAGTATTTTTTAGAGTTCTCCAATAGTTGGCAGAATATTGTGTTTTATATTTTGTTTCATGAAAACATCGGCTATAGACTAGCTCTTATGAAACAATATGATGGTAAGAAATAATTATTAGAACCTAAGGTGTGAGCCAAATTGACCATTATTGTAGCACATCAAATTTAGGGCATATTCATGCATTTAAACTTCTTTTATGTACAGTTATTTAATCATTTTTGAACCTATCATAAAAAAAGTAGGAAAATCCATAGAGAACAAACCCTCAGAAGTGTATTCATTTATCAAATAATGGTTGAGCTCTAGCCATGATAAAGTGAAGGGAGTGTCATGATCATTTGCAAGAAATAATTGTTCAATTTTCCCTTTTTGTGACTTTTTTATGAAAGGATGGTACAAAAGATGAATTCTGGGAAATTATTTCAGATGATTTGAGAAGAATATCATCACCATCCTCTAGAGAATTATAGGGTAGGATAGGAATATCTATTGTAATTGTGTTAAGAGAGGAGGAAAAATTTATTGACTCACAAGGAAGAGAGGTAAGGGAATCATTGTCGATTAAAAAATATTTTTATTATGGATTAAGGGTAATTTTATATTGAAGGGGTTCCCAAACACATGACCTACTAACATAGAAGTCATAGAGAGATAATTGAGATTTGGTATTTTGTATGAGGATAAGGTCCAAATCTCCAAGATGATGTGTAAGGTATTTGGCTATGGAAGATATGTATTAGGGGAAACTAATTGTATGGCTAGAGTATTTGTATTTCCCACCATATGATTGGGTGACTTGCAGGATTAGATTAACTCTTGAAATTAACATCTCCTTCACTTGGGTTAAAGAATTTAGAGTGGAAGATTGAATTCCTGGGTCCATATTATTTGAAAAGGAAAAGTGATGCCCTTGTTTTTCATTATGATATGTTGCAAGAATGAAGGCATTTATGTAAGCTTATTTATATCCCTGGGTAATTTTCCAAACAAATTGAGCAAGTGTGGATTTCATCCAGAAGATAAATTATTCTATGGAAGCATCATTGGGATTCAAAAAAGGATTCTAGTACTAGAAATGTGTGGTTTTGAGGTATAGGTAAAGTGTTCATCTTCTCATTATTAGTGTGAGGTGAGTGATAATGAGGAAATAAGGTATCAAGAGAAGGTGCAGTTGATTATTGGGTGTGAGGAACACTAAAAGGTTGACATGTGGGTGTAAATTGTAAGTTAAATGAAAGGAATGGTAAGAGGAGGAAGGTGTTAGCAAAGAGGTACGTATAACATCTTTCCCAGGTATAGAAGCTTGGGTATTGGACATTGCATTTCTATCAAAATTGTTAGAAAAGTTTATAGGTAGAGTTTAATAAGTGAGGAAGGTGTATGGAGGGGTGCAACAATTGGTCTCCAAAAAAGTATCATTCATGTGGTTTTTTGGAAAATGGGAATTTATTGAAGTAGCAAGGAAATCAGGGAAGATATGAAACCATACTTGTGAATAAATTGGAATTCATTTGGCACTACTACTTCTTTTTTGTTATAGATGTGGTAAAGGAAATGTTTCTCAGAATTTATGTGTGATTTGTTTTTGGCGTAGAGTTATCTCCTTCCTACTTGTTTATGATGATTCGAAATTGAAAAGAAGGAAATGTTTTGTCAAGTATGACCTATATAAAACATGACAAGAGAAGGGATAAGAATTGATTCATTTTATAAGTACTCACATGTATAATAAAAAATAAAGCACAACACATATTCTTGTACTTTTTGTTAGTGTGGCTAATGTTGTTACTCGTTACAAAGATTGCATTATAAAATATGAGAAGAAATGTTTTTTATGGAATGCAATGGAAAAAAGCGCAAGTTTTATATGTTTCCAAAGGAAAGAAATAATAACAATGTAAATAATTCCATCACATGCACATAGTCTCATGGTAAAACTTAAATAAAATTAGGAAAATACATATATATGTTTATACTATTGTGGGATGATGGCTATTGTTCTTGCTTTCTTAAGGAAAATGCTATACAAGTAGAAACCATGTTTATTTTTTTCTAACCTCTATAAAAAAAGTACAATGTGAGGAACCAAAAGTTTGATAGAAATCATTGCAATATGTTCACATAAACATAATCTTTATTTCTTGTAGGAGAAAAAAAAGAATTTTTCTAGTAGTAAAGCTTAGGGAGGAGATGTAGAAATCTCAAATTTATTTGAATTTAAAATGACGCATTTTAATTTCTTATTTTCATGGTAAGTTTCTTTTTTAAGGGAAAAAGTGATAATGAATTAATTTTTGATGAAATTTACTACAATTTCACTTATTAACTCATCATCTAGGGACAAAAAGTGGAGGTATTTAGCTGCAACACACATGATTGATTCAACTGCAACACCCATGATTGATTCAACCGATTCATCAAAATTTGTAACTCCCTGTAGTATTTGAGTTGTATCCTTCAAATAAATTTGAATTCCATATCTATAATCATAATTTTAAACACTTGCATTGCAATTTTTACCGAACCACAAGACATTATCTTGTTCTTGTAGTTTTTCCTACATTGTTTGTTACCTCTTATAAGAGGGGGAAGGCCATGTAAAATAAATTATCTATAGAAATGTTATTTATTTTAGTATTAATTATGGCCCATTCATTTATTTTAGTTTTTCCCCTTTGGAGCACCTGTGAGATTGTTGTTGTAGAGTACAAGTTTATTAGAGGACCTATTAATTTATTTGTGATAAAGGGCATAGAAACAAAGAATTCATTAGAGCTAACCCACATATAAATTGTACCATTTTTAAAAATTTAAGAATCGACAAAGAATATAGTATTGGAGATAGTGACAATGGATATTCCATTGAAATTGGAGACACTGAAAGGAATGAAAAGAATATTGTTCAAAGACGTGATCTCAGATGATAATTGCACACCACATTAGATTTGCAAAGCAGAAGAGCTAAAATACCATATATGGAAATCCATCATAATCCATAATGCTCAATACTATTACAATACAATGACTTTAATTACTCAATACGGAAATATGTACATATAGCAGGAGGGAAGTTTAAATACTACCTAAATCAGTGGTGAAGAACTCCCACTAACTGATACTGGCAGTTAAGCTAACTCCAAAAGACTAGTAAGCTAACTCCACACAACTAATACACTTAAGAAAGATAACCCAACAAGTGTAGGGCTAACACAAGTGTAAGAATTATCCTAATAAATAAATAAAAGGATAAATAATAACCTACACTAACACCCTCCCGTAAGCATAGCTTAAGTGGGTGAAAAAAAGGTGGGTCTCAGAAACAAGCCCTGATGAGGTACCCACGTACAAAAACTGGGAAAAATGAACACCATAAGGTACCCAAAACCAATAAGAACAAAAGTAGAGAGAAAAATCCTGATGCAAGATATCCCAAGAAGATCAGCTCCAAAAACTTGTACAATGTTGAAGAAGTTTGGTGTGCATTGTGCTCTGAATCCACTGCTTGATCATAGAACTAAAAAACAAATGACAATGGGCTTCACTAGAATAGCTCCATGCAAGGAGATAGTCAATGGAGTGATGTCGAAAGTGCAAAAAAACACCAAACATAATTTGATCAACTACTACAAATAGGTGTGCCATAATCTAAGAACAACTAAGGCAACAAGGCAAGGACATGAGATCCAAATAAATAGAGAGTGCCACTATCTAAGAAAATCCAAGGTAACAAGGCAAGGACACGAAACCTGAAGAAGGCAATATCAACACGTAACAAGGAAAGGAAACAAAAACCAAAAGAATCAGTATCAACACCATACCCTCTCATGCTGCTAGATGGGTAGAGTGACACCACATATCTATATGAGTTGCCAAAATCAACTATTCAAACACTAAAAAACTAACACTAGGCTTCACGAGAATAGCTCCCCCATAAAAGAGACCATCAACATGCCAAAAGATAAAGTGTCGAAAATACAAATCCATAATATCTCATCAAAAAGGAGAGATATAAATGCATACACCCATCGATACAAGAATGTCAACACCCAAAAGTTGATGGCATCGGGCTCAACCGAAATTGCATCCATAAGTGATTACAACACCCTCCCAAATTTGAAACTTTATAATTGAGTGCGTGTAAACATTACAATGAGTAAAAGTACCTTTTGAATTTGAAATATGTGTATAAAAATGTCACCAATGCATAGATCTCGAAAAAATACACAATTTCAAAAATAAGATCACGTTAATCTGAGCTACACATCAAAAGTTATGAGCTCTAGAAGGTTTTGCTATTAAAATAATATTTTAATGCTGATTTTCTTTTCTGAAGGTACATGTGACACCCAAATGTCCAAAGGGTAAAAGAGTGCATCCACACGATACAGGCTTGTGACCAAAGGATAAAAGCTCTACGCCTAAAACCTAAAATGTCCAGAGGGTAAATTATTGCATCCAGAGGGTACACGTCAATATCCAATGGATAAAAGAATGCACCTAGAGGGTACAGATCTATGTTCAGTGGATAAAAGGACTGCATCCAAAACTAGAAATATCCTAAAGGGTAAAAAGAATGCATCTAGAAGGTACACACTTATATTCAGATGGATAAAAGAATGTACCCAGAGGGTACAGATCTACGTCTAGTGGATAAAAGACTGCATCTAAAACTAAAATGTCCAAAGGGTAAAAGAATGCATCTAGAAGGTACATGCTTTTATCCAATGGATAAAAGAATGCACCAAGAGGGTACAGATCTGCGTCTAGTGGATAAAAGACTGCATCCAAAACTGAAATATCCAAAGGGTAAAATACAGCATCCAAAAGGCACACACTTTTATCCAATGGATAAAAGAATGCCCCTAGAGGGTATAAATATGCGTCTAGTGGATAAAAGACAGCATCTAAAACTGAAATACCCAGAGGGTAAAAAATGCATCTAGAAGGTACACGCTTATATCCAATGGATAAAAGAATGCACCCAGATTTGAATGTCTCAAAACATGGTCGAGTTTACATTCAATTATAGGGTTTTGGAACCTTCGAAATCCAATGATGCACTCCATTTTGCATAAAAATGCATGTTGCAGAAAATTGTCTAACAAATTCCAAATACATGAAAAAATAAACCCTTGCTTGTAAAGAAACTTATAGATGGATGTCTACATCATCTATAGCTCTGATATCGTGAAAGGAACGATAAGAAGATTGTTCCAAGCTACATGATATCAGATGATAATAGCACACCACATTAGACTATGCAAAAACAGAAGAGCTAAAATACCATATATAGAAATCCATCATAATCCACAATGCTCAATACATTACAATACAATGAATTTAATTACTCAATAAGAAAGATGTACATATAGGAGGAGGGAAGTGTAACTACTACCTAAATCAGTGGTGAAGAACTCCCACTAACTGATACTGGTAGTTAAGTTAACTCCAAAAGACTAGTAAGCTAACTCCACACAACTGGTACACCTAAGAAATCTAACCCAAAAAGAGTAGGGCTAATACAAGTGTAATAATTATCCTAATAAATAAATAAAAGGATAAATAATAACCTACACTAACATAACCTGTAAACAAAATGACTGATTAGAAGAAGATGGTATCTGAAACTCTGAATGGCAGTAATGGACCTATAAAACGTTAGTTGACTCAAAAATAATGGTAATTGATAAGGAATGACAAAGTAACAAACTAATATAAAATCAAGATAAACTCCCCAAATTCTAGCACAGAGTGATGCTTTTATAGTCTCCAAGGGACTCACACCTACGACTAGTAGTAGCTGCAGAGAAATGACCATAACAATGCTCAAAGATAGGATCGAAGAGAGAAGCGTATTAGAGAATTCTGGTATGTATGGTTCCATTTTGTGAAGTGAGAGGTGAATGTGGATTTATAGGGTCAAAATTTTCGACCCAGTCAGGTCACCGATCAATTGTGGGGGATACCATCCATTCATACAAAATGAAAGGATGATTTAAGTCGATTGTAACATGGGGCTTTTATGTTAGTGTGATAAGTGCTTTAAAGAATGGTGTAGGCAAGTTAAGGTTCCAATTAAGGAAGTGATATGGGTAGAGTGGGAGATATTTCAGAATGGATCTAAATAAAAGATAGAAAAATATGTAGGGATTATGAACTAGGGGATTCTATGGGTGATAATCAAATCCTAGAGAAGGGAAATTAGGAATAACTTAAGATTAATGTAGATAATGGTATGAGGATCTCAGGGGATAATTGATGGAAATTAATGCCTAAATCTAAAATAGATGGGAAATATGGGAATGTTAATTCAATAATACTGAATAAAAATAAAAAGGGGTTGCATATTTTGATAGGTAATTTTCTTATGAGTAAAAGTTTTTGTGAAGAAGAACACATATCGATAGGGGTAGTTGATATCGAAGGCTAGTGTACTAACTACGAGTAGATCTTGTGACAATATGTGGAAGGTGAGTTCAAAAAAGGTAAGTTTCTGGATTTTTTTTATAAAATTGTGGAATTTTTTTGACATAGAACATATTTATTAAATCGCCATTTATGAAATCTTTGGATTTTTAAAGATATGTACATGATAGTTTTGGGAGTGTAAAACACATGGTTAGAGGTCTTAGAGGTAAAAATTGTACCCTATCTTATGAATGATCTAGTTTTTGGACCTAAAGGGTTGTTTTAACAATGTTGGAAAATGGACCAGTGCTTAAGAACTTCATGGGCATGGTATAAATGGCCAAATTTGGAGGTGCTGTACACATCTAATTTGACATGAATTCCATGTGAAATTTGAAGATAATGCTTTGAAAGTGTACTGCAGTTCACCATGGATTGAATGATCAACAAGTTGACCTAGTTTGACTGAAGGTTTGGAAAGGATTGCTTTGCCTAGAATCATGGGAGTAGAATACCCCCATATTTTGGCTTAGATGATGTTTGTCTATCCATTAGAGAGTGAAAGAGGGATGAATTTATGTTCCTTTTGAGTGCATGTAGAGGTCTATGAAAGTGACAATTAAAGGGTGCAAATTCCTATATCTCAAGTAGTTTATAAACATTGTTAAAGCGGAAATTCAGGTGTGGTCTACACTCCTTGAAAATTTGAAAATGTTTAATTAGTCATATTAAGTCTGATTTATTGAGTCGGAACATTTTTGTCTTCTTCATCTTTATCACAGTATGTTGTGGTTAGTTCTAACCTAGTATTATTCAAGAATGTCAATTACTTTGATTTCCCTATATGCCTATAAAATTACAAGAAGTTACTAATGTATTTAAAATATATTATTACTGCAAAACCAATTTCCACATCAACACCTTCCGCACAACTACTCAAAATTAAAATATGAGAAATGATTAAAAAATATAGTCTTACTTGCTTACAAACTCATCTCACATAACCTACCCTCGCATTCAATGAAATACCAACAAAGAAGAGGTGTTTTAGAGAAAATCCAACAACATAGAATAAAAAAATAAAACCCTTTTCAGAATACATGTTATCAACTTCCAAACCATCCTAACCCAACAAACATGACCATGCCAAAATTAATTTCATCCTTTCAGCAAGAAATCCCCCCTCATCTGAATCCATACCCATGCTCTACTAATACATGTCCACCTCTGAATACTTTCCTCTTGTGTGGCCCTACTACACCCAAATACATCCTCTGTAACATTCACCATGGTGTTTTCTCTTCTTTCTTCTTTGTCTCCCTATAAACCCCTCTACCTTATTTGTATATCTATTCCCACACAATGTCATTTTCACATCAGGCTTCCTACAGGTCTATCTTTTATGTCAACCTTCCAAACCCATCTACCTTCCTCCCTATCCATGACTCTCCTTCACTAGTACTTTTATGCTCTCCCATGATTCCCTTCCTCTATTTGATCCCCTATCCCATGTAAAACACCCCCACCTTTTTCCATCTATGTTCACACTTTTTTGTGTAAATATATGAATGTATTGTTATATCTCATAATTACAACCTTGTCTGGATCATGGAAGATTTAAAAGTTTGGAACAACATGGGATGATCTCTATAATGTGGGACTTGCATGAATGAGATCAACCTCTAGAGAAGGGTGGATTTTTCTTGTTTCCTCTGACTAACGTTACTACTCCTAAACTAATGCTAAGAACCAAAATGCAAATGAAAAGGGGGAAATGCATTAAAGGAAACTAAGCTATACATAAAAAGAATGGAAATGCATGAGAAAGAGGTGACCACTTTCTCTTAAATTCTTAAAGAAGCTAGAAGATCCAATGCAAGGTTAGAGGGGTAGATTCTTTCTACAGCCCAACTCTATAGCTAAATGAATCTAAAACCCTTTAAGTTTACACAAATGACATGAAACTATATAAAACATATGATAGATATCAAAAATGAAAGAACGTAAGGAAAGGAGACAATAATGCAATATAAGGGGTAGATTCAAGCCACAATTGACATCATACTATTGTTATAAGTATGCACAAACTATTACAACCACTCAGAGGGTAAGATGCATTAAAAACACATGTTGTAGGCCTACAACTCCTTAGGTATGTCAATTTTTTTGACATAATAGCATTACCAAGAAAGAGAGGATGTCTTACCAGAGATGTTTTTATTTCCACCTTTAACTTAATAAACTGAAATAATAAAAACAATTTGACCTCACAAGATGGAAGGGTTTACCGATACCTGCGATGATGAATGTCGGTGTTGTTAGATGTAGCTCATTCTCCTTACACTGACAAAGAAACCTGTAGATCAAAGACAAATAAAAAATTGATTAGGTAAATGGGATAATGAGCTTCTTGGCAAAGGCCCATTCCAGGAATCCAAAGGGACTTCCTTGGAGGATTTTGGCTCATTTCAATACAATTAAGTAGATTGATAAAGATAAGGATAAGGATATGTAAATGACAATGATAGATGAATGATGGATAAGAAGCTTTAGAACTTGATATTGAAGGGTAAGTCATGTGCAACTTCAAATGTGGCCCAGGTGAGAGTGGATGCAATCTAGATAGACTTAAAGTAATTATACGAAAATTCCTCCATTTATTTTTTGATCTCATGGAGGAACTCAAACTGATCTTTAATGTCTTCCATGTCAGAGGAAAATTGAATTACACACAATGTAAGTTCATGAAGGATGTTTTACTGTTCCTAGAAGAAGGGTTTTTGAACTATTGGGAGGTCGTAGATACTTGTAATAGGATGGGACCGGCCAGGTATTTCCATCTAAAGTAGAGTCATGCTTAAAAAAGAAAATTTAAATCCAAAATATTAATAAAAATTGATATTAACTGATAAATTGATTGAAAGATGTTGATTAACAGATATCGTAGACAATTTAGGGAATCACAGGTGATTTGGTAGAATTGCTGGTGATTCAAGGGAGTTGTGGGTGATTCAAATAATTTCTGACGATTACTATGAAAATGACCAACTTTCCTAAAATGATAAGTTGCTAAAGACAACTTCTAAATAATTTTTTTTATTTCTTTTGATGTTTTTATGAAATGAAAATTATAATATGAAACAGAAGTGTACGTTATGATGTTGGGATAAGTTACAATATGTCTCAAAATGGTAGATCAAACTGATTGATGTTGATGACCAGTTGTTGAGCTTCCTAGGAAGATGATTGATGAAAAGATTGTCCAAATGAATGATTGTATTATATTTGAGGTTGATATAGGGATTTGATGATATGTAGAGTCGTGGATATTTGTTGTTGGATCGAAAACAAAGTGAAAGAGCATGTAAAATAATTCTAAAGATCCCTGAGAAAGGACAAAAAGCTTCCTTTTATAATCAATGGTGATTTATTAGAATCCTTGGTGATCCAAAAATTTTGGGAAAACATTTAGGAAATGGTTAAAACAAATTCCTAAACAATTTTTTTGGGTAAATGATGAGGGAAAATGGTTGAGAGGAGGTTAAGGTCAATTTGGGGAGGTTAGGGTGTTATTATAAAATAGGTTTGAGGTGGTTTTGAGATTTTTAAGTAGTTTTAAATGGGTTAAAGTAATTTAGGATGGGTATATAGTAATTTATGAGGGTGTAAAAATTAATTTTATGAATTTAGGGGAAGGTGATTAGGATAAATATATAAGGAAAAGTTTTAATTAAATAATGTGTGTATAGAAAGAAGTAGGCGGGTGACAAGAACTTGGTGTCTATATTTTCCCCTTTTTGTTGAGTAGTTTTTTATGGCCAAAATGCTAGGAAAAAATTGTGTGAGATAGCCTGATTTTTGTTTGAATGGATGATCCCCCCTTAAACTAGGGGTGATTTCAATGCAGTGCAAGGATACCCAATTTTATTGAGTTGATTGGATAGTTTTGACATGTATGTTTTGTGTGAAGTTTCCCCAAGATGAGGTATCGAAACAAGATGGGTATCACCATGGAATCAAGGGATATGCGAACCAAAGGTTTCGTTTCCTATAAACATATGATTTGTAGGTAATTTATGATAGACTTATAAAGACTACAAATCCAATTGATAGGGGCACCAAATGGTTCATGGCCTATAGATGTATGGCTTACCAATGTTGAGGTTGTAAAACAAATCCAGGAAGGTTTTTTTGGTTGTAAATATATTTAGGATCCTCAAAATGAGGTACATTATAGATGAATGTGTTATGCAGGTGTGATAATTTTGTTAAAAGTAGTTTTTGATATTGAAAAATGGTGGTTTTGATGAAAAGGGCAATCACAAGTGATTGTAAATAATCGTCGAAAATTATGGAGAATCGTCAGTAATTACAAGAATCATCAGTGATTCTTGCGCGAGATAATCGGTGCTTATAAATAGTCAATTTGGTTATGGAAATTTTCATTTGCATTATGTAATTTGCAATATTAGAATTCTAATTGAGTGATTTGTGAGTGATAATTGAGTGATGGAGGATGCAGGAGTATCTAGAAGATAGAGGAGGCCCACTCAGGAAAAGGTAGGTACCTTTTTTTTGTTGTTTTGTATGTTTTTAAAACTTTGTGTTTTTAGTTTGCATACAGTGGTATGTTTGTGGAATCACCGGAATTATCGACATTTTTGTCGAATTGCTGCCAATTTATATGAGTCACAGACGATTGGGGTGAATAGCTAGCTATTGGAATTTTTGTGTAAATTTGATATAAAAAAATTGATCAAAACTTGTTCTAATCAAATTTTCATGTTTTGTGGATGTAGGTGAGGGTTAAGTTGACTATTAGAGACAAGATTCTTGCGATCCTGAAGGATGTGAGGTCTTGGATGTTGGATGAGGGTTGGTTGTATTTGGATAATTTGGGTTTAGAGATGATGTGTAACTATAAACACATCCATAAGTAATGGGGGTTACTGTTAGCTTTGATGGAGAAGTGGGATCCTACTACATGTACTTTTTCGTTGTCAATGGGTGAGATGATGATCACCTTATAGAATGTACACAAGATTATGAGATTGCCTATGTATGGAGACGATATATATTTGATTGATGATACGAAGAGGGCCGATGTGATGAGGATATTATATGGGGATGATGCAGATGGTGTGGGGTTTATAGTGGGTGGATTCTATTACCAGACTTTATATGCTTCTGAGATAGAGGGTTGTGTTTTTATGACCATGATGATGATATGGATTACATTTTTTTTGCCCGACTCTAGTGGTGGTTGATTTCCTTAGATGATGTCAATTATAGTAGCCAACATGATGGAGAGGAGGATTATATTTTCTTGGTCCCCTACATTTTTGGTGCAGAATTACAGGGAGATTTGGTCATGGAGTATCCAAAATATACTTGAAATTGATATTACTTTTCTTCTACAGTGTTGGGATTTTGAGCATATTTTTTTTGCTCATCCTATAGATTTTTATGGGGATACGTTGATTATTTAGTGACATTAGCTAGATTTATTTGGTGGCATTCTAATATGGGGATGTTGAACCAGTACGGGGTGAGGATTATTATAGGAAACTCATTTCATGGTTAAAGGAATATGACATTAGGTGGAGACCTTACATTTGGTTTCTAGTGTGGGAGGAAGAGGAGGGTGAGCTTAATGCCATCTAATATGATCTATGGGTGTATAGATGACAAGATGGAGAGTGGGATATTGTTTGATTTATTTGTGTCAGGAGATAGTTTGATTTAGTTCAGGATGTGTCATAGGATCTAGTATTGTATAGATGTGAGGATGGGGATGTGAGGACTCCATTTATAGTTATTTATGTGCTTCATTCTATTCATGATGAGGGGGGAGTTATGGGTATTGAAAATTAGGGGGCACTAGTGGTTGTTGATGATGTCAATGTTATGAAGGGTTTTTTGGCATGGTGGCGAGCTTAGCATAATCAAGGAGATAGAAGGGTGCAGTCGTGGAGGGATCACACCAAAGAGGTGATTGGGATGGTGGTGAAGGAGGTGGTGAGGGAGTTGGTGGTGGTGTAGACAACATTTCTTGATGTTACTATTACAGGATTCGAGGACTAGAAGGATTTTTTGGAGGTGAACAGGATGTTGTGACCATAGAGAGGGATGGTTTAAGGGTGAAGCATGATGGTTTGATAGATGAGAGGTAATGACTAAGAGGTGAGCATAACATCCTGAGTCAACAGATAACACAGGTTGTAGTTGATCAAGACCGATACTGGTAACAGTGAGAGACATTAAGAAGGGCTCTTGGGATTACACGTGCTTCAGTGACAGGTGTCAAGTTATACGAAGCTAGGGATTAGGTTAGTGGTCAGATGGAACCACATGGTATGGTTAGATTATCTAATTACTAGTCATTGCATCATAATATAGCTTATTACGAGGATATAGTGGTACAAAACCTACCTATTGAGCTCTGTTACGTAACATATCTAGCTCAGACATGAGAAAGATAGATTTTTAGTGCTACGAGTGTGGGTTAACCACCTCGGGGTCCAGATGGAGGTGGTTTGAGTAGGGGTCCTGATGGGGGAGGTCCTAGGAGAGGACCTGATGGAGTGATGGTGGTAGTAGTGGGTATGGTGGTAGTGGTGGTGCTCAGGGGAGCAGTGTTCGAGGGAGTACCTTTTTTATGGGTGTTCAATTTATCCAGTAGATATGATTTTTTTGCTGTATATAAATATTTGTGAAGCCTATATTCGATTTATAGTTTTTTTATATGTGGAGGTTTTGAGACTCCAGATGATGTATAGAGACATTTTGATATGGTAGATCATTATATATATATATATATATATATATATATATATATGAGTGTGTGATGGTGATGAATTTTGAATGTTGTATACATGTTTGATAAATGTTAATATTATATGAATGTTTCTAAAAATGTTGATGTTGATAGATATTCGATAGGTGATAGCTTTATGTGTTATGGATATTTAATTTTAATGTGATCAATAAGTATATCAAAATGTGTTTTACATATTGAATAAGAATAAAGCGTGGAATGATTGCTTTACACTGAATTTGATACATATGAGATGGGAATTGGTATAGTGAAGGCACTTGCACTTTTGGCCTCTAAGTATGAAGAACACTAAGAGAATTGGGGCATGCAATGGAGGCATGTATGCATGCATGTGGAAAGGTTGAATCAATGCGTAGGAGGTTCGCACCTAGGTAGACAAAATCCAGGACTTAGCTGATTTTGCTGATCATATGCTAAAAATAGAAAATAGGATTGAGTGCCAACCAAGAAAAGAGATAAAGAATTATAACTTGGTTTCCAAGAAAAGTCTATTTTTGGAGAATGAACATGTTTATCAAGAACACACATGGAGGATATTAATATGATTAAAGAAAGTCTTATTTATAGGATAGTCTATTATTAGTTATTTTGTAAAATCATGCATTTACAATACGCATGGATATTTTTGGGGCATGTCTATTATTAGGAAGTGCATGGGTGGTGAAGGGAAAGTCCCTACCCCTATATATACCTGATTGTATGTATTAGTTCTTAGTGTTATATTTATGTTGTGATGGTCTAGGGTTTAATAGTGGCGTGCATGGTGCTGTAAGGACTAGTTTTGTATTTAGCTTCTGTGATGTAATACTTTTGATATAATGGATAATGGTGCATGGATTATGATCATTGATGTGTCTGAATATGGATATCTTATGGTGCAATTGATATTGGTTATTTTCTAATATGTTATGTTTCCTTATTATATGTGTTTCCAAAAGTGATTTATTGTAATGGTTAAGTATACTTGATTGATTACTTGGTCAATTATCATTATGACTATGCATGCTAACATCTTGACAAGAAAACACAAAGAAGGGAATGGGTAGCTTCGTGTGGTTTGGGTGATCATTAAGTATAGAATGAATGAGGTGTCATCACACATAGTGCTCTAGTGAATTAAAGACTACAAAATCAAACTAATCTTCGATATCTAAGGTAAATTGAATTGCACACAATGTAAAATTTCACGAAGGAAATTGTACTATTACAAGAAGGGTTGTTGAACTATTGGGAGGTCGTAGATACTTGTAATAGGATGGGACCAGCCAGGTACTTCCATCTAAAGTAGAGTCGTGCTTGAAAAAGATAAGTTAAATCCAAAATATTGATAAAATTTGATATTGGATTGATAAATTGATTAAAAGATGCTAATTAACAGAGATCACATGAGATTCAGAGGAATTGTGGGTGATTCAAGTAATCACTGGTGATTAGAGTGAAAAGAACCAAATTTCTTTAAAGGTGATTTGTTAAAGACAGAGCTTCTAAATAATTATTTTTTATTACTTTTGATGGTTTTATGAAATGAAAATGATAAGATAAAATAAAATAATACCTTATGATGTTTGGATAAGATGCAAGATGTATCCAAATTTTGGATGAAATTGATTGAATTTAATGAGTATTTTTTGAGCTTCTTGGGAAGATGATTGATGAAAATATTGTCCAAATGAATTATTACAACAATTTTGAGGTTGATACAGGGTTTTGATTATCTCTAGAGTGATGGAGATTCGTTTCTAGGTTGAAAACAAAGTGTAAGAGTGTAAAAAATAATTCTAAAGATTCATGAGAGAGGATAAAAGCTACCTTTTATAATTGTTAGTGATTTGTTAGAATCATCGGTGATCTGGAAATTTTAGGAAAACTTTTATGAAATGGTTGAAAATAATTCCTAAACATATTTTTTAGGTAAATGATGAGGTAAAATGGTTGGGAGGAGGTTAAGGTAAAGTTGGGGAGGTTAGGGTGTTAGGATAAAATAGTTTGAGGTGGTTTTGAGATGGTTAAGTAGATTTAAAGGGTTTCAAGTAATTTAGGATGGGTAAATAGTAATTTATGAGGGTATAAAAATTGATTTTACGAAATGGCGGGAAGATGATTTAGGATGATGATATAGTGATAGGTTTTAATTAAATAATGTGTGTATATAAGGAATTAGGTGAGTGAAAAATTCCTGGTATCTACAAATGCCTTTACAAATGATGATTTCCATACTTATAGAGCATGGGAAGGAGAAAGAAGAGGGAAAAGAAAGAGATAGATGGGTCAAGTCTTCATGCAAACTACACACCAAACATCATAAATGCCTACAAATGTGCATGTGCATATGGAAAATCCATTCCTATATGACATATGATTTGAAAGATGGAGTATGGGCATCATGAAGTAATAAATTTGGCTGGCTAGAGTGGTTGGAGGTTTGATTTCAAGTAAAACTACGTTTTTCCCTAAAAAATCATGTTTGTCTTTTTCACCATTAAAACCCAATTAAATCATGTGTTTCTTTATGAAAAAAATAATGCCCTAAAGATATGGTTACAATACAACAAATTTCATGCAATTTGGATCTCTACAATGAAATTTATGGCCCAAAAACCAATTCTGCTTTGTTCTGCGGCTTCCCTATGTTTTGCCTTGTTTTGCAGGTTTTTTCCTTGTTTGCTGGCATTTGAAATTTTTATTTATTTTGCATAATTCTTCTTGTTATGTGTATTTTTAAAACTACTGCTATGCCCTGGAGGTATCTTTTCCATTTATGTGGATTTCATTCTTCGTTTAACTGATTTCTGAAGTCTGCGAAACACTGCTTTGCAGGAACCCTCGAAACACTAAATTGTTAGCTCCACAACTTCTAGAATTAGCCACTTTAAAATTTATTCCCTTTTCTACACGATTATTAAAACATCCCCCCCTTACATCATGACTTTTCCTTGGTGTACTTCACCCATTTTATTTTGTGGAATTGATCAAATTTTTGGAACACCATTTTTCCCAAGTATGTATAACATTGTTTCTCATGTTGTGAAGGTCTTCATTAGTTTCAAATTCTCATACGTACCAAAATTTTTCCCTTTGTTCCATGGGTTATGAGAACCCTAAAAAAATAAATAAATCATACCTTCTAGCTCTAGATCAACATTAAGGCCAGCTCCAGACCAAATGTGTGGAATTATCAACCCCTTTGAACACTAACTTCCAGTGTTCCATAGATTTTCAAACAAAAATGTATAATTCCAAACTTGGATTTTGAAGTTTTTGAAATAGCTTAGGGATTTATTTTGGATAATAGTTTTGCAACTCATGGGATATTTCCCTGCTAGATAGAATTTCAGTCACCTTGAAGCAATCCATTAGGCATAGAGTCAAGCTTGAAAATTTGAAAAGTTGATCTTAAAAATTGAAAATATTACCCCTAAATTTACATGGAATTAGACCTGATCTGGAACTACTTACTCTTTCTCTTAAAATTTTATCCTTTGGAGCTATGAATAAAACTTGGAATCTAAAAACTCTTATCTTTACCAATGAAGGAGCATGGAGAACTCTGAATTGTATATGGTCTTGGGGGTTGAATGAATGCATCTTGAAGTTTCCCCAAAACACCTTGTTTCCACCATGAAACTTTACTAAACTGAACTAAACATACCCACAAGAAATAACCAATAAAAACTAAAAACATAACCACAAGAAATGAATCAAAAAATTATGTACAAAAGGATGAAAAACATACATGTTCTAAATGGAAACATGTAGAATGTGCATACACACTTTTTTGCAAGAAGAAAGGGATTTTATCTCCATTCAACCTTAATAATTGAAAATCAATATTTGATTTTCATCTATGGATCACATAAGGGACACTCCAAATGGTGTCAAATTTGGTGTTCCTTCCTAGTTGATTTTTATCCTTATCCCACTTAAGGACAAGGTATCCCTCCTTAAAGGTCCTTCCCATTGCTTTCCTATCAAAGTATTTTTTTAATTTGAAGTATCTCATTTTTAATTTGTTCAAACCCCATGGGTAGCCACCTATTTGTAAAAAAGTCATCATATGTTGATATTAGCTATTAAGAACATGGGGAGGAGGTGGATAATATTCTTGTAACATGCAAACTTCTTTATCAACTCCTAAGGAAATATATAGACACAAACCTTTGCCACTTATCATCTTGGTGACCTTGGTATGAACATCATACACCATGACCTTGGTGATCCACCCACCTCTCTTCTTATTCACAATCTATTCAAGAGGAAGTATTTCATGCTTGGATAAGACACCATTAGTTGAATCTTATTATTTAAAAGGACGTATCTAATTTTTTTAAGTGCACGGATAACAACAAAGACCTTCTTCTCAACAAAATTGTACCTAAGCTCATAATATTTGAGTTCTTGACTGAAAAATCTATAGGATGCTCCAAGAAATCAATTTTCTATTGATCCAAGATCACGAAAATGTTTTCACTTCCCCCAAATGCATAAATAATAAAATATTTAGCATAGTCAGGGTTTATAAGAGTGAGGGCCTAAGAAATGGGTTTCTTGATATTTTCAAATTTGTTCCTTCCTTCATTTGACCAGATAAAGACAACATTCTTCTTGATCATATAGGTAAGAGGATTAGATAAAGTAGCAAATTTAAGAATAAACTTTATTACAAAAATTATTGTTCCTAGGAATCTTTTCAAACCTTTCTTGTGCCTAGGGAGGGAAAGAGACAAAATTGCATTCTTTTTATTTTGATATATGGCAAGACCATCTTTGGAGACCACATGTCCTACAAATTTTCCTTCATGAACAACAAAAACACACTTCTTAGGATTCAAGGAAACACCAAACTCTCAACATCTATCAAATACCTTCCTCAAAGGATCCAAGTGTTCACTTGTGTGATTTTATTAGATAATTATATCACCCAAATATACCAATATTATATCACCAACCAATCCCTTAAAGTCCATATACATTTTACTTTGGAAGGTTACACCAGCATTTGTTAACCTAAAAGGAATCTTCTTATAAGTGTAGGTACCCCACTTGGTGGTCAAGGTTGTTTTGAACTAATTTGATTCCTGCATAAGGACTTAGTTGTATCCTAAAAAACTATCGAAGAGAGATAACCTATCTACCACAACTATTGTTTGAAGGATCTATTACATGGATGGTAGAAGATAATAGTCCTTTATATATTCTTTGTTCAAGTCCTTAAACTATACGCATAATCTAATCTCCCCATTATTCTTTGTGACTATAACAAAATTTCTCAACTAAGAATAATGCTTGATTGGGAAAATGATATATTCCTATATGAGCTTAGGAAATTATTTTCTCATAAAGGGATCCACTCTTGGATTTATAGGCCTTTTTTGTTCTTGAAGGGTTTTCTATTCGGATTCAATTCAATGGTATGTTGTGCAAGGTTTGGATCAAAACCTTTAATATCCTCATAACTCCTAGAAAACACATCATCATACTATTTATAAAGGTCAAAAAGAGATTTCTCTTCAATACTATTACATACCTTGCAAACCTTAAAGGATTGTCTCTTAAAATGGACACCTGCTCATATCTTTCCTCCTTGACACTTATGTTCATTTTCTCTCCCTTGAACTAATCATCAGGCTCAAAAACACTTTCCAAGGTGATTAACCCCTTAAGAAGCGTGTTGGTATTGAGTTGGATGATTTGATCCTCATATTTCTCTTGCAATATTGACTGGTTTCTAGGGGATAACTTTGCCTCATCCTGTAAAAAATTTAGAATTTGCATATCAATGTCAAAAACTTGTCAAAAAGTTACATTAGCTAGTATGGTTGGTCTAACCATGAACTTGACATGATAGTCCAAAATGTTTTTGATGTATTTATGAATCTCATATTGGGATCCAACCACTGTAATTCTATCAACATCTTTGTCTTGCACTCTTGTCCCATAATCTATGTTTATATGCTTTTAATAGGTTGTTCTTAAATACACATTGATCTCTAACCTGATGTATGACCAGTTCACTATCCCTAAATACATGTAACAAATTGATTCCTCACTTTTGTGTCAATTGGAGACCTTGGATCAATGCCCCATATTCCACCACATTATTGGTAAAACTAAACTAAAACACAAAGTCGAAGAATTATTTATTCTCACTATGGGAGACCAATATAACCCCAATTCTAATGTCATTCCTACTTCTTGATCTATCAAAATATAACTACGACACCCCATCTTGATCTTATAATGAATTCATAAGGTTATGAATAAGGGAATTCTCCTCATTCATACAATAAGTCCCTAACCATGTTTCTTCCATTTGATCATAAGGATCAAACTAAAAAAGTTCTTTTGCCTAATTGTCAAGTAGAATGTCAAGAACCCCCTCTAAGGATGTGGAAACCTCATGAATATTTTCACCCTCCTTTTGATCATCTATAACACAATTCTTATTCATATGACCAGGTGTATAAGGCTCGATGTGATTATTGGAGATGGGCTCAGATTTTATAGTCACCCAAGTTCCATATTTCATTTTAAGAAGAATATGTGACCAATCTATAGACAATTATATCTCTACTTTTGGAGTAAAATATCTAGAAAGGCATATGGTTGATTTAGTATAAATTGAATTAAATCTTAATTTCAAAGTAACTATTGTAGTGTATGATGTACAAATGATAAAATACATTAAATGGAGAAGAAACAAGAATGTAATGATATAAAACCCTAATTAATAGAGAGAAGAGAGGTTGGCTTAGCTAATTTTTGAATGATCTAGAGGTAATATGGGCATGTGAATAGATGAAAATGACTAGAACCATTGTCATTAAGGATCAATGGAGGTTTTGAGACTCATAAATGTGCAAGATATAAGCACCCATGGGAGGACAGGAGTGCCCGGGCTCTAGTGACTAAATTTAGGCACTAGTGTCCACCCAAATACTTGGGTTTTGATATATTCTGTGTAAGAGGATATTCATTGTTAATATATATTTTTCACTCTGGTCTTGTTCCAATGTCTTTGATTGTACCTATAACATGAAAATAAATATACCTAGCTACACATGCCCAGAAACCACATCAAATCTAAAAATAAAGATGTAGAATGTAGAGTCGGGATGACCCATGTGGTCACCTGAAGAGTGCACTTAGTACCAAGTGGTGCATTACATTTCAGAATCCATATACTTTTGTGTGTATGTGTGTGTAATGATTCCCTGTGATGCCCTTGTTAAATTTGCACAATGATAGAAAGCTAGATCTAGAATATAACAAATGTATAGAATGTGTGAGATGGAATAGAATGCACTTCCTTTCCTATGTTGTGTATGTAGACTAATGTAGGCCTTGTACCTTGATTGAATGTGTTAGATGGATGCCTTATAATTCTCTTTATACCTTTCAATGTAAGCTTAGGTGATAGTAGATTTAATCCTAATGTTTTATCCCTTATTTGAGAGAAATAACTAAGTATAAATATGATTCCCTTGTTTGAATTTTGTAATTGATAACTAGAAGGCTGAACCAAAGTACCAAAATATGCCCACAAGGTAAAAGAGACAAAAAAATAGTAAGAAATGGATAGATATAGTTAGGAGTTCCCAAGAGGGATATGAGCTCTTGGGCGCTTCTTTCCTAGCTGGGAACTAGTTTCCAAGGCCATAAAAGATAAATAAGCCCAGTTCCAAAAAATTTGTAAGATGTGTAAGACTAGAAATAAGGAAAGAGATAAAGAAAAAAGGAAGAAATGAGTTGTTGACCACTAGTTTTATTTCTTAGGAATCATGTATACATTAGTATGCTTTAGGACATAGAAATGTACGCAAGTGCATAGATTTTATGTCTACAATGGAAAAGAAGAGAGGGAGGTCAATGATTGAAATGTCCTGCAAGATTGAAAGACTTGGACATTCATACAGAGTAAGATTCAAATATTTGATGATCCTGATTGTGTTAACAGAAGTGTCATCTAGTTGGACAATCCCCTTGGTGTATATTTTATGCCTAATGAATTAGAAATATTCTTGGGCATAACACAACTACTAGCTATAGAGTATATCATACAATTGTGAACAAGGTACTTACCAATGATTAAGGAGATGTAGAAAGGACTTGGTTTGATGATCTTATTTATTTTCCCTTCTTTTCGCTGACATAAACTTGTAGAAGCATATGATGTACCCTTTTCTAGTTCACTTATGTCATCGAGGTGCCTTAAATATTCTTATAACAAATCTCTTTGGGCTGGAATGGAGATTTATTCCCACATAGTCATGTTCATACTGGTTTTATTCATTTGTTCTGCCACATTAAGATGAATATGGATAGCCTTTGTCTAGACCTTTGTTGAATAAACCTCCTCTTTTAATTAATGTTTGGTTTGAGTCTGATTTTTAGGTGGATTATCCCTTTTAATAATATGATTTTCTTGCAATTTATAGAGCTTAGTAGTTATACCTTCTCTTTTTGTTTGGGAGGTAGATTCTTGAAAACCTATGACAGATGTTTCTCCTTCCATAGCTCTCTTCTTAGACCTTGTGTTGAGTGTAAAGGTTAGTGTATGTGAATTTTCTTATCCTCACTTAGCGTATTGTCCACCTCACATGGTAATTCATCTCACTTATTGAGACAATAGGTCATTAGGGTTAGTTATGGTTTCATGTGTCCATGTGTCATGCATGGGAGTTACACAACACTCCTATATATGTACCTTCTTATTTTGAGCTATGATAATGTTAGACCTATTTCTTTCATACTTGATTTTCCTTTGTGATTCAATCAATTATTGATTACTTAGAGCATTCATGTCACCATTATAAGCATAACCTTGTCGATGTGCACGAGGTTTTGTATTTATGCTTGCAAAACAATCTAATATGGTATCAGAGTTATTATTTGGTAAATGTGCACTCGTTTGTTTTGATTGTTGATTACTTTTGTTTTTGGTTTTTGTGCTTCTCATGTAATTTTTCATTAATTTCTGGAATCTTGTTAATAGATTTAACAATATCATTTTTTGGAGTTTTTTTTATTTTTATAGTTGTACATGTGTAGGTTATAGATGTTTCTTAGCCAAATCCAACCATATGTAGATAACTTTGGAGGAAAAACTGAATCTAGAGGTTGGTTCACTTTTTGGTCTTATCAATTTATTTTTCATTGAAACTAAATTTTGTTTTGAAAAATTATGTGTTTAGACCTATTTTTGGCCTCATCCCCTACATGGTTTGCATTTATAGCTTTTCCTACTTACTCTAACCTCCTACCAGCTCAAATCCTTGATGAGATGTTTCTATCGAGTGAGTTGATTTCTATGTTTGGCTCATTCTGGCTTTGCATTTTTTTAGTGATTTGTTTGGGTTTTGCATTACATGTTATTTGTTTGAATTTTGGCATGATATAGACACACAAAATTATGAACTTGGGTACATTTCGAGGTCCTAAACACATACTAGCATTCATATGATTCCTAAGCAATAAAACTAGTAATTGACGAGTGTCTTTGGCCTCTTTTTGTGTTTCTTGTTTTCTATTTGGTCTTGCATACCCTACATCCTAGTCGGGATTTTATTGATTTATATTTTATGGATTCAAACACCAACACATAGCCACAAAAAAGAGCCCAAGTGCTCATATCCCCTCTGGGTGCCCCATACCCTTCTGTACCTTACTCACTCTTTTTGGGCCTTTTTTATCTTTTGGGAATCTTTTTCACTTATGGGTCGGCCTTCCAGTTGTCAATTACAAAATTAAAACAAGGGAATCATATAAATACATAGTTATGTGTTCAAAATGAAGGACCAAACAATAATCATATACTATCATCACCTAATATTATATCCAAAGGCACCTAAAGCACTTCAAGGCATCCATATAACATCCATTCAAGGGATAAGGGACTGCATTTTCATAATACACAACATAGGAAGGGGAATTTATTTATTCCATCCACACATCCTATTTACATTACTACATCTATCTACAACCCATTATCAAGTGAACTTGCACAAGGGCATCCTAGTGCACAATTATTACACACACACACACACAAAAGAACTACATGGAGTTTGGGATGTAGTGAAGCATTCAGTCATGAGTTCACTCTTTGGGTGACATTCAGGGTCAGTCTAACTCCCCATTCTGCATATTTATTTTTGGGATTTGATGTGGTTTATGGAATTTTATAGGTGATATATGTTTTGCAGGTTACAGGTACCCTCGGTGATCAAATAGCGACACACAGGTGATCAACATATAATATTTACGACACTTATGCGACATAATAAAATAATATTATCACCATTTGCGTAGTCATAGACACACATCAAAGGTTTCCAACATCCAGAAGCCCCTGTTCAGCTGTGGGCACCTGTGGCTAGCCTTATTCCCGTAGTTCAAAATTTATCTTGAGAATTGACAACATTTTTCACCTCATGTTCATTGGTTTTCCCAGTCTAGAGAACTTCTAGATTGAGCATTAATTAACTAAGTCATTCTTTCTATACCTCTTGCTTAGGGTTTTATATTTACTTGTTTATTTTCTTGCATCATATTATACTTAGTAGTTGTATATTATTGTCTACAATCAGCTACTCTGAAATTAGGGTTTGATAAAATAAATATATTTTTGTTAAATAATTTGGTGATCCCACTTTTTTAAACCCTACCTTCTAAAAATGTATGAAAATTTATCTCCTTCTTCTAAATTCATGGATAATTCTTCCTATCCTTATTTTACTCGAAGGTTTCTAGTATGTATATTACTACTTCTGATTGTATGTAAGTTTGTACACAAATTCTTCCTTGATTTTCTACTCCAATATCTGATCCAACTATCAATTTAGTCACCATCTGCCGCACTCATCCTCCCACAGCTTTACCAGTTTCTATCCCGCACTTATCACTTCTGCGATTCCTTCCACTACCTCTAAGGATTATGACATCGTAGAGAAGCTTAAAAATACCTTAGCAAAAATCTGTCTTTATGATTTATTACATTGTACAATAGATTTATGTCACAGATTAGAGTCCACCCTTCATTCCATTCACATTAAAAGAAAGAATTCACCTATTACATTTTCTCACCTCATTTAATCCCTCAAAAATTTACCACATGTTATATCTTTTAGTGATGAAGATATCCCTCCTTTTGCTAGTGACAATCCATTTTCACCTTTTCTTATCACTTCCACTATTGGTTCCATTTGCATTAAGTGTGTACTCATTGCAATGGCTCTACTATAAACATATGCTCTCTTTCTCTCCTAAGGAAAATTTACATTACTAAAAATCTAATTAACAAATATTCTAAATTAAATTGTAGATATGATTCCATGACTCACACATGCATGTTCATCATCATCGTACCTTTACAAGATGGACATAAAATTGTTCTTATTGTATTCTTTGTCATTGATGCCGCATTTCAATACAATTACTTACTTGGCAGACCATGGATTCATGTTATGCATGATGTTCCATCTATAGTTCATTGGTGTATTTAATTCTTACATGATGGTTATGAACATATTATTTTTGCAGACCCCAATCCTTTCAATTATTTTTATATATATATTTTCATTGCCATGCCTATTTCTCCATCTCATCCAATTTCATACCACAAATTTAGTACATATGATTTCGGTCAATCTAGTTCTCCTACTTCTTATGTTGCTTCCCTATGTACTATGTCCATTCCTTCTCATGCTACTAATATCCTATCACCCACTATGTCCACCCCCATTATTACTACTTCTCCACCTTTCAAAACTCCTCCCAATTCTACATCTGACTCCACTCTTACAAATATCCTTGATAATGTTATATAATAAGACAATGTTAACACTGATGATTCTAATGATGAGGATGATGTCGTAGACATTAATGATGACACATTGTGTAATATTAACTTTAATCCTATTGAATATGATTAATCTTATTTCAAGGATACTTTTTTCGTTATTAGCCTTGGTGAATATCAATTCAAAAAGCTTCCTCCATTTAATAATGTCATGATTCCTTTCCAAGGCACTATACATACATTAGACATTCTATCACCTACTACATCTCTTTAGGTTCCTTCTGATCCACACTTGGATCCCTTCACATGCACTCTCTGTATTCATAATTCATATTGGCCTCATGTTCCATTCGACCCTACCTAATCTGAGACTATTTGCACACATGATGGTTGGGCTTAGCTAGGATTCACAATCATTGATCTTCTTCCTCCACCTTACTCTACTCACTTATACCACATATGTGTATTCATTACCACTTTTTATGGCCTTTTTGTCTTCCATTTGATAGTATACCTTGCACGCACTCCTTTTTCTTATCCACCAACACTTCGACTAATTACATTGGTAACACATTGGATCTAAATCACATTGATATCACATTTCCTATGCCTTTTGGCCACATTTCTATTTACAATGACTCCTTCTAGGGATATTATCAAAATATCACTCAATGGTATGCACATGATTTTCCACAACCACCTTTCACTATGTTGTCATGCAAATGTGCAATAGGGAAATTGACAATTTCTAAGCATGATAAATATACTCATGTACCAAAATTTTTAGTTTTATCATTCTGAGGCACCTCGGGTCTACCCAGTCAGTCTGATAACCTACCAATTAGTGTTAATTCATTCATTTAGGTGTTTTAGGAAATTCAAATCAACCCCCTAGGTGATTTTAGGAATTCATTAAAAATTGCAAGCTTCAGGCAGCTGTGGGAAGGGCTATCATTGGCCTTCTTATGAATGGAGCAACCCCATGGAGTGGAAAAAAAAATAAAAAACTAGACACAGAGGTGATTCAAAGTACTTGGGACATCATGGAAGTGATTCAGGAATATTCAAGAAATATTTAGAGATTTTGGGGCAATTTCATCAAAATTAGGGTTCATAAGCCTAGGCAGTGCACAAGCTAAAACCGTCATTGAGCTTCCGAAGGTGATTCTGGGAGCTCCGGATGGAGTTAGGAGAAATATATGTATATATATATATATATATATATATATATATATATAATTATAAGACCTACAATATGGTGAAATTATGTTTTCTCAAAAATTTTGCGTAATGGGTTTGAAATCGGTTTTTCTCATGCACAAGTGGAGCACCAGATAAAAATATGATTTTTATGGATCAAATGGAATAATAGAGACATAATACCCCCACCACTAGATTTATAATGATATTTACAGTCAAAATAATATAACATTTCATCAAAAAATTCCATCGGGAGCTCAAGTTATCATTGTTTTATGTTGCCCTCTTGGAGCAAGTTTGGGAGTTAGTCAACTTTTAGGAGGACACGTGTTTGCTCTAGGAGCCTGGTGGGATTTTGTGTCCCTCACATCCATAAATTTCATAGAAATCACACATGGAAAAATAAACATAGCACCCATAAGAAATTTTGACCCTCATACGACCTCCAAGATCGCCGGTTCATCCCCTAGGTGCTTGCGGGAGCTCAATTCAATGGCCAGATTGTTGCCATGTGTTGTCACCTGGAGCATCATGGAATTTTATGTCCATAAAATCCCTCTGATTTTAGGGACATAAACCATGTAAAAATGCATCCCTTCCCTATGGATACTTCTTGTCACCCATATGACCAACTTCCAACCCCTCAGTGCTTTAAAGCTAATTTTTTAGCATTCATTCCCTATCATTGGATCTTTGCTACATGTCGTCGCCTTTCTCACCATGGAATTTTATGTCCCTAATGTTCCTTCAAGGTTATGGATGTCAGGGACATGAAAATGTACCAAAATCAAACTCAAAAATTTGAAAAAAAATCTAACTGTTTATTGTTTCTTGTTGCTTCTCACTGCCGGAAGAAAAGTTGTAGAGAACACCTCAGTCCACCATTGTTGCTCCAAACCAGCTCCACCATGGAAACAAACACTTCCACTCCATGAATATGCATAGGTTTCAAAGAATTTATTGATTGAAAGATCGAGAGGAATGAATAACAAAAGATAAGAGTGAAGGAATTCTTCAGAAACCTCTATTGCCGTGAGATGAAGATTCAAACATATCTTGCAAGCTTGTGCACAAAACGAAGAACCGTTTGTTGCTGAGTTTTTCACTCTCAAATTCCATTAAAAAATCACCTTAAAACCTCCCATTCATATCAAGGAATTATCACAACAAATAAATTTTACTTCCAGCTCCATGAAGAACAAAGCTCAATTTCCCATCAAACCGACAATTGGATCAAAGAGAAATTTCACCAGTGAGACAAGAAGCAAAAACCTATTGCAATAGAGTGGATTTCATCGCAAACAGAGAAAAAAAAAACCTGAAAATTTCAATCTCCATTAATGGCTTCCATGACACAGTGGTGGAAAAAATCAGTGAGCTACCTCTCCACTTCTCAGGGTTCCAGTGGGTGAAATCACTCAAAAGTTGGAGGGAATGATCGTTACAAAATCTAGTTTTGCGTGAACTAGTTTTTAGACCATGAAGTCCCTATTTTTTATGGATAAAAAGGACTGAGTTTTCATCATATTTCTTCCCTTTCACATGAAGAAAATCTATGAAAAAGGTAGCGAGCTACCTCTTCACTTCTTAGGGTTCCAGTGGGTGAAATCACATGAAAATTGGAGGGAATGATCATTGAAAACTCTAGTTTCACATAAACTAGTTTTCATGCAATGAAGTACCTATTTTTTAGAGATATGGAGGGCTGTGTATTTTGTTAGTATTCTTCCCCTTATGATGAAAATATCATTTTCCCACTTTTTCAAATGAAGGAATTACTCAAAATGTGGAGTGTGGAATCCTAGAATAAGACCTAGATTTTCAAAACATGTTTTGTCGCAATCTGACATTCGCATTGCACTTACTAAAAATAGCATGCTTTCTTACATAGGGGTTTGTTGCTTTGGGTAAGCTACCATTTGAAGAGGCTATGAAGAAGGTAGTGAACATAGAGGGAGTATCACAGGAAAAGTCATCAAAAAGGTCATCTCGACTTGTAATTAACACTTACTAAAAATAGTAAGTGGTTCCACAAGCCCCTGCTATAAATAGCCAGTTGGTCCAAAAATCGAGAGGAACATAGTAATAAGAAATAATTCAAGCTACCATATCTGGTTGAGATTGGGAAAAGCTAACTATGAAACTTACTAAAAATAGTAAGTGGCCCCATATGTACTTACTAAAAATAGCAGGTCCTTCTAAAAAGGCAAGTTTGGCATAGCGGGACATAGAGGGATGATCATTCAGGTCAACACCATCATTTTGGATCATCCATGGGAATTTATCATAGGGAATTTGAGATTCATCTCAGGGAATTCAATAGTGTCTCTCGACATGCACTTCATGGCTCAAGTTGCAGGAGAATTTTGTGCAGGGTGGAAATTACAGTCATTGGCAGAACTATTCAATAGTTTTTTTAAACACTCATTCCAAAGCATCTGTGAGCCAATTGGAATGAGTTTCACACAAGTTTTAAGACTCAGAGTTTCTTTGGATTGAGATTTCCATCAACGAGGATCAATGGACTTCATCGGGAATGACATGTCCTCTTCTTCTTCTTCTCTCACTCTTTCTCTCTCCTCTTCTCCCAACTTTCTCTCTTTCTCAATGTTCTAATTTTGCATTGGGGTTACAATTTTTCATATGTATTAATGTTTCTAATGTAATAAGTCACCTTTATGTTATAAAAAGGGAATTAAAAATTTCCTAATAAGTTGAAATTTTTTAAGTTGTGCGAGGACATATGAAAAGGCATTGGGGGGTAGATGAAGAGTCATATCTCATTCTATAAATTGTAAAGCCATTCCCATTTCAAAGGGTGGGTGATTGATTTTGTAAACTCAAGAGTGTATTGTCCTTTGAGAGAAAAAAGGAGATAGTCATTTTCTTCCATTTCCCCCCTCACAAATTTTCCTCCATTCCCACATTATGTACAACTTTTGATTAAGAAATCAATATAAGAAGGAGTTTCTATCCTTTTTTGACTGAGGGATTTATTGATACTTTGTGCTTATAAATTCTAATCAGTCTTGTTGCTATTTGTAGAGTTGTTTCTTCTCATAAATGCATGTGTTGAAATTTCTAACTAGTGTGTACAAGAATATGAATTTATACCTACAAAATTAGTTCTCATATCTCATTTCTCATTCCCCTTTCCCACTTTACAAACAAAGTCCTCTCTAGCAAGAAATTGATAGCTTTATCGCAGGGTCAGTGGAGTGCCCCTGTTGGATCCCCGGCCACAAGGCCACTAGGAAAATCCAAGTTTACTTATGTGAGCATATACGACAGCTTTACCGGTTAAATAGAGGGACTTAGATTCCTAGAGTGTTGGTAAGAAATCCACAAGTTTTTCCACCTGACAAATTTTCTTGCCAACACACTGATGAAGAATTTGTAACGTGCATGTATAATTTACGCCACAAGGGCTCTCTATATGATCAGCCTCACACTATTGCTTACAAAGTCTCTGATCTAGCTCCAATTGGTTATGATCCTAATAATGATGATCTTCTAGATGATTTTATTTGATTCTTTTCCACATCACACACTTGGGGAGAATCACATTTTCCCCCCCCCATTCCATCATTACCAATTCTTTATAATCTCTACACATACACATTACGCTCCATGCTTTACACTTATTCTCTCTTACGCACATTGATACATAGATTATATCATCATTACCCTATGATGCACTCTATTTACATAGTTCATACTTGACTACTGAGGGAATGAGTGTGAAATGAACCTTCCAACATTCACTCTTCATGTTCTATGCTTCATGATCTATCTATCTAGTGGACAATTTCAAACCGTTTCCCTATGACGCACTCTAGTTCCATAGTTCATACTCAATTTCTGAGGGTCTAAATCTGAAATGAACCTCACCACATTCACTCTTCATGCTCTATGCTTCATCATCTATCTTTCTAGCACACATTCTCAAACCATTTCCGGATGTTGCACTCTTGTTCTATGGTTCATTCTTGATTTTTTAGGGGTCTTTTATAAATGAACCTCATCTCATACACATCTGTTATGGGGCATGCTTCTCCTATCACATTCACACATTTCATACCATTCTATCAAACTCATACACTTCATTTTCATATATTGTTTACACTTACTCTTTTTTTCTTATACTACTTACATGATGCATTTTTCTTAGTATGTTAGTCGGATACTCATTATGTCATTATCTTCATCATATAAACATGTGTGTTCACTTGGTCTCTAGTTGTGAATGTAGATATCTTACAGATTATCACATGTTGTAATTATGTTTAACAATGTATCCTTTTCCATCCCACCAAGGATCCTGGGGGCATCTACCTTTATTACTCTCACACATTACAGGTGTTATTATTTCATTATATACTACTTCCTATTCTAGCTAATTACTTTCCATTGATACATACATGCCTTGACATACTTTTTATGTTTCTAACATGCTAACACATTCTCCATGTGTAGCATTTTCTATACAGGACTATATGCCACCATGGTTTTCTAATACACTTTGTTTGACATTGTTTGCTATTACATGTTGTTGTTTGTGGGCTATTCCCTACGTATTGTTTGATCATTTCTTATATTATTTTGGATTCTTCGGCCCTAATTTTATTATGACATTGTAAGTGATGTCCCATGTTTGAAACCATATTTTCATGGTCTATCTTATATGCACACCTGCTTGTTACATTATTTTTCTATGACATGCTTGCTACTTTTTCTACTAATACATATTTCTATCCATCTTGTTTTCATGTGCCTTGGTTTCTACCATGCACATCCCCTCCCCCCTACAGGGACATAGTTCAACACAACATCAAGTCCTCTCTTTTTGTCCACACACTCCTACATTCCTCACTTAGACCCCAAACGAGGGGGACCATGCATTGGGTGAAAAAATCACCCCTTATAGACACAAAATAATGCACTTACTACTATTTACTATAACATCAAGTATGTTTTTTTGAGTATGGATCTTGAATAAGAAAAGTATTTAATGGTGACACACTTCTTAGTCCATCTATTTTATTTGATTGTTTCTATTGTTTTTATCTCTCACATCTATCACTCATACACCCAGTTCTGTTCAGGGCATAGTGATCCTTGTTGGTTATTCTCCTCATATTTGTCATCAATTGTATCGGGACACTAGCACCCAGGATTGGACACTAACACCTAGATGATCCTTTCCAACCGGGGTGCTCATTTCCCCTTTGTTTTGGTTTACATTTTTGACATTTGTGGTCAAATTTTTTGGTTTTCTTACTCCTATCCATGGGTCCTAGTTGGAATATCATGTCATTAGTGTCAAAATTCAAGAAAGAGATCCCTCTATAAACATAATGTGCATATCATTATAAGGGTGGGAAATTTTATCAAGGGATATCTATCTATAGACTCAAAGGGACTGCATTTTTGGGCTTATTACTCTGCATACACATTGCATAGGAAGGGGAAGTTCATTTTTCCATCCAAACATTTACATTTGATCTAGCTACAACCAGTTATCTTGGCACAAACACATAGAACTACATGGAGTCTGAGATGTAGTGCATTGTTTGATCGTAAAGTTCACTTTGTTGACAACTAAGGACAATATGAATCCCCATTTTACATCTTTATTTTTTAGGATTTGATGTATTTTGGGGGTTTTACAGGAGATTATTTGTGTTACATATTTACTTGTACCTCAAAGATCCAAGTATGACACTAAGGTGATCATTAGCGAGCAAGTGAAAAACTCTAGCTACACTGAAGAAATCAAGTTCCAAGCTTTTCTGTAGAATCCAGCGCCCCAGAGAGGTCTTTGACACCCCAGGTGCTCTCACTCCTGCCCAGGTGCCCATGTCCCAACCATTCTATGAGTTCCAAAATATTTATTGAGCATTCACAGTCTTCTTCCTAGCTTTTTCATTAGATGTTCCATTTTGGGTGTACTTCGAGATAAGTGAAAATAAGATAAGTACCCTATCTCTTTCATTTGATTGTATAATTACATATATAAAAGTGTTAAATAATTTGTATCTTGTTGTATATCAGTGTAGAAATTCCTGAAATCAAATTTTAATAGAATATTCAGATTTTATTAAATCATTTTGGTGAACCCGTATCTTAGAACTCCTTTCCCTAGGATCCACTAAACCCTAATGGAAAAAAGTAGATATTTTTCTCCTCAGAAATATATACATCATGAGAGTGTTAATCCCGTCCTAGATGACGTTGTTGAGGTTGAATTTCTTAATATTTATATTTATGTTAAATTTGATGATAATGTACATATGGCTCTGGGGGCACATCATGAAAATTTCCAAAATGGCGTGATACATGCTCTTCCTAAAATAGCTCGGTCACTCTAAGAAAATGATCCTCCATCCACATTGTATGTCAAATAAATTATATCTCTACTCCATCTTCAGGTTACCCTCCATAGGCTTGATATGGTATCCATCTAATGGCCCATGTCCCCATATGATCCAACATGGATCTATAGGTAGTATTATTCATTCTCCTACAATGTGTACCTGTCCACCTTGCTACAAATATTAGGCCTGGCCTAATTGGCCCGCAACACACTAAGTGACATCAATATTGGAATGTGTTCATAATCCCATACATGCAATAATGTGATGGCTCCAATACCACCCCCATGGTCCTCCTGCGTTAACCTTTATAAGTTTTTGTAGAAATGTGTTAGTACACATAGTACCCATGAATATCTAGTACCATCCTCCTCTATACACTAATAGATATCATGCATCTTATGCAAGATGCCTGCACCACCACCCTCCACTACCACTGATGAAGAAATCACAACTGCAATGAATTTCCATAATCACGGAACACCTGATCTTAGTATGACATCTAGGCTAATTTGGGTCGTTGTTTGTACCTGTGTCCCTATAAAGTATCACCTAAAATCTCTCATCTACATCTAAGCATACTCTACTGCCATCAACTATAATCTATCACCTACACATGGCATTCACAATGTGTGATATAAATCCTTTAGGGTCACATTCATCTCCCTAGTAGACAACGAAGAAGTATTAGTTTCTACACACCACCTCTAGCATAATGAAGTGATCATAGGAATATTATGGGGTACATCCCCCAATCTCACTATGTGTCGTAGTCCAACATAGTCTAGTATATCCCACTTTGCATCAGATAAACCCAATCCCAAAAATGTACTCAAGTTTTGACCTCCACAGAACTCCTAAAATGGATATCTCTCTGCACAACAAAAACATTGGTAAAAATGTAACATTATCACCTTATATGCACGTAAAAATGACTACTCATAATGACCAAAAACATCAAATTTCACATTCATCACGTTCTGGGGTCAAAGAAACTTCCTGGGTCACTAATGCCTAGGATCTAGACCCAGGCACCCAGGAATAGGTCATTAGTGCCTAGATTTGGGTGATGAAATCCCAAAGGAAATTAGTGACTTGAATACTCTTTCCCAGGTAAAAAATGCCTAGAAACACAAAAAATTGAAATTTTGTAAAAATATACAAAAGCAAGTAAATTTCAATAAATTATTTGAAAATAACCACACTTACCAACTCATCTATCATCTTTGCTTCCACGGCCGCTACCACCATTTCAAATTTTCTCAATCACACTACTCTAATTTGAGGCATCCTCACAAGCTTAGATCTCAAAATAAATAAAAAATCAAGATTCAAATGAAGTACCTATTCACTTTTCGCCATTATTATATATAGTATTTTTCTCAATGCCTAATTTTCTATAGTCATTATTAACACTCATTTTTTAACTAATACTCGCTACACAGTTGTGCTCATATTTGGAGCTTCACTACTCCATTTTCTTCCCTATCTATACAATTCAGTTTATAATTCCACCTACTATTCTATTGTCCACACTTCACAACCTATATTCCACTTTCTCACATACTCAACTCAATATACACATAACTTTGTGACATATAATACAATTCATTTTACTCGTTACTACATCATTATGCATCCACTTTCAGCTCAGTGTTCGTTCTTTTTACCACTCCATTTCACTGAAAGGGGGGCATATTTTCTCATACAATATGCTACATTTTCTACTACTTTCTGTCAATTCCCCCTAATGACCTAATCTGAGGGAAACAGGTGAAAAATATCTTCATGATTAATAATTCATATACATTCAATCTCAACACAATTTTATACTACTCGAAATCAAATCAATCAATTAATACAACATAGCATATTTTACTATCTCTCCTAGATGACCTAACTTTGGAGTTACATCACTACTTTCCCAGATGACAAAACATGGTAAGTCACTCTATATTTTATCACTTCTAGATGACCTAACATGGAAGCCATCTAGGACTATACACATCACGCCACCCATGGGAGTGGGGGTAATGATACATCGTTGTCGTTCATGTACCGATCCTATGTGGGTTGTTCATGTTGGATTGGAATGGATTGAAATTAAAAAAAAATGGTCTTATTTTGTCTACAGTGGATGGAACTTTTGAGGATGTAGTCATGGTTGGAGGGTAAAACTAGACCTCTCTCCCTAAAACTCTTCCTTTAGCGGCAGGATGCCCTAATCCTTCGGTATTTCACACATACAAAATCAGGTCAAGAATTGATCACTCCCTACCCCTTTGAGTCTCCATATGTGAAAATTAAAAATCTCCAAATCACTCAAAAAATAAATCACCAATTTCTCTACATTTATCCTTACAATAGTTCTCTATCTCTATTTACACCACATGGATCGACACGTTGATCCATGGTTTACCACGCTATATGTTCTCATATTCTACAAATGCTTTTGCAACATGGGGCTTCTCCAAACTTCTCACAGTTATGTTCCTTACTTCTTTTAAAATACTTGAATTTCATTCAAATATCATAAAGGGGGGAAAATGTAGACACAAAATCATGCACTTACTATTATTTAATATACTACAAAGTATCTTGTTTTGTGTATGGATTTTGAGTAAGAAAATTATTCATTGGTGACACATTTCCTAGTCCATCTGCTTGCTTTGATTGTTTCTATTTTTTTATATCTCACATTTATCACTCATACACCCATTTATGGTCAGGTTATAGGGATCTAGGTTAGTTAGTCTCCTCACATTTTTCATCATTTGTCTTAGGACACTAGCACCCAGGATTAGACATTAGCGCCCAGGTGCTCCTATCCAACCTATGCACTCTTGTCCTCTTTGTTTTGGTTTACATTTTCGACATTTTTAGTTATGCATTTCGGTTTTCTTACTCCTATCCCGATGTCCTATTTGGTATGTTGTGCCATAGTGTTGAAATTCAAGAAATATATCCCTACATAAACACAACATACATACCATTATAAGGGAAGGAAATTTTATCAAGGGTTATCTATCTACATAATCAAAGGGACTACATTTTTAGGCTTATTACTCTGCATACACATTGCATAGGAATGGGAAGTTCATTATTCCATCAACACATTTGCATTCTATCTATTTACAAATCGTTATCTTGGTGTCATTGGCACAAGAGAAGCCTAGGAGAACTATTACACACACAAGCATATAGAACTACATGGAGTCTGATTATCTAGTGCAGCACTCAGTCATAAGTTCACTTCGTTGACACCTAAGGACAATCTGACTCCCCATTTTTCATCTTTATTTTTAAGGATTTGATGTAGTTTGGGGGTTTTGTAGTAGATTATTTTTGTTTCAAATTTACAGGTACCTCGTAAATCCAAGTGTGACGCATAGGTGATCATTAGCAAACATGTGTGAAACCCTAGAGAAACTGAAGAAATCAGGTTCTAAGCTTTTTTGCAGATTCCAGCACCCAAGAGAGGTCTCTAAAACCTAAGGTGTCGTCACCCCTACCCAGATGCCTGTGTCTCGGCCATTATGTGAGTTCTAGAATATTTATCGAGTATTTCCAGTCTTCTGCCCAGCCTATTAATCAACTGTTCCATTTTGGGTGTACTTTGTGATAAGAGAAAATCATATAAGTACCTTATCTCTTTCATTTGCTTGTATAACTACATATATAAAAGTGTTAAATCATTTGTATCTTATTGTATATCAGTGTAGTAATTCATGAAATTAGATTTTAATAGAATACTCATATTTTATTAAATCTCCCCTACAGTAGCTTAGAGCTACAATAAAGTACATCACATCATAGAATAAGCATGACTTATAGTTACAACACATGCCCAAAATCAGACTTGGGTCACAATTATAGCACATACACTAGTGCCTAAACTCATATAGTAGCGCCTGGGATCCTGGGTCTTCCCCTAGGCACTTATGTCCTAGGTGCACACATAGTCATCTTATCAAATCATCACAATCTACGTAATCCTTTAGAGAAGTTTTACATTATCAAGCGTTGGCCTCAAAATATAGAATGCATATAATCTCCTACAATCTTCTTCAATCAGAATAATCAATATAATTGGAACTAATTCAGGACAACATGAATAAAACATGGACACACCATCTCCAGTGGTGTGTCAGGATGAGGGTTATAAAGTTACATTAACCATATTGAGTTAATATTGAGTAAACATTAATGTGCATACATAAATAAATAAATAATAAGGTAAAATAATTTACACCATAACACATTAACATAGGATATAACGTGGAAAACCCCAATAGGGTAAAAACCCATGAAGAAAATTTACATTATATTGAGAAAATTTTTACCAGTCCAGAACTCCCTTTTTCACTCCTACTCCTTATTTTTAACCCAGAATAATTACATATCTGAATATGGCCCACTGCCATATTTAAATAACCCGAAGGGTTATAACCTATTAAGTGACAGGGCACACCCCAATTTAATAATTAGTTAATTAATAACTAATGAAACCTAATATAGATTTTATATTAAATAATAAAGAATAACCTATATTCAATATTATTTAATTATAAACTAAATATTATGAACACTTAATATTATGTTCTAACACTCCCCCTTAATATTAAGTGGGGATCCATATGCAACCATTACCTATTTTTTACAACAGGATTTACAAATCCATAAACCACAAAAGGTTTAGGCTAGCATATGTCTTTTTGAAGGAATTATAGCAACTTCATCATGCTCAACTTACCTTTTGGCACAAAAGGATTTGGAATCCAAAATTAGAAGTATGATTTAGGTTAAGCATGATTTGTGAGACTATATCTCATCATTTCTCATGGAAAAATTGTTAAATTGCATCTCTAGGATCATTTTAAAACATATAAGGACCTCATTTACAAATAGATGCAACACACTCAACTGTATTAATGTAAACTCTATCAGTTTACATAGATCATAAAAGATATTTTTACAATGCTTTATACCAGAGAAGAATTATAGAGGCGAAGGAGTCAAAAATAAGCTAGCCATTAGGAGGTGGCATTTACATGCACACTTGCCCTCAATGGAAACTCTAAAAGGCCAAGAATTACACCTAACTTGTAAAACTTCACAACATACAATGGCTTCGTAAACATATTTGTAACTTGATCTTTAGTCGGGAAATATTGGAGATCTATATCACCACAGAGAACCTTCTCTTGGATAAAGTGCATATGTATCTCGATATGCCTTTTCCTTTGATGTTGAACTATATTTTTAATGAGAGAAATGCAACTCTGGATTTCACACAGAAGAGGATTACTTCCTTTAGCTTCTATGTGCATCTCTTCCAAAAGTTGCTTCAGCCATATGGCTTCTTTTGTTACTTCCATTGCACTTATGTATTCTGCCTCAGTAGAATAAATGGATTTTGTTGGTTTCTTTATACCACCCTAAGTAAAGGAATCTACACCAAAATTAAATATGTATCCATTTGTAGACTTGTGATCTATCACATCAACACCATGGTCAGAATCACAATATCCATATAAATATGTATTGTTAGAAGAAGTATAAAGTAAACCAAAATTAATTGTGCCCTTAACATAATGAATAATTCTTTTGTCTAACTTCCAGTGATCCTGATAAGGCTCCTTCATAAACCTTAAAGCAATCCCTACTACATAAGAAATGTCAGGTCTACTAATAGTTAAATAAATCAAACTACCTACAAGTTTCTTATACAAAGTAGGATTAGATTTTTCACATGCAGGTTTAGGATCAAGTTTACATCCAGCTTCTATAGGAATAACAACATGTTTACAATCAATCATATCAAACCTTTTAAGTAAATTAGTTGCATATTATTATTGAGATACTACAATAGAATTTTTATCTTGAAATATAGCCATGCCCAAAAAATGATCCAATAATCCTAAGTCTGTCATCTCAAAATATTGCATTAATTCTTCTTTCATTTTCATAATTAAACTGTTAGAATTACTAGTGATAATTAAATCATCAACATACAATACAATGAGAACGATAACATTATCTTCAATTTTAACAAATAAATCATTATCAGATGAATAGTTAGAAAAACAAACTTCATTAAAAAAATTGTTAATCTTTGCATACCAAGCTCTAGGAGCTTGTTTTAAACCATATAAAGATTTTTTTAATTTACAAACATACATTTCTTTACCTATTTCTTCAGAGCCTTTAGGTTGATTCGTATAGATTTCTTCTTTTAAATCACTATTTAGAAATAAAATTTTTGGCATCCATATGATGTATTTTCCAACCTTAATGAGTAGTTAAAGCAATCAAAATCCTTACTATGCTCATTTTTGTAACTATTGCAAAGGTTTCAACGTAGTCGATACTAGGTTTTTGAGTAAACCCTTGAGCTACTAATATGGCTTTGAATTTATCGACATTGCCATCATCTTTATATGTAATCTTGTATAGCCATCTAGATCTACCTATACTTCATTTTTCAGGAGGAGGGACTAAATCCCAAGTTTTATTTTTAATCAAGGAAGAATATTTAGATTTCATTGCATCGATCCATCTTTCATCAGAATAAGATTCTTCGAAAGATTGGGGTTCATGTTCATACAATGTCATCAAGGCATGATATGTATGTGGAATTTTAGTCATTTTCTAAAGTTTTATAGGATTAGAGTCTTTAATAATAGAATCAAACCATCTAGGTCTTTTTGTTATAGAAGAAACAGGTACTAACTCTTTTTCAACTATAAGTCCCTAACTAGTTTCTTCATCACATACATCATTTTCACAATTTACAATTTCATTTTCATTAACATTAGAATCATCATGAATAATAGAAACATAAGATGAAGAAGATGAATGAAAAGGTTTTTCTAAAACTTTAACATTCATGTTTTCTATAATTTCTCTTTTTGAAGGATCAAATATCCTATTACCTTTAGTTTTGATACCATATCCTATGAAGATACAAGGAAGAGAGGTTTGATCAAGATTCTTCCATTTTAATTTCGAAATGAAGAGGGAAGAAGGGATACCAAAGATTCTCAAATGAGACACACTTTGTTTTTGATTTGACCACTTTTCCAAAGGAGTGGAATTTGTTAAGTATTTATTAGGAACTCTATTCAAGATATGAATAGTAATGTTCATTGATTCAGCCCATAGGAATTTAGGAACATGTGTTGAATGCATCATACTTCTAGCCATTTATAGAATGGTGTGGTTTTTCCTTTCCGTAATTCCATTCCATAGAGGGTAATAGGGAGTATTAAATTCTCTTTGAATGCCACATTCAACACAGAATGATTCAAATAATTTACTGACATATTCTCCCTCATTATCAGTCCTAAGTCTCTTGATTCTATATCTAGAAGAGTTTTTAACTAAAACTTTAAATTCCTTAAATTTTGAAAAGACATCGGATTTCTTTTAAATGAAATAAGATCAAATCATTAGAGAGAAATCATCCACGAATGTGAAAACATACAAAGAACCATTAAGGTATGGAAATTATAGAGGTCCTCGAACATCACTATGGACAAGTTCCAAAGGTTAAGAATAATTAACATCATGATGACTATGGAAGGGATTAGCAAATTATTTATCACGTAAACATACTTCACATGTTTCATGGTTTTGGGAAATAGGTGGCAGACTAGTCACTAGGTTTAGTTGAGACATGTCATACATGATCCTGAAGTTGACATGATCTATTCTCTCATACCACAATTGCATGTCACTTCTTTGAAATGTTAAACAATAAGTATAAGGAAATCCATCAAACACATACAAACCATCTCTTTGAATGCTTTCAACTATAACAACATCATGTTCATTTCTAATAAACCATTTATCTTTTAATAATGTTACACTATAACTATTTTGAGTCAACTGAAAAACAAGAAAGAAAATTCATTTTAAGTTTACAAACTAATAAAACATTGTTAATAGAACCATTTGAAACTTTATCTTTACCTTGTCCCTGAACGTCAAGAATGGAATGATCACACAAGTAGATCTGATCATTACACTCTCTAAGTTCATATAGGATATCAGATCTGAATGTCATGTGCCTAGAGGCACCAATGTCTAATATCCACTCATTTTATTTTATAGTGACAAATGCAACATACAAAGCAATTACATTTGATTTTTGACTATTTTTCTTATTATTGTTTTTTTTAATTTGATTTTGATCATATGTGTTACCCTTTTGATTTTTGAAATTTTACTTTTTATTTTTAAATTTACAATCCTTTTCTTATTGCCAAATTTACCACAATAATGACATTTACCATCAAATCTAACTCTTAAATTTCCTAGTTTCTTATCTTTATTAGGAGGTTTAAAAGTTGACTTTTGGTTTTTGTTGAATCTAGAGGTTTTACCTTTTTATTTTTGAGTGAGAAGTGCCTGAGTGACATTCTCCTTAAAATCAATATTTGTCATTCATTTCTCTTCCTGAATTAGGAGATCACAGAGGGTTTGCAAATCTGGAATGTCTTATTCTTTTTTATATTTAGAATTCAAAATTGAAATGAAAATTTGAAATTTCTCATTAAAATTTAATTGAATAATAAAATAAATTAATTTATCTTGAATTAAGTGATAACTACACCCATCCAACTGAGACTTAATATTTTTTTTCCAAATAATTAATTACTTTTTCATCTCCCTTCATGGGAGTTGTAATAAGTTCTAAAATCAGCTTAATGATTTTCGATAAATGTGTACCTTCGTGCATCGATTCTAATTGATTCTAAGCCTCACTCAAACTTTCTTGATTCCTGATATGATGAAAAAAATCATCATGTATGATTCACAAAATGATGGACATCACCTCTTGTAATTTTTTTTGATACACAACAATGTTGTCCATATTTTTCTATCTTCCAGTTGGAGTCTTCTCAATTCCATTCACAACTTCCCATAGTTTGTGAGCCATGAATTCTGCCTTAAGTCGAATCTTCTAAATGTTGTAATTATTCCCATTCAACATCTGAGATTTATAAATTGAAAACTGATTAGACCCCATTTTTTCCTAAATAAAATTAAATATTTAATGAGGATTAAAAATTCAAAGTTAATACAAATCCCCCTATCGTTATTTAATCCTTACAATCGGAAAAATGATCAGTTTACGTAAAAAAAGAGATCTTGTCAAGTGGATAATATTTTCACGAAGGGATTAGTATTATATTAAAATTAAATCAAAATGTGAGTGATTTTTTTTCTATCTGACGACGATGACGATCTAGTCATTGTGTCAAAAAATATATCATTTCAAAAAAAATGATTACATTATTTTCACTATTTTTCTTAAAAAAACTTTTGGATTCATTATATTTAAAAGAAAAAAACATAATAATAGTATAACTTTTTTTGGAGCTCTTTCTCCTTTATATGTTTGAAATATCTATCAACTCAAAGAATTTGTTCTAACCAACTCAGAGAATTTAGTTTTTATATGCCATTTCATTATCATCAACTCACCGAGCCAATTTAATCAATGTCAATTCACATTTGTACTTTACAATTTATAACCAATGTATCTTATACCGAACCATCAAATGCTATTGTATCTAAAATTTACCAACTATCAATATTAAACCAATTACTTTCCATCAGATTCGAGCTCAGAAATTGGCTTAGTGTTCCAAGGAAGAATATATGGTCGAGTCGCATATAACTAATGCACACAGATTACACGACCCGGAGGGCGAGCCACCCAGGCGATCCAATCCCTAAGGGATTTTAAACAAAATGGAATGGTGGTATGACCAAATTCACACCACCCACATTCACTGTAAAGGATTTTAAACCCTTGTTTAACCCATGACTATCCCAATGTGGGACTAATCTTTGAAAAACAAAACAAAAAAAAGACCCCGCCACCCGACTGCATAAGGAGACAGATGGTCAACGCGAGGGGGGATAGTAAGATCCATATGAGGGTCGAGTAATGGAGGGGGTGCTTCATGTAGAGAGGGCCACATGGAGGTTATTGCAAGGGTGAGGGTAGGAATGGGTCCTCCCACCCATGATTAATGTGAATCCCCAAACAAAAATGGTTTGGAATATTTTATATGTAACATAAAGTATAATATGATAGTTTTATTATATAGTTTGTATAATCTAAAAAATTGATTATATTTTTAAACTATAGAATGTATATATGATTTATAAAGACTTGAAATAGACCCTAATTAAAGGGGACCCGAATGATATGGAAAAAATAAATAGAAAATACACCTAAAGAAATTACCAGGGAATACACAAATTTACAAGAGACAATTTTTTTCACGCTCCCAATGTAAAACTTTGAAATCCTATTTCCATGGATCTTGTATCCTTTTCTTTGATTTTAACTTGTGTTTTTACCTTGAATAATTTGATCTTATACATGAAAACTATATGAAACATGGAAAATATTTCAAAAAAAATAAATAGTCTCACCTGGTCTCGTAAAAAAAATTCATGCACTGTAATAACCTTTCACTTATGTAAAAACATATATCTAAAAACCATTGACATATCTTGGAGAGGGTAGGGGGGTTAAATAGGTTCCTAACCAACTAACCAACCAACTACCCAACGAACATGACATTTGGATTAATTAAATTATTTATCCAATACTTAACCTGCTCTGGTACCATGTCAGGATGAGGGTTATAAAGTTACATTAACCATATTGAATTAATATTGAGTAAACATTAATGTGCATGCATGAATATATAAAGAATAAAGGTAAAATAATTTACACCATAACACATTAACATAGGATATAAAGTGGAAAATCCCAATGGGGTAAAAAAACCACGAAGAAAATTTCCATTATATTGAGAAACCTTTTACCATTCCAGAACTCCCTTCCTCACTCATGCTCCCTATTTTTAACTCGGAATAATTACATGTCCGAATATGGCCCACTACCATATTTAAATAACCCAAAGGGTTATAACCTATTAAGTGATAGGGCACATTTGATAATTAGTTAATTAAGAACTAATGAAACCTAATATTGAGTTTATATTAAATAATAAAGAATAACCTATATTCAATATTATTTAATTATAAACTAAATATTATGAATAGTTAATATTATGGTCTAACATGGTGTTTATCAGGCAGAGTCATGGAAGGAGAGTAACACTAGACCTCTCTCCCCAAAACTCACTCATTGGCATGAGATCACCCAAAAAACTCGCTCTTGGCATGAGATCGCCCAAAAAATCACACTTGGTGTGAGATTGCCCAAAAACTCTCTCTTGGCATGATATCACCCAAAAAATCTCTCTTCACAACATTTTAGGACACTTTTCTATCCTTAACACTCTTTTACATCATGTGCACACTTTCTTTTATAAAATTTTACATAATTTTGCATACTTGGATCATATTTTTCATATACATGACTTTGACTACTCTTTCTCTCTTCTTTTATAGGCCCATTCTTAATAGGTAATAATAAGCATCCTACAACAAGCACAACAATAGGTAAAACACAACGCATACACTTCACCCCTAGGGCCACTTTCCTTTCCTAATCTCCATGCTTGACTTTGCATCATTTCACACTTCACTTATCCACTTGGCATGCATTTTTCCACATAGTCTACATGTTTATCAGGTACGCATATTCTACCTACTTTATGTTATCAAGTAATCACTCAACAACATAAAGTGTGGGAAAATGTAGACACAAAATCATGACTTAGGTAAATTTTTAGGTCCTAAACAAATACTAGCATTCATATGATTCCTAAGCAAGAAAACTAATAATTGATGACTGTCTTTGGCCTCTTTTCTATGTTTCTTGTTTTCTATTTGGTCTTGCACACCCTATAGCCCAGTCAGGATTTTACTTATTTATCTTTTATGGCTTCAGACACCATTTCCCATCTAGGATAGAAGTGCATAGGCATGCTTGTCCCCTTTAGTCACCCCAGACCCTTTTCTACCTTACTCTTTTTGGGCCTCTTTTATCTATTGGGTGTATTTTTCACATATGGGTCGGTGTAGACACAAAATCACACACTTGGGTACATTTATAGGTCCTAATCACATACTACTATTCATATGATTCATAAGCGAGAAAAATAGTAATTGACATCTATCTTTGGCCTCTTTTTTTATCTTCATTACTTTATCTTTATTGACTCAGGACACAAGTGCCCAGGTGCCCTCATCCTCTCTAGGTGCCACTGACATCTTTGTATATTACTCACCTCGTTTATCTTTAGGGCATCTTGTTTTCTTATGGGTCATACTTTTAGTTATCAATTACAAAATTCAAAAAAGGGAATCATATAAATACAAATCTATGTGATCATAATAAAATACCAAGCTCTAAGTATCTACTAACATCACTTAAATTTGCATCCAAAGGCATTCTAAGAGCATCAAAGAATTCATCTTATACACACATAGGAGGGGAAGTTCATTTTTTTATCCACACATCTATTTACATTGATACATCTAGTTATTTCTCATTCTCAAATGAATCTTACCCAAGATCCTCCTAGGGCATGATTTCTACACAAAAACACACAAGAAATGCATGCAGTATGAGATGTAGTGCAACACTTGGTCATAAATTGATTTTTTTGGGTGACCGTTGGGGTTAGTCTGACTCCCCATTTGTATATTTATATTTAGGATTTGATGTAGTTTGGGATTTTGCATGATATCATTTGTTTTGTAGGTTACAAGAAAGTTATGTGATCAACCAATGACATACAGGTGATTAAAGATGGAAACCTTGTGACACATGAAAATTCAAATTCTGACCATTTTCGTAGTCACGGGCACCCAACAGAGGTGTCTAGCACCCATGTACCCCTAACCTAGTCCAAGTTCCCCATTCTAGACTCATACAAAAGTTACATAATTTTCTGAGTGTGGTTGCGATAGTATCCTCCTTTGGTTCATCTATTTTCCAATCTAGAATACTTCAAGATCAATTGTGAAATCAGCTAAGTCTTCTAATTTCTCTCTCTCTCTCTCTCTCTCTCTCTCTCTCTCTCTCTCTCTCTCTCTCACACACACACACACACACACACACACACCCAGGGTTTCATATTTCTATACCTTATTTATTACGTCAAATATGTGCTTCATTGGTTATTTATTATATGTGACTCTACAATATCTAAGGTTTTACAAAAATATATATTTTTGTTAAATCATTTTGTTAACCCATCGCTCGAACCCAACCTTTATTCTAGGTATTTTGTCATCTTTTTATCATGGGTCAATCATATGGACCATTTACTTAATCCCACCTCATAGAGCTCAATGATCATCTTCTTGAACCCAAAATCTAGATCTACTATTATTCGTTGCTCATGAGGAGGCCACCAATCTTATTGAGCTTAATATCTTTACTTTCATTCCCACTACTAATGCTTCCATAATTCAACCTAATGTTTCTATTACACAAACTATCTCTTCTTCAAATACTCCTAATGTTGGTGTAAATAATTTCATTACACTGAATAAGCTCATTATAGCAAATTGTTATATTTATTTTAATTAGTTCTAACTCTTGGAGCTTGTTGAGATTCTCTCCACTCCTTGTGTGGAATTAGTTATCTCCTAATTAGCTTGACATTCCTATTATTTAGGAATGTCAAACTATCTATTCTCCCTATTTAATGAATCTCCCAGATGGTGGAGATATCAGAGATAATTATTATTTCTCTGTTCCTCTTTATTGTGCTCTTATTTTCTTCTCTAAGTAATTCTCTATGCTCACTCTTCCTGTGCTAGATCCTGCTAGTAGATTTTTCATGGTATCAAAGTGATCATTGCAGGAGAGTTGAAGTCAACCTCTATTTTCTTAGAATTGATATTATCTAGTTTTCTTATTTGCTACATTTTTTTGTGACTATTGCTACTGTCCAGTTTGGAAACTGTGCATTTTGTTGCTGCTACTGTTACCGTTCATGCTTTTCTGTTCTGGACACCATACTAGGCTCAGGTTTTGTGTAGTTTTGGATATGTGGGGAATTTTTTCTGAGGTGGTGGCTCTTTCCATGTGCCCTAGTCTGTAATTTTTGGCCTGTGTTTTGGTCTGTTTCTGCGGCCTGCAATGCACCTAGAATTTTTTACTTGCTACCCCTCTGATCAATGCACTTAGGGCTTCATTTTCTGTTTGTTGGGCATGATTAATCATGGTTTTGTGTCCTTTTTTGGACGTTTTTCATTCCCTGTGTCCATTTTGCGACCTGTCTGTGCGTGAACGCATGCTAGTGGAGAGACTAATGCATATCTTCAGCATTGCATGTGCTTAGACGCCTACATTAGACCTCTTTGCCGATGATTTTTTGCATTCCTGGCTCAGACTTTGGTGTTCACCTATTGTTCTTTTGGTTTCCTGCGTGTTTTGGTGGTTTGGTGACTTAGTTCCAGACTACACGTAGTCTTATTGGTCTTCCTTTCTATCCATTAGATGCTTGGCATCTCTATATTGTCCATTTTTTGGACTATTTAACTGCCTTCCCACTCTTCTTAGCGACTTACTGCTTGGTGCCGGTGGTCTTGGTGTTCACCTTGAAAGATTTTTTTACCCTCACACAGCTAGGCATATACCAAGCATAAATTGATCCTTTTATACCATGTCGAGATCCTTTATATCATCCTTTTCTTTTTCTCACACCGGGGATCTATGGTTATTCAAGCCTCTAAACTCGATGAATTACCATGCCTGGAAATTGAAGATGCAGTAGCTCTTACAGTCTCATGGATTATGGCGTGTGTTCGATGATACAGTTCCCACTTTCACCACAAAGAAGGACAAGTACTTGTATGCATGCAATCAAGATGAAGTTCTTGGATTGATCACGTTGAATATAGCAGATAACCTCCAGTTTCATATTTCTGTGGCCACAACTCCGAAAGAGGTATGGGAAAAATTTGAATCTTTTTTTTGGCAAGATAAACGAGTTCAAATTAATTCAACTGGATCATGAATTAAACTCTTTATCACCTTCAGATTTTCCTTCCATAGAAGAATTTCTGTCAAAATTTAAAGAGATTTGCAGTCAGTTGAAAGCAGGTGGTAGAACTAAAAAGGATGACAAATGCATATACATGATCCTAACTAAACTAAAGGGTCCATTTTCTATATTTACATCAACCTTCTTTTATACTATGGATGTACTAGACACTCAGTTTAAAATGCCTTCATTTGAATATTTTTGTGAATGTATTTCATGAGAACAGGAAAAATTAATCTCTCTAGATGTTATGCCTACATCAAATCATGCTCTTGTGGCCAGTTCTCCTAAGAAAAATTAGAAAAAAAAACCCAAGAAAAGCTATGATAATCCTGTACCCTCTCATAATATGGTTTCTAATCCTTCTATTGACACTTCTAAATCACAGAATAATGGTAAAAATAAGAGACCGTTTCAAAAGATGGTGTTTGATCCTTGTTCCTTTTGTGGGGGGGAAATCACCCTGAATCTAGATGTTTTTTGAAGTTGGAAGCATAAGAAAAGGCTTTAAAACAACACAAGATCACTGTTCCATCACCTTCATCTGCTTCCAATACTGGCAAGGGTAAGGCTCTTTCTACTAGAACTTCTTCTCCTTTGCAAGATCAGTGGATTTTTGAATCAGGGGCTACTCATCATATTACACATTGTAGGGATTTTTTATCTTCTATTTCTACTTGCAGCACTTCACATATTTTGGTGGGCAATTCTTCTTCTATAGATGTATTGGGTTCTTGTATTGTAAATATGCCGAATGGGCATCTAAATAATGTTCTTTATGTTCCCCATATGTCTAACAATTTACTTTCCATATATCAAATCTGTAACTCTGGTGATGGTAGAACTATTGAATTCTCACCAGATAAGGTTGTCATCAGTGAACTTCATGATCATGATGATATTGTAGCTACAGGATTTGTGGATCCATGTTCACATTTGTATGTATTTGAGAGTTTTGATAACTCTGCAGGATCTTCACTAATTTCTCATGCTGATTCTTTGAGCAAATTGTGGTACGAGAGGTTTGGTCACCTCAATTACAGGTATCTGCAACATCTCTCTTCACAGAATATGGTCATAGGACTTCTAAAGGTAAAATCACATGATGGTGTCTGCCCCGGTTGTATGTTGGGTAAACAACACTTGGATCCTTTTCCAAAAGGTCAAGAAAAAAGAGCTACGGCTCATCTTGAGTTGATACATAATGATATAACTTCTTTTCCTCATAGATCATTTTCTAGTGCTAAGTATGTACTCACATTCATAGATGATTTTACTAGGAAAACTTAGGTGTACTTTCTAAAATATAAAAGTGATGTCATGGAGCATTTCAAAAATTTTAAGGCTATTGTAGAGAAACAATCTAGACATTGTATTAAAATAATTCACACAGATAATGGGGGGGAATATGAGAGTAATGCATTTACTCCTTTTTGTGCTAATCATGGAATTGTGCACCAGTATACTATTCCTCACACCCCTCAGCAAAATGGAGTTGTTGAACAAAAGAACCGAACACTCAAGGAAATGGAAAATTGCATGGTTCAGTCCAAGAACATGACACCTTAGTTCTGGGTGGAAGCAGTCAACTATGCAAATCCTATTCAAAGCAGAATGCCACATAAAGTAGTGCAAGGGGTTACTCTTGAGGAGGCATGGTCAGGTGAAAAACCTGACATATCAAAATTCTGGGTCTTTGGTTGTAAGGCTTAGGCCTTTGTTCTTGATGACACTCAGAAAACCATGGAGAAGAAAAGCAAAGAACTCATTTTTGTTGGTCATTGTGAGCATGTGAAGGCATATTGCCTCTTCGATCCCACTACCAAAGATGTTGTGTTTCGGAAGGATGTTTGAGTTGATGAGACCGAGGCTCCTTTAGATCATACAATAGTTCTTCCATCTCCATTATTACCTCCTGATCCTGTCACTGATGATGATTTTGATGGGACCCCTAATCCCGATCCTATTTCTCCTGCTCCTGTTGCTCCTGCTCCGAAATGGCTAAGATCTACATTGGCTGCAGCAGGTGATTTTTTGGGTGATTCACGAGATCTACGACGTACTAGAGCTGATAATTATGGTGTTGTTGATCATCATCCCTATTCTGGTATGGCTCTTATGAGCTAAGCTATTTCTAATGATCCTATTATTTTTTCACATGCATCTGGAAACCTAGAATGGGATTCAGCAATGTAGGATGAATATTCTTCGCTTATGAAGAATAATACTTGGGATTTGGTTCCTCTTTCGAAGGGAAGAAAGCTTGTATGATGTAAATGGGTCTATAAGACCAAATATGAAGCTGATGGATCGGTTGAAAAATACAAGGCATGTCTTATTACTAAGGGATATTCTCAAGTTGAAGGAGTAGATTACTCTGAAACTTTTGCTCCTGTCCCAAAGATGGATTATGTGTGCCTTTTTCTCTCTCTTATTGCTTCTCATCGTTGGTCAGTACATCAAATGGATGTAAAGAGTGCATTTTTCCATGATGATCTCCATGAGGAGATTTATATGGAGTAACCTCAGGGGTTCGTACATGACTCTTCACTGGTTTGTAGACTTCGGCGTTCACTCTATGGTCTCAAACAAGCCCCTCGGGCTTGGTATGAGAAGATGGATGCTTTCTTGTTATCTATTGGCTTTCATCGTTGTAAGACTGATCATACAGTTTATGTCCTGAAGACTGATGATGACTTTCTTCTATTGGTATTATATGTTGATGATCTCCTCATTACTAGTAGTTCAAATTCTCTAACACAAGACATTAAACGGAAATTGAGAGTAGAATTTGATATGACAGATATGGGATTGTTGCACTACTTTCTTGGCCTACATGTTCACCAGTCTACTGAGGGCATATCTATTTGTCAGAAGAAGTATGCTATAGATCTGCTTCAGATATTTCATATGGCTAATTGTAAGCTATCTCCCACACCTTATCAGTTAGGTATTGAATTGACTGCTACATGTAAGTCTAACTTAGTAGATGCCACTTTGTATAGACAGTTGGTTGAGAGCCTTTTGTATCTCACTCATACTCATCCCGATATCACCTTTGCTGTTAATCTTGTCTCTCGTTTTTCACATGAGCCTCATGAGAGTCATTGGCAAGCAGCCAAGCATATCTTGAGATATCTTTGGGGGACTTTGAGTTATGGTATTCATTACACACCTCAGAATGTTTCTAGTATTGAGGGCTTTACAGATTATGATTGGGGAGGATGTCGTGATACTCGTAAATCCACCTCTGGATTATTTTGTCATCTTGGTTCTAGTCCAATTGCATGGTCTTGTAAAAAATAGAATACAATTGCATTATCATCGACTAAGGCCGAATATCGAGGTGTTGTGACAACAGGGTAGGAGGTTCTTTAGCTTCGTCATATTCTTGGTGAGTTTGGTTTTTCAAAGGAGTCTCCTTCCATTCTTTGGTGTGATAACCAAAGTGCTATTCACATTGCATGTAATCCTGTTGAGCATCAGTGCACAAAACACATAGAGATCCACATGTACTTAATTCGACAGTTGATTCAAGATGGGGTCATTCAGATGGAGTTTGTTCCTACAGTTGATCAGCTTGTAGATAACTTCACTAAACCCTTGGCTTCTCCTCGTTATTTGGAGTTGTGAGACAAGCTTGGGTTGAAGGAAGTTTTCCTTGGGGGGATCTTGTATATTCCTTCCTTCTTTCTTTTCTAGTATTATATCAGGTACCTTATCAGGCCTAGTAGCTGGGACCCTTTTGTCTTTTTGCTCCCTAGCATTCGCTTATGGGAGGGTGTTGGTGTAAATAATTTAATTACACTGAATAAGCTCATTATAGCAAATTGTTATATTTTTTTTAATTAGTTCTAACTCTCAGAGCTTGTTGAGATTCTCTCCACTCCTTGTGTGGAATTAGTTATCTCCTAATTAGCTTGACATTCCTATTATTTAGGAATGTCAAACTATCTATTCTCCTTATTTAATGAATCTCCTGGATGCTGGAAATATCAGAGATAATTATTATTTCTCTTTTCCTCTTTATTGTGCTCTTATTTTCTTCTCTAAGTGATTCTTTGTGCTCACTCTTCCTGTGCTAGATCCTACTGGTAAATTTTTCACCTAATTTAACTTCTTTATATCAGGATTTGCAGAATCAAATTTTTCAACTTCAAATGGATAATTCTCATGAATTTCCATCTCTTGATTCCACTTTTCTCCTTCACACTCCTTTCGCACCCACCATTTTAGTCTATTGAATTCCTCCAAATTTCATCACTTCCAAGCTTCCCACTTTTAATGGCAATATATATCCTCAAGAGCATCTCTGATTATTTCAAGTGGCATGTCTAGATTATGTGGATGATCATACTTTACTAGCAAAGCTCTTTCTTATAAGTTTCCAATATTATGCAATGTGTTGGTTCTACGATCCACATATTCATTCGGTAACATCATTTACGCATTTAGTGTTAGAGTAGGTATTTATCTTAGCTCATGTTCACCTAGGTACTTTATTTACCTTTATTGTATTTATCCTCTCCCACTTATGTGTGTGGATATTTATTTTATCTTATTTAGATATTAGGAGATATTATCTAGTTGTTATGTATAGTTATTTCCTTGATCTATGGTATTGACTATATCCTTGATGTCTAGTTCTCTCCTAAATTTATGGTCTTGACAAGTTCTTTGATGACTAGTTATTTCCTTGATTTATGGATTGATCTATGACCTTGACTGGTTCTTAGATTTTTATTCCTTTCCTATTTAAACAAGGCCCATTCTCAATGTATTGTATTGAGTTCCATAATAATATATGATATTGGTGCTCATTTGTTTGCAAAGGTTTTATGTAAAGTTATTATGACGAATTACTTTCATCTTATTGATTATGGTTTTTTATTAGCATATGTGTTCTTGGCTTGGTATGATCTGGTTATCGTTCCTTTCATGGTATCAGAGCAGGAGATTGTTGTTGGCATCCGTCTGTAAGTTTTATTTTGCAAATAAATTATTTGTATATTCATATATTTGGGATTTGGTCGTATTTTTTTATGTGTGCATTTTTATGTAAAAAAGATGCTTCCATTGGATTCAGAAGGCATGAAAACCCTAAGATCGATTGTAAACTCGGCCATTTCTGTAGACAGTTGATCTGTGGGAGATTTCAAGATGTTAGACAGAAGTAATTGTTTGTTGCGGTGTATTTATCTCAGTTTGCGCGCAGGAAGGTTTTCGGATCTTTCCTTTTTTGGTAGGGGTCCATGGATGTGTATCTACCTTGGTTTACACGCAGGAAGGTTTTCAGATCTTTCCTCTTTTGGCAGGGGTCCACGGATGTTGTGCAAGGTTTTTGCACCCATTAAAATCCTTAGCCTTTGGTCATATGGTATGGTCATATAAGGGCTTAAAGCTTGTGATTCCTACTATTATGTTCTTATCTTTATCCCCCTTTAATTTTAATTGTGTGTGAAGGCAACAACAATTTATTTTGTTTTAGTGGCAACTAAAATAAATAATAGAGCAAAATATTAAAAAGCTTGTAACTTTTGATCGGTAACTTGGTTTTGAGTGCCATTTTTTACAAAAGTGCTTCTTTTTTCAAGTTCTTTCTAATGGATTTATTTGCTTTTAGAATTTCACTATAATTATAAAGTGCCAAATATGGAGGAGTGTTGTAATCAATTGTGGATGCAATTTCAGCTGAGCCCGACGTCCTAAATTTTTGTGAGTTGCAGTTTGTACCTATCATGGATTCTGAGAATGATATACTTTTCTCTGAAGTATGTGGAATTCAAGAGGATATTGTAAAATTTTTGGAAGAAAATAGATCACTCAAGAAGTGAAATTCTCTTCTACAATCACTCATTCATGATAAGGATACAATAATACACTCCCTGTAGAACAAACTTGCTAGCCTACAACATCAACATCATATTGTGGACAACCATATCCATGCTCCTAGTCCACTTGCAGTTGTTGCTCTTGTACCCATTGACATTGATCTGCCAATATTTGATCCTGAACCCACTTTTGATGCTTCTAAACCTGTGAGGCTTGTTACTGCATGCTCTTCCACATTTGTGCCTTTTAGAGTACCACATGTTGTGTATCCAACTTCTGCTCAGTTGCATGGTTTTTTTGGGAAGCATACCACTACATTCAGTTCTTACATGCTTTGTTCTATGGGTCTCACTAGCGGAGTCATTGGTAGACATTCACAAGGTATTATTTCCTCTATTCCACATGTGAAGTGGAATTATCGTCATGACATTGGTTTTTGAGTAGATACTTCATTGGGATCACACATTGACATAGCTCATTTTTTTTTTCACTCGACTCTTTCTGAGGATCCTGAGCAACACATGAGTTCTACATCTTCACTCAGGCTTGAGAAACCTGAGATTTCAGTTGTCAGACATGATCAACCTGACACACATTTTGATGTTCTTTTGATTGCACCCATTGTCCATTTTGCACCAAGTCATATCAGGCATCTTCTTCATCCACCCATGTTGATTTGGGGTGGATATCTGATCACTCGTGGAGGCGACATAGGCAATCATTGAGAGGAATCTACAGGCATGGCTCCTCCACCATTCGGCCTCTTGCTCCACTTTCTACTACCTTATGCATTGTGATGCATCTTGTTTTGAGCATTTGTATTTAGCAGGTGTAGTGTATCTCTCTTATTTGTTGAGAGATTTTGTATCTATATTTTCGACACTTTTGGCATGTTGAACAATAATCTATTGTGGGGGATCTATTTTGGTGAAGTCCAGTGTTATTTTGTCAGTATGTTCGAGTAGTTGATTTTTGGTAACTCATATAGATTTGTAGCGTCACTCCACCCATTTAGTAGGTATGGGAGGGTGTGGTGTTGATCCTGCTTCTTCGGGTTTCATGTCCTTGCCTTGTTACCTTGGCTTTTCTTGGATCATGACACTCTAGTATTTTATGTCCTTGCCTTGTTGCTTTGGGTTTTTATTCTTGGATTGTGGAACACCTATTTGCAGCAGTTGATCGAATTATGTTTGGTAATTTTTTTGGCACTTTCGACATTCACTCCATTGACAGTCTCCTTGTATGGAGCTATTCTGGTGGATCCCAGTGTCAGTTATTTTTGAGTTTTGTGATTGAGCAGTGGATTCAGACCACAGTGCACACCAAACTTCTTCAACATTGTGTGATTTTTTTGAGACGAGCTTCTTGGGATACCTTGGACCAGGTCTTTACTCTCTTCACTTTGTTATTACTGGTTTTGGGTACCTTGCGGTGTCCTTTTTTTCCCAGTTATTGTATATGAGTACCTCATCAGGCCTAGTTGCCAGGACTCATACTATGGACATGCCTCATCTATTTTGGCCCCTAGCTTCACTTGAGGGGGGGTGTTAGAGTAGGTATTTACCTTAGCTCATGTTCACACTCAGGTACTTTATTTACCTTTATTGTATTTATCCTCACCCACTTATGTGTGTGGATATTTCTTTTATATTATTTAGATATTAGGAGATATTATCTAGTTGTTAGGTATAGTTTATTTCCTTGATCTATGCTATTGACTAGATCCTTGATGTCTAGTTCTCTCCTAAATCTATGTTCTTGACTAGTTCTTTGATGGCTAGTTATTTCCTTGCTTTATGGCTTGATCTATGACCTTGACTGGTTCTTAGATTGTTTATTACTTGCCTATTTAAGCAAGGCCCATTTTCTAATGTATTGCATTAAGTTCCATAATAATATATGATATTTCTTGCTCATTTGTTTGCAAAGGTTTTATGTAAAGTTATTCTGACGAATTGCTTTCATCTTATTGATCGTGGTGTTTGATTAGCATCTGTGTTCTTGGCTTGGTACAATCTGGTTATCATTCCTTTCATTTAGTTTATGCTTTTCTTTCTCATTTTTCAATTAATATCAGTTCTAATAAATCATATGCTTAAATCATATAAATAAAAAAAGGATCTAATGAGAATCTAGTGGATTATGTCTTACGATATAAGAAAAACTTAGCTAATATGTCTAATTTACTCACTAACTCGTAACTTCAAGATATATTTGTCTAAAGTCTTTTACCACTTCTCTAAGAGAGTGTCATCTTTGAGACATCTCCTTCATTTGATCAGTTATTCCATGCTCTTAACTTACATGAAATCAAACTATTATCTATGGGAAATCTTAAATATCATGATTAGGCTTCATCTTCTACTTGGTTTCAAGGAAAATCTACATTCAAGCCATCTACTAAGCCTACTGAAGCAAAATCTATAGTTAACATTGTCTCTACTCCTAAAAATCTTCAATGGAAGCCTTTGAAGCATACATTGACAAAATTACCTTATGCTCCACATATTCTATTGCCACATCTTATAGAGAGAAATCTTATTACGCTTCCTTCTCTTCTTAATCTAGATCCATCTTGTCCTAAAGGCCGCAATTATAACAAAAAATTTAGATGTGATTATCATCAATGCGTTGGGCATTCTACCAATTAATGTTTCAAACTCAGTAATCTCATTCAAGATATTATTAGCAATAATGAAATTGAGCTCCCTGAGCCTTTGACATCTATGCCAGTTAACGAAAATAAAAAACCTAAAAATATTTAATGATCCTCTTCCCAAGCACGACAAGCAAACTGACTCTCCGTCTAATCATATATATCATGCAATGCTTATTCCTTCATTAGGGGCTCTTTATTTCATATTTACTCACGTTGATGCATCTCAACCACTCATTACATTCTTGTTTCATGGTTATCATTCTACATTCTCTTCTAACACGTTACATATCAAGGATTCTATTGGACATCATGTTATCAATAATATATTGATCGATCCATAGATTCATATGGGCATGTGCTCTATTGCACTTCTTGTCACTATCAGTTATCCTCTCTCTCATAATATGTATCCAGTGCCTAAATCTTATGGTTTTTAAAGGGTCCAGTTACATTTGGGCCTCTCACCATACTTGTGACATTTGGTGTAGCACCTTCAATCAAATGTTGTGAAATTCTCTTATGTATTCCTTGGCTCTGTACCGCTAAGGCTATCATTTCCATGAATCACTTATGTCTCAAATTCATTCAAAACAAGAAAGTTATACCATAAACAGTGTTTTTTCATGCACATCATGGCTGCATCCTCCTCTTGAGGTTGAAATCACACTATTTAAGGCATCTAGGTCCCCTGGACCTCTCGAAACTAAGGCATTTTCTACACATATCTCACCCATTCGTACATGACCTACTTGGTATCATCAATCCACTAGTCCATCTCATTGACCTATATCCACCACTTGGATGTCTACTTCACATAGGTGTCATCACCTCATCGGTATCTTTCACATAAGTGTTCATCACCCCCTAGTTGTTATGCACATAGGTCTCATTCACTGATACATCATCTATCTCATACATCACTAATCTCAAAGCATGGTCACACACCTTTATCTCCGCAAGCATTGAGTAGAGGACCCTTTCCCATCAATTTTTTTTGATATCTTACTCATCATCACACACTTGGGGGACATCACGCTTACTTCCCCCTTCTAGCATTTTCAGGTGTCTCGCATTTCTTCTATTACACTTTGTGCTTCACATTCAATATTTCTCATCCATTCTACACACATTGATACACATAAGTTGTATCGTTATTACCCTATGATGAACTCTTGTACTAAGGTTTATACTTGACTGTTGAGGGCATACTACATCCATGAACCTCACATCATACACACGACACACCTCTCTGGCATCAAATTCTCACACATCACACTACCCTATGACACACTCTAGTTCCATGGTTCATACTCAACTACTGAGGGTATAAATTTGAAATGAACCTTTCCACACTCATACTCTTAATGCTCTATGCTTCATGTTCTATCTATTTAGTACACATAATTCAAACCATTTTTTGATGACGCACTCTTCTTCTATGGTTCATTCTTGACTATCAAGGGGTCTTCTATAAATGAACCTCCTCTCATAAATATTCATACACATACAATCAAGGGGCACGTTGATCCTATCACACTCATGTTGCATATCATTCCATCTCACTCATTCACAAAATATTGCATATCTTGGTTGCATCTAATCTTGTTGACTTATACTCACATGTACACTTTATTTACTATTTTAGACATATACTTTATATGCCATTATCCTTTCTATATACACATGTGTGTTCACTTGTTCTCTAGTTGTGAATACATAATTTATACAAATTTTTACACGCAACATGAATGTTTGGCATTGTACCTCATACCAATCCAATTGAGGATCCTAGGGGCATCTACTTTCATACACACTATATGTGTTATTGTTTCATTTTATACTACTTCTTATTCTTACTAGCACACTACTCTAGTGATATATACACATCTTGACATACTATTTATCTTTCTAACATGTTAATGGGTGCTTCATGTGTAGCATTTTCTTTGTAGGACATATTTGATACCATGGTTGTCTGATACTTTACTTGCTACTATTTTCCATTGTATGTCATTGTTTGCAGGCTATTTCCTATGTCTTATTTATTCATTACTTGTATGCTTTTAACTTCTTCAACCCTGATTTTCTTGTGAGATTGTGAATGATTTCCCATGTTTGAAACCCTATTTTTTGGTCTACATTATCTTATTTCTTGCTAGAATTAAACATTTTATTCTATATGCTAATTTTCTTGATTGTAGTAACACGTGTTTCTATCCACTTTTTTTGCATGTGCCTTGGTTTTCACGAAGCACATTCCCTCCCCTGTAGCGTATTAGTTTCAGATCATAGTTTGGTCCTCTTTTTTGGGCTACATCCTCCTAGAAACATTGAATGCACCCTAAAAATGGGGCATAAATTGGGTGAATCAATCACCCCATACAGTAACTTAGATCTTCAATACAAGCCTGCACAACATAGGAACAAAACAAGGTTACAGTCACACAATGACCATAAATCTAACTTGGGTCCACATTACAACACAGACACTAGCACCTAGATTCAGACACTAGTGCCTGGGTGTTCCTGAACTTTCCTAAGTGCCTATGACCAGGGGTTAGTTATAGTTCCTTTCTCATATTGGAATAAATTTAAGTAGTTCATAGAGTGGTTTTCTTAGTACATGTGCAGTCCTCTAGCAATTAGAATGCATTCTATGTCCTTTTTCTATTTGGATTGAATTAGATCGAAATGGATCAAACATGGAACAAATTAGGATCACACCATCTGTAGTGGTGTATACATTTAGGAAATACTCAAGGATGGAGAATAACACTATGCCTTTCTCCCCAACACCTTCTGTCATGGCGTGAGATCACCCAAAAAACTCATACTTGGTGTGAGATCACCCAAAAAACTCGAACTTGGTTTGATATCTCCCAAAAAAATCACTCTTAGCATGAGATAGACCAAAAACATTTCTCTTATACAGTAATTTAGGACACTTTCTTTCCTTTTCACTCATCACAAATCAGGTGTACATGTTCCTTTTTACTACATTTTTACGTACTTTTGCATGATTTTTACAGAGTTTCCATAACACATGACTTTGATTACTCTTGCACTCTTCTTTTACAGGTTCTTCCTTAATATTCAATGAGAAGAATCCCTATATCAGAAAACACAAGAAACAATGAAAATAGGTACAACACGATATGACACATAAGCTTCACCTCTAGGGTCACTTCATCTTCTTTAGCTTTGAAGCTTCATTGTTATCACTCCACACTTTTTATTGTTTCTTCAGAAATCTTTTGTAATAATTCTATATGGTTATTAGGTATGTATCTCGTATCTAATTTATGTTATTGAGTATTCACTCAACAACATAAAGTGGGAGAAAATATAGACACAAAATCATACACTTGGGTACATTTCTAGGTCCTAATCACATATTACTATTCATATGATTTCTAGTGAGAAAACTAGTAATTGATATTTATCTTTGGCCTCTTTTATGTATTTCTATTTTCCTCTTTTTCCTTGCACACCCCACAACCCAGTATGATCTTCATTACTTTATCTTTATTGACTTTTAACACCAGCACTTGTTATGTCGAAAAAGTAGCGCCCTAATATTTTTCTGATAATATCCCTACTTTTTGGATAAAATGGGGTGATCTCACAAGTGTGGGACTTGCATAAATGAGATCAACCTCTAGATAAGGTTGGTTCCTCTACCTATTCCTAATGCTAAGCTATTATTGAGGGAAAAAAAGTAGTTTCCTACTCCTATTCTAATACTCCAAGGGACCAAGGAGATAGAAGAGTACATAAAATGGGAAATCCTAAGATAAGAGAGGTGATAGCACCAAGAAGAGGGTAGAGAGACACTCTCAAATGAGGAAAATGTGAGGGAAAATGAGAAAAGAGAGGATGGACATAAGCATCATAGTCCCAAACTCATTTAAACTGCCACTTCAAAGACACAATAGACATATACCCTGCAAGGAGAACAAAAAATGCACAAAATATCCACATATGCAATGAAAAGCATGAAATTACAACAAAACAAAAGCTAAGATTGATTAATATCCATAAAACAAATGTCTTATTGCTTTATAAGGATGCTTAATACATTATAGTGAAGAAGAAATGAAAGATTCCCATGCAGAAGCTAAATCTGAGGTTTGAATCTCATATACACATATGCAACACTTAAGACAATGCATGAAGAATTACAAGAATGTCTAACCCCTACCAAAGAATTTTTCCTTACAATATATAGAGAAGTGGGAAGACAGAAGATGGAGGACAAATTTTATCTTATCTTTCCATTAGTGAAAATTCTACCCTCTCCCTACAATATGGATTTTTGACCCCAACCACCATCAATTATGTGTTAAAACATCATGGGCACCCTATAAAACTCATTCCGCATATCCTTTTTCTTTTAGGATAAGGTAATACCCCATATATAATCAATTTGAGTGGTTTAGCTACCTATTACTACACATTAATGTTTATATTGATTTTTTCTTGATTTACACCCCTCAGATGCCACCTAAACCTGATTTTGCCAATGCAAAGCTGGAGAGTGCATCGAGACCTTTCCAATGAGAAAATTTTTATCAAATTTGGAGCTTGGAGTCGAAATATATGGCCACTTGAAGTTCTACATGTTGGGAGGTACAGGAAATCTACATGTGGTATCCCTTGATTGGTTCATGAATTGGACTCTACAAATATGTACCTTGCTTCACCTTTTTCCATTTACCATTCATTGATTGGCTCAAGGATCAAGCCTTTACTTTATTTCTTTCCATCTATCCTTGAATTTATTTTTACTTGGATTTAAAAGGTATGTTATATTAAGAAATACAGACCAATAGAATCATGCCACATTTCTTCGTATGTCAGAGCCTTTGATAGTTTCACTTAACAATTTTGAAATGCGAGCCAATAATAAATCTTTGCATACTTTGCATGTCAGCCTTTTCCTTGGAGTCCTTCTGACTTTTGGGAACCATGAACCAATGGAAAAGCTCCATGTAACCTCCTTTTGGTTTTGATATCTCCTTAAACTAACAAATGCAAAGCAAGGTCAATGAGAAAGCTCCACACACTTCACAATGTCAAACTTGTTAGACTGCGAAAAGAGAGTAAATAGAAAGGCTCCATGTAGCTCTTCACATCGCAGACATTCTAAGTCTGGGGGACTTAGAAATTTTTTTGCTTTGAATTATATTACCACATGTCCCTTTGACCTTTGTTAACCCTGCAGACTCGATGAAATAAGAAATTAGGTTTAATCCAGGGCTTGTAGTCAAGATGATCCCATCACCTTTGAAATTATTATAATGTCGACCCTTGTCTTGTTTTGGACCGTTGATTTTATACCACTTGTCACCATTTGATTTTGCTAGATCTTCTTTGTTGTGTGGGTTTTAAATTTCCAGCAGGTTTAAGTTAAACCTGCTTAAGTATTTGACCTAGATCCTTTGTTTTTTGGGTTAGGAGAACCCGTGAAATAATAAGTTCCATCTAAACCCATGGTAAAATGAAATAATCTTCTGTGGTTTTTTTAAAGCCAATGGCAAATGCTTTTGGGAAATCAGATTTGACAGTCATATGACCATCATAGACCTGAAAAAATTGATTAAGTCCATTTTTTATACTATTAAATCCAACATAACCTGGGGGTGATTTTGGATAATAATTTAGCGTCTTCTTGGGATAATCTTCCTACTAGATTAGATCAATAGCCTTTAAGAAAATCCGTTGGGCATGGATTCAAGCATGAAAGTTAAAAAGACTGATCAAAACATTAAATTTTTTGCCCTGGGGCTGTTATAAACTTAGCATGAACTGGAAATTCTTAGAAATAATCTGTGGGCTCTAAATGAAGCTTTATGGTTTCCCAACAGTCTGATTCTACCATTGAAATGCCCAAACTAAAATTGAAACTTCCCTGACCTTCCATTGAAGCTCGAAATGACCATTTACATCATAAAAAACTTCTAGATGAAGTTTTATGTGAGTGGAAATTTTTTAACTTGGTCTTTTCACCATGATCCCACCACAAGCTAAGAGGAAATTGAAAATAGAAACAACTCCAATCATGAATGCATGCAAACCTGACCTATAATTGACCCATTTACACTACTGAATGGAAAATCTGGAATTGTCCCAACTCTGATTTTAGTTGCTTTGTATTTGAATCTTTTAAGCATTGTAACTAATCCTTAACACTTCAAGACTCTTCTGATCTCAACCTTTTTTATCATATTATCCTTCAAATATCCTCATGAAGCACATGTAATGAAACCATGTCATCCAAAAGTAATAAAACTATGTAAGACACTTGGGAAAATTGAAACTACTCTACCAATAAACAATGTGTCGAAAGCACTTAGAGGAATTAAAAACTAAACTAATATGTACAAGGAAATAAATTTACTTTAGTAGAAATACTTTAGATAGATTCCATTAAGTGTAATATGCAACTCCTCTCCATCCAATATTGACAATTGGAAAGAATTACTTGACTTGCAGCCTGAGATAGTATAGGAGGCACTCCATATTGAATCAAATTTGGAGTGTCTACCTAGTATGTCTCTTTCTGCATCCCATTTTAGGACCAAGTCTCCTTCTTGAAAGATCCTAATTTTGGCATTTCTATCAAAGCTCATCTTGATTTGAGCATGGTCCTTCTCCATTATTTGCATAGTCTGGCTTATTAGCTACTCTAGCTCCATGAGATATGCATATCTAACCTCCATGGCCTCAAATTCAAACAAATCCAGCTACTTAATAAGCTCCAATGCTGGTAATTAAAGGGATATTGGAAATTTTTCCTCCCTTTCATAGACTATCTTGAAAGGATAGTTGTCAGTTGATTTCTTGGGTATGATTTTATCATCCTATAAGTCTAATTTCAGTTTTTTGTACCATGTTCTTCGGATCTCATCTAGAGTCCTCTTTATGATCCTTAACAAATTTTTGTTGGTGGAATCCACTTACCCATTAACCTGAGGGTAGTAGTTTGAAGATGTTCTCAAGAATACACCATTCTTCGCAGCCTAATCAAATATCTTTACTTTAAGAAAAGATAAAGCATTATCAGAAATCATTATGGAAGGAACATAAAATCTTGCCACAATACCTTCATAAAAATCTAGAATGTTGGATTCATTTTCTTGCTTGAGTGTAAATGCATGTTTTCACTTAGTGAAGTAATTTGTGGCCATGAGGATCCATTTATGACCTAAGCTTGATTTTGGGTTTATTATCCCAATGAAATCCAATCCCCATTGCATGAATGGTTCATTCACAGAGATGGGATGGAGTGGTAGAGCTGCTAGTCTTTCTTTGCCTATGAAGAAGGAACACTTATTGAATTTTTTCACCCATGAATAGCAGTCATTAAAGAGGCTGGTCCAAAATATCCAGCCTTCATAATTTTGAGAGTTGTGACTCTTGGGGAAAAGCGACCCCCTACATCTCCATCACGAAACTCATGAAATAATTTTTCTATTTTATCTTATTTGATGCATCTTAAGAGGACACCATTAACATCTTTATTAAATAAAATACTATCCACAAGCATGTATGGAATGGATTAAATTTTGAAATACCTTCTCTTAGCTTTGTTCAACCCCTAAGGGCATTAGCCTATTTGGAGGAAGTTTATTATATCATGAGTCTAGCAAGGGTTGGGCATGACAACAGTCTGTTGTTCCTAATTATCATGAAGCACAAAAATGGCTTCTTCATTTGCATGTTAATTTGAAACTAGCTTCTCACAAAGGCCCTTTCCTCTAACTAGCTTGGTTACCTTGATATCAATGTCATACTCCATGACCTTGGTTATCCAACCAACCCTCTTCTCATTTAAATATTTGTTCAAGAGGAATTCCTTTATATCAACATGTGATACTAATAAGTGGATCTTGTTATTGGACACTAAATTTCTAAACATTTTTAAACTCCTTATTACAACAAGGACATGTCTCTCAATAAATGAATATCTTACATCATAGTCTTCAAGGCCTTGGCTGAAAAAAGAAATGGGTTTCTCTAATCCTTCTTGATTCAGCTACACTAGCATGCTTGATATTGTATTTGTCCCTCCAAATGCATACAATGTAAAATCCTTTGAGAAATGTGGATTTACAAGAGTTGGGGCTTTTGCAATGGCCTGTTTTATAGTTTCAAAGATTTATTTTCTTTGAGCAGTCCACTTGATTGCTAGGTTTTTTTAACATTAATGTTAGTGGCTTGACAATATTAGCAAAGTTTGGGACAAATATTCTAAAAAAGTTAATTCTCCCCAAGAAGCTTTAGAGAGCTTTTATATGACTAGGCAATGGCAATTCCATAATGGAACTGATTCTCTCTAGATGAGTTGATGTCCCTTCTTTAGAGACAATGTGACCAAGGATTTTACCCTCACGAGATAAGAAAATCCATTTCTTAGGGTTAAGAGAGACTATAAAATCCCTGCACCTTTTAAAGAATTTCCTAAGATGGAAAAGGTGATCAACTACGTCCTTAGAAAATATTGTAATATAATCAAGATATACAAGAACAATTTTATTTATTAGTCCTCTGAATGTAATTTCCATGGCTCTTTGGAAATTTTCTCCAGCATTAGATAGGCCAAATGACATCTTATTATAGGAATAATTTTCCCACTTTGTGGTGAAATCAGTCTTGAATCAATCCTCCTCTTTCACCTTGATCTAGTTATATCCTGAATACCCATATAGAAGAGAAAATCTTCCAAATCCAACCACCATGTGTAAAATTTATTCCATGTAAGGCAGTGGGTAATGGTATTTTAGGGAAGCTTTATTTAGATATATGAAGTCCACACACAGCCTGATCCTTACATTCTTCTTCCTCATTGGAGTTAGATTTACCACCCATGATGAGTATTTGATGGGAAAAATTATGTTCACCTATATTAACTTGTTCAACTCTTTTTTCATCAAGGGTTAAATATGAGGATTTATAGGCCTTTGTTTTTACCTAACAAGCTTAGTGTTTGGGTCAAACTCAATGGTATGCTAGGATAAATTAGGATTAAAACCCCTAAGGTCCTCATAACTCCAAGCCAATACATCAACAAACTCATGGAAAATCTCTACAAAATAATGCTTCTCCTTTTTTTTTCTTACCTTACCAATGTTGAGGGACTTTCCCTCTCCAAATGAGATGCATTCTAAACCCTCTCCCTTGAATTTTATGTTTTCTTTCTCTTTTCTGAATTGGTCATTGGGGTTAAAAATAGACTCCAAACTAACCAGGCCCTTAGGAATCTTGTTTGTTCTTAGTTGAACTACTTGATACCCATACTATTTCTCCAACTTGTCTTGGTTTCTTGAAGAGAACTCGGCTTATTCTTGAAGGAAGTTGACAATTTTTTGATCGCTCTCGAAAAATTCCCAACTTTTAACATTATATTGTATGGAAGGCCTTACTGCTACCTTGATATGTGGTTATATTTTTTCTCTTTTAAAATCTTCAACTACATCAAACCTTGCTCCAATTGTAGCAAGTTTGTCAGCATCTTCGTTATCTTTCCTTGGGATGGCCTAGATGTTGAAATTTTTAAAATATTCCAATAGATCCCACACCATATGATTTTAAGCCTCTAGCAAGTCATTTTGGTTTCATGGGAAACTATAAACTGGTTGACAATAAGCTCACTGTCTCCAAAATTCTACAATTTCTTTATGTTATTTTTCCTTGCCCATTGTCGTCCATGGATGGGAGACTCATAATTTGTTGTGTTGTTATAGAAACTGAAATGAAATATGAAAATAGAGTAATACTTCATACCTTTAGGGGACATGATCATTACTCCTCCTCCTGCACCTTGTCTTCTCCTTGATCCATCAAAGAAAATTTTCCAAACTCCATTTTCTTCTTCATCATCTAGGTTGGTGACACTAGGGAGAGGTGAATTTTCTTCATGTAGGAAATAAACACCCAATTCAACTTCTTTCATTTCCTTGTAAGGATCATGGCTATGCCACTTATGTTCCCATTCATCGAGTATCAAGTTAGGAATTCCTTCAATCCAAGTATCTTCCTCTTAAATGTTTGGGTAGTCTTCTTTATCAAAGATTATGCAATTAACATTGATTGGGATTTTCACATAAGGTTCAATATGGTACGTGGAAATTGGTTCAGACTTGATAGTGGCCTTGGTGCCATATCTGGTCCTAAAAATCATGTGAAAATAATCATCTGATGAGTATCCCCCAATATTAGCAATGAAGTCCATAGATAAACATAGGGTAAAGAGTGGAGGTAGGTCAATCACAGATATATCCTGAGAAGCTGAGACATTTGGACATGCATGTAGTGTGAAGATTATATCTTTGATTATTCCAATAGTTACTATTGTTTTCCCATCCAGATACACCACAACCTTTGAAATAGGCTCATACTTGATGCCTAGTTGATCTATAATCTACTTTTTCTTTACCAAGCTACTTGCTCTAGATTCAATCATAATATTGTGTACCAAGTTACCTCTTATGATCAGATACACATAGAAGGGTGGTGGATTCAAAAAAAATTTTGGTTGACCCTCGTTTTGTTGCACTACTTTAGTGAGAACTCTTTATTTTTGCTTAGATGGCTCATTTGGAGTATGGAAGTTGGCCATGGCTACTTGTAAGAGGTCCCTTTAGCCTATAATTACTAATGACTCCCACATGGATATGCTCACATTTGTTTTCTTCATTTTATCTAAGATATGAAAGGATTTGGGTGACCTTTTTTTCTGTCCCTTACTTGCTGCAACCTTTTCTTTCACTTGAGTTAATATGGAAGGTACCTTAGGCTGACTTTGCACATTTGGAGTAATGTTTGAGTTGTCACCTCCCTAAAATATCAAATATGGTTGAGGAGAACCTACATTTATTGACTATCCTTCCTCAATATCTCTTTTCTTGTACCTTGTGTTTACATCTACACCTTGAGGAAGGGCTTGGTTTATTCCACAAAATTATTCCACTTTCCAATTTACCAGTGAAGTGTCATTTTGAGGTACATCTTGATTGATAATCTACTACTAATTTTCTTCTACAGGTGTTTCTTGATGATAAAATGCACTTTGAACCATTAAATATTGGTTCAGGATGCCATTAGGGCATGTTTCTTGGTTATGTGTATGATTACAAGGGAAACACCACTCATAATATTATACAAGATTATTTTGGACATGAACTAGAGCTTGAGATGAAGAGGTTGCATTTGGGTTATAAGGTTGAAATGGCCTAGGAGAAGGAAATTGGCTTTGATTCTGATTTATAGCTTGGGAAGGAGGTTTATTTGGTTGATATGGGGGCTTGTTTAGTTGGTATTGAGGATAATAAGGTCTAAAATATTGAGCTTGTTTCCTTTTAATTGACACCAACTCATTCCCAAGATTTTACAATTTCTTCATTACCTCTTAAAGCTGAACTAAGGTTCTTGAGGAATTATATGCCTCACTCAAACTCTGATTTCTTGGATTAGGGATAGGAGTTAACTCAGGTGTTTGATGAGAATTTGGGTTTCCAATTTCTAGGTGAATGGGCATTGCTGGTGTAGGGTAAAGTTTTCCAGCTTGGATAAGACTATTTTCAGCTCTAATAGCAATTGAAAAAAGCACCCGATAGCATTATACCCCCCATAGAATGAATCATGAAAACAATATCAGAATTTAAAGCTCTTAAAAATTAAATAAAAGGACCTTCTAGAGATGATCTTACTGAGACTAGAATCCTATCCTAGGTCTTTTGAAATAAGATAGTGAATTCTTTCATGAGCTCATTAGGAGACCTCTTAATAGTTGTCGGTTTATCTAACAAAGAAAGGTTATTTTCCTTTTCTCAAAATTGGTTACAAAGGGTTGTTCCCATCTGATTCTAATTATTTACTAACCCTGATGTTATAATCCTCAAGCATTGAAAATATCTTCCCTTAAATGAAGAAGCTAAAAGCTTGACAACCACATCTTGTTCCACAATTTGATGGATAACACAAACATTTGCAATGTCTTGTATATGGTCAGTTGGAGTAGTTTGATTTTCCCCAATAAAAAAAGAGATAATCTTAAGTGCATATGGAGGAATGGGATTATGAGCATTGAGAGAAAGAGTACTACTACCAATAAAGTTAACAAATCCTATATTTGTTTGTTGTGCCATTAAAATAGGTCTGAGAACTCTAGTAGATTGAAAGAATGTTCTACCAGGTGGTGGTGTGGAAAGAGTTCTATTTGGAGGTGAATGTGACCTTTAAATTGTTCTTCCTCTTAATTTCCTTCTAGATGATAGTTACATGTAATCAAAAATTCCTTCTTCTAATGTTATATACCTTTTCTAGATTCTTCTCATGAACTTAAGGAACTTTGACTACTAAAAACAGTAGATATATTGTTTGGAGTCACTAGATATGTTATTGAAAATAATAAAAAGGATAGAATTTTACCAAGATACACACAAAAACTTGGCAAAAATAGAAATATTAACTTCTAAGTGGTCCCACCAGACATGCCAAAATTGTTATGTCAAAAAATTAGCACCCTAGGATTTGTTTGATAAGATCCCTACTTTTTGGCTAAGATGGGATGATCTCAGAAGTGTGGGACTTGCAGAAATGATATCAACCTCCAAAGAAGGTTGGTTCCTTTACCTATTCTTAATGCTAAGATACTCATGAGGAAGGAAAATGTAGTTATCTTCTCCTAATCTAATAATCTATGGGATCAAGGAGATACAAGATTACATAAAATGGGAAATCTGAAGCTAAGAGAGGTGATAGAATCAAGAAGAGGGTGGAGAGACACTATCAAATGAGGAAAATGGGAGGAAAATGAGAAAAGAGAGGATAGACATAAGCATCATAGTCCTAAACTCATTTAAACTGTTGTTAGTGTAGGATCACAACACCCCTGGACACACATCAGGCTTCTAGGTTGATGTTTCAGGCATCCAGTGTGATTGCACAACATGGAAACCTCTCTCCAAGTGTGGGGACTTGTGAAACTGAGAGAGGAATCTCCAGATTAGAGGCTGGTTCCTCAACTCCTCTGATTTAGATCTATATTCTTGCACAACTACAGAGGTTCAGATCCTAATCCTACTCTAAATTGTAAGGAGACAGGGATAGAAGTGCAAACATTGAAACTAGATAAAGATGGTGATGCACCAAAAAGGAGTGGTGAATATTTTTTTCATGCAAATAGAAACAAACAAAAGATTGCAGCATAAAACATACACAGGCTAATAAGATATAATTTATGATCTGAAATGAAGCAAATAATACAAACAAAGGACTGAAACCCATTCACAAAGCTTGCATTATCATTTCCAACGTCAAAACCACTGCATTACAACCTCAGAGAGGTAAAAAAAACTATTACAATATTTGAAGAGGTCTGATTCTTGCAAACAATCACTTGCCAGAAGTGAAAGAAGTCTGCTATGCCAAAAAATGTTCCACCCTTTAGAATTGAGCCAAAACTGGCTTTTACATTACATGGGTCAAGCCCAGGAGAGAGAAAACATACAAAACATGGGAGCCCATTCCTCATTGACTACAAATGCATTAAAATGGCATGGGGGACCTTACAAACCCATACCCTACCATTTTTGACCAAATTGGAGGAGAAAGCGACCCATTCTGTATTAAATTTGGTCACTGAAATGTCACTTTTGGCCATAAACACGCGTTAGATCCGTTTCTAAATTTTCTCTCTTGAAACTCCACCAAAATTCAAGATTGACCCTAGAATCATGTATAGAATTTTATAATCTTTCCAATGATATAAATAACGTGCAAATCTAAGCTCTGGATCGAAAGATATGGCGATCTGAAGATTTAGGGCAGAAAACAGGCAAAAATGGGTTTTGAAATTTTTTCCCGCGCTCCGCCACCTGGACGACACGTGTCGGGCGCTGATTGGATGAGCAATTCTCTCCTTCCCTTACCCATGGGTTTTCCTTGAAAGTTTTGATCTTTTTAACTTTTGGAAAAGAAATTCATTTTTTCCCCGCGTCCCCGCCACTTGGGACACGTGGCATGATCTAGTTGGAGGACAGGGGCACGGGGTCATCCTTCACCTTTTAGTTTTTTGACCAAAACTTTGCCAAATTCTCTAATTCCTCCCCAAGCTCCACACTCCCCTTCTCCTTAGGACACGTGTCCTCTTTTCATTGGCTTGGGCCAACGCTTCAAACCTTGCCCTTAGAAAATTTGGATGCTTTCCCTTGTGACACGTGGCGTTATCTGATTCGTCCTCGGGCCTGCTCGCTTTTCGCGTCCACTGCATTCTTTTGTCCCGGATGTCCCAAATTGTCTGGGACAAAAACTTCCGATCTGCCCGATTCAAGCTTCTCTGTCCCTCTTTGAGGCGAAGACACGTGGCATGATTTGATTAGCTCTTGGCTCCTTTAGCTCTCCATGTCCCTATGTCCCAACTGTCCCAGTGTGAAAGTTCTCTGTTTCGGCCGATCCGGGAAATTCACGTCCTTCGCATCCTCATGGCCCAAATGTCCCAGCTTGTTCTGCACAATAGTTAGTCGATTTTGCTTTTACCTTCAGCCGGTTCGCCCTTTCGCATCCCGCACGTCCCCATGGCCCGGATGTCCCTTTGCTGCGCGGACCACCTAGAGGCCTTTCAGCCGGTTCGCGCCCCAACATCCCAACTGTCCCAAGGGCCGCCTGGACCAGGACTTAGCCAATTTTCATGATTTTTTCTGGCCCAAGCTTATTTTTTACAACATTTTCACCTTTTTCTAGAACTTGCTCTTTTCTCCTTGGATAGGGGAGTTAGAAAAAATATAAGGGGACCCTAGAAACATGATTTTTTTCCTTGAATCAATCTATTTTCCTGGGACTTGAAGAATTTAATGCATGTTATCAAAGTTTACCCTAGGGGGTGAATTTTGGATAACAATTTGGTGACTCAGTGGGGTCATCTGCCTACTAGATGAAGTTACCAGTTGCCTGAAGCAGTCCATTGGGCATGGAGTCATCAAATATTCTGTTTAGAACCCCTAACTGACTCAGAATGTGCAAGGAGGAAGATGGAATATCACCTAATGGAAGTAAGGACTGCAAAACATCTCCATGGACAGCAAGCTGTGCCAAAGCACTTAGGGAAAACAAAACTAACCTACAGCAAAACAATGTGCACAAGCACTTGGAGGAATGAAAATCTAATCTAATATTTACAAGGTAGTGAACTTCCCTCTAGAAGCAACGCTTGAGATGGATTCCATTGATTGGAATCTGTAGTTCTTCACCATTCAATGAGGCCAATTAGAAAGTATTGTTGTTCTTGCACTTTGTGACCACGAATGGGCCACTCCAAATGGCATCAAATTTTGAATGCCTTCCCGGTTTTTCCCTATCCACATCCCATTTCAACACTAGATCTCCAACTTGAAAAGATCTATCCTTGGCCTTCCTATCAAAGGTCTTCTTGATCAAAGCTTGATCCTTTTCCATTGCTTGGGATGCTTGATTTCTGATCTCTTGCAGCTCCATCAACTCTGCATACCTCACCTCCATGGGCTCAAACTCTAGCAACTCCAGCTTCTTCATGAGTTCCAATGTTGGCAACTTAAGTGACATGGGCAAGACTTCCTCTCTTCCATAGACAAGTTTGAATGGAGAGTTACCTGTGGATCTTTTGGGAGTTATCCTATCAGCCCATAAGGCTGATTTTAGTTTGGTATGCCAAGACCTTTGATTCTCATCAAGAGTCCTCCTAATGATCCTTAACAAGTTCTTGTTTGTAGACTCGGCCTAGCCATTACCTTGAGGGTAATAGTTTGATGAAGTTCTTAGTTAAATACCGTTCTTGACAGCCCACTCAGTCACCTTGGATCCAATGAATGCCAATGCATTATCTAAGATTATTGTAGCAGGTACACCAAATTTGGTTGTTATCCCCTCATAAAAGTCTAAGATGTTAGACTCATTTGCCTCTTTGAGTGCTACTGCTTCTGTCCATTTGGTGAAGTAGTCTGTGGCTGTCAAAAGCCATTTGTGCCCTTGGCTTGAATTGGGATTAATGAATCCAATGAAGTCCAAACCCCATTGCATGAATGGCTAGTCAACTGAGATTGGATGTAATGGAAGGGCAAAAAGTCTCTCTTTTCCTGTGAAGAATGCACAATTCTTACACCTATTGATCCATGCATAGCAATCACTGAAGATCTTAGGCCAGTAATAACCAGCCTTCATGATTTTTAGAGCTGTCACTCTTGGTGCAAAATGACCACCAGCTGGTCCACCATGAAACTCTTCCAACACCCTTTGAATCTGATTTTTGCTAATGCACCTCAGCAGCACTCCATTCACATCTTTCTTGAACAAAACTCCATCAACAATGGCATATGGGACAGCCTGCAATATGAAGTGTCTCCTTTGGGTCTTGTTCATCTCTGGAGGGCATAGGCCTGTGCCTAGGAAGTGTATAACACCTTGGGTCCAGAAAGGAGTGGGGGCAGCATTGTTTTCTTCTTGATTGCCACTTGGCTCATGGTTGTCCTGGTATGTCAAAACAACCTCTTCTTCATTGCATACTTCTTTTTGCTTCCCCAAAACCAGCTGTTCACACAATCCTTTCCCTCTTACCAGCTTGGTGATCTTGATCTCAATGTCATACTCCATGACACGGGTGATCCAACCTACCCTTTTCTCATTCAAATCTTTGTTGAGGAGGAAGTCCTTGACTCCAGCATGTGAGACCAGCAACTGGACCTTGTTGTTTGAGACTAAATGCTTGAATTTCTTCAAGCTTCTGATTACTGCAAGTACATGCTTCTCAATAAAAGAGTATCTCACCTCATAGTCATCTAGGCTCTGGCTGAAGAAGGCAATTGGCTGCTCATCATTATCCTTGTTTTACTGTACCAAAATGGTAGAAATAGTGTCATTACCTCCAAATGCATAGAGGATGAAATCCTTGGAGAAGTCCGAGTTGATGAGAGTTGGTGCTTGGGAGATGGTTTCTTTGATTGCTTCAAAACTCTCCTTGCCTTCTACTGTCCACTTGAAAGCCATGCTCTTATTTAACATTTTGGTGATGGGCTTGACAAGGGCTGCAAAATTTGGGACAAACCCCCGAACAAAGTTTATCCTTCCCAAGAAACTCTGAAGGGCTTTCTTGTGGCTTGGAAATGGTAGTGCTCTTATGGCTTCAACCCTCTCTGGATCAATTGTTAATCCTTCCTTGGAGAAAATATGACAAAGGAGCTTTCCTTCATGTGCAAGAAAGATGCACTTCTTAGGATTTAAAGACACTCCAAATCTCCTGCACCTTGTGAAGACTTGTCTCAAATGAGAGAGGTGGTCTGCTGCATTTTTGGAAAAAACAGTGATATCATCAGGGTAAATCAGCACCACATTGTTAATCAAACCTTTGAATGCCATGTCCATTGCCCTTTGGATGGTAGCACTAGCGTTGGATAGCCCAAATGGCATTTTCCTGTATGCAAAAGCTCCCCATTTGGTTGTGAAGGTTGTCTTGAACTGGTCCTCTTCCTTCACCATAATCTTATTGTAGCCTGAGTAGCCATCAAGTAGTGAAAACCTCTCGGAGCCAGCCACAACTTGCAATATTTTCTCCATGGAAGGGAGTGGGTAATGGTCCTTGAGAGAGGCTCTATTCAAGTCTCTAAAGTCAACACACAATCTGACCTCTCTACTCTTCTTTCTGACTGGAACTAAGTTGGCAACCCAACTAGAATGCTTGATTGGGAATATGATCGTTGACTCAATCAGCTTGTCCAATTCTTTCCTCATGAGAGGCTCCATGTGTGGATTGACTGGTCTTTGTTTCTGCCTGAAAGGCTTAGTATTTGGATCTAATTCAATGGTATGCTGAGCTAAGTTGGGATTGAAACCTTTCAAGTCTTCATAGCTCCAAGCAAACATGTCAGGGAACTCTTGACACAGCTGTATGAAATCATACCTTTCTTGTTCAGTTGTCACCCTTCCAATTTGCAATGGTTTGTTCTCTTCTACCAAGATGGATATTGAATCCTCTCTCTTGACCTGAATGTTTGCTTTCTCCTTTCTAAACTAGTCATTGGGATTAAAAATGGACTCCAAAGTGATAAGTCCCTTGGGCAGCTTGTTAGTTCTTAGTTGTACCACTTGGTCACCATACTTCTGTTCCAATCTTTCTTGGTTCTTGGCTGAGAACTCAGCTTCTTCTTGCAAGAAATGGATGATTTGCTGGTCATTTTCAAACACTTACCAACTAACATTGTTATCTGGCACTGAAGGCCTCACAATCACATGGATGTTTGGTTATACCTTGTCTTTTTGCATGCTTTCCACAATGTCAAAGGCTGCCCCTACTACCTGCAAGCCTGTCAGCAGCTTGATTCTCTTTTCTAGGAATGGATTTGATGCCAAAACCCTCAAAATATTCCATGAGGTCCCACACCCTATTTTTGTAGCATCTGAGTAGATCATTCTTGGTAGCATGCTGTCCCTTGACTTGATTTACAATCAATTCACTGTCACCAAAGACTTGCAAGTTCTTTATTCCTCTCTTGATTGTCCAATGCATCCCTTGCACCAAGGCTTCGTATTCAACAATGTTATTGGAGCATGCAAACTGAAATCTAAAAGCTGAATAGTACCTTACTCCTTGAGGTGAAACAAGCATAGCTCCACCTCCTGCACCTTGTCTACTCCTTGATCCATCAAAAAATAGCTGCCATACCTCATTTTCATCTTTGTGGTTTGGCTTGGTGATGCTAGGAATAGGCTGATCTTCTTTGTGTATGCAATAGACCCCTAGCTCAGATTCTTCCACTTCTTGATAAGGATCAAATGCATGTATCTTATTTGCCCATTCATCAAGAGTTAGATCTGGGATGCTTCCAACCTTGGTGTCAGCCTCATCAGTGCTTGGGTGATCTTCTTGATCAAATGCTGAGCAATTGACATTAATCTGACTTGGAGTGTAAGGCTCAATATGGAAGTTTGCAATAGGTTCAGACCTGATTGTAGTATTAGTTCCATACCTCATTCTGAATAGCATGTGTGACCAATCAGCAGACAAATATCCCCCAATCTTGGCTGTGAAGTCCCTTGACAAGCAAAGGGAAAAGAGTGGTGGAAGGTCTATGACTGATACATCTTGTAAAACAACAACATTTGGACATGCATGTAAGGTAAGACTCAAGTTTCTAATCACCCCAACTGTTGCTACTGTTGTCCCATCCAGCTGCACTACCCCTTTGGATGTTGTTTCATACTGGAGCCCTAGCTGATTAGCTATTTGTTTAGGCATTACCGAGCTACTTGCCCTGGAGTCTATCATGCAATTATGTACTAGCTGATTTCCAATGATTAATGAAACATAGAAAGGAGGGGGCTTCAACATTTTACCTTGCTGTCCTCCATGATTTCCCTCAGGCTAGGCAGCATTTGTGAGCACTTTGTCTTACATCTGAACTTGCTGATTTGAAGTTGGCCAGTCCTTCATGGCAGCTTGCAGCAGATCTCTTTGGCCTGGGATAGATAGAGATTCCCACATTGATATATTGGCGTTTGTATTCTTCATCTAATCAATGATACTGAACGGAGATGAAGGATATCTTTGCTGTACCTTTGCTTGTACATTCACTCCTTGCATGTGGGCAGCAATAACTGGTATTTGAGCTGGTCTAGGAGCTATCCTTGGCTGCCCTTGTGCATTTACAACCGGATTTTTTTTGCCAATCATTTGTGGAGCCATAGAAGGTCGTGGATTGGTTGGGGCTAATGGCTGTTCTTCACCCAAATTTCTTCTTTTTGACCTTGTGTTGGCTGCAACACCTTGAGAAACTACCTGATTCATGCCACAAAAATCCTCTGCTTGCCAATTTACCAATGTGGTGTCATTTGGGGCTGATTTTTGTTGGAATGTTTCTTGTTGTTGACTGTTTCCTTGATTGCCCTCGCCCTCCACACCAGTAGTTGTCACCATCAATGCTTGATTCAAAGCACCATTGAAGCACATGGATTTGTTATGAGGCTTATTGCATGGAAAACACCAATCATACTCCTGGGAAATGTTGTTTTGTGTTGGCACCAATGAATTAGAGGTAGATATGGCATTTGGATTATAGGGCTGAAATGGTCTATTAGTAGGAGGCCTTGTTTGATTCATATTTGAAGCTGGGTTAGGTGGCCTTTGTGGTTGTTATGGCTATCTGTTAGGCTGAACTTGGGGTTGATAAGAAGGTCTAAAACCTTGGGCTTGTTGCCTCTTGAGAGTAACTAGCTCATTGCCTAGGTTTTGCAATTGCTTCATGACTTCTTGAAGCTCATTTGGGGCACTTGGAGATGAAGTGGAAGCTTCATTTGAACTCTGATTCCTAGGAGTGGGAGAAGGAGCCAAACTAGGTGCTTGATTGGTGTTTGGGATCTCTAAACTTGGAAACAATGGCATGGGAGGTCTAGGGGCAAGTTTTCTAGCTTGGATCAAACAATTTTCAGCCCTAATGGCAATGCTATAAGCCATAGGGATAGTTATGCCTCCCATGGACTGAATCAACATAGAAATATCAAAATTTAGAGCTTTGAGATAGTAGAGAAAAGAACCTTTTGCTGTTGGGCTGAATGCCACTAGAATTCTCTCCCAAGTCTTTTGAAATCTGAAGTTGAAATCGGTCAGCTGCTCATTGGGAGCTCTCTTGATAGTTGTCAGCTGTTCCAAAAGAGACAAGTTGTCTCCCTTTTCTCCAAATTGCTCATGAAGTGCTATACACAGCTGATTCCAATTTGTGATAGAACCAGCTCCAAGGCTTCTAAACCATTGCAATGCTTTACCCTTGAATGAAGATGCCAGTAACTTGACAGCCACTTGCATCTCATTGATTTCATGAATTACACAAAGGTTAGCAATATCTTTAACATGATCACCTGGAGTAGTCTGATTTTCTACAGTGAAGTAGGGAATGTTCTTCAAGGCTACAATAGGAATTCGATGTTGTGCATTGAGGGCAAGTGGGCTGCTGCCTGTGAAGTTGACGTAGGGGTTGTTTTGTGCCATTCTAATTGGTCTTAAAACCCTTGTTGACTGAATGAAAGGCCTACCAGGTGGAGGAGTTGAGAGGGTTCTGTTTTGTGGAGATGGAGACCTTTGAATCCTTCTTCCTCTTTGCCTTCTTCTTGGAGATGATTATAGGTATTCAAACAACACTTCTTCTTCTCCAACTCTTGACCTTATGGTGACTCTTCTCATGAGTTTTTAGGCCTGCACTGCTGAAACCAGTTGATTCTTCCCCTTGGAGTCGCTAGATATGCAAATAATAGCTCTTTTCAAGCAAGAAAATTGTAGCAGATGCACATCAACTTTGCTGCAATAAAAATGAGACCTCTAGGTCCCACCGAGCGTGCCAAAACTGTTAGTACAGAATAGGCTGGGACATTTGGGCTGTGAGGATGTGAAGGACGCAAACCGCCTGGATCGGCCGAAACAAAGAACTTTTACACTGGGACAGTTGGGACATAGGGACGCGTGGGACGTGGAGAGTCGAAGGAGCCGAGAGCCAATCAAATCACGCCACGTTTCTTCACCTCAAAGAGGGACAGAGAAGCCTGAATCAGGCGAATCAGAAGTTTTTGTCCTAGAAAGTTTGGGACATCCGGGAAAAAAGAACTCGGTGGACGCGAAAAGCCGACAGGCTCGAGGACGAATCAGATAACACCACATGTCACAAGGGAAAGCATCCAAAATTTCTAAGGGCAAGGTTTGAAGCATTGGCCCGAGCCAATAAAAAGAGGACACGTGTCCTAAGGAGAAGGGGAGTGCAGAGCTTGGGGAGAAATTAGAGAATTTGGAAAAGTTTTGGCCAAAAAACTAAAAGGTGAAGGATGACCCCGCGCCCCTGTCCTCCAACCAAATCATGCCACGTGTCCCAAGTGGTGGGGACGTGGGGAAAAAATGAATTTTTTTTCCAAAATTTAAAAAGATCAAAACTTTCAAGGAAAACCCACGGGTAAGATAAGGAGAGAATTTCTCATCCAATCAGTGCCCGAAACGTGTCGTCCAAGTGGTGGAGCGCGGGAAAAAATTTCAAAACCCATTTTTGCCTGTTTTGTGCCCTAAATCTTCAGATCGCCATATCTTTCGATCCATAGCTCGGATTTGCACGTTCTTTATATCATTGGAAAGCTTATAAAATTCTCTACATGATTCTAGGGTCAATCTTGAATTTTTGTGGAGTTTCAAGAGAGAAAATTCAGAAACAGCTCTTACGCGTGTTCATGGCCAGAAGTGACATTTCAGCGACCAAATTTAATACAGAATGGGTCGCATTCTCCTCCAATTTGGTCAAAAATGGTAGGGTATGGGTTTGTAAGGTACCCCATGCTGTTTTAATGCATTTACAGTCAATGAGGAATGAGCTCCCATGTTTTGTACATTTTCTCTCTCATGGGCTCGACCCATGCAATGTAAAAGCTAGTTTTGGCTCATTTCTAAAGGGTGGAACATTTTTTGGCATAGAAGACTTCTTCTTTCACTTCCAACAAGTGATTTTTTGTAAGAATCAGACCTCTTCAAAGATTGTAACAGTTTTTTTACCTCTCTGAGGTTGTAATGTAGTGGTTTTGACTTTGGAAATGATAATGCAAGCTTTGTGAATGGGTTTCAGTCCTTTGTTTGTATTATTTGCTTCATTTTAGATCATAAATTATATCTTATCAGCCTGTGTATGTTTTATGCTGCAATCTTTGGTTTGTGTCTATTTGCATGACAAAAATATTCACCACTCCTTTTTGGTGCATCACCATCTTTAGCTAGTTTCAATTTTTGCACTTCTATCCCTGTCTCCTTGCAATTTAGAGTAGGATTAGGATCTGAACCTCTGTAGTTGTGCAAGAATATAGATCTAAATCAGAGGATTTGAGTAACCAACCTCTAATCTGGAGATTCCTCTCTCAGTTTCATAAGACCCCACACTTGGAGAGAGGTTTCCATGTTGTGCAATCACACTGGATGCCTGAAACATCAACCTAGAAGCCTGATGTGCATCCAGGGGTGCTGTGATCCTGCACTAACAACTGTCACTTCAAAGACACAACAGACTTATACCCTGTAAGGAGAACAAAATATTTACAAAACATCCATAAATGCAATGAAAGGCATGAAATTACAATGAAACACAAGCTAGGGCTGATTAATAACCAAAAAAAAATGTCTTATTGATTTATAAGGATGCACAATACATTACAATGAAGGAGAAAGGCAAGATTCCCATGCAGAAGCTAAATCTGAGGTCTAAATCTCATATTGTTTACCAAGTTTCTTGTTCTTAATGAACTTGATGCACTAGCTACTGAAGAAACTAGAAAACTCAAAAATGATAGATGGTTTAAGTTACCTTGGATGTGATGTGATACGGGTGATAAGTAATTAATTGATCCTTATTGCAAATTAGATTAAACATGTGAATAGACTGAAAATGATATTGATTAGATAGATTTATGTGGGTACTTCTTAGACAATTTCAACTCTAAGAAGCTTTTGGTTTCCTTTCATGGATATCAACCCCCATTGTTTATAAAGAGTGAAGTAAAGCAAGAATAGAAGATAACATATAGAAACAGAAATAGTACTCAATCTGAAAAATGATTAAAATTGATCTAAAAGTTGATATGACTGAAATAACTATAAATTAAATGTTACCTGGTCTAGGTTGATGATGACCTAGACTATGTGCATTAAGTTTGACAACAACCTAGGAGGATCGATCTGAACCTGTAGATAAAATATATATGCCTGTAAGGTATGAGTGCAATTTGGAAGCTAATAAAAATTTGTAAGTGTTATAAGAGGATATGTAGAAAAGAACTAGAGACAAAGAGGTAGGAAAAGGGAAAAAAAATGATAGTTTGGATATATTATTAGATGAATAGGTCCCTAGTCGATGACGACCAGGAGGGATCGATAGAGATTGTATTAGAGAAATATAAAGTTGAGGATAAGTGGATGGATATGGAAACCTATAGGTAAAGGGGTTATAGAAGAAGGTTGTTAAGTGTTCCCTAGATGTTGTAGAAGATGATATATACCCTCAAAAGGTTAGGAATAAAGACTATACAATAATATGATATATATACCAAAAGAAAGATAACGATGATGGAAAATATGGGAAAGGATGATTGTGAGTAGTTCAATCACACCGAATGGATGTGCAGAAGGCCTATAAAATGTCTCAAGAATGCCCATGTGTGAGGCAGGATGCTCAGTTTGCAAGAAGGATTGAAATTACATACATCTAATTCAAGAATAGAAAGGAAGGATTTAGTTTTATAGGGGCGAAGATGACTGGGTTGGGTCACCACCAAATGTGGGGAAAGTCTCCCCAATGGGATAGATTTTTTTATTTCTGTCATGATTTCACATTTTTAAGAGTTGGAAGGGTGCTTTAAAGCATGTAGGTAGGATTAGATTGCTTGGGGATATATCATGGGTAGTTAGGGCATAAAAATAGATAGGAAGAAAGCTAGGAAAAAGTGAGGGGAGGAGGATTTAAGATGAAATCATCCTAAATATAAAGTGAATTAGGGTGTGGATGAATATTTAATGATTAATTAATTAATTGATAGGAACTAATTAATTAATAGGAGTTAAATGGGCATGATATGCTATCTACATTTTCCCCCTTTTTGCTAATTGGTTTACGCTAGGAAGACCATGAGATAAAAACAATGAGATTTGGTGGTGAATAAAAAGGATTGATGATGAGCTCCCCCTCAAACGAAGAATCAATTATGTCAAGGGAAATTGATGAATAATTTGAAAAAGGTAGATGAAAAGGGTGGGTGGGTGAAGAAAGTATGGGTAAAAGGATTACCAAGGAAAGATGCCCCAAGTAAAATGGATTGCGATAAGAATAAAAACTATGGTGGTGACTCCAATATTACATCGACAGAGGAAAATTACGGTCTCAACGGAGATGGGCTACAATGTTCTACAGACTAGTGAGTGGGTGAAGATCACTACAGTATGGATGCCATTCGAGATGACCAACGGGTCATAGGAAAGTCATCAAAATATGCACAACTAAATTTTAAAGGTATGGGAAATCCTTCGTACATGAGGAATCAAATGAATATGTATGCATCTACAAGGGATGAGGATAAAAGGTATGGTACCTAGTGGGACATGAAAAAAAGTTCGAGAAGGAAAAATGAAGAGCAAGTGATGAAATAATATGCCCCAAAGGGAGAGAAATGGCTATAAAGGAAAAAATAAAAAATAAATCCCCAAGTGAGGAAAGCATGGTCAAAAAGGTGGACTTTGAATGAAAATATGGTGCCCCCAATAAGGGCACGAATATGGCCACAAGAGTGAACTTGATATGATGAATGTAATGCCCCAAGGGGAAAATGAATATGGCCTCAGAGAAGGAATTTGTGTGTGGATTAGATAGGATTGTGAAAAAAATTTCTTGAAGGTGGAGTAAGGCCAAAAAAGGTGGGCTTAAGGAGTATGAAAATATTGAAATGCTCGAAGGGAAAATAGCAATGGCCACAAATGTGGACTTAGAAATTATATATGCCCGACAAAGTAATAGTTTGAATGTAGGATTAATAATTCAAGGAGAGAAACTAAAGATGGAAAAATGTGGACTTAAAGGTCAATACTAGATGATATCTGAGGAAAGTATGCAAGAAAGAGGGGGAAAATCCAAAAATAATTACTATTAAGGGGAGTCAACGGCAACTAGAGCCAATTGATGGTGACCCTACGGTGTCGATAGAGACCCAAATTCAATGGCTATATAAGCCCAGGGGTTGGACGACAATGCTCATTTACATGCTCAAACTTGGCGAGAGAGATCAAAGAGATTAAAGAGAAAACTGAGAGATGGAGGCCACCAGAGTTGTAAGCAAATGCGAGAGGGTGCAGAGGATGGTGAGTAACAAAACCCATACTATTTTTAAATTAAATTTGACATTTTTTTTGCATTTTTGAAAAAATTATATGATTTCAGGAGCATTCAGCGGTGACCCAACTCTAAGGTGCATCAACTGACCCCCAAAATGCATCTACCCCACCAGGGTCGGTGTCGACCGGGTTAAGATTGGATAAAGTAGGATTAGATTGAATTTTGGATGAAAATTAATGCAATTTTAATAGATTTGGACTAGGGATCTAATGTTTACATGTTCTATTTATGATTGCAAGCTAGGGAGACCTTATATTTGAGAGATCAAGTGCCTACTCTATACGAGAAGATTAAAGGATATGTGACAGATGTCGATTGGGATCATTTGTATGTAGTTGGGTTAAGTGGATTTAGGAACTACCAAAGGATCCCATAGGATGTGGGATTGATGATAGCATTAGGATAGAGATGGGATAGGCAAACATGGACCTTTTAGTTCAATACATGGGAGATTATTATCACCCTAGAGGATGTATATCACATCTTCATGCTACCGATATAGGGGGGTTAGATATTCCATATCACGGGTGACAGCAAATTAGTAGTGTTGACATGGCTATTTGGAGATGATGCACCCTGGATAAGGTTTTCTTGAGGGACATTTTCATATGAGTTGAGATAAAAGTCTAGGGTACCATGTAGCCATTTGATTTATATGGTTATGATGGTTGTGTCATGTTATGATTTTTTAGACTCTGGTGGAGCTCAGTTTCTATGGGCACTAGCTAGTATAGTGATAGATAGTGTTGATCATCAGACAATATTATCATTTGGGACTACCTTGTTGGCTCAGGTTTACCATGAGCTTTCCATGTTTAGGGAAAGATGGAGGTCATGCTTGGATGTGGGTTTCTTATTACACTACTAGGCATATGATCATATAGCATTGATTTGGCTACCAGGGCTTCCATGGGTCACTGGTGACCATATTCAGCTAGAGGTTGGATTCTTGAGGTGGAGGGTAGATCAAGATTTTGGTGACAGGAGTGAGAGGAGGGTGGATTGGTATGTGGATTGGTTTGTGGTGTTGGATTTTGATCAGATCATATGGAGGCCATATCAAGATTTCCCTGTATGTCCTGGTGAAGATGTGGAGTTAGCAGGGATGAGGATGATGAGGTGGATACAAGAGAGACAGCTAGAGATGATTGAGGTCATGCATTTTGGAAGAGTGTGACGACATTTTGGAGTCATCCAGATGGTGCCTCAGCATATGATATTATAAAGGAATGAGTTGGATAGAGATCTGTCGAGTCCTACTATAGTAGACTCAGTGGAAGAGTAGGCTGCACCATGGGATGATGCCGATGATATAGGATTGGGATTAGGATACTCCAATTGGCATACTACAACATGGGAAGCTTGGGATTCTGAGGAGGGAGAGAGGAGGAGGTAGAGGATATGGAGAATGATGTAGAGGTGGTTCCATGAGGAGGTGGAGATGGTGGATCAGGAGAGTCTGCAGAGGTGGCATACTTACATGCCAAGTTAGATAAAATGAGGTTAGAGAGAGACACAACTTTGTAGCATAGGGATGCGGTCACTTAGGTTATGGACCGAGCTATATAGGATATAGACCGCTATCGCGGAAAGAGGGAGGCCTACAAGGTCCATTTTAGTGATCTATCTACTATTTTGGAAATAGATTCTATGAGTGGTGCTTAGGTAGCTCCACAGGGGCTGGATAGGTTGCACCTCCTAGCATGATCTCTATGGATAGATATAGAACACTAGCCATAGAGGCAAGGTATTATGAGGGGATTTTGTTCAAGAAGCTACCAAAGACCCTGCACTACTAGGAGCACCTCTAAAGGATAGCAGCAGGAGAAGTGGGTCCGTCTAGAAGTATGAAGAGTTTATCCCAACCACAGCAAGAGGGAGGAGGCGAAAAGGGTGTTAGATATGCATAGGGATTGGGTGGTATACTTGTCTCTAAAGGAGAGGATTTGAGAGTTTCAGATATACACTTTACAAATTTTGATAGCATCTCTACTTTGAAAGAGGGCCCTTAGAGGCTAGCTATGATGTATTGATACACCTTTTGAGAGAGATATATATATATATATATATATATATATATGATATGTGATTTTTTCATGGATCATTATGAGTTTATTATGTAATGTGAAGAATTAGATTAGAGGTCTTGATGATGGTTCTAGATTAGATGTTGTGGTGATGTTTTTTCATACATTAGATGTTATGATGTTGTCATGAGATGCATATTTTTCTTTATATTTGATAATGATGGGGAAATAAATATATGATTAAATGGTTAATTTGTATGTGTATGGTAAATGGTAAATGTGATGTGAATGAAAAATTTATTAGAAAATTGATGTGACCAATGATGAATGCAAGTAGGGGTAAATGTGCTTAGTATAAATGGATAACCTATAGATATTTGAGATAAAGAAAGGTATGTCTTTGAACAAAACAAAGTAGGGATGAAAGATAGATGTGATAGGATCAAGCATAGAATTTAACATGATGGTGGTGACTTATAGGTATGAAAAAATCCACATTGTATCCAAGAACATGTTAGGAAAATATTCCTCCAACTGCATTGGAGGTAAATAAGAAGAGGATCCAAGTAACACAAGTCACAAGTGACCAAAAAAAATTCTTGAATATAACCAATGACGATTATTTATACAAAATATCATGGGAAAGAAATGGATGAAATCAAAAACCTAATATCGACATGAAAAAGGTGTTTGAGATGCACCTGTTGGTGCAAATTCACAAAACCCCCAAATGAGTTATGGATCTGATTTTCTAAGGCAATTTCATTTGGTATGAATGCACAACATTGAGCTTTCCCAAAGTGTGGGACCTTTGGAAATGGGGAAAGCTCTCCAGAGAAGGTTGGTTCCTCTTCCTAAACTACCTGCCACAAGCTATTCTAGTGTAGGCAAGCTAATCTAATCCTAATCTAACTATGCCAAGGAGACAGAGTGAGAGAAAAGAGGGAAAAATAGAGCCTACACTAAAACGGTGATACACCAGAGAAGGAAAATGTTGAACGTCTATCAAAACTGCCATGGAGCAAGAAGAGGTGAGTAATGGGAAGGATGGACAAGTGCATCAAAAAACCAAGGATGGATTTCACACGAAAAATGTTCCAAAACTCCATAAACACAACTCTAAAACCTGTAATGAACATTCAAACGTGCACAAATACCTGCAATGAAGAGAGGCAATAAGAAAACAAGCAAAAAATGAGCAAGGATGGACAGGTGCATCACAAAACACATTTTTTTTGCTTCAGAAGTTTGCACAGAACATCATTTTAATGGTAAAAGGAAAAAAACACCATTACAGAACATGGGAGGAGTTTTAAACTCCATTTTTGACCCTGGGGAAGAAAAGAAGGGAGAGGCAGAGAAGAATGATGAACAACTTTTACCAATGAGCCAAAACTAGCTTTTAACCATCGATCTGAATGAAGAAAGGAAAAAAACGTGGGCAAATTTGATTTTTTGACTTTAACAATCGACAAGATTCATTAAAAATACAAAGGAACCTCCAAAAATCCACTTCCCAACGCATTCAAGCCATGCTGGAGACAGATGGGTGCAATACTGCATTAATTTTTAGTGGTTGGATGTCATTTCTATGTTTTTCCCATGCCATAAATGTTTTCTCACTTTTCACCCACAAAACCCCATAAAAATTCAAAATTGAGCACCCCATCGTGTAGATAATTTCACCATATTTCCAATGACACCAAGAACGCAAAAATCTGAGCTCTAGATCAAAAGTTATGCCCCCCTGAAGATTTAGGGAAAAATTAGGGAAAAATGGATTGGCGGGCTGAAACTTTAAAATTTTCCCTTTTTTTGAATTTGGGAAAAATTCCCCAAAAAACTCCACCCCTCACCACTCCGATGTCACGTGGCACTTTGCTATTAGTTCGTGGGGCTTAACTAGCCTTTTTACGTTTTTTTTGAATTTTTGGAAAATTTTCCAAAAATTGCTCTGCTTCCTGCCACTCTAGTGCCACATGTCATCCTCCTATTCACTGGTGGGGTTGCACTCAAAAATTTTCCTTTGACGCTGACCACTTTGGCAGAATTTCCAAATTCTCCCCACATCCCCGACCTCCACAGAGAACAGGACACATGTCACATTTTTATTGGTTCGGGGCTCTGGTTCAAAAAATTTCATCGCGCCATTTTTTGGAAATTTTCCCAACCTAACCCCCGTTGGTCCAACCTCCAACACCATGTGGTGCCTCCTCATTCACTGCGGCCCTTCAGGCCAAGATTTTTCTTTGTGCACTTTAAAAATTTTGGCAAAAAGACAAGGTTTACTCCACCTCTCCGACTCCCGCCGGCCTTATGGACATATGGCAGCCTACGATTGGTTCGCGGGGTAGTGGGCCAAAAATTTTCTTTACACCCCCGCCGAGCCCTTTGGATTTTTTTTATTTTCAACTTGCCCCTGCTGGTTCGACCTCCGATGCCACGTGGCACATTTCTATTGGTCACGAACCTTCTTAGGGAAAATTTCCCTCAAAAACTCCGCCGAGCCATAACTTGAAATTTAAAAGGAGTTAGGAGGAAAATTTTACCTTTCTGGAAAGGTGAGAAAAAATCCTATCTGATGGAGCCATTTCCAAAAAAAATTTAGCCCTTGAAGTATGTCAAAAATTCAATTAAGTGCCAGCTAAGGAGAAGAAAGAGGAGTTAGCCAAAAGTAAGCATGGGGCTTATTTTGGATAACAGTGCCTATACAAAGGAAGAGGGTTCTCCAAAAGTGGTGTTCCCTAAAACTATGCCCTAACTATGGGAAGGGGAAAGAGTAAACTGATCTATGTGGTAAGCTTATTGGAAGAAATATGATCAATGCAGGAAGGTTTCTTAGGATTCTAATAAAGTGGAAGTTTGACCAATGCGGGAAGCCTTCAAATGCCATAAAAGAGTAGCCATCCTTCAAGAATATGGTCTACTTTACACCTAATATAGATAGCAAGAATAGTATATGATATTCATCCTTCAAGGGATTGGTCTATTTATCTTTTGATTTTAACTTTTGACTTTGATTTTCATGCTTTTTATTTTTTGCATGAACAGTTGTTCTTTGAGGGATCACTCTATTATTGATAACTTTAATTTTGACAAGGGAATCCATGATTTTTAATTTTACATGGGGGAGACCTAGGACTAGCTAGGTAGACCATTGAGGAGAGAATAATAAGTGTACAAGAGACACCCGTGTACCCTTTGCATGGTTCCAATAGGTGAATAATAAGGTGATGGATGTAATGATTGTAGATTTTTTACCAAAGAGGGAGAACCTATCCATAAGGAATATGTCATAGGAAGATATGTGGCACCCATATTTAAGGTCACATCTAAGAGGTGAGGAAAGACCACATAATTCCAAATCATCATGATGAGAGATGGAAAATTCTAAGATGGAGGAATGATCTAAAGATATGACTAAGATCACTTAAAGACATGCTAACAATAGAATGGTCACAAGTACAATGTATTAAGAGGTTTCAGTTCTGTTTTACCATCAAGGGAGGCCAATCGATAGGATCCTAACCCATATTTATGCATGTTAACATATGGTCCTATCTAGTTAGGGGAAAAATTTCTACATTGGCTCCTTTCTAGAGTAGTGACATTCTGATGGTGAGGTTTTCGATGTTGAAGTTGCATTAGTATAGGATAATAGATTGCGAAGGATTAAAAGATGAACAAAAAACTATGCACTTGAGATAGCAAAGATACGCATCCCTAACAAGATGAAGAGACGGTTTCTTGAAATGAAAATATGATGCCCCAAGAAGAGCATAAATATGGGGAAAAAATTGGACTTAGGATGAGAGTAAATGGTCCCCCAAGAGAAGGACAAGCATGGAGATGATAATTTTAGATAGGATTTAATGAGATGAATTGGATAAAGATTGTAAAATATACACAACACCTCATAAATGAGGATTCGACAATAATGGCCACAAAATTAGACTTAGAGTAAGGATCTGGTGCCTTTAGGATAGACATGAATATGGCCACAGTAGAGGTATTTAGGTAAATCCATGGTGATCCTAAGGGAAACATGGATATGGCCACATAAGTGGTCATAAGAGGAGAATATGATAGAAAGATAAGCTCGATAAGATCATATGAAGATAATCTGGATGAGATGATGTCAAGTATGGGGAGGAGAAATCTGGAAGAAGAATAATCCAAGAAATAAGTACCACTAGCGTCAAAAGAGCCATGGGGATAAGATGCATGGATTAGGGAGAACATGTTGAAGGATCAATGAGAAAAACGGGAAATAATCCCCTAGCAAAAGGGATATGGATAAGATAGTGGATGTTAGAAGATATGAAATGGATTTCAAGGGGATGGTGTAGCAAGGAAAACAAAATCAATGTATAAAGGATGACCCTCATTAGGAGGAATGATGTGTGGAGGATGGGTAATAAAATATTATGTGGACAAGTGAAGAAAATGGGGAGGATAAATGGATGGAGATGTGGTAAAAGGAGTCAAATGGGTCATGGATGAAGTTGTAGATGAAAAAAGAGACTCTTTAAGGAGGTCATATCACTCAATAATATCGTGGATGATAGTTTGGGTGGAGAATGGTACAACTGTAGAAATTAAAACCCAGATCAAATATCAAGAAACCCAGCAACACCCAGAATTTTTTTTCCTATATTTCCTTTTCCATATAGTTCTTAGCATGAAAGGAACGATAACCAGATTGTACCAAGCCAATAACATAGATGCTAATCAAACACCATGATCTATAAGATGAAAGAAATTTTCCAAAATAACTTTACATAAAACCTTTGCAAACAAATGAGAAGCAATATCATATATTATTATGGAACTCAATGCAATACAATGAGAATGGGCCTTGCTTAAATAGGAAAGGAATAACAATCTATGAACCAATCAAGGTCGTAGATCAAGCCATAAATCAAGGAAATAACTATTCATCAAAGAACTCGTCAAGACCATAGATCTAGGAAAGAACTAGTCAATACCATAGATCAAGGAAAGAACTATACCTAACAACTAGATAATATCTCCTAATATCTAAATAAGATAAAAGAAATATCCACACACATAAGTGGGTGAGGATAAATATAATAATGGTAAATAAATTAACTAGGTGAACATGAGCTAAGGTAAATACCTACTCTAACAAACATGTTAAAGGATCAATGAGAAAAATGGGAAATACTCCCCTAGCGAAAGGGATATGCATAAGATAGTGGATGTCAGAAGATATGAAATGGATGTCAAGGGGATGGTGTAGCAAGGAAAACAAAATCAATCTATAAAGGAGGACCCTCATTTGGAGGAATGATGTGTGGAGTATGGGTAATAAAATATTATGTGGACAGGTGAAGAGAATGGGGAGGATAAATGGATGGAGATTCGGTAAAAGGAGTCAAATGGGTCATGGATGAAGTTGTAGATGAAAAAAGAGACTCTTTAAGGAGGTCCTCTCACTCAATAATATCATGAATGATAGTTTGAAGGGCCTTACAATGTTTAGTGTTATGACCTGGAGTATGATGATAGGCACATATGCAGTGGGGATCAAACCATGAGGGTTTTAGATGGTTCGGATCAAAGGCCCTGATAGGTGGGAGCATTATTGTAGAAGTATGAAGTATATGTTGGAGGACCTCTACACATGATTTGATGTATGCATCAAGATAGGTCTTGTGAGATGGTGTAGATGTAGAGGATGAAGTTGGATTACATGAGGTCTAAGTGGCCTAGAAGAAGATGCAGTGGTAGATGATTTAGGATTGGACTGTTAGTAGGTGGAGGCATTTTCAATGAAGGAACTGGTCCTAAGAGGGATTCAGATGGTTTTGATTTAAATTTTGTTTATTTATCGTGATGGAAGAGGTGGTCCTAAGATAGAGGGATGTGGCCCCAAAACAGACGATGTAGATTTGGTCTTGGTGGGAGGAATGTCAATATTTCTATGGGGACACATAAGATATTTTTATGGAAGTGTGCCAAGATTTTTGGATTTGGATTATTGAGGAGTACCCTTGGCAAGGATGATAATGATTTTGATTGGTGGATCTGAATGTGGGGCTGTGGATGAGGGGGGAAGTAATTTTTACATGATTTTTTCCAAGTAGGATGGGGTTGGCTTGATGTGGGAATGTCTGGTTGTGTGAATGGGGAAGGAGGGTCACCTATAGTTTCTGCAAGTTGAAGTGCTCTCAAATATTGTTCAAATGATGAAGGTGGTGTGGAAGAAGAGGGAGATAATGGAGACATGGTTACAATGGTCGATGCGGTAGGTGTAGGAAAGAGCATGGAAAGAGGAACCAGTATGGATTCCAAGGATGGTATGATAGGCAAGGGTGGAATTGATATGGAGGGGGGAATAGATTCTAATGTAGTGAATGGAGTAGGTACGGGTGTGGAATCAATAATGGGTGTAGGTTTGGTTATAGAAATAGAAAGGGGTGTTTGGATGATGTGGTTGATGATGTCTATATGGGATGAAGGTGATATAGGTGGTGGATGAATCGATGTAGCAATAAGGGGTTGTGTGGGAGAAGTATGAATGTTTTTTGTGTGTCTCAAGAGGCATTGTGGATACATATGTGGATTGAGAAGATGCAATGGGCGATATCGATGTGGGGATGGTAGATTTGGAAGATTGGGAGTAAATGGATGATGTTGGCATGGGAAAGGAAATATGTGATAAGGATGTCAAGGTATACATGGTTAGATTTTTGGATGTAGCAGATATAAGGGTAGTGATGGGTGTTCTCAAAAGAGATGTGGTTAATGGTTTAGGCATGATAGGTGTGGATAGAGATGTGGGTGTAGTCAAGGCTGATGCGGATGTGGTAAGAGTAGGAATGGATGTAGATGAAAGAGAGGTGGTGGAATTTAAGGAGGTAGGTAGGGTGATCGTGGGTATAGTGGATACAAGGATATCCCTTGAAGGGGTGGTAGGCACAATATCTAAGATAGGGGTAGATGATGAAGGCAGTGAAATAGATGTGGTGGAAGATGTCTTGTGTATAGTGTTGAAAATAGGGATTGAATTGATATGGTGTAGAGGATGAAAAAAAATTTACTAGTGGTGGATTAGAAACGGGTTGTTTAAAGATATCAGGTGGTGAAGATTGGATTTATTGAGGAGATATATGATGGGAAGAATCATGATCATGATAAGATGATGGGGATTATATGGGAAGATACGATATAGGAAAGAGAGGAATGTCAATAGGCTAGATAGGGATGGTCATTCTAGATAAAGAAAATATGATAGAAGATGGAGGGGATGGATTGGAATCTACTGGTCGACGTGGTTGAGATGTAGAAGGTCTACGATGAAGGTAGTCATATATGGGGCTGGAAGAGGGCCTATGAGTAACCAAGGGTTTGGATGGGGTCATGGTGAATTGTTGAGAACTATTTGAGGAGAATTTTGATTCTATTTTAAACAGAAAATTCAAGAAAACAATTCCTTTTAAATTTTGATTAAGAAAGTGTGAAAGAAAAGGGGGATGGATAACGAGGGACCTAGAAGAAGGAAAATTATGTGTGGTTTCGGGTAAGTTATAACTAGGGAATGTATGAGATGGCTTCCTGTTGGGTGATCAAATCCCAATCATTCTACCAGGAAAGGAAGTATTTTGATGTATTCTAAGATGTGATATGCATTAAGTTAAACCCCTACTTAAACTATATGAGCAAGCAGGATGTAAAAATAATGTTCTTCTTATACCCAAAATGAAGTGTGATATTCGATGAGGACATAGACAAGAACGAAAAATTATTATGCAAAAAGAAGAAAATAGGGAAAAGTGAGGAATTCCTGGATATCACTTTTCCTATTTTTCTGTGCTCTTGAGTGATAAACGATCCAGGCCACAAACCCAACACAAGAACGCAATAAAGTGGAGCCTCACACTGCAGTGTTAGTGGAAAACAAAAAAACAAAAATATAGACAGAAAAGAAAGAGATCACCAAAAGGATGGTCCCATCAAGTGTGTTAGGAATGTTTACTAAGTTTCTTGTTATTTATGAAGTTGATACACTAGCTACTAAAGAAACTAGAAAACTCAAAAAAAATGGAGGGTTTAAGTTACCTCAGATTCGATGTGATACAAGCACTAGGTAATTGATTCATCCTTGCTACAAATCAGATGAAACCTACAAATAGAATGAAAACTATATTGATTAGATAGATTTATGTGTGGGCTACCTGGACAATTTCAGCTCCAAGAAACTTTTGGCTTCCTTTCGTGGATGTCAACCCTCATTATTTAGAAAGAGTGAAGTAAAGCAAGAATAGTAGATAGCATGCAGAAACATAAATAGTACTGAATCTGAGAAATTATCAAAATTGATCTAGAAGCTGATATGACTGAAATAACTACAAATTAAATGTTACCTTGTCTAGGTCGACGGTGACCGAAACTATGCGCAGGCAAGTTAATAGTGACCTAGGAGGATGGATATGAACCTATAGATAAAATTGCAGACCTATAAGGTTTGAGTATAATTTGTAAGCTGATAAAGGTTTGTAAGTGATGTAAGAGAATATGTAGAAAAAAACCAAAGACAGAGAGGTAGGAAAAAGGACAAGAAAAGACAATTTGGATAGATTATTGGATGAATGGGGCCCTTGTCAATGGTGACTAGGAGGGATCGACGGTGACTGTATCAGAGAAATATAAAGCCAATGATAATTGGATGGATATGGTAGCTTACAAGAAAAGGGGTTATGGGAGGAAGTTATTGAGTGCTCCCCAGATGTTGAAGAAGTTGATTTTTACTTGCAAAATGTTAGGAACAAATAACATATGATAATATTATAGATATACCAAAAGCAAGATAACGATGATGTAAAATATCACGAAGGATGACTGTGAGAAATGCAAGCACACTTAAGGGATGTGTAGAAGGACTGTAAAACATATCAGGAACACTCAGGCGTGAGGAAGGATTCTCGTTTTGTAAGAAGGCTTGAAGTTACATGCATCTAATTCAACAATAGAAAGGAAGGATTCTATTTTATAGGGGTGATGATGACTAGGTTGCGTCGTAGCCGACTGCGGGGAATTTTTTTTCCAAGGAACTAGATTTTCTTATTTCTAGTGTGATTTCACATTTTTAAGAGTTGGAAGGGTTCTTTAAAGCATGTAGGTGGGATTAGATTTCTTGGGGTTAAATCATGGGTAGTTAGGGCATAAAAATGGATAGGAATAAATCTAGAAAATAATGAGGGGATGCGGATTTAAGATGAAATCATCCTAAATAGAAAGTGAATTAGGGCATGGATGAAGATTTAATGATTAATTAATTAATTGATAGGAACTAATTAATTAATAGGAATTAAATGGGCATGATATGATGTGGATATTAATTACTTAATTACTAGGAATTAGTTAATTAAACTTAATAAAGATTAATATGGATGGGATAAAATGACATTTAATAAAATTAAGAGGGGATGGGCTAATTTAAAGTTAAGTATACGCACACGGGTGATTACGGGAATGGATAACAAATTTAGGTGTCTACACATATACAAATATGCAACACTTAAGACATAGTGCACGAAGCATTACAAGAACTTTCAACCCCTACCAAAGAGTTCTTCCTTACAATATATAGAGAAGTGGGAAGAGATAAGATAGAGGAAATATTTGATTTGATCTTTCCATTAGTGAAAGTTAGGCCCTTTCCCTGTAACACGGATTTTGGACCCCAACAACCATCAGTTATGTATTAAAACATCATGGACACCCTGTAAAACTTGTTCCTCATATCCTTTTGCTTTTAGTAGAAGGTAAGAGCCCATATTTCATTAATTTGAGTGGTTGACCTACCTGTTACTACACATTATGGAAATATTGACGTTTTCTTTCTTTACATCCCTTAGAGGCCATGAAAAACTGATTTTTCTGATGCCCAGTTAGAGGGCTCATCGAGACCTTTCCAATGATATAAATTTTATCATATTTGGAGCTCAGAGTCGAAATATATGGCCACTTGAAGTTATACATGTCGGGAGGTGCAAGAAATGACACGTGGTAGCTCTTGATTGTTTTGGGAATATGGCTCTACTAATGTGTACCTTGATTCACCTTTTTCCATTTATCAATCACTAATTTTCTCAGTGAGTGGGCCTTTACTTTTTTCTTGTCATTTGTCCTTGACTTTATTTTACATTGGCTTTAAAAGGTCTATCGTATTAAGAAATACAAACCAATAGAATCATGCCACATTTCTTTGTATGCCAGAGCCTTTGATAGTTTCACCTAAAAATTGTGAATTTTGATTCAATAATAAAGCTCTGCGCACTTTGCATGTTAGCATTTTTTTGAAGTCCTTCTTACTTTTGGTAACCACGAACTAATGGGCAAGATCCGCATAGCCTCCTGTTAGGTTTGATAGCTCCTTAAATTGACAAATGTGAAGCGCAAGCCAATGAGAAAGATCCATTCACTTCACAATGTCAAACTTGTTAGACTGTAAAAAGTAAGCAAATAGAAAGTCTCCGCTTAGCTCTTTACATCACAGTTTCTAAGTCCGAGGAACTTAGAAACTTTTTGGCTTTGATTTGTGTTGTGACCTATCCCTTTGACCTTTGTTGACCTTACAAACCTAACAAAATATGAACTTAGGTTTAATCCGAGGCTTGGATTTGAGATGAGCCCATCACCTTTGAAATTGATGGAATGTTGACTTATATCTTGCTTTAGATCTTCGATCTTCTGCCACTTGTCATCATTTGATTCTATCATGGATCTAATTTTTGTGTTGATTTTAGATGTCCCATGGATTTAAGTTAAACCCACTTAATTATTTTACTGAGCTCCTTTGTTTCTTGAGTTAGTAGAACATGCAGAACACTAAGTTCCATCCAAACCTATGGTAAGCTAAAATAGTCTTCTGCAGTTTTTTGAAAACCAACAGTCAACGCTTTTGGGAAATGGGATTTGATAATCATATGACCATCACAGACCTACCAAAATTGGCTAATTCCATTTCTGATATTGTTAAAGCCAAAATTAACCCAGGGGTAATTTTGGATAACAACACCCTTCCAGGATGCCAACGCCTAGACGCCCTCGTCCCCTCTGAGCACCCCTGACGTCTTTGTATCTTACTCACCTCTTTTGGACCTCTTTTATCTTTTAGACATCTTGTTTTCTTATGGTTCGGCCTTTTGGTTGTCAATTACAAAATTAAAATAAGGGAATCATATAATTACAAAGATATATGATCATAATAAATGACCATGCTATAATAATATACTATCATCACCTAAGGTTACATCCAAAGGCATTATAAGAGCATCAAGGCATTCATCTAGCTTCAATCAAGGGACAAGGGACTGTATTTTCTGCATATACACATAGGAGGGGAAGTTCATTTTTCCATCCACATATTTATTTACATTGCTACATCTAGTTATTTCTTGCTATCAAGTGCATCTTGCACATTAGCTTCCTAGGGAAATATTTCTACACACACACAAGAACTACATGGAGTCTAAGATGTAGTGTAATGCTCAGTCATAAGTTCACTCTATTGGGTGACCTCTAGGGTCATTCTGACTCCCCATTTACATATTTATTTTTAAGGATTTGATGTAGTTTAGAGTTTTACAGGAGATCCTTTGTGTTCCAGATTATAGTAAAATTATGTGATCAACTAGTGACATACATGCAATTAAAGGCGACAACCTCGTGAAAAAATAAAATTTAGATTTTGACCATTTTTACAGTTATAGGTGCCTAACAGAGGTCTCTACCTCTTATTAACCCTTGACCCAGTCCACTCACCCTTGTCCAGACTCATTTGGAAGTTATAGAATTTTCTGAGTGCAGTTGTGACATTCTCCTCCTCCTGTTCATTTATTTTCTATTTCAGAATACTTCGAGATCAATTGCATAATAAGATAAGTCTTCTACTCTCTCTCTTACACCTACAGTTTCATATTTCTTTAGCTTATTGTTTGCGTTAATTTTGTGCTTCATTTTTTATTTATTATATGTGACTCTACAATATCTAGGGTTTTACAAAATTATCTATTTTTTTTAAATAAGTCATCCTTCTAGTTTTCAATTACGATATTCAAATAAGGGAATCATATAAATACATAGTTATGTGTTCAAAATAAAGGACCAAAAACTAAGAATATACTATCATAACCTAAGCTTGCATTCAAAGGCACCTAAAGCACTTCAAGGAATCCATATAGCATCCATTCAAGGGACAAGGGACTATATTTTCTGCATACATAGCATAGTAAGGGGAAGTTCTTTATTCCATCCACACATCCTATTTACATTGCTACATCTAGCTATATCCCTCTATCAAGTGAACTTACAGAAGGGAATCCTATGGCATGATTCTTACACACAAGAACTATGTGGATTCTAATATGTATTGCAGTGCTTGGTCAAAACTTCAATCTCAAGGTGACCACCGGGGTCATTCTAACTCCCTATTCCACATCTTTCTTTTTTTGGATTTGATGTGGTTTATGGGATTTTGTAGATGATATATGTTTTTCAGGTTACATGTACCCTCGGTGATCAAATAGCGACACATAGGTGATCAACAGAGAATATTTGTGACACTTGCGCGACATAACAAATATCATATTCTAAACATCTACACATTCACAAGAACTCAAAAGAGGTCTAAAATGCCCATGCACCGTTGTCTAACCATGGGCAACCATCATCGGCCTTATTCTTCTAGTTCATAATTTATCATAAGCATTGACGAAATTTTTAACCTCCTGTTTAGTAGTTTTCCCAGTCCATGGCACTTTTGGATCAAGCGTTAATTAACTAAGTCATTCTTTTTATACCTCTTGCTAGGGTTTTATATTTACTTACTTATTTGTTTATGTCATATTATACTTAATAGTTGTATATCATTGTTTATAATCATTTACTGTGTAATTATGGTTTAATAAAATAAATCTATTTTTGTTAAATCACTTGCATCAAGATGCCTTGTGTTTTGTATTTATTTGGGTTACTCTATTGTAGAGTCGAACTACTCTATCGTAAGTGAGTTGAGCATATGTTTTACTTGGAGATCAAGTTGTCTATATATAGTCTTTGCATTTTTGAAATGATATACCCTAGCTCATGTTGAAAATTTGAGTTGGTCATTTACCTATGCCATGTCTCATGCTCATGAAATTCTCTGCACTTCCCTAACCTCATTTTTTGTGTCTTACTTGAGTGATTCTTTTGGTTAATTTTTCTTTTCCTGTGTTTTCCTAATGAGCTTGGTCCCTCTTTGTATGCTTTGTGTTGGTTACACTGCTTGACCATTACACCATTCATCCACATCATTTGGCTTTTGATAAACTCACATACATCTATTTAATCCTTTCCCCTAGCCATTGTAATGAACCCTACTCATCCGGGTCTCCTGCGTGCCCTACACATCTCACTCACCACATCCAACTCACTCCAGTGGTTATGGTTATCCCTAACTCAGGTCATTAGTCATGTTTATCCCACTGACCAAGTCACTTGATTAAATCACCATGTTGTGAGTTATCTCATCCTCGATCCCCAAGATCCAAATCCTTGAGCCCCTCCCCACCTTGACCACTCCCCAAGCCAATCCCAGATCGATTCCTCCCTATTAAAACCATGCCCATCTTTTTTTAAAACATAGTTTGTTTTAATTAAATTAATTGGTGGTTTATATTAAAAGGGGGTTTATTAAAAGGTGGTTCTAATATTTTAAATAGGTAGCTTATATAAATTAATAAAAGGTGGTTAGTTAATAAGGGGGATAATATCTTAGATTAGGGACTTTTAATCTAAGTTTCTTAGATTATCATTTAGGGGTTAATTAAATTTAATTAGCTCTAATTTTAATTAGTAGTTTAAAATTTATCATTTTCTAACGTTATAATCAAAATTTTCTTTTCATTTTAATCTTTAACATTAGTCTAATTGGCAATTTTAAAAGTACATTTTAAGCATTATTCACAATTTTTTACTGCTAACTTTTCCTAGAGTGTGTAGCGCCATTCCTAGCTTTTTTCACCTTTCGGAAGCATGTTCAACATCCTAGAGGTCTCCTGGACTCGTTTTAAGTCTCTTTTCTGCACTTCATTTTAATAATTCTTCTTTTCTTGTGGGTTAGTGATTGCATCTGCCACAACCTTGCGGAAAGAGAGCCTCCTTCCCTTCTTCCTTACTTTTGTGTTTGGTTCCTTGTTTCATTGTGAATGACTGAGCTTATTGTGGTCTCCACATTTGTGTAATATTTCACTAATTTCAAGGTGAATGACCAACTACCTCAAGTCACATCAACATTTTGGTGTAATCAACGTATTACTTATAAAGTGCCACAATCATGGGGATGTTCATTTTGTGTGGTTCTTTTCTTTCCGCTACCTTCTTTGGTCACTTTTATCTACCATGGATCTCAATGTCATTCATTTTATTACCCCATTTAACTATCACGAATGGAAATATGTTGAATCTCTCTATTTGAGAAAATAAAAACTTTACCAACTAACTATGGGATCATAAATTGAACCAACAAATGTTGCAGAGAAATAAAAGTGGTTTGAAAAATGTGATTAAGCTTTTGGGCTTTTGTGTCTTTTTGTATCACCAGAACTGCACTTTCATATTAACACAGCCAAATCACCCAAAAAAAATTAGGATGCCTTAGAAAAGAAATTTGGTAAACATGATGAAATGATAGGGAATGAACTGGAAAATGAGTTGATTAGTCTCATCCTTAGTAGTTTTGACACTCTCCAGGAATTTTCACCAAACTCAAATCTCTAAGATTGCAATTGAAAAATTGTGGAATTGACAAAAAGAACTCACAACTCATACTTTTCATCCTTTCCAAATGTGTTCCTGACTATTTTGTTTTTGTTTCTACCTTCCATGCTACAAAAGGGCACTTAATGCAAGTTGGGTCTTCCTTTGATGATTTTTTTTTTGATCTGAATAGGGAACGTGATAAGCTAATTCAAATGGGTACTCTAAAATATACAAAATCTCATGCTCTCATTGTTGGTCATTAAAAACTAAAGGATTCAAAAGAGAAGAAATAGAACAACAAGGATCCTGAGAACAAAAAGGACCAATCCACCACCAAATCAAAAAAAATCACTTCCTCTTCTAGTTCTAAATATCCTAAAGAACGGATCAAATGTAGGTATTGCACTAGTAGAGATGAGGAAGAAAAATGTTTGAATGAGAAGATAGACCACATCACAAGTATTATTGAGAAGAACAACATAGGATTTCCCAATTCTCTCAATCCATCTTCATCATCAACTCATGAAATTTCAAAGGAAAAAGACAATGGAAATGGGAAAGTGAAAGAAATAGAAAAATAATCAACTAAGGAGAAAACAAAGGGAATATCTTTAGTTGTTGTGTCGCCTAATCCTATATGGGTTATTGACTCATGTACATCTCATCATATCGCCTATGTTAACCAAGTCTCCTCATTCATTTTCATATTAGTGAACTATTAATCAAAGAAACAAGTAACTCATAATATGAAGGGTTTATGGTACTTTAATATGGAATGATAATATAAACAGGTGCAAATGATGGATCCTTCTCTATAGTGAGCTAAGGGACCTGCAAATCAAATAACTCAATAGAAAAATATTGGATTATTAGATAACATGGGACGGTTTCCTAAAAAAGTCAGTCCCGAGAAGTAAGAACTTCCTTGGATGGATTTCAACCATTGTATTTGATAAAGATAGGTAAAATAAATATTTGATAAATTAGATGTAGCATCAATACAGAATCCGAAATAAAATAGAAGCTGAAAGTTGGATCTAAGATGATAAAAATAGGTTTGATCTAAATAAGAAAAAATAAATCAAACCTGTTAGGGGTTGATGACAATATGATACTTCAGAGGGCTAGTCAGTGGAGACAAAGGCATATGAACTGAAACATTGATGAACAATGTAGATCTGAAAGCTCTGATAGTATATCTGGAGCCAGTGCAACACTGGAATGATGAACAGAAACTGTAAGAAGATCTAAGACAAGGAGAAATAGAAAGGATGTAAGAAAAAAAAAGAGATCTAAGGGTAAATACTAAAAATATGGACTGGGTCAATGACAATTGGGGGCTGACAGAATGGATCTAAGGTGACAGAGAGGAAAAATGGCTGAATCTGAGATTGGGTGAATGCAGCAATATAAAGTGGATGGTTGTCGATATGAATGATAGAGAGACTGATGCAATGGGGTTTGGTTTGACAGAGACCAGATAGGGTCGACGGTCACTAGGGCTTAGTTAGGATTGAAATAAAATAGATGGGCTGAAAGAAAGACCTGTAGACAAAGACAAATGGTAGAGAAGGTTGAGGTTGAGTCCTTGATGACACTTGAACCTATACAAAATTTTAGTGGTTGATATAGATAATAATATTATAATAATATTGAAGCAATGCATGCCAATAGTAAATAGATCTCCCTAAAATGGAAGAAAAAAATCTCCAAGAGGACTTTAATATGGTTGAGGCAGCTACAAAGGCACTCAAGAATGAAGAAAAGATCACAAGAGAGTGAAAGTCTCCAAAATTACATCCATGAACAAGGAGGTGTGAGGGTATCTTTATAGGTTCAATAGAGACCCATATGGATCACCTCTAACTGTAGGAACCCATCCATTTGGAAAATAGGAAGGTGATGAGCTTGAGACAAGGAGCCCATAGGAAGTGGGATTATGGTTTAGATAGATAGGGCAAGTGAGGGTTACATACGAAAGATAAATCGGTAGGTGGATGGTTGAAATGAGTAAATAAAGGCCATGGGTGGGTAAAAATATTAAATGGTGGCCTATAAAGAGTAAAATTGAGGTTTTAAGGAGGATAAACAAATTAAATAAGGATTAGGGATGATTAAGGGTGATTAGGAATGATTTAGTGAGAATAAAATATTAGGATGAGGATTAGAGATAATTAAGAATAATTAACATATAAGGGGATGGGATAAAATGGATAATATAAGACCAAATGTGGTAAAATGGTGATTAAGTGGATAAATTGAATTTAGGAGGGAAGATAAAATCCAAATGGGTGACCATGAAGAAAAGAGAGTGAACGCAGGGTGGAAGGGGTAGTGATACCAAATTTTGGTGTCTACATTTTCCCTTTTTTGATGAGTGGTTTGTGTGGGGCAAGCCAAGAGACAAAAATAAAAAGTATGGAAAATATTTTTGATTGCGTTTTCCCCCTCAAACTAGGGTTCAATGACACAAAAGAAGTCGATCACGAGTTTGAAAGAGATAGATGATGAAAGGTAGAAAGGATGAGAAAAGGGGATGAGGGGATAAGATATCCTAGACAAAGATTAAATAAAAAGTAAAAATTTAAAGAAATATATGGTGATGATTTTAGAGTCACTTTGGTAGGGGAAAAAGTACGGTCTTCAAGGGGATGATGACAATGTCCTACGGGATTGTGAGTCGATAAAAACCCCTATAAAAAAATAAGGAAACCAAGGGGAATCTACTCAAATGGATGTGCAATTAGTGTGACCAATGGGTCAAAGGAAGACATCGATCAGGTGCAAACAAATGCAAACAATGGTCGAGACAAGGGTCACGACAAAAGGATAGGGGTGGGATAAAAAAAATATGCATCTGGGGGGTCAAAAAAGTGATATAAAGAAAGGTGCCCCAAGAAGGAACACAAGGATGGCCACAAAAGAAAAAGGAAAAATAAATATGTGATATATAAGGAAGCCCAAATGCGAAACAAGAAGGATGCAAGATGAAGACCCTTGAAGGAAAAAGTTGAAGAAAAGATAATTTTGAATGGAAGGATTTATCACAGAGAGAAAAAAGGAAGATTTCTGAAAAATACAGGTTCGAGTCAATGGTGATAAGAGGCGGTCGGTGACCACTAGGAAAAAGTGGTGGCGAACCAAGAGGGTTCGGCTACAACCATGGTCGGTGGGCTATATAAGCTCATCGGTCTGTTGAATAATCTCATTTAGATGGTGCGAAGTGATGATCGAGAGCTATGATATATAAAGAGAGAGTGAGATTAAGAGAGCGATAGAGGCTTGAGGAGCAGCAAGGAAGTGCCAGAGGACCCACATGATAGTAAGTGCCTAAACCCTAACTTGTTTTTAGGCATTTTTGTTGTTTTTCTTTAATTTTTTCACATTTTTTTCAAATTTTTAGCTTGGCACCACAAGTAGTTTCTGATGAATGGACAAATTCGCCATCGACTAGGTCTAACAAAGGCGTCGACACTGACTTGGAAACGTCAACCTATCATGGGTTGGTGTCGACTGGGGATAAAAATATGGCTTTTTTATTAATTTTGACTTTCGAGGAGATTTGGATGATGTATCTGCATTGAGACATGACCATTAGAGGCTTGTTACATATGATGTATCAATGTATTTGTGACTATTGATGATATATATATATATATATGATTTTTTATTTTTACTCATGATGTGTTAGTGTGTAATGATTATGTTTCTAGTTTTTTTGATGTTAGATATAGATGGTTAATTATGATTTTGATTGGTTTTTGTGAAATATTAGAGTTAAATGTTGAATTTTATTAATTTTGATTTATATGTACATGTTTTGATATGGATTCGATATAGATGTGACATTTTTTGAAAAGTTAGATATGAATATGATGTGTTATGTGATAATGTAGACATAGATGAAAAATTGATTTATGTTATGGATAGATAGCCTAAACGTTGTGGTCAAATATGGATGATATGAGTAATGTTATAAAAAGTAAACACATAGTCATAGATATAATATTTAGATAGGGATGATATGCTTGGTGTGAAAGAAATAATGTGACTTCAATGGAAGGAGACCAAAATGAGATAAATGATATGTAATCATAGCAAGGAGTGCACGAGGAAGTGATGCTTCAAACCAGATTGGAGGTAAGTAAAAAAGGGATCCACTTAAGGCAATGAACTTTCAGCCAATAATATGTGTTAACACATAACCCTCGCTAATTAGTTATCCTAAGAGTCATAAGGTAAAGTATGAAGGGTGAAACTATAGACCTAATTTTGACAAGACATAAGGGGTTTAGATGTAACTTGTACGTAGTAATATAGGATCTTCATACATGGGTTTTCCTAGGTCTATGCCCCAGCTTCGGGTCATTGGATGCAAACTAATCAATGCGGGAAGTTTTTTATACATGAGAAAGTTGATTGATGTAAGAAGCTTTCTTATGATGCTTTCTTTATGATATATAAGGACAATCAATGCAGGAAGCCTTCATTTCCATGATATAAAGGGAGTGGTCTACTTTTTGTTTTTATGATTTTGACTTTGGAATTTTGTGTTTTTACAGAAGGAAGGAATAATAAATGCATTATATATTTCATTCAAGGGATCAATCTATACTTTTGAATTTTTATGCTTTTATGAAAAATTGTCCTTTGAGGGATCACTCTGTTTGATTTTGAAATTTTTATGGGGAAGTGTAGACACCAAATTTGGGTCACACTCCCCTTGTTCCCCTTTAATTAATTAACTTAACGTATTCACCTAGAAATGACCCCTTACCCTGCATTCATATTAATTTAATTACTTACAATTGAATTATTGTTCATCCTCACATTATTAATTAATTTTATTACTTTAATTAAGTTAATTTGCACCTCACCTAGCCACATCACCTAGACACCTCACTATGGACTTATTCTTAGTCTATTAATTAACTAAGACTGAGTCTCTACTTATCTTAACCAAATGGGACTCTTTAAAACCCTAAAATTAAAGTCTTATTCCTTCTCCAACAACACTCCCACTTATCTTAGTGTTAACCCTCACTTGAGACCCAGAATGAGAATCGGAGCACACAAAAAATAGCAAAGTTTTTCCTATTTTTGGCAAACCTAGGATTTCTCACCTTAACCGATGCCAGTTAACCCTCAACTGACGCCATTCACCTTGACCGTCATTGGTCACCTTATATACCCTTTTGCAACCTTTTAGTGAGGTTGGTAATTTTTTAGTTCAGAGAGTTCTATTGCATTCAAGCATGAATCAGAGACTTCTCAACATCTAGAAAACGAGATATACTTAACTACAGGTCCAATCAAGCACCTGAGGCTCAGCTCAATGCATTAGAATATTCATGATAACACTCTAGGAATCATTTTGTACTTGCTTAAAGTGTAGGTGCATTATCTTTTGTTATCAGGTCTTGTTCTTTCTTGTATTCCTCCATCCCCACCTTCCTACCTATCCAACCACCCATGACTTTTTGGCTCTCCGTACCTGACCTCTATGAATTCCTGAGTCTTCTTGGAATTATTATGAACCCAACCATCCTCCCTTCATCCTTTGTGAAATCATAGAGAATTCCAAAACCAATTGTATTTAATTACCACCAAATTTCCCCTGTTGACACTGGTTATCCTAACCGTCATTGGTCTCCCCTCTATTCCGGCATCAGTCACCAGACCAACGTTGCTCTCTATGTTATCTCATTCACTTAACCAGCAAACCTTCAGACCTCACCCAAACCTGATACCCCACCTTTAACCTCACAACAAACCTTCCCAACTTTGTGTAGACAAAGAGAGAGCCTCAACACCCATTTTGAAATTTTTCCGTTATCCACAGTAGCCGATATCAGTTATACCATAACCGGCATTGGTCATACTTGTATCGACGTCGGTCACCTTGACCAGTGTTGATATTAGTTCCTGGTAAAACTTCCTTAGGCCAGCAAGCTTCCTTATCTCCCAAACTCAACCAAAACTTCACCAAATATTACTCAAACCTCATCTGTGACCCTTAAATCACATGCCCAACATGCAACATGACCCGTTACCTTCACCAGTGTTGTTATCAAGAATTTAATTAGATTGATACAGATAGTATTCTGAGACACCTAAATTATAACAATAGCATTAGATTCTTTTATTTGCATGTTTAGTTATTTTATATTGAGTTATATATCAGTGGATTGACAACCATCGAGGAAGTATCACACTTCCTGGATATAGCTAGGCATTCCACTAAATTTTTCTATTAACTTTACCTTGTGGTCTTGCTTTGTATTATAGGTAGTTCCTCCTAGCCAAAATGAAGCTCACACAATCAGCTTGGATTGGAAATAAAAAATGTGTGCACTCAACCTTCAACCAATGTAATAATAGGTATTCCTCCTTAACTATTTACCTTATCTACTTTATTGTACAACAATTCAGTGAAAAAATTTGGCACACCTAGTGGGACCCATCAGATGTTATTTTGCATTGTCCATTCCCAGGTAAAAAATTGTGTGTCTGTTTCCCTTTGAAAGTATTCACATTAAATTTTATTCTCTTGAACATTCTCCTTCTTTCTATTATCTAAATAAATTTTTCTTTTAGTGCTCTAAAAAGAACATGTCTTTTTTTCTACTGTATTGCATTTAGTGAAAGATTCTCCATTTGATACATCAAACTTAATTATGGATTTGGGCTTTAAAAATTACATTTTATTTTGGTATGTTGCATTGTAACGCACATTAAATTGAGGGAAACTTATACGCTAGAAGTCATGCCCAGCTGATGGTTGACTAATTGAATCGTGGTGCACACTCTCTTCTCTACACTAAACCACACAAAATAATTTACACATTTTCTTAAACAACATCCTACTCAGAATAAGTTATCAATGATCAAATGATCCGATGATTGATGAATAATTCAGTCCTAAATGGAATAAGTTAGAACATAAAATCAACCACACACAATTTCATGTTTGCTAGTTTTTTCTTGATTTTTGTTTTGAGGTGAGAGGTCGTATTCTCCATTATTTCTTCCTTTCACACTCCATAATCATAATTGGTGTATTCCGACTCTTTCTGAGTATGTAAGCATTCATCATTTCCATACTCAAGTTTCTGTGTTGGTCTTTTATTGGATCTAAGTCACTAAATTCATTTTTTTCATCTTTTCAAATTTCACAGTGACTAGCATCAATCCAGCAACTGTCATCAGTTTAATCAACTGAATGTCATCAATTTACCTAACCATTATCGGTTTCCTATTGTTTTGGTCATATTAACTAAAGTAGCAGTCATCACATTGATGTTATTTTTGGGGTTCCTCAAATACTTCACTATACCTCTATGTCTTTGAAATCACTGTCAAACACAAATTTGCTTCATTTTCAACATTTATTGCGACATTTATAAAAAAAACGATTTTCCACAATAATTGGTATCAGTCAGCTTAACCATCATCGGTTACCCTTTGTTACCAACATCAGTTATCAAACTGCCATCAGTTCCTATGTTTTAATTTTTCAGTTAAAAAAGTGACTAGTTTTCACCTCTCGGAACTATTTTCACCATCCCTTCTATTATTTTGTGTCATCTATAGAGATCAGATTACCATTTCTATGCTAACCCACATGGTTTTGAATCATAGCCAAGACAAAGCCCTTTATTTTACACTATCCTTCAACCATTCCCACTTATCCCATCACTGCCTTCCCATTCTATCACTTATGGATCCTAGTCAGCCTATCACCATTAGCACCGATGGAAAGGATTTCACAAAACTCCTTGATCAGAACCCCACAGCTTTATAGTATTACTTGGCCCATCCATCCACTCATGACTCATATGTGAAAATTATCTATGGCATTCTTGTATCCATCCCACCTATACTTACACCCACTTCTGCCTTCGCCACTACTAGCATTTCCCTAGCTACCTCCACCTTACCACCTGTTGTTTCTCAGCTTGACCCTACCTCATCAATATTTTTTGTACCTACGGCATCTATCACACCCACAACATATGTCATGCCAATGGAATCCATTGTGCCTACATCCACCACCCCTAGTATAGGTGTGTACATGTCTTCCACTTCATATATACCTATCACATCCTAACCACCTTTGGTGTCAGTAACCCACACTCCCTTCTAAAACCTCATCATCTCTATCCCCCAGTCTCTTACACCAATTTCCACCAGGTTCTTTACATCCACCCCACCTACATATACATATTACTAATAACCACCTATTTCCTCTACTGCTTACTCTGGGTACTTCCCTCTGCCTTCATTCCCTCGCATATACCTCCATCACAATTTTTGTAAGTATCACTGCCACACACCGGGATTTCGTATACCTCATGCCAATCTTATTTACCCCCTCATACTTTAGGGGGTACCCCTTCATCACAACCCACTAATGACCTAATCAAAATGATAATGGAAAATATGCATTTATAGGAAGCATCTATCTCAAGTTTGCGTAACTCTCTAACATATGATGAGATTTGCAATGAGCCTATTCACCCATCCCCTAAACATTGGGAAATTCCAAAATTCAGCTAATTCAATAGCAAAGATGATCTACCACAACACTTGCAGTCTTTTAAACATATCTACTACCTGATTTCTCACAATGATGCATTTCTCCTTCGGACATTTCCAACATTATTGACGGGACCCACTTTGGATTGGTATAGTTCTTTACCTAGAAATTCTATCCTCTCATTTAACCAAGTTTCTCAAGATCTTCTTGACCACTTTTCTATCAATATTGTCAATAAATTCACCATGACTGACTTATATGCCACATGTTAGTATGAAGATGATTCTATTGCAGATTTTGTCACTCGATAGCGCAGCTTGATTAACCAACTTACATTCTAATTACCTCAGATAGAGTTAATAGAATTATTTACCAAGGCTTGTGCCAGACATATATCACTAACTCTCTAGGTCCAAACCTTCTGCACCTTTTATGAGGCATTTACCATGGCCCATAAGTTGGAAATTCATGCCCTTGAAGAAAAGAAGCTACAATTATGTGATAAAAATGTTTTGTTCAAATCAAATGATACTTCTTCTTCTTCTAAACCCCAAAATACCTATTCTAAAACCAAAGGGTCTGTCAACGTGGTCATTTTGAAATCTAGCTCATCTCATCCATCCAACCAAGCAAAACCTTCGTCTAGCCTCTCCCCTCATCTAGACCTTTCAATTTAGAAGAGAGCAATGTAAGTATGCCCCCATAGGAGAGCCTTACTCTGTCATTTTGGAAAAACTCTTAAAATCTGGAGATATTACCCTTCCACCCGTCAAATCACATACTTGTTTTGACCCTTATCACTCTATGCCCACATGGTATAATGAAAATGATTATTGAAATTACCATTGCGTTCAAGGTTACAGTGATGGTAACTATATCACTTTCAAAAACATTATCCAAGAAATGTTAGATAAAGGAGATCTCATCTTGGACAATTTGAATGCACCGGCTAACCATAACCTTCATATCTTTAAGAATACATTCCCAAATCACACCCCCTCATCCAACCAAACTAGTGATTCCTCAGCCAATTATGGTAATATCCACAAGTTTCATGATTTTTTTGACATCTTAGAAGCTCCTTCCACACAGTTTCCTCCTTCTTCATCTATCAAAGAAATTCTTTCACGAGCTTCTTCATCCACAGAGGAACCTGTGCCATCTAATTTTTTACCCACAAAGGATTCTCCCTCATCTCTCCCAGCACCCATGGAGGAGTCCACCATATCTACCAATGTAGTTTCCCCATACACCTCTCAATCTGATGAACAACCTGTAGTATTAACTCTCCTACCCAAAGGAGATTCATGCTTACCTTCCTCTTTACCAAAATAATAACTTACCTCATCCACCTTATCTTCTCCCCAAAATTTGGATGACCTATTGACAGTGTCCCTTTCAGTCAAAGATAATTCTCCATCAGCTTTCATGGATCCACTTGATTTTCTCTCATCTCTTGTATCCATATAGTTAGAAGCTAATCACTTCCCTGTTTCACAGACACCGGATTTATTTACGGGAGTCACCACAAAATCAACATTGGTTCCTTCTACTGCCACGCCATTCTCATGTTTGGCATATTGCTTAGACTACGTTGATCATTCCATGCTTTAGGGGCACCTTCAAATGCCTATTTTAACTTAAATGCAGATGTCATCCACCTATACTTCTATTATTTACCCTAAAGGATTTGGAACAATCAAATCCATCATACCTAAAGTAGTTATGACAACATCTTCCACATCACCTTCAACCACACCTACACCTCTACCATTACCTCCATAACAATCTACACCTAAACTACTTACTCCTTCACATGTATCCAAAGCTACCCATACCTTGGGATTCTTGCCAACATCAAGCCTAGTCCATACTCCTGTAAAATTGGATTTATCCACGTCCTCACAAGATGACGCAAATAATATTCCCCAACCTAAGAGGAAGACCTGAATTCCTAGGCTGCATACACCTACTTCACCTACTGTCACCTTCACCACTTCCATCTATCGTAGGACCTCACCCATCAACCTTGGCCAAGCAGTCTCTTACCCTAGGTAAACTAAAAGCACAACATCCCATCTCCTCGTCACAAGTTTCTGCTACACCCAAATTACCTACACATTGTATGCCTTCGCCATCACTCACATCCTTTTTACCTTCTATACCCACACCGCTTCTAGTAGCCTCATCATTAACTATGATATTTCCTTCTCTTCAACTAATACCTTCCACCTTGCCTCTTCGTAAAGCCTTCACTGCACCTCCATTATCACTTTGGCTAACCTGTACTTTTTTGCCATCTTCCTCCCTTTCTACATCACACACTCTATCTTCACCTTTACCCAAAAAGGTACAACCAAAGTCCAAAAAACCGCTACCCTCCAAAGAGGTAGTTAAACCTACAACACCTTTAACAACTAGTTCATCTACCACATATTTACCCAAGAAGGTGTAATTCAAACCTAAAGTTGTACTACCTACAAAACAAGTGCTCAAAAGGGTTCAACCTCCTATTCTACCTCCCGTGGTGCCTCTCCCACCAAACCCACACTTCCACCTAGACCCACACTTACTTCGCATTGTGATCCATTGGTAGGGTCTTATGCCAACATCTTAGCTAACATTTTAGAGACCTCTGTCATCACATTGCCACCACTTAGACCTTACAACCCACTCAAAGCCAAACTAGCAAGGTTTGATGATACAAAAATTTGTGCTTACCATCATGTATAAGGGCATATTGTGGAAAATTTTAAGGCTCTTAAGGATTTTCTTATCCAACTATGGCATCCTAAAGAAAAATTTGACGATGATGATCTTTTAGATGAGGACCCTCTTCCACCTTCACCTACCACCACGAACCCTCGCACCTTAGCTATTTAATGACCTTCATCTCCACCTCCATAATGATTTTATCCACCTCCAACATTCAAGATCAATATGGTCCGCATAAGAGATCTATCCAAACCTCCACCCAAATGCCAATGCACTACATTCTTTTCACAAAACCAGTATATGCCCTCACCATACTTTTTCCTTTCCTTTTTCTACACCTATCACGACTCAGATTCTCCCTTACCACATATTAATATGGTTAAAATTTCCACTCGTGCCTAGAAATAAAAAGGAAATGAGAAAACAACCAGCCCATCCGCCACTCTTATACCCAATATCCCATATGCACCTGCACCAAAAATCACCATCCATGGACCCACATACCCTATTTATGACGGGGTTTCCCATCATACAATCATTAGACAATTACACCAATCTCCTCTCAAAATGTATCTGTATGACCTCGTCTAAACCTCTGAGTCTCATTGACAAGACCTCATGGAGGTTCTATAATCTATTGAGGTTTTACCTAATGACCCTACTGTTGTGGCCTCTCTAACCAAGTCATCCCCTTCCTCTGCACCCGCTACCACTCATCAAGTAGTTTCTCTTAGTTTCTCTGATGATGAGATTTTACCTCTCTAATAAGATGATCTTAATTCCAACCTATTCATTTCAATCTACATTAATAATATATGCAGCTGATGTGTTATGATCGATGGTGGTTCCAGCATCAACATCATCTCCTCCCATGTGTACAACCAAATGCACACCCCTACCAATTACATGTATAATAACCCAGTTATGTTGCATTCATTCAATGATGCCATAACTTCCACCCTTGGCACCATAATTCTCCACATTTGTGTGGGCTCCCGTACCATTCGGAAATTATTCTATGTCTTAGAGGGGGAATTCCATTACAACATGTTGCTTGGCCAACCTTGGATCCACATCATGGGTTGTGTTCCTTCAACCTTACACCATTATTTAAAATTTAAACATGAAGGACATAACTATACCATTCTAGCTGACCCTTCACCATTGAAGACCTATAATATGGTGTATCGACCTAATGATTTCCTTATACCAGTTAAGGCTTATACCACCGTTGTCAACTCTCCTTCGCCTACGGCCCCATCCACCAATGTTATCGCTACCTCTTCCACACCTAAATCCTCTATTCCCACTGCTACCTCAACCTATGTAGCTGACACATCCGCTAACCCATCTACTTATCAACTAACCAATGCTTCTTCTTCCCCTCCGTCCAGTAATTCATCCATTTTGGATACCCACATATCAACTACCAATCCCTTAGAAGGTGTTTTTCAATGTCTCACTCTAGAGGAGTACCACCTTTATAACATTAACACATTCCTTACTCCTCAAGAGTATTGTAAACTTCACTAGCATCCCCTCTATGAACACCTCATAGACGAGGTCTTCCCTTACGATCCTCCCCACCTGCGCACCAACTTAACGTATGGGGGACTTTATGCTTCTACCTACTCGCTCGAGCCACCTTCCCAAACTCGACCATTTTCCTCCGACCTCCAATATCTCACTAAATTTCACTTCTCCCACACCTTCCTTCATCATTTTGCTTAGAAGGGATTTGTATTTGGTTTCTATAAAAAGGCCGCATACTATCATCCCATGCACCACTTATAACATAAAGACCGCAGTGGTATTGGCTTTATTGAACCATCTCCTAAGAAGGCCCAAGTTGAACTCATTAAGGATGATAAACCTTCTCTACCCCATTCACCAAATTCATCACCTTCACCTACAGAGTCTATGGATCCAAAATCCATTCCTCCTAACCTTTTTTTCATGAACATCATTTCCTTGGGACTTCTAACTTATCAACGAGATGGCGAGGCTACCTCTTCTCTTCCCTTCCTGCATCATGACATGATTAATGATGATAAACCTTCTATTAACATTGTTCAATGTCATGACGATGAGTCTATTCTCACATAGCTTGGTGTGGAATATTATTATATTCATCAGTCGTTACCTTGTAAGACAGAAACCATGTTGAATGAATCGACCATCGAAATCAATATTAACACTCAAGATGACCCACACATTCTAAAGATAGGCCAATATTTAGATGTTACTGAATAGGAAGATTTTACTTCTTTCCTTCAGGATCATAGCAACAATTTTGCTTGGTCCTTTGCTGATATGCCCGGTATTGACCCAAACATTGTGGTCCATAATATCGTCACTATTCCTAAAGTCAAACCCGTGAAACAGAAACTGTAGAAAATGCATCCTCACATTTGCCTTCTTGTTAAAGAATAACTCCAACACCTTCTTTTGGTTTGCTTCATCCTAACCAGTGATTACCCTTAATGGATATCTAATTGTTATCCAAAATAAGCCCCTTGCTTATTTTTCATTAACTCTCTTTCATTCCTTCCTTCCTTGGGCCTCAGTCAATTTTTTTTCACTTTTTAGGTACTAAAAAGTTTCTATAAATGGCTTCATTAGATAGAGAATCTTCAAACCTTTCCAGAAAGGTAAAATTTTCCTTCTAACTCCTTGTATTTTACAAGTTATGGCTTTGTAGAATTTTGGAGGGAAATTTTCTCTGGGAAGGCCCGTGGACCAGTAAGAATGTGCCACGTCAGTGGTGGAATGGTGGGTTGGTGAAGGTTACTTAGAAAAAATTCAAAAGGTTCAGTGGGGGTTTGTAAAGAAAATTTTTGGCCCAAAGCCCCATGAGTGAATAGGAAGGCGACATGTGTCCCTGGATCCAGCGGAGGTCGGGGGCACGAGGTGAATTTGGCATTTTCACCAAAGTGTTAAAAATGGTGCAGGAGAGAATTTTTGCCCACAGGCCCATGCCAATCAAAATGTGCCATGTGTACATGTGGCCAGCATAAGTCAAAGGGGTCAGTGGCATCAAAGGAAAATTTTGGAGTTCATCCCCGCGGACCAATTAGAGAGCGCCACGTGGCAGCGGAGTGGCGGGGCATGAAGCGATTTTGGAAATTTTTTCCAAAATTTAAAAAAAGTGAGAAATGGTCAATTGAACCCATGAGCCAATAAAAATGTGCCATGTGGCATCAAAGCAGTGGGGGGTGGAGTTTTTTGGAAAATTTTCCCAAATTCAAAAAAGGGGAAAATTTTTGGGTTTTGGCCTGTCGACCCGATTTTTGTCTTGTTTTGCCCTAAATCTTTAGAGGGGCATATATTTCAATCTAGAGCTTGGTTTTTCTTGATTTTTGTGTCATTGGAAATATATTGAAGTCCTCTACATGATAGAATCTTCAATTTTTCTTTTTAGTGGAGTTTGGTGAGAGAAAAATGAGAAAACACCTCTGGCATGGGGAAAAGAGTAGAACTGACATTCAACCACCATTTTTAATGAAGTATGGCTTCCATTCTTCTCCAACATGGAAAAAAATCTTGGGGAATGAACTTTTAAGGATACCCATGCTATTTTGATGGATCTGGTTGGTGGTTGAATGATTCCTTTCATTTTTCCTACATTTCTCCTTCCTGAGCTCGAGTTTTCATTGTTAAAAGCTAGATTTGGCTCATTTGTAAAAGGTTGGAAATTTTTATGATCTGTAGGCTCCCTCCTTCACCCTGGTAAGTGAATTTGTGGAATATCAAACCTTTTTCAGGACTGCAACATGTTTTCTACCTCCTTGTTGTTGTAATACACTGTATTTAAAAATGGAAATGACAATGCAAGCTCTATGAATGAATTTTCAATCCTCTCTTGTGTTGTTTGCTCTATACTGATCTTTCATTACAATTTTAGCAATTTGTGCATGACTTGTGTTGCATTTTCATAATCTGTTTCAATATGCAGAAATAGATGTTCACCACTCCTTTGGTGTATCACCTTGTTAGTTTAGTTTTATCTTCTTTTCCCTCTTCTATCCTTGTCTCCTTGGTAAAATTAGAGTAGGATTTTGAGTTAAATCTCTTAAAATTTCACACATACATATGATAAGAGGAGTAGAGGAACCAACCTTTAATATGGAGAGTTTTTTCCCATTTTTACAAGTCCCACACTTGGGGAGAAGATTCAATGTTGTGCAATCACACTAAATGACCCAATTCTCACTTACAGATATGAAGGTCATTTAGGGGGTGCTGCTGATTTGCACTAATAGTTTTGTCATGCCCGGTTGGACCTTAGAGGTCTTCATCTTCATTACAAAAAAATTGATGTGCATTTTTTGTAAGTTTCTTGCTTAAAAAGAGCCCTGATTTGCACATCTGGCCACTCCAAAGAGATAAAATCAACCGGTTTCAGCAGTCCAAGTATGAAGATTCATGAGAAGGATCCAAACAAGGTCAAGGGCTAGAGAAGAGGGATTGTCTGAGTATCTATAGTTATCCCTAGGAAGAAGACAGGGGGGGAAGAAGAATTCAAAGGTCTCCATCTCCACCAAACAGAACTCTATCAACTCCTCCACCTGGTAGACCTTTCACCCAATCAACAAGGGTTCTCAGGCCAATCAGAATGGCACAAAACAATCCTTATGTCAACTTCACTGGCAACAGACCACTTGCTCTCAATGCACAAAACCTAGTTCCAATTGCAGTGTTGAAGAACATCCCATACTTTATTAGAGAAAATCATACCAGTCCTGGTGATCATGTCAAAGACATTACTAATGTTTGTGCAATCCATGAGATTGTGGAGATGCAAATTGTTGTCAAATTATTGGCATCTTCATTCAAAGGGAAAGCTTTGCAATGGTTCAAGAGCCTTGGGGAAGGCTCTATCCAAAATTGGAATCAGTTATGCATAGCTCTCCATGAGCAGTTTGGAGAAAAGGGAGATAATTTGTCTCTATTGGAACAACTGACAACTATCAAGAGAGCTCCCAATGAGTAGCTAACAAACTTCAATTTCAGATTTCAAAGGACATGGGATAGAATCCTAGTAGCAGTAAGGCCAACAGCTGAAGGTTCTTTCTTATACTATCTCAAAGCTTTAAATTCTGATATTCCTATGTTAATCCAATCCATGGGAGGTGTAAATATACCTGTAACTTATAACATTGCCATTAGGGCTGAGAATTGTTTGATCCAAGCTGGTAAACTGGCTCCTAGGCCTCTTATGCCCTTATATCCAAAATTAGAAAACCCAAGCACTAGTGAAGCACCTACTTTAGCTCCTATTGCCACTCCTAGAAATCAGATTTCAAATGAAACTTCCACTTCATCCTCTAGTTCCTCAAATTAACTTCAAGAAGTCATGAAACAATTACAAAATTTAGGCAATGAGTTGGTTACACTCAAGAGGTAGCAAGCCCAAAGTTTTAGACCTTCATATCAGCCTCAAACTCAACCTAATAGGCAACCATATCAACCTAATAGGCCACGCAATCCAACTGTAAATCAAAATCAATTAAGGCCTCCTACCTATAGACCATTTCAACCCTATAACCCAAATGATGCATCTACCTCTAAAGCCTTAGTTCCAGTGTAAAATAATATAGCTCAAGAGTATGATTGGTGTTTCCCATGCAATGAACCTCACAACCAATCTATGTGCTTCAATGGTGCCTTGAACCAAGATTTGATGGTGACAAAAATTGGCGTAGAGAGTGAGGTGAGTCAAGAAATAAACCAACAACAAGGAACATCTCAGCAAAATAAAACTCCAAATGAGACTACGCTTGTGAACTGATAGGCTGAAGATTTTTGCGGTATGAATCAAAAAATTTCTCAGAATATAGCAACTAACACACGATCAAAGAAGAGGAATATTGGTGAAGGGCAGTCATTAGTTCCAAGTGATCCACAACCTTCCATCACTCCATAAAGTGTTGGTAAGAAAAATTCAGTTCCAAATATGCAAGGATAGCCCAAGCCACCTTCTAGACCAGCTCAAACGCCAGCTATTGCAGCCCATGTACAAGAAAAGAATGTGCAAGCTAAGGGGCAGAAAAGAGATGTTTTATCCCCATTTAGCATCATTGAACAAATGAAGAAAACAAATGTGAATATATGTGTGTGTGTGTGTGTGTGTGTGGGAATCACTATCTATCCTAGGCCAAAGGGATCTACTACAAGCTGCCATGAAGAATTTGTCAACTTCAAATCAGCAAGCTCATATGCAAGAGAAGGTACTCACAAATGTTGCTTAGTTTGAGGGGAATATTGGAGGAAAACAAGGTAAAGTTTTGAATTCCCCTCCATTCTATGTTTCATTGATCATTACGGATAAACTAATACACAATTGTATGATTGATTTTGTGGAAATTAGTTTTGTGATGCCCAAGCAAATAGCTGATCAGCTAGGCCTCCAATATGAAGTCATATCCAAAGTGGTGGTGAAACTAGATGGAACAGTTGTAACAACAGTTGGGGTAATTAAATATTTGAGCCTCACTTTGCATGCATGCCCCAATGTCACTATTTTTCAAGATGTTTCAATGATAGATTTACCATCACTTTTTGCCCTATGTTTGTCAAGGGATTTCACAGCTAGAATTGGAGGCTATTTATCTGTTGATTGGTCACACATGTTGTTTAGGACCAAATATAGAACTAAGGCCACAATTAAGTTTAAACCTATTTGCAAACTTTCACATTAAGCCTCATACTCCAAGCCCAATCAATTCCAATTGTTCAGCATTTGATCAAGAGGATTATCCAAGAACCGATGAAGTTGACGCCAAAGTTGGAAGCATCCCAAATTTGACTCTTGATGAATGGGTAAGCAAGGTGCATGCTTTTGATCCCTACAAGGAAATAGAGGAATCTAAACTAAGAGTTTATTGCATGCATGAAGAAAATTAGCCTATTCATAGCATCACCAAGCCAGACCATAAAGATGACAATGAGGTATGGCAGTTGTTCTTTGATGGATCAAGAAGAAGACAAGGTTGAGGGGGGAGCTATGCTTGTTTCACCTCAAGGCATTAAGTATTATTCAGCTTTCAGATTTCAGTTTGCATGTTCTAACAACACTGCGGAATATTAATATTTGATGTATGGATTGCATTGGTCAAGAAAGAGAGGTATCAAGAACTTACAAGTCTTTGGTGATAGTGAGCTGATTGTTAATCAAGTTAAAGGACAACATGCTACCCAACATGATTTTCTCAAAATTTATAAGAATAGGGTGTGGGACCTCATTGAAGATTTTGAAGGCTTTGTCTCAACTCCATCCCTAGGAAGGAAAACCAAGTTGTTGATAGGTTTCAAGCAGTTGGAGTAGCCTTTTATGTTGTGGAAAGTATCAAGGAAGATAAAGTGCAGCCAAACATTCATGTGATTGTAAGGCCATCAGTGCCAGAAAATAATGTAAGTTGGAAAGTTTTTGAAAGTGACCAACAAATCATCAATTTCTTGCAATAAGAAGTTGAGTTCTCAGCCAAAAATTAGGAGAAGTTAGAACAACATTATGGTGATCAAGTGGTACAGTTGAGAACCAACAAACTGCCAAAAGTACTTGTCACTTTGGAGTCCATCTTTAATCCTAATGATCAATTTAGGAAGGAGAAAGCAAACATCCAAGTCAAGGGAGAAGATTCAGAGCCCATCTCAGTTGGAGAAGGAAAATCACTTCAAAGTGGTAAAGTGGCAACCAAACAAGAAAGGTATGAGTTCATGTAACTTTTCCAAGAGTTCCTGGATATATTTTCTTGGAGCTATGGAGACTTGAGAGGTTTCAATCCCAAGCTAGCTCAACACACAATTGAATTGGATCCAAGTGTTAAACCCATCAAGAAAAAACAAAGACTGGTCAATCCACACATGGAGCCTCTCATGAAGAAGGAATTGAATAAGTTAATAAAGTCAAGAATCATATTTCCCATCAAGCATTCAAGCTGGGTAGAAAAATTGGTTCCATTTAGAAAGAAGAGTGGAGAAATCAGATTATGTGTAGACTTTAGAGATTTGAATAGAGCATCCCTCAAGGATCATTACCCACTTCCTTTTATGGCGCATATTTTGCAAGTTATTGCTGGCTCTGAGAGGTTTTCACTACTAGATGGTTATTTAGGGTATAATCAGATCATGGTAAAGGAGGATGATCAGTTCAAAACAGCCTTCACCACCAAATGGGGAACCTATGCATATAGGAAAATGTCATTTGGGCTATCTAATGCCGGAGCTACCTTCCAAAAGGCAATGGATATGGCATTCAATGGATTGGTCAAAAAAATAGTGCTGATATACCTAGATGATATTACTATATTTTCTAAAAGTGTAGCAGATCATCTCTTTCATTTGAGACAAGTGTTCTAAAGATGTAGAAGATTTGGGGTATCCTTGAATCCCAAAAAATGTATTTTCCTAGCTCATGAAGGAAAGCTCCTAGGCCACATTGTTTCCAAAGAGGGATTAGAAATCAATCCAAAGATGGTTAAAGAAATAAAAGCACTACCATTACCAAGCCACAAGAAGTCCCTTCAAATTTTATTGGGAAGAATCAATTTTGTTTAAAGGTTTGTTCCATATTTTGCAGCCCTTGTCAAGCCAATAACTATGATGTTGAAGAAAAGTATGGCTTTCAAATGGACAACTGAAGGTAAGGAAATTTTTGAGGAAATCAAAGAGGCTATCTCACAAGCTCCAACTCTCATTAACCTAGATTTCTCTATGGATTTTATCCTTTATGCATTTGGCAGTGATGATACAATTTCTGCAATTTTAGTACATCAGAACAAAAAAAATGTAGAGTAGCCAATTGCCTTCTTTAGCCAAAGCTTGGAGGACTATGAGGTGAGGTATTCCTTCATTGAGAAACATGTTCTTGCAGTGATTAGGAGCTTGAAAAAAATTAAGCATCTAGTTTCAAACAACAAGGTTTAACTATTGGTTTCTCATGTGGGAGTTAAGGACTTCCTCCTCAACAAAGACCTAAATGAAAAACATGCAAGGTGGATTACTCGTGTCATGGAGTATGACATTGAGATAAAACTCACCAAGCTGGTTCAAGGAAAGGGATTATGTGAGTAGCTGGTCTTGAGAAAATCAATGGAAGTAAGCAAGGGGAAGGATGTTGTTTTGGCGTTGCAAGACAACCAAGAACAAAGAGGTGTTAAAAAAGAGGATGGTGGTATGCTCACTCCTTGCTGGACCCAAGACATAATGCACTTATTACAAATAGGCCTATGCCCTCCAGAGATGAAAAAAACCAAGAGAAGACACTTCAGGTTACAGGCTGTCCCGTATGCACTTGTTGATGGTGTCTTGTTCAAAAAGGATATAAATGGAGTGCTGCTGAGATGCATTGGGAAAAATCAAATTAATAGAATGTTAGAAGAGTTCCATGATGGATCAGCTGGGGGTCATTTTTCTCCAAGAGTGACAACCCTCAAGATTATGAAGGTTGGCTATTATTGGCCCAAAGTGTTTGGTGATTATTATGCATGGATCAAGAGGTGCAAAAATTGGGTATTCTTCACTGGCAAGGAAAGATTAGCAGCCCTTCCATTCCACCCAATTTCAATTGAACATCCATTCATGCAATGGGGTTTGGACTTCATTGGAGTCATTAACCCAAACTCAAGCCAAGGAAACAAGTGGATTCTAACAGCAATAGACTACTTCACCAAATGGACTAAGGCGGTGGCACTCAAAGAGGAAAATGAATCTAGCATTCTAGACTTCTATGAAGGGATAGTAACCAAATTTGGTATACCTACCACTATAATATCAGATAATGCATTGGCATTCATAGGATCAAAGGTAACTGAATGGACTGTTAAGAATGAGATCTATCTAAGCTCTTCATCAAATTTATTACCCTCAAGGTAATGGCCAAGCTGAGTCTACCAAAAAGAACCTATTAAAGATCATCAAGAGGACTCTTAATGAAAATTAGAGGACTTGGCACACTAAACTTAAATCAGCCTTATGGGCTTATAGGATAACTCCCAAGAGATCCACCAGTAACTCTCCATTTAGACTTGTTTATGGAAGAGAGGCAATCTTGCCTATGTCACTCGAGTTGTTAACATTAGAACTCATGAAGTAATTGGAATTGTTGGAGTTTGAACCCATGGAGGTTAGATATGTAGAATTTATGGAACTCTAAGAAACTAGAGAGCATGTAGCCCAAACAATGGAGAAGGACCAAGCCTTAATCAAGAGAACCTTTGATATGAAAGATAAGGAAAGAACCTTCCAAGTTGGAGAGTTAGTGTTGAAATGGGATGCAGACCGAGCAAAGCCAAGAATGCATTCAAAGTTTGATGTCATTTGGAGTGGCCCCTACATGGTCACAAAATGTAAGAACAATAATGCCTTCCAATTTTCTACATTGGATGGTGAAGAACTGCATATTCCAGTTAACAAAATCCATTTAAAGCATTGCTACTAGAAGGGAAACTCCTCACCTTTTACATATTAGCTTAGATTTTCATTCCTCCAAGTGCTTGTGCACATTGTTTTTTTGTAGCTTAGTTTCACATTTCTCTAAGTGCTTTGGCACAAGATTTTTTGTCCCAAGAATGCATCTTTGCAAGCCATACTCCAGATCAAGTGATGTTCTATTCTCACAATCTTCTTTCTAGAAATTTCCTAATGAGTTGAGAGTACCAAGTAGTTAGGTTGATGAATCCATGCCCAATGGATTGCTTCAGGCAGCTGATCATTCATCCAGCAGGCAGATGACCCCTCTGAGTCACCAAAATTGTTATCCAAAATAAGCCCCTTACTTATTTTTGGCTAACTCTCTTTCATTCCTTCCTTCCTTGTGCCTCAATCAAATTTTTTCACTTTTTAGGCACTCAATTTTTTCTGGAAATGGCTTCATTAGACAGAGAATCTTCTCACCTTTCGAGAAAGGTAAAATTTTCCTTCTAACTCCTTGTATTTTGCAAGTTATGGCTCGGTGGAGTTTTGGAGGGAAATTTTCCTTGGGAAGGCCCGCGGACCAGTAAGAATGTGCCACGTTAGCAGTAGAATGGCGGGTCAGCGGAGGTTAGTTAGAAAATTTTCTAAAGGGGCAGCGGGGGAGCGTAAATAAATTTTTTTTCCTGAAGCCCCATGAGTGAATAGGAAGGCGACATGTGTCCATGGATCCGGCAGAGGTCAGGGGTGCGGAGTGAATTTGGAATTTTCACCAAAGTGTTTAAAATGGCGCAGGAGAGAATTTTTTTCCCGCAGGCCCACGCCAATCAAAACATGCCACATGTACATGTGGCCAGCATAAGTCTAAAGGATCAGTGGCATCAAAGGAAAATTTTGGAGCGCATCCCTACAGACTAATTAGAGAGAGCCACGTGGAAGCGGAGCAGCAGGGCATGGAGCAATTTTGGAATTTTTTCCAAAATTTAAAAAAATTGAGAAATGGCCAGTTGAACCCGTGAGCCAATCAAAATGTGCCATGTGGCATCAAAGTAGTGGGGGTGGAGTTTTGGGAAATTTTTCGCAAATTCAAAAAAAGGGGAAAAATTTTGGGTTTCAGCTCACCAACCTGATTTTTGACCTATTTTTCCCTAAATCTTCAAAGGGGCATATCTTTCGATCCAAATCTCATTTTTTCTCGATTTTGGTGTCATTGGAAAGCTATTGAAGTCCTCTACATAATGGAATATTCAAAAAAAAATTGGTGGATTTTAGTAAGAGAGAAATGAGAAAACACCTCTGGCATGGGGAAAAGAGCATAATTGACATTTAACCACTATTTTTAATGAAGTATGGCTTCCATTCTTCTCTAGCATGGCCGAAAATATTGGGGAATGAACTTTTAAGGGTACCCATGCTATTTTTATGGATCTAGTTGATGGTTGAATGCTTCCTTTCATTTTTTCCCGCGTTTCTCCTTCCTAAGCTCAGGTTTTCATGTTTAAAAGCCAAATTTGGCTCATTTGTAAAAGGTTGGACATTTTTATGATCTGCAGGCTCCCTCCTTCACCCTGACAAGTGAATTTGTGGAATATCAAACCTCTTTCAGGACTGCAACATGTTTTCTACCTCCTTTCTATTGTAATTTATTGTATTTAGAAATGGAAATGTTAATGCAAGCTCTGTGAATGAATTTTCAATCCTCTCTTGTGTTGTTTGCTCTATACTGATCTTTCATTACAATTTTAGAAATTTGTACATGATTTGTGTTGCATTTTCATAATCTGTGTCAATATGCAGAAATAGATGTTCACCACTCCTTTGGTGTATCACCTTGTTAGTTTAGTTTTATCTTCTTTTCCCTCTTCTATCCTTGTCTCCTTGGTAAAATTAGAGTAGGATTTTGAGTTAAACCTCTGCAAATTTCACACATACATCTGATAAGAGGAGTAGAGGAACCAACCTTTAATATGGAGATATTTTTCCCATTTTTACAAGTCCCACACTTGGGGAGAAGATTCAATGTTGTGCAATCACACTAAATGACCCAATTCTCACTTACAAACATGAAGGTAATTTAGGGGGTGCTACTGATTTACACTAATACTAACATTGTTCCTATCACAAACGTGATAAACATGATAGGGGGACTCTTTATTTACATGGATTTCTGTGACCTTAACTTGGCTTACCCTAAAGATGACTTTACTCTACCTAGTATTGACCAACTAGTTGATCTCACCACTGGCCATGAGATGTTATCAGTCATGGAGAGTTTCTTGGGTTATAACCAAATATTGCTTTCCCTGGAAGATCAACATAAAAATTCCTTCATTACTCCTTGGGGGACCTTTTGCTATCGTGGCATGCCCTTTGGCCTTAAAAATGTTGGTGCTACATATCAATAATCCATGACTTATATATTTCATGATATTATGCATCGCATATTGGAAGATTACATTGACATTCTTCTTACAAAATCCAAACAACGGGAAAAACACCTTACAGTCCTTAAGGTCATCTTCGACCATCTCATCAAGCATTGTGTTCACCTTCAACCTAAGAAGTGTGTCTTTACGGTTCTCTTTGGAAAGATTCTTAGTTTTATGGTTTCTTTGCATGGCATTGAAGTTGATCCTACTAAAATCAAGGTTATTCTCGATATGCCTCCACCCACTAACCTTTTTCAAATCCATTTTTTTAAAGGAAAGTTACAATCTATTCGTCACTTTATTTCGTAGCTTTCTGGTCATTGTCACCCATTTCATCATCTCCTAAAAAAGGATGTATCCTTCAAATGGGATGATGAATGCCACAAATCCTTCGATTCCTTAAAAAACTACCTCCTCCAACCACCTATGCTCATTCCCCCTAAGGATGACCAACCATTTTACCTTTATATTTCTGCTACTGATCATTCCCTAGGTGTCATGCTCGCTCATCATGATGAGCAACACAAGGAGAAAGCAGTTTATTATATAAGCTGTATTTTTTTGGACTACAAAACTAGATATACTCACGCCTAAAAAATCTACTTAGCCTTAGTTTTTGTCTCCACTAAACTTCGACATTACCTACTTAACCACAAAACCTTCATGTTCACCAATATTGACCCCTTACATTACATGTAAGCTAATCCCTACTAGCATCAACATGTTGCATGTTGACTAATGCTTCTTGTAGACCTAGACCTCGAATTCACCCATCAAAAATATTTCAAAGGACAAACCATTTTTTACCAACTCGCAGATGCACCTCTCCCCGGAAATCAATCCTCTAACTTCAATTTCCAAAATGAATCCATCGCTACCCTCTCTTTGGATGATACCATTTACCACATGACCTTATTCTTTGATGGTTCCAAATGTCAGTGTGGGGGTGGTGTCGAAGTTATCCTTATTCCTCTTGATAGTGAGCCTATGCCATTATCTTTCAAACTAGATTTTGATTATACTAGCAATATCGTCGAATATGAATAACTTGTATTAGGCATTCAAACCACCATAGCCTTAGAAATTAAATCAATTAATATCTTTAAAGAATCTCAACTGGTTGTGAACCAATTTAATGGTATATACCAGTGTCGTAATAAGGTACTTCAAAAGTATAAACATCATGTTGATATACTTTTGACTACCTTTGACTGTTATGAACTTCAAACCACCCTGCATTCCACTAATAAATTTTCAGACACCATGGCCTGTCTTTCTTCTCAAATCCCTGCTTCACCAACCAACTCAAAAATCTTTATTACCATATAAAGGTTTCAATCACCTTCTTATCTATTTCTAGACGTCAACCTATTCGGAACCATTGAAACTAACCCACGTGACCTTTGGTATAAGTGGTTTGCTGACTACCTTTCCCTTTCAATTCTACCTCCGGATCTTACTCACAATGGACAATGAGCATTCCTTAAAAGTGTCTCTTGCTATGTCATCATGGGGTTCTTCTTTATAAATTTGGCTTTCATGGTATCGTCCTATAATTCCTTACAAGTTATGAAATTCCCTACACCATCAAGGAAGTTGATGAAAAAAATTTTGGGGGTCACTTTAATGGTTTAGCTGTCATTAAATGCATTATTTTCCTGGGATATTGCTGGCCAACCTTAAACTATGATTTTTGTGACTATGTCAAGCATTGTGTGAAGTGTCAGCAACATGCTAATCTTCATCACACCCCTAGTCACACCATACAGGTCACACGTGACCTTTGGCCTTTCTCTCATTGGGGTTTGGATCTTGTTGGAGAGATCAATCCTCATTATTCCAAATGTCATCAATGGATTATTACCACTACTAAATAATATAATAAATGGGTGGAATCCATACCTCTCATTTCTGCAAAAGCTAAGAAAATATGTTAATTCATCAAACATCCCATCATTTTTCACTTTGGTGCTCCTCACCGCCTCATCACTGATAATGGAAAATAATTCAAAAACAAAATCCTATGGAAACTTTGTGATGCCTTCAGCATTCAACTTGATTTTTCTTCACCTTATTACCCTCAAACAAATGGCTAAGCTGAATCAACCAAAAAAACCTTAAACAAAATTCTTATGAAAGTGGTTAGCGATACTAGAAAGGATTGGCACATGCACATTACTTTTTCCTTATGGGCTTATCATACTAGTATTTTCACCTCAACTTCTGCCATGCATTTCTCTCTAGTCTATAGTACAAAGGTTATCATGCCTCTTGAAGTACACATTCCATCTCTTCATATCTCACTCGAAGAGATTCTCAACGATGATGATTTTTTCCAGGAACGTTTGGCACAACTCAAGTTATTAGACAAACATCGTATCAATGCTCTCGATCACCCATAAATCTACTAAAAACATATTAAAGATTCCTACAATAAACGTGTCCAAGAATGAACCTTCCAGGTCGGTGACCTCATCTTGAAGGAAAATCAACATGTAACAAAAGAGGAAAAAAGTAAATGGTCCAAATTTTCTCCTAATATGCTTGGACCCTATATCATTACTCATACATATGGACCAAGTGCTTATCGTTTGTCTTCAATCAAAGGTAAACCTAAACTTGATCCCCTTGATTCCTTGCATCTTCAACCATTCTATTTTTGAATCAAGTCCTAGATCACCTTATTTCAAATAAGTGTTTGTCCCTTGAGCACCATTTACCTTCCACTTACCTATTTTAAGGATAAATGATTAAACAAAAATCATGTGATTACCCTTCACCTTTTGGCCTTATCTTTAATATGAGTACCATAACTCTAATCATGGCATGATTCTCATGGATATTTTTCATCTTTTTCAAGATGGAATCCCATGGTCGTTCATCACTTAAAATCTCTCTTTCATAGATAACCCCTCTGTACTATAGTTTTGTCTTCATAACAGGAGACTATCCTTAGTCTTGTCCATGACCTAAAAGTCCAAAAATAATTCAAAAAGTAATATATGGGAATTTCAAATTCAAAACTTCTTGAGTCAAACTTCATGCAAAAAGATGACTCCCTTGAAAAGAACATCTAATCTGTCTATTTTGTTGCTATAAATAGACTACTCCCTCAAAGGATAGTTATACAAAGCTAGCCATACTGTACATAGTCTATCACAAAAAAATACCATTCTTCCAAAAATAAAATAAAAATATTCTAAAGCTTCCCACATCGATCAGCTTCATAAAGACCTCAAGGAGATACTCTACTCATCTTACATAGACTTCCCACATTGATCAGTCTATAAAAACAAACGTAAAAAGAAAAGGCTAACTTTTTCATCATGGACTTGCCTATTTTGATCTGAGGTCTCTTACCAAAAAGGCATGTTGTCTCACACCAGGTTATGCTAAACTAGCCTTCTTTCACCTCACCACATTGCCTTTCTAACCTTCCACCTACTCAAGGGACATGCCACAAATGTGAAATTTCATGATCATGTGACCTTCTTCACCCATAGAATAGTAAATCATGTAACGCATTTTAAGGTCTTCTATTCATAAGCCAATATTTGGTATGATAGACTCATCAGGGTTCTTATCAATTAGGTGACACTTTTTTCTCCTCTAATTGTTCACCTCTTTTCTTATTTATTGATCCTCCTTTACAGGACTAGACCTTCAACACCTACATGCTAGGAATTCTGTTTTCACCAAAATCACCCATATCTATTCACCATATACAACAACCATGCCTATTTGACCTAAATTCAACCATGCCTAAACAGCCTAAACTCAACCATGCCTAACTGACCTAGACTCAATCATGCCTAAAACCAACCAACCCATTCTTCTACCTCATCATATTCTTCCCTAGCTTATGGGAGAACTACATTGGCCTGAGGCCCCTTTTCATCAGGGTTATGTAGGCAACACTCCAAGGGCATGGGGCCCTTGGAGGTTATCTCAACCACTCTTTCCCCTAACCAATTTTCCCCCTTTATATTCACATTATACCTTAGTTTTTACACAAAACTTGGGAATTACAAAATCATAAAAATATACATAGTTACCATTTTATAACATCACCATATCATACATCACTCATTTCACATTTCCATGATATCAAACATTTGGAAATTTACACCACAACATACATATACATCATCATTCATTTTCCATACTACCAATAACTTATAAATTAAATTAAACCCAAACACATGACCAAATCATGCCTAACTCACCTAGACTCCATCATGCCTATACTTGAATCCATCATGCCTAAATCACCTAAACTCCACCATACCTATACCTGACTCAACCATACCTAAACCACCTAGACTCCACCATGCCTAAACCTGACCCCATCATGCCTACATGACCTAAACTCCATCATGCCTAATTCACCTAGTGTCCATCAATACACAATAAATAAATGGAAATTAAAATAAGTACATCATCAATCCAATACATATCATCAACTATATAAATGGGAGATTCTGTGTATCAATACATATATACATAGATACAAATAAATACAAGTATCTCAAAAAATCTCATATACAATCTCACATCTTCGACACACCAGCCGGTATATATATCAAAAATCATAATGATCATACAATTTCACATATAGTGACTACTCATCACCCCACTTGATATCCTCGTGTCTAGTCTCACCTGTCTCCTCCTCCCTACTAATATCGTGCCCTATCAGTATCTCTCCACCCTCCATGGGTCTCATCTTGGTCTCCTCCTATCCCTCACCTAGGCCTGGACTCTATGAACTCATCACCTCTCCCTGGCCATGTCCATGGGCTCAATGGCTCCCTGTGCTCCCTAAACTGTGTGTCATAGATCTCATCTTCTCACTAGCTCCCTGCTGGGCTCTATACTTGGTATATGAAGGGACATCTATGCCACTAGTATACAAGTGATCTTGATAGTAGCAAGCCTCATTCATGGAATCCCTGAACCTCTCCATCAACACAGTCTGCGGTGGTGTCATGGGTCTCATTGAAACTTGTGAAAATTTTCCTACTAATACTAGCCTCATCCCCTGCCCTCCTGCCTATGCTATGGGACTCTATCCTAGGGCAGGTTCCTATAATATGGGACCTTTTCCCTATGCTTGTGGGGGTAGTTATACCTATGTTACAACTTAGGCCTATAGGACCTCAACCTATGCTTGTGTAGTAGCTAGCTGGCCCTGTAAACCTATCACATGCACTTGTAGGGTGGATACCTGTCCACCATCCCCATATCCACCCTATGCAGGCACTTTTCCTTGTGCTACTTGGGCCTGTAGGGTCATCAGCTGAGCATGTAAACTAGCTACCCATGCCGCTGGCCCTATAAGATGCCCCTATAAACCTATAATCTATGCCTGAAGGGTAGCTACCTGACCCTAGAATGTATCCCTCTACACTATGACAAAGGCTAAATCTGTCTTCCCTAGCCTCAGCAGTGCTACCCACCACTGCCTATATCCATCAGTGACCCCTGCATTGTCAAACCATCTATCCACCACCTGCTCCTCCTTCCCTGTCAGCACGCTTGGACATGGTGGATACATAGGTATCTCCACGTAATCTCTCTGGTAATGTGGTAAAGGTGGGGGTACATCCTGGCATAATCCAAAAAATTTTCTAACCCTGTCCACATGTATCATCTCATGCTTCCCAGCCCACCGCCCCTATATCCATCTCAGTATTTGAAGCTCCTCTAACTCCTCAACCATGCCTCTGTAGGATGGATAGTCCATATATTGTCTCCACACAATATCAACTTCTGAAAGGCCCTCCAATCGCTGCCTATAGTATGACACATCATATGTGTCCCTCGCCACCCTCGGTTTTCCACTTACTAGTACCCATCATCTGAATCTAACTCTGAGAAAGCCACCCCCAAACCAATCATGTTGTGGAAAACTGACGAGGTGCACACACACGATGTGCTTATATTCCCAACAATGTAATAAATATGTACAACACATACCAAACCTCTTTAATCTCCCATAGGCCCACAGCTCCCTATATAGCTAAATCAAGAAATTTAGTGCCCAAGAAAAGTGTATCCACTCCTTGCTCATATCCTATAGAACCCCCATCAGTTCTCACAGAAACCTACCACCCTCAGAATCTGGGAATGCAAATCATCCAACTGTCACCATCATCAACACAGATAACCTAGTCTCCTATAGATAGGTTACATACATATCTCAATAAGTGAGACTCGTGTTGTGATTCCTCAGCTCACCCATCACCTAACCAAACATAGCCACTATCGGCTCCATCTATGCCTCTAATGAAATATAATATATTGGCTCCCTAACAATAGGAAGCCGCAGAATCCTATATACATCCTCTAGGGTGATGGTCATCTCGCCTGTCGGTAAGTGAAAGATATTGGTCATGGAATCCCATCTATTGATGAGAGCAACCATCAAACTATGATGATGGCCTATACACCTATAGCATTGGATCACACACAGTCCAACCTTGGTCTTGTGCTCCCACTCCTCCATAGTCACATTGGTCCTCATCTGTACCAGTAGGGGTGGTACTTTGTCCCATATCTTGAGCTGATCTATCACCTACATCATCTAATACAACAATGTCAAGACTTGACCACCCCAAATCACCTATTACCCACCAAACCATACCTAACCACATTGATCATTCACCCCAAACCTTTACCTAATTCACCTACAAACCTATACCTTATCATCATTACCCATTATCTTAAGTTCATTTCAACTACTTACCTATCCCACATCACCAAAATCACATTTTACCCTCTTCCCTCTACATACATATTCACCTACCCCTTCCTCACCTATTTTACTTTTCTACCTATCCCTTCTTTCACCTATTTACTCTTAGCCTTAACTATCATTAGTTTCCTTGACTGTCATTGGTCTTATTAACCATGATCGGTCATTTTAACCTACGTTCAGTCACCTAAGTCTTGACCAATGCCGACCAAATCCTACATGGTGGCCAACCCCTACTGTCATCAGTCTCTATCATGTTACATCAAAATAAAAAAACCCATCCCCCCATTCTTTAAAATTGATAAAACTAGCCTAAAAACCTACTCTAACCTACCCAAAACTATTCTATCTTCATGCCCAAAACTATTTAGCCTACATTAGACCTTCCCACCCCTCATTCCCTTCAATTTTACCCCCAAATTCAAAATTAAAAATTCCACCCAATTTTTCAATAAACCAATTTCAACCAAATTATTTTGACCCAAATGAGGGATTCGTATTTTCACCTACCTCTACTTGGTGCCATCTTTGTAGTGGCACATCTGGCCACTGTTCCACCCGATCCTTCTCCTGCCTCACCCATGATCAAATCAACATCTCCCTTCCAAACTAATCGAATTGATCTCATGGAATCATCAATCAAATTCCAATCACCTGCTATGTGGCTCGCCAACTCATCTCATCATCTCATACTTTCATTTTCCACTCCTCAACCTCTCCTCTCTCCTTTTCTATAATTTGCAAAGTCAAAATGAATTTGTAAAACATGGATTTTTCTTTTTTAGCACCAAATCGACATGACCGACATTGGTCATGTTGTACTATATCCAACCAAGGTTGGTTACACCATAACCTACATTGGTTACCTAACATGCCCATTTGACCCACCCCATACATATTTTGCCTCCAAACGTTATTCATCCAACACCTTTTATCCTTACCAACACCTATTATACCCTACCCACAAGCCTACACTACCTATACATTTCCTTAACTACATTTAAGGACATGTTTTTTACCTATACCTTGGCCTTACATGTGCCCTACCCAACATACCCTAAACTGAATCACCTTTTGTGACATTTTAATTCATATACTCGCTATACCTTGCGATGTTGTTACCCATGTTGTTTAGCATAATGACCTTACCTTGCCTAATGATGTGATATTTATCCCGACCATACCTTTGGTGCCATGGAAAAAAACATATTACCCGTTCCTACAGCATACCTTGTTGTCCATCGTGACCATATCCTATACCTTGGATACCTGAATCACTTCAATTGTTTTTGGATAAACCTATCACCCTTTTTCCAATGTAGAGTTTGCAATCTCTTCCACCTGGTACCGTCTCACAATCTATATGTGTGCGTGTATTATATTTCCATTACCCATTACCTAATATGATCCTTACCCATTACCCAATATGACCATTACCCATTACCCAAAATAACCATACCCTTACCTACAACCAACCTACCCTCATTTTCATCACTTACCCATTTATCAAACCACTCACCGACTCCATTTAACACCTCATCAATTCCTGGTTTGAGGGGGATCACCTTTAGCCCTACTTGGGGCAACCCCACTCTCACCTATATTTGGGGCAACCACTTCCTATTTTTTTCAGTGTCACTTATCAATACAAGCTACACGACAAAAAGGGGCAAATGTAGACACCAAATTTGGGTCACACTCCCCTTGGTCCCCTTTAATTAATTAACATAACATATTCACCTAACCATGACCCCTTACCCCGTATTAATATTAATTTAATTACTTACAATTGAATTAATGTTCATCCTCGCATTATTAATTAATTTAATTATTTTAATTAAGTTATGTTACACCTCACCTAGCCACATCACCTATACACCTCACCATGGACTTATTCTTAGTTTATTAATTAACTAAGACTGAGTCTCTACTTATCTTAACCAACTGGGACTCTTTCAAACCCTAAAATTAAAGTCTTATTCCTTCTCCAACAACACTCTTGCTTATCTAAGTGTTAACGCTCACTTGAGACCTGGACTGACAATCAGAGCACGCCAAAAATAACAAATATTTACCTATTTTTGGAAAACCTAGGATTTCCCACCTTAACCAACGTCGGTTAACCCTTAACTGACACCAGTCACCTTAAATATCATTAATCACCTTATATATCCTTTTACAACCTTTTACTGAGGTTAGTAATTTTTGATTTCAGAGAGTTCTATTGCATTCAAGCATGAATTAGATACTTCTCCGCGTCAAGACGACAAGATATACTCAACTGCAGGTCCAAATAAGCACCTGAGACTCGGCCCAACACATTAGAATATTCACGTGAACACTCTGGGAAGCATTGCCATGAAACTGACCATAAATTTCTTCACAGATCAACCACTGCCTTCCTTCACCTACCAGACCTACAAATACAAGTAAGTGTATTTGATTTTCATCATTTTGTACTTGCTTAAAGTGTAGGTTCATTATCTTTTGTTATTAGATCTTGTTCTTTCCTAGATTCCTCCATCCCTACCTTCTTATCAATCTACCTATCCAACCACCCATGACCTTTTGGCTCTCCGTACTTGACCTTTATGCATTCCTAAGTCTTCTTGGAATTATTACAAACCCAACCACCCTCCCTTCATCCTCTCTACAATCACAGAGTAGTCCAAAACAAATTTTATTTAATTACCACCAAATTTCCCCTACCAACACTGGTTATCCTAACCGGCATTGGTCCCCCCTCTATACTGGCATCAGTCACTAGACCAACTTTTCTCTCGGTGTTATCTCATTTAGTTAACCAATAATCCTTCAAACCTCCCCAAAACCTCACCCAAACCTTATACCCCACCTTTAACCTCACAATAGATATTCCCAACTCTTTGTACAAACACAGAGAGATCATGGACACCCATTTTGGCATTCTACCATTTCCCATAGTAACCGATATCAGTTATACCATAACCAGCATCAGTCATACCTATACCGACATCGGTCACCCTAATCGACATCAGTCTTTGTGCCTAGTAAAACTTCCTTAGATTGGCAAGCTTCTGAATCACCAAAAGTCAACCTAAACTTCACCAAATCTTACTTAGACCCTGTGTGTGACCCTCAAATCACCTACCCAACCTATAACCTGACCTGGGACCTTCACCAGTGTTGTTATCAAGCATTTAATTGGATTGACACGGATATTATTCTAAGACACCTAAATCAGAACACTAGCATTATTTTGTTTTATTTGAATGTTTAGTTATTTTATATTGAGTTATATATCAGTGGATTAACAACCATTAAGGAAGTATCACACTTCCTAGATCTAGCTCATGCTAGGAAGTCCACTAACTTCTTCTATTAACTGTATCTTTTGGTCTTGCTTTAGATTATAGGTAGTTCCTCCTAGCCAAAAGGAAGCTCACATAATCATCTTGTATTGGAGATTAGAAACACGTGCACTCAACCTTTGACCAACGTAATAATAGGTATTCATCCTTAACTACTTACCTTATCTACTTTATCGTACAATAATTTAGTGAAACAGGAAGAGTTGGGGATAGCTAGGTAGACCAGTTAGGAGGGGATAATGAATGTATAAGTGACACCCATGGACCCTTAGCATGGTTCCAATAGGTGAATAAGAGGGTAATGGATGTAATGATCATGGATTTCTTACCAAAAAGGAATAACTTATCCATAAAGAATATGTTATGAGTAGTGTCATGGTGCCCATATTCAAGGTCATATATAGGAAATTTAAGGTAGACCACACAATTCCAAATCATTATGTTGAAAGATAAAAATGGATAATGATGGATGAATGATCAGTGGGATGACTAAGTGTGTGATGGTAGGTATGCTTACAGTAGAATGGCCTCAACGGTAATGTGTTAAGAGGTTCTGTTTCCAGTTTACCATCAAGAGAATCCAAACAATAGGCCCCAAACCCATACTTATGAGTGATAATGTAAGGTCTAATCTATTTGGGAGAAAACTTTCCACATTGACTCCTTTCTAGAGTAGCGACATTTTGATTTTATTTAAGGACAAGGACACCAATGTTAAGTTTTTTCTCTTTTAGAGACAAGATTAGATGGGATAAGATGAGATAACAAACTAGATGAAGGATAAGTAGATTTAGATGTGATTAGGTGAGATTAGAAGACAATGATTAAGAGGGAGAGAGCTAGCCTAGTAGTAGACTGGTCCTAACATAATCATGGATATTTAAATTAGTTAGGATAAAGAGACACAATGTCATCGATGTTTATGGTATGGTTGTATGAAGAAGGAGATGTGAGAGGAATAAGAGAGAGGATTGGATTCTCCCCCAGCAAGAGATTTTGTATAACTTAAAGTAACTTGGATGAAGATATAGATAAGCTAGTAGATGACAAAGGAGAAGAGGTAGGATTGTTAGAAGGAGAGGCGATGATGTCTCTAGGTTTTGATTGGATAGATGACTGAGCATCATGAGGGTGAGGAGGATTAGTAATGTGGATGACATCAAAGAAGAGAGGGGAAATCCATTTATGGGAAAAATATCTTGGAGGAGGGATTACAATGATTGATTTAGGTGAAGAATCTATCTTATATCCTTTAGGAGATGAGATTTTTATTAGAAGATTGGATTTGGACGTGGATGAGATGGGAGGAAGAGGGTGGTCTTTATGGGTGAGAAGGTCATCTTTTTCTAGTAGATTATGGATGATATTTTGGAGGGCCTTACAATTTTTAGTGTCATGTCCCAGGGTGTGATGATAAATGCACATTACATTAGAATCAAACTAAGAAGGTCTTGGAGCATGTGGATCAAAATACTTGATAGGAAGAAGGGAGATTACTGAGGTTTGGAGTAGGCATTGAAGGACTTCAATATATGACCCAATGTGGGTTGTTGAAGAAGAGGTCATAGATGAATTTTATTTAGAAGTAATAGATGAAGGTAATAAGGATGATTTGCTTTTATGAGACCTTGTGAGAGCCCTTGGTTCAAATTTAGAGTTGGAAGGAGAAGTGGGTATCTGTGATTTAGTTTTGATCATCTGGGACTTGGATGATTTTGAGGGAGGATTAGACCTAGAAGGAGGGCTTGATTAATTATATTTGGATTGGTTTATGATGGGTGTCTTTGATGAAGGGTCTGGCCCTAAGATGGATGGAGATGTTCCCAAGAGTAATTATGTGACATTGGTTTTCTTAGGCTTTGGAGGAGGGAGCTCCAACTTTTTGTGAGGATGTGAAAGGGATTTTTGGATAGGTATGCCAAGGTTCTTGGATCTTGGATGTAAGGATTTTCCTTTGGAAATAATAATGAGGATTTCAACTGGGGGTCTGTAGAGGTAGAACTAGAGTGTTAGGAGGGTGTTGTAGATGAGGATATTGAGTATGGAAAGGGTTTTGGATGATGTGCTTGATGAGATCATAAGGGGTTGTAGATCATACAGGTTTCAAATTGATTATTGTAGGGGTGATTGGTTTTATATATGGGGCATGAATATTATTTTTGGTTGTTTTAAGTCATGGTGTTTGTGTCATAAATGTTTCTAGGGGTATCATAGATATACGTGAAGATTGAGATGTAGAAGTAGGTCTGGTTATGCTAGTAGATTTGATTTATGTGTAAGTGGGTATAGATGTAGGAATGGTAGATGTCGATGAATAATTGGATATGATAGATTGGGATGTAGTGGTAGTGGGTAAGGATGAAATGCTTATAGATATAGGGGGTGTAGATGCAGTAATAGGTGTATTTGATATAAATGTGGGTGAAGGACTAGATGTGGTAGGTGTAGAGATAGGTATGGATGTTGATGAGGTTATTGTTGTATAAGAAGTGTCTAAAGTAAGGGTAGATGTGGTAGATAATGGGGTAGCAGAGGTAGGAAATAATTTAGGCTCTTGATTTACTATGTTAATTATGTGAGCATTGGGTTCATATAATGTAGGGGAGGAATTTGATTTGTCGATGGATGATTGAGGAATGGTTGTTTAGAGACATTAAGGGATAAAGTAGGTGATGTGTTAGGATTTTCCACTAGGATTTCCCCTTATTTATAAGTTATTGGACATGATTTTTGAAGGAATGACACTTCTCAATGTCGTGACCTTGGACTTGTGATATTTACAATAATTCCCCTCGCGATACCACGCAAGTTTGGGTCACAAGTCATAAATGGGTCGAATGGGGGGAAGTTGAATGAGGTGGGATTCCATTAAATTATTAAATATGGAACCATATGATTCCCCCAGGGGTATAGTTAGGAGGTGGTTTAGGATCTCTTTGCAAAGGATCTGTGTCAGAACTGGATGCGGATGAAGATTAAACCATGATGGCATTGGCAACAATTTTGGACTTATCGCCATGCTTGGAAGATTTTGTGAACTCAGTTTTGGGATGATTGGATTGAAGTTTGATATGGCCTATCTCAAGGGCATGAAGTTCTAGTTTACGAGCCATAGTAAATGCCTCTTCAAAGGTTTGAAAATAATGAATTTGAATAGTTGAGGATATATGCTTCACACAAGACCGTGAGAAGAGATCAATGAGCTCTGTTTATGGAAGGGATAATGATAATTTGTTAATGATGTTACGTCATCATGTGACAAAATATGTGATATATTTTTCATCATACTTGTTGGCTAGATTTTATCCACGCACAAACCTAGGCAGTCATAAGATAAATCCCCTTCATTTAATGGTGAAGCTCTCGTGCAAGGTATTTATTTATTCTAAATATTTTATGAGGTTATTACTTTAATCACAAAGCTCATGAACAATATCTTGGAAATTTTACATCAAGTGAGTAGATTTGTTTTGGTAATAGTGTGAGAAAGAAGAGAAAGGAAAATATAAAATTATAGCATCAGTTAGGAAAGGGAAAAGTAATTCGCAATAAGTAGATCCTAGAGCTTATTGCAGCCATATAGAATAAATAAACACTTTTAGAAATGTCACAATTTAAGAAAATGAACAAGAAATTAATTCATTTTAATATTTTAAGTAACACAAATTTTATCATAAAATCCTCACGAAATGCATAGCGAGACTTCTTAGACATAAATTTCTCCAACAATTTTCCTTCTTATTCAATTCCAGCAAATTCATACAAAAAATGTTCAAGAATATCAACATAAATTTTGAGATCTTTAAATTCTTGCACAAAATTACAATAACTAGTTGCCAAAAAGTTCCATCCATTTTCCCATAGACTTCTCTCTCTATTTATAACATCTAGAAAGAAGATATAAATATGAGAAATTAATTACATTTCCACATGTTCCTTGCTACAAATTTGTAGGTAATTGAGAATTTGTCTCCTTGAATATCTCTTTTCTTGGCACGCATGATATTCGAATGTTATATAATTTAAAGAAAAATCAACTAATTTGTATATAGTTCCATCTATTACTAAGTAATTGACTTTTTCAAATAACTCGAAGTAATGGTTTTTAACTGAATTACTTAAGATTTACAAATAAACCCAATTACTTCTTTACATTGTCTAAGAAATGGGAAAGAAGAAGAAGAAGAAAAAGAAGAATAAGAAAATATTCTAGCTGAATAACTTCATTATTTATTTTCCCCTTTTTCCCGAAGAAGAAATCTACCCTTGCTACATTAAATTCAGTAGCACTGCTTCCTGGAACTGTTCATTTCATGATGGAAGTTTTTTTTCATTTTTCTCACATCTACCCTTTCCAAAATTAGAATTTTTTTATTTCATGATGTAGATGAGGTTGAGAGATTTTTGTAAATTCCAATATCTCAAAAAAAGAAGCACGGGAACAAACGTTATGGCCAATCATGTTTTGACCCCCATTACTACTTTCTAGTGTATTACAGGTTTCAACAACTGCATTATTGTTTCCCACTAAACTGTAGAATATTTTTCTATTTCTCCCACTTACTCACACCAGAAACTTATTTTCATGATTCCATGGTGTAGAGGACATCGATAGATTTTTGAAAAGTTCAAGGTCTCAAAAAACTAAGCACCAGAGAAAAAGTTATGGCCAAAATGAGTTGTCAAATTCCCTTCTTTACGGGATTTCGACCCCCCATTACTTATTACTTGTAAAAGTAAAGAAATTTCTCTTCTTTGTGGGATTTTGACATGACTTTACTTGACTTCTTTGTGTTTGAAGCAAGTAGAGTAGTCTGAGAATGCCGATAAACGAGGTCCATAGTTATGTGGTGTTTGGAAATTGCATTACTTGCTTACTTTTCTAAGTAAAGCAATGTCATTTTAGCGCAAAGAGGGAACTAATGTTACATTGATTCCATGTAATGAAGGAATTAGAAATGGTTTTATTTTGCAATGATTAGCAATTTATTTTATGGATAATGATGAAGTAAGTAAAGTAGACCCAAAATATCGATAAATTAAAAGCCTTAGTAATGCGGGTTTTGAGCATTAATTTACTTATCAAATTTTACAAGTAAAGGGGTGTTGTTTTGACACAAATCTTGTAAGTAATAGACCTTATAAAACCTGTGAAGAAGAGATGGGATAGTTTCTATCTTTGTGGTGTTTGACCATTACTCTGCTTACTCACTTTAGCGAAGTAAAGTAACTTACATTTAGCACAAAGAAGGCACAATGTGAATCGGGTTTTGAGGGATGAGTTACTACAACTTAGAAGTAAAGAATTTTGAGAAACCAGATAAAATAAGAGACTAATTACTTATATTTTTAGGGATTTTTAGGAATTTTGAGAAAATGGGTATTTCTTCTACTCATTCTAAGCAACCTCCTACAAATGTTTGGAGAAATATAGAGAATCCTGTAAATTTTAGAAAAAGGACTATCCCAAGATTTCTAAGTGAAATATTTAGGGACACCAATTGGCTCCATCTATGGACATTTTTTATCTCTACCAAAATGGAAGAAATGAAGATGAGATCCCAACATCTCTAGTTTCAATTCTTTTCCATTGGGCTATGGAGTTGAGTTTAACCTTCAAGAGATTGATCTGTCCCTTTGAGAATTTTTCTCCTGAATCTGTGATGAACTTAACAACTAATTGGAACTACCTAATGACTGCTAGCTAGAAATTGATCTGTGGAGCTCTAAATAAAGCTCAAAAACTACTCCAGCTATGTTATTTTATCCTAGAGATAACCAAGCACAGAAACAAAAACTTACAAAAAATATATACAAACATGTAAAATCATACATGTCCCAAGTGGAAATATGTAGAGTGAGCACAAGCACTTATTTTGTTGAAAAAAAAACTTTCTACTCTACTTTAACCAAAGGCAAATGAATCTCAAAATAATCTTGCAACAAGTAGGGAGAAATAGTGGTCTTTCCTCACAAACGTAGGCCATGTAATTGATTTTGCATTGAACATGGTCCTTAGCAAGATTGAAAAAATGTTTCGAAGTTGGTTCTTCACCCTTCTTACCAAAGTATCAACAACAACAAATAAAATAAATACCTCCTTTAGTTGTTTTGAATTTGGATTTTAGAGGTAGTGTGGTTGATCTTTGGTGTGTTGTAGCTCAGCCTCATGCTCTAAAATAAGCATGATTGTTTTAAACTCTTTGATTGGCTCTAAACTAGCTAGATATCTTATTGGGAAAGGCCTAATCCTCATGATTTTCCCATGTATATTTGAAGCCTATCCTCATGAATGGGGGAATTTTTCATACTTTCATTTCCATGAATAAAGCTACATGTAAGTCAATTTGATCCTTGTTTCGCTTCCAAAAACAACTCTGTAAAATACTCTTCCTTTTCCATGATGACTTTTGATTTTACAATTGATTCATTATGGCTCTCCTCATGCAGAACAATTTGGGCAGTAGGTTATTCTTTGACCATTTCCTCTATGTCTGATTTATAGGAGTTTTTTGCAGCAAGAGGATTTTGGTATGGGAAGATAGATGGTGAAAATGGATAAGAAATGAATTCAGTGGATTCTTCTTCTTCAATACAATCTTCCAGATATGATAAGAAATCATCCTCATTTATGATTCATAGTCTAAGTAGTCAATGTTGGAGTCACTAGTAGAGTCTACAAAATCATGGTCTTGAGGTGGATAATAGTCAGCAACAACTCAATCTTCTTCATTCACTCCTGCATTGTTCCTTGGGGAAGCTTCAATTACCAGTCTTTGAGGAACATCATTGTTACCTTGTGTCAACTTCTTCTTTATCTGCAACATATCATTTTCTAATATTTACAACAGCGGATTAGAAGTACCAGCTAAAGTAGAACCTTCAACTTTAAGAGTTGAATACTTGATTTTAACTGCCATGATAAGATCATCCTCTACTTCGATAGCAATGTTTTGAGCTGTCAAAAATTTAGTAGGATGTTCTCTATACAATTGATAACCAACTTTAGGAGACAAATAATTAATGAAAAATACCTTATAATTTTCATCACTAAGGGAAGTAGTAAGAGGAATCTTATAAAGTATTTGTTGAAACTTAGCAATGAAATCCCACATGTGTTCATGCAGTTATTTTCTCATCTGGATGAGTTGTGCTAACAAATCATGTGAATCTTTTGCGGGTTTGAATTTGTCTTCAAACTGTGTTCTCATAGTATCCCAGTTGGTGATATAAATAGGTGGAAGGTGATACAACCATTTTTTAGTAGCACTCTGAAGTGTCTCAATGAACAGTTGAATAGATACATCTTCATGGGGAACTCCTAGAACTCCACAAGCTACAAAAAATGTAGCTATATGTTCATCTAGGTGTTGCTTCCCGTCACCATTAAATTTTGGGAAATTCTTATGTGATCCATGTGGAAATTCATGCAGCGGATGAACTAATTCAAGAGGGCCAATGGCTGGACCCCAAAGAACCATAGCTTGCAGTTCTTTCATAGCCATAATAGTTATTTGTAGAGTATTATTATTTATTATATGCCATTCTTTCCAGATTGACACTGAAAATAAATAATTGAAAAAATAACATACAGAGTTACCAATTATTTTTATTAAATACTCATGAGATAGGCAGCGATCAACGATATTTGTTTTGATTCCCTAGTGGAGTCACCAAAAATGTTAGCTAGATTCTATACACACACAAACCTAGGCAGTCGTGGGATAGATCCCCTTCATTTAACAGTGAACCTCCCGTGCAAGGTATTTATTTATTCTAAATATTTTCAGGGGGTATTAATTTAATTACAAAGATCATGAATCATATCTTGGAAATTTTGTAACAAGTAAGCAGCTACAATTTGGGAATAGTGCGTGAAAGAAGAGAAAGGAAAATACATAATTATAGCAGCAACGAGGAAAGGGAAAAATACTTCACAATAATTAGATCACATAGCTTATTGGAGCCATACAGAATAAATAAACACTTTTAGAAATGTCGCAATTTAAGAAAAATAACAAGAAATTAATTCAATTTTAGATTTTAAGAATCACAAAGTCTACCATAAAATCCTCATGAAATGTACAACGAGACTTCTCAGACAAAAATTTCTCTATAAATTTTCCTTCTTCTTATTCAATTCCAAAAAATTCATACAAAGAACATTCAAGAATATCAACACAAAGTTTGATATCTTTAAATTCTTGCACAAAATTACAATAACTGGTTGCCAAAAAGTTCCATCCTTTTTCCCGTAGGCTTCTCTCTCTATTTATAACATCTAAAAATAAGATATAAATATGAGAAATTATTTACATTTCCACATGTGCCTTGCTACAAATCTATAGGTAATTAATATTTTTTCTCCTTGAATATCTCTTTGCTTGGCACACATGATATTTGAATGTTCTACAATTCAAAGAAAAATCAACTAATTTGCATGCATTTCTAGCTTTTACTAAGTAATTAACTTTTTTAAATAACTTGAAGTAATGGCTTACAACTGAATTACTTAAGTTTTACAAATGAACCCAATTACTTCATTACATTGTCCGAGAAATGAGAAATAAGAAAAAGAAGAAGAAGAAGAAAATATTCCAACTGAAGAATTTCATTCTTGTTTTTCCCCTTTTTCTGAAGAATAATTTTGTCCATACTACATTAAATTCAGTAGCACTACTACCTGGAACTGTTCATTTCATGCTTTAAGTGTTTTTATCATTTTTATCCTAGATACGCTTTCCAAAAGTATATTTTTTAGATTCTATGATGTAGAGGAAATTTATATCTTTCTAGAAAGTCCAAGATCTTGATAAATGGAGGACCGGATCAAAAGTTATGGCTAATCAGGTTTTTGGTCTCCATTACTACTTTCCAGTGTATTGCAGATTTCAGCAACTGCATTATTGTTTCCCATTGAACTGCATAATTTTTTTCCATTTTCTCCCACTTAATCCCACTAAAAACTTATTTTCATGATTTCATGGTGTATAGGATGTTGAAATCTTTATGAAAAGTCCAATATATCGAAAAATGGAGCACCGGAGCAAAAATTATGGCCAAAATGAGTTGTTGAAATTCCCTTCTTTGCGGGATTTCGACCCCCCATTACTTATTACTTGTAAAATTAAAGCAATTTCTCTTATTTATAGGATTTTGACATGAATTTACTTGACTTCTTTGTGTTTGAAGAAAGTAAATTAGTCTGAGAATGCTAATAAACTAGGTCCATAGTTATGCGGTGTTTAGAAATTTCATTACTTGCTTACTTTTCTAAGTAAAGCAATGTCAGTTTAGCGCAAAGAGGGAGGTAATGGTGCATCGATTCTATGCAATGAAGGAAGTATAAATGGATTTGTTTTGTAGTGATTATTAATGGCTTTTTTGGATAGTGATGAAGTAAGTAAAGTAGAATCGAAAGCTTGATAAATTAAAAGCCTTAGTAATGCGGGTTTTGAGCATTAATTTACTTATCAAATTTTATGAGTAAAGGGGTGTCATTTTGATGCAAAGCTTGTAAGTATTATACCTTTAAAAACCCACTCAGAAGAGATGGGATAGTTACTAACTTTTCGGTGTTTTACCATTACTCTGCTTACCCACTTTAGTGAAGTAAAGTAACTTGCATTTAGCGTAAAGAAGGCACAATGTGAATCATGTTTTGAGGGATAAACCTGATAAAATAAGATAGCAAGTATTTATCTTTTTAGGAATTTTTTAGGAATTTTTAAAAAATGGATATTTCTTCAACTGATTCCAAGCAACCTCCTGTAACTTTTTAGAGAAATCTAGAGCAATCCTGTAAAATTTATAAAAAGGGGTATCCCAATATTTCTAAGTGAAATATTTGGGGACACCAATAATGTCGAATGGCATAAAGGTCAGTGATGGTAATCTTATGTGCAATTTTGATTGAGAAGTGTTCAAATAATAGTTGCACAAGTTGAGTGAAGAAGAATAAAAAATTTTGTGGGAAATTTTTGTACCAACCAATGACATGGGAAATGTGTGAAGCATGAGATCTTGATCGTGGGTGATAAGATAACATGCATTTCTAAAAGCTTGTAGATGTTTTTGGGGATCCTCTTTACTATTAAACTTGGATAATTTTGTCAATTCCAAATGAGGAGGGTAAGGCTTAATAAGAAATGATGGGTTGATTGCTTCATTGCATATTTGTTCATATGAAAATGTGGTCTTAGATCTAAAAGTTATAGCTTGAAGGCTAGCCATTCTGTTTAATAATGTTTGTAAGGGATTATTAAATGGTTAAGATGTTGAAGGATGAGATTGTGATGCATATGAGGTAGATGGGTTGATTTGTTGATATGTTTGATATGTTTGGGGATGTGTTGGTGTTGGTGGAAGTGGTTAATAAGGGGGAATATAGCTAAGGGTCTGCGATTGGGTTGGTTGGGATAAATCTTAATGTTGAGATATGGATATATGATAAGATTTTTTATATTGAGTTGGTTGTTGTGAAATAGGGACGTTTGATTGATTTTCTATAGGGTTGGTTGGGATACTTTAATATATTGGTTAATAAGTGCATAGCTAAAGGAACCTCGAGGAGGATATTGATGGGTTTGTATTGACTCAAATGGATGAGGTTGAGAGGTGATTACATTAGCATGGACATGTGAAGTGGAAATAAGGGGTGAGGTTATGTTATGTTGCAATTGTGATGCTTGAGATGGTTAAATAGGAATACTATTGATTATAGTAGATGAAGTGGGGATAGTTTTGATATGAGGTGATTTTGGTGGAATGGGATCCACCAATTGAATATATTGATTCTATTGAGGGATTTTGGAGGACTTACTAAATAGGTAGTCATAAAGGGGGATAGGATTAGTACCAAGGAGTTCCTGAAACTATGAGAAACCACGAGGGATAGTAGGAGGTCCAAGGGTCTCCAAAGGAGTGGGAGATAAAGGTGAAGCTGGTTTAGAGGAAATGGATTGAGGAAAAGTTAGTCTAGAAGGATTGGTTTCAATATGAGAAACATTTTCGATGACATGGTCTTCATAAAGCGAGACCATATAAATACAAGGTTTGGAGATCAAAGGTGTGATCTCAAGTTCAAAATTTTGTCAGGAAATATCATTGGATGAAGGGATGTCATTAGATGAGGTGGATTATTGTGTTTTATGTGCCTAAGAAGGAGTGACAACATGAATGAAGTAGATAAAAAAAAAATTATGTAGATTATTAACAAAAAAATTAAGCAACAATTCTTTATCATGATGATTATTAAAAGAGTGTGAGAGAAGAAAATAAAAAGGTTCAAATGGGACCCTATGAAAATGGTCGATCTAAGGCTATTTTAAGGTGGTTTTGGACTTAGAGTCCTTGATATACCCGAAGGTACATGAGGCCTGGATCTATTGTAAATTTATAATGCAGATAGAACACCATGGCATATTTTCTATTGCGTGATGAAATCCTAATATTTTCACCTAGTAAGGGATGTTTAGAAGTGTAAGTTGGTTCGTGTGTTTGGATGTGTGTGATGAAGTGTATGCAATGTGTTAAACACCCTAGTTGTAGATTTCCAAGCAAGGATGAAAAGGTTCTTTTTAGATCCAAAACAACATATGGAGATTTGATGAGGATAAGAAAAAAGTGATATAATGTAATAAAGAAATATATGGGTAATAAAAACAAGGAATACATGGAATACACTTTTCCTTTTTATCTAACCTTTAAAACAAGCAAGCAAGAAAAATAAAATCCAAGCAATCCATAATCCAACACAAGAAATCAAGAAAGCATGATCCAATGCATGTTCCTTCCCTATGAGGTTAGTAGAAAATAGAAGAAAGAGAATGAAAATGAAAACAAATCACAAGACTCGCTTAGAAAGGGTGTGTCCCATTGGGCATGCCAGAATCTTGACCAAGTTTCCTCAATCCTGTTCAAATTAGTGAACTAGTAATAAAGGAAACAAGTAACTCATAATATGAAGGGTTTATGGTACCTTAAGATGGAGTGATGATATGAATGGGAACAAATGATGGATCCTTCTCCGCAACGAGATAAGGGACCTGTAAATCAGATAACTCAATAGAATAAGATTGTATCATTAGATAAGATGGGAGGTTTTCCTGACAAAGTCAGTCTTAAGAAGTAAGAACTTCCTAGGTTGGATTTCAACCCTCCTATTTGATATATATATATATATATATATAAAATAAATATTTGATAAATTGGATGTAGCATTAATGCATAATATGAAGTAAAACAGAAGCTGAAAGCTGGATCTAAGATGATAAAAAACAAATCTTATCTAAATATGAAAAATTAATCAAACCCGATAAGGGTTAATGGTGACAGAGGCAGATGGAATTAAACAATGATGAATAATGTATATCTGAAAGCTCTAGCGGTAGATCTAGATTTTGTGCAACACTGGAATGATGAACAGAAACCTACAGAAGATCTGAGACAAGGAGAAATAGAAAGGATGTAATAAAATTAGTGATCTAATGGTAAATACTGAAAATATGGACTGGGTTGATGACGAATGGGGACAGGAAGAATGGATCTGGGGTAACAGAGAGGTAGAATGGCTAAATATGAGACTGGGTGAATGCAGCAATAGAAAGTGGATGGTTGTAGATCTGAATGATATAGAGATTGATGTAATGGATTCTAGGTCGATAGCAAGTAAATAGGGTTGACGGTGATTGGAGCTGAGATAGGCTTGGATGAAAAGAGATGGGTTGAAATGAATACCTGCACAAAAATACAGATGTTAGAGAAGGTTGAGGCTAATTCCTTGATGACATTTTGACTTGCACAAGATATTAGTGGTTGATATATATAATAATATAATAATAATAATGAATCAACGTATTCCAAGATGAAATAGATCTCCCTAAAATAGAAGCACATAATCTCCAAGAGGAATTCAATCTGATCTTATCCTTACCACATCCACATCAACTTTGAGTATACCTCCTACTTCTTCCACTTCTATCATGCCCCAATATATCACATTAGATTCATATTTTACACCTATTTTTGTCTTAACAATATCCACACCTATTCCTATACCTCTAACATCTATTCCTTCACCCACATCTATATTAAACACACCTATCACTACGCCTACATCACTCATTTCCACATCAATCCCAACTGCACTCATTTCTACCACATATACCTCTACAATCCCACTTAAAACTATCCCCACGCCTATCTCAATGCATGTACCTACATCTTTACACATGACTACATCATTCATTCCATCTCAATCCTTTACGTCCACTCATTCTCACACATCCATTCCTTTATCTACATCTATAACTATTGCCACACCAATCACATCCTCTCAAATTTTGAATATATCAATGATGCCCCTTGAAATTTTTATGAAGCAAGAACATCCATCTAATACAAACTCAAGGGGGATTCATTATCCTTCTTCAAAATCAATTGTTTCTACATCAACCAGTTCAGAAATTTCACCACAATCTTCAGATCCATTGGCTGAGATTATAGTCATCCCTGCCAAGGGTAAATATTATTGATCAAAATCCAAGAATCTTGGTAAGCATCCCCAAAAGTCTCCCATTCACACTCGTAATAAAGTAGACCTTACCTATTCTCAGTGATCCAACATTACAAAATCCATCTTAGGCACACCCTCATCTATTTTATGGCTAACACCTTCACCTAATATATCTGGTAATAATAAATTTAAATCCAAACAATCTAACTCTCCTCCCAAAGTTTATTTGTCTTTCAAGACACCTAATTTACCCATCCAATCTACATCTTCACCTAATCCCAAACATCTTATTAAAACCCACAAGATTTATCTTCTTTTTTATACTTTAGTTGGGTTTTATAGAGACATCTTTAAACACCTAATCCTAATATCTACCATTACACTTCCTACTATAAGATATTTTATCCCTAATCATAAGAATCCATCATGGTTTAATCATAATTACAATTTTTCTTATCATCATACCCCGGGTCATGACATTGATCATTGTAAGGATTTTCAAACTATCGTCAATGATATTATTGATAAAGATGACTTCCTCATTCAGAGAAGCCATCCATCACAACCAACCCATATCCTATTCATATATCCACCCCCATCAAAATTATTAAGAATCCTCCTTCATCAACCCCTCCACACATCAATCCCCCTTCAGAAGGTCCACCCTTCTTCATCTATATTGTTTGTCTTTTTTATCACCCTTGTGGTCCCCAACCATATATCTGACCCAAATCCAAAATGATCCCATATAGACTCCTTTGACATTCTCTATCTAGTCTACATCTAAGTTTCCCAACATTAGGGAAGCATCTATCATTTCTTTTTTATCCCCTTGCATCTTCCTTTTTCATACATGTTGGGGTAATTCTTTGAAATATAGGTCCCCTTACAGATTAAATCCTTTCAATCCTTGGCATCATTTTAAACACACTTTTGTGGCCATTACTTGAAACTCTTATTTCTCCTTTCCTCACAGCTGGGGAGTTGTACATATTTTACAATCTTCATCCAACTCATTTAATCTAAATAAAATATTCTTATCACTTTGTCCTCCACTTGGGGGGGAGGCATATCTTCAAAGTATACCATTGTGTCCATATTTTTCCTTCCCTTGGGGGACCCTCTACTCATCTCATTAGGGGGCATATATTTTCACTTCCTTAAAGTTAGTGCATGGTTTTTATATTTTCTCATATATCACATTATATGCCATCCTTTGTAATCTATCATACTATTCTCGAATGTGATTCAAATCATAATGTTACTACTTTAATTAGGACATTAAATGGAAATTTTTACCTTCCTCGATGGTAAACTGGAAACAAGACCTCTTAAAGCATTGCACTTACAACCATTCTATTGTTAACATATCTACTAATGAGCAAATAACCATATATTTAGATCATTTCTCCATCATTATCCCCTTCCATTTGTCATTGTAATGATATGGAACTATGTGGTCTATCATTACTTCTTATACATGACCTTAAATATGGGCATCATGGCTCTGTCCATAAAATTTTTCCTAATGGATAAGCTCTCCCTTTTAGGTGAGAACTCCACGATCATTACACCCATCACCTTCTTGTTTACCTATTAGAACCACGTTAAGGGTCCAAGGGTGTCACTAGTATAATCATCTTCCCCTCTTAAGTGGTCTACCTAGCTATACCCAGCTCTTCCCTATCAAAAAAATAAAATAAAATTATGGGTGCTCATACATCATGTTATCTTATCCAAAAATAGATTGCTCCCTCAAATGACAGTTGTTCATAACAATTATATAATAAAAATAGAATGATCCCCTGAAGGATAGATATCATTCATATCTTATCCTACCATCTAAAAGAAAAAGTCAAAAAATATGAAAGCAAAAGTAAAAAGTATACTATACCCTTGAAGGATGGATACTCTATTGTATCATGGTAGTGAAGGATTCCCACATTGATCAGCCTTTTATATATCATAGCATCCTAAGAAATCTTCCCACATCGATCAGCTTTCTCATATACATTACATACTTCCCACATTGATTAGTTTGCATCTTCTTCCTTCCCATAGTTGGGGCATAGTCCTAAGAACACCCACCTATAGAGAACCCTATTCCCACATACAAGTTACATCTCAAACCTCTTTTTCGTGTCGACATTAGGTTTATGATATTATTTCATCCATATTTCCCTCATGGTATTTCGGTGTAACTAACTATTGTTGGTTATGTGTTAAGACCCGCTATTGGTTGTAAGTGTAATAAATTGAGTAATTCCCTTTCTTGTTTACCTCCAATCTGGTTCAAAGCATGGTTTCCCCATATTCTCCTTACCACAATTGCATGTCATCTTATCTCATTAAGATCACCTTTTATTAAGATCACATTCTTACATATCTAATTTTAAACTTTCATCTATATCCATATGTTTACTTTTAAGGATGAAATCTATTAACATCATCCATAAATCCATGAAATATGTTAACGTCTATGACCACTATCTCCAATACACTTTTCAGTTTGGGAATTCTACTTGATCTTTGTTGCATTTTGTGAATCTTAATTGAGGATCCCTCTCAAGGAGAGTTCTTTATCCTACGGCTCCTCATCCCCCACCATGGTCAACATGTATTTTATCCATTCATCCTCCCTCTTCACGTTTATCCTCCCATCACTTATCCCCACGTCATACATATCCCTTTCTACTTCTTGGCGCAGACATCACCCTTCTCACCATTTCGGTATTTTCATTTCCATCTTGGAGATTTTACTTGACTATTCACCCAACATGGCAATCCTACTCAAAGTAAACCTATCATTCTGCATAATGCCTAACTCATAATACCCTTCGTTGACCATTCCTTCCTCCTAGTCTCCCCTACCAAACCAGCATTTTAATCCTATATTTACCCTTTCTCAACCTATCAAACCACAAAGTACATCCACCATCTACACCTTGCAATTATACTCCTTTCACCTATTTTCCACCTCTTGATCCATCATCCTTCATAATGATTCCATGCTATCATCTTTCATACCCACTAATGATCTTATTGTTGGTCGACCCCTAAAAACCACTCCACATCACTCTCGGTTACCTTTCTCACTCTCTTCATCCTTCTTTGTTTATTTTCCACTCTTTCCCCCAACTTGCACCAACAATAATTTTTTTTTTCTTCCCCTAACGTCCCTTCATTAACATTTCATCTTCCATTATCCATTCCCCTTGTTGAGTTGTGGATCTCAATTACTTTGGATTAGCATGCAATGTGAAACTTTCTGGAAAACACAATAACCATCATCGGTTATCGAGGGACTGGCATTGGTCACCTATGACCAAAATCTGTTAGGCAAGGAGGAATCGTCATCAGTTAGGGATAACCTGCATCAGTTACTTGTATATGAGTGTTTTATTTAACTCTCGGGAATTATATCTATTTTTAGTATTAAAGTAGATCTATTAATTGTAATTGCATGGCGAAGTGCCCTAAGTTTGTATACTCTTATATAATCATGAAAGATAGGGTTTAGAAGTAAGAATTAAGAAGAACTTGAAAATAGTTGATGATTATTGTGAGAATAATTGTGAGAGAGAGAATTCTTGGAGAAGAAGAAAAAGCTTGAGAGTAAGAAAATATTGTACATCTGAGAGGTGTGGAAGATTGTAAATATTCAATTATATATCTTGTCAAAGCTTTAGATAATATATTGGCTTGTTTCTTGGTGGACGTATCCCACAGTGTGTGAACCATGTTAAATCTGGTGTTTATTTATATCTCTTGTTTTGTATATTTATTCTAGTATAATATCCACTTTTATTTGCATGTATACTTGGATCTGATATATTATCTGTACAACTAGTGTGCTAACCCCAACAACTGGTATCAAATTTTTTTAGGGTTTTGTGCATTGACAGATTTACTCACTGAGGGTTTTCTGATTGAGTGGGAGCTACAGTAATGCCAGAAGAAAACAAATACAAGGTAGAGAATTTTGACAGCTGAAATTATCAATCATGGAAGATGCAGATTGAGGATTATCTGTATCAAAGAGATTTGAATTTACCATTAGATGAAAATTCTAGACCTACGAAGATGACTGATGAAGAAATGGAAGATTCTTGACAGAAAGGCTTTGGGATCTATAATATTGAGCTTGGTAGCATCTGTGGCTTCCAATATTATAGAAGTGACTTGTACGGTAGGGTTAATGAAATATCTTGCTAATTTATAGGAAAAAACTAGTGCTTCAAATAAATTTTATTTGATGAAGAAACTATTTATTTCTAAGACGCATGAAGGTGGATCTACATATAGTCATTTGAATAATTTCATATCTATTGTAAATCAGTTAAAATTAATTGATATACTATCTGATGATGGAGTGAAATAACTTTTATTCTTATGTTCTTTTCCTGATATTTGGGATAACTTCATGATGGTTGTTACTAATACAGTATCTTCTAATAATATTTTGAATTTTGATGATGTGGTTAGTATAATATTGAATGAATAAATTCACAGTAAGAGTAAAAAGGAATCATCATCTAGGAATGATTTAAATGTAGAAAGAAGGGATAGGAAAAAGGAGAGATCCAAGAGTAAGAGTAATGGGAAATCAAAGTCAAGGGATAGCAGATCTAAATCTAGAGGTAAGGGAATTACTTGTTAGAAATGTGGAAATAAATGACATGCAAAGAAAAATTATTGGTTAAAGGATAAAGAGAACCAACAACTAGACAAAGGTAAAGAAGAAAATATTGATGCAGCTGAGGTAATGCAAGATGCTCTTATCTTTTCTTTAGATAATAGAATTAAATCATGGGTTTTAGATTTAGGAGATTCTTTCCATGCAACCCCTAATAAGGGTTCTTTCCTAAATTATGTCCAGGGTAATTTTGGGCATGTTAATTTGGGTGATGATGAACCTTTCAGTATTACTGGAAAATGGGTAGTTCATTTAAAATTGTAGAATGGAAATACATGGGTATTGAAAGATGTGAGGCATGTGCCAATCCTTGGGAGGAATCTTATTTTTGCAAGGAAACTAAGTGAATCTAGTTACATGGTTAATTTTATAGGAGATTCTTGGAAAGTCACCAAGGGTGCTTTTATTGTGGCAAGAGGTAAGAAGGTAGGAACATTGTATTTATCTACATATGTTACTGATTCCTTTTTCTACATTATCGACTTCAGATTCAGGTGCATGCATGTGGCATAATTAGTTGGGCCATATGAGTCAAAAAGGAATGCATATCTTAAAGGTGAAGGGTAAGTTATCATATTTGAAAGATTTAGATCTTGATTTCTGTGAGCATTGTGCCTTTGGAAAGAAAAAGAGAGTGATATTTCTCAAAGTTGGGGAAACTAAGAAGGAGCATAAATTGAATTTTGTACACTCAGATGTGTGGGGACCAGCTCAAGTAGCTTCTCATGGAGAATCTAAGTATTATGTTACTTTTATTGATGATATTGCAAGAAATGTATGGGTTTATTGTATTAAACATAAATCTGATATTTTTTAGACTTTTAAAATATGGAAAGCCCTTGTTGAGAATGAAACAAATTCAAATTTAAAGTGCCTTAGATCTGATAATGGGGGTGAATATTATAACAAGGCTTTCAATTATTATTGTTCAGTGAATGGGATACGTAGAGAAATAATGGTTCCAAGAACACCACAAGAGAATGATGTTGTAGAAAGAATGAACAGGACAATCATGGAACATGATAGAAGTATGAGGATACATTCAATATTTCCCTTGCAGTTTTGGGCAGAAGCAGTTGATACAACAGTTTATTTAATTAACTGTGGGCCTTCAAGTTCACTATATGGAGGAATACCAGAGGAATCTTGGATTGGAAAAGAGGTAGATCTCTCTTTTCTTAAATTTTTTGGTTCATAAGCTTTTGTGCATGTTGATAAGGAAAATAGGAAAAATTTGGATGCAAAATCCAAAAGATACACTTTCATTGGTTATGGATCTGGTGATTTTGGATTCCGTTTTTGAGATTTAGAGAATTATAAAATTATTAGGAGTCATGATATTGAATGGAATGAAAAGAGAATGTATAAGGATCAAATTTTGGTACCCAAGGATGAACCGGTTGAGAATTTTGTGAATGAAAATGAACTCTCAGATTTAAAAGTAATAACGACAGGGTTACACAGTAATTGGTGTCATTTGACCCCTAACCGACATAAGTTAGCAGAACCGATGTCAGTTATAGGTGACCAGCGTTAGTCACTGTCAGATTTGGATAAAAATTTCCATGAGGTCCAGAATGAGCCTTCGGTACCCCAAACTCTTGTGAGAAGGTCACAAAGGGTAAGTAAACCTCTTGAAATATTTACACCTTCTCTATTTTATTATTATTGACTGATAATAGTGAACCAAAAATTTTGGAAGAAGTAATGGAAGATAAGACCCACGTCTAGTGTGAGAATGACATGAATGAGGAGATGGACTCCTTGGAACATAACCAAACTTGGGATTTGGTTAAGTTGTCAGTAGGTAAGAGGACATTATAGAACAAGTGGGTTTACAGGATCAAGGAAAAAGAGGGTGGACAGAAAAGGTACAAGGTAAGTCTTGTAGTAAAGGTATTTACACAGAAAGTAGGTATTGACTTTGGTGAAATATTTTCTCCTGTTGTAAAGATGACTTCTATTTTTACTATATTGAGTATAGTTGTAGTAGAAGATTTGCATTTAGAGAAACTAGATGTGAAGACGACTTTCCTTCATGGTGATTTGGATGAAGATATTTATATGCAGCAACCACTTGGGTATGAATTCAAGGGTAAGGATAAATTAGTGTGCATGTTGAAAAAGAGCCTATATGGGCTCAAGCAAGCTCCAAGGCAATGGTAAATTAGGTTTGATAGTTTTATGCATGAGCATGGTTACTTGAGATGTGAATCTGACCATTGTGTTTATTTCAAGAAGCTTGAAAATGAGAGTTATATTATTTTTGTACTATATGTGGATGATATGCTTATTACAAGATCTAGTATGCAGGACATTGGTGAGCTTAAGGGAAAGCTAGCTCACACATTTTCTATGAAGGATTTAAGAGCTGAAAAAATAATCCTTGGCATGAAAATACTCAGAGACAGGAAGAACAAGAAATTGTATTTGTCTCAGGAGGATTATATCTATAGGGTGTTAGAAAGGTTCAAGATGCAGAATGCAAAACTTGTTAGTGCACCTATGGATGGACACTTCAAATTGAGAAAATATCAGTTTCCTTCATCACATGAGGAGGTCAAATACATGACAAATTCCATATATGTCAGCAGTTGGGAGTATCATATATGTTATGGTTTGTACCATACCAAAAATTACACAGGCAGTGGGTGTTGTGAGTATATATATGGCCAATCCAAGTAAAGAGAAATAGAAATTAGTCCAATGGATACTAAGGTATTTGAAAGGGACATCTAGCATGTGGTTATGCTATGGAGGTATGGATATTTCATTATGTGATTATGTTGATTCAGATATGGTTGGAGATCTGGATGGTAGCAGGAGCACTATTAGATATATTTTCATAGTAGGTGGGATGGCAGTTAGCTGGATTTCAATATTACATAAGGTTTTGGTTTTGTCTACTACAGAGGTAGATTATGTTATAGATATAGAGGCTAACAAGGAAATAATATGGATGAGTAGGTTCATGGAAGATTTGGGAAAAGTGCAAGATGATTGAAAATTGTTTAATGACATTTAGAGTATAATTCATTTGGCGAAGAACTCAGTGTTTCATTTGAGAACGAAACACATTCAGTTGAGGTATCACTTCATATGGCAGGTATTAGAGGATGGGTAGTTGAATCTATAAAATATTCATACAAGTGAGAACCCTGTGGATATGCTAACGAAACCATTAGAAAAAGAGAAGTTGAAGCTACACTCCTCTTCTATTGGTATTCGAGTTTGAGACTTGAATAGGAAGAAACAAAGCTAAGGAAAGATCTAAGAATGATGATGTACAAGTATGGTGTAGTAATTAATATCCAAGTGGGAGATTGTTGAGTTGTGGAGCTCAATTACTTCGGATTAGCATGAAATGTGAAACTTGTTGGAAAACACAGTAACCATCATCTGTTATGGAGGGACCAGCATCAGTCACCTATGACCGGCATCGGTCAAGAAAGGAGGAACCGTCATCGGTTAGGGATAACTAGAATCGGTTACCTATGTATGAGTGTTTTATTTAATTCTCAGGAATTAGATTTATTTTTAGTATTAAAATAGATCTATTGATTGTAATTTCATGGCTAAGTGCCCTAATTTTTTATATGCCTATATAAGCATGAAAGCTAGGGTATAGAAGTAAGAATTAAGAATAACTTTTAAAAATTTGATGATTATTGTGAGTATAATTGTGAGAGAGAGAATTCTTAGAGAAGGAGCAAAAGCTTGAGAGTAAGAAAACACTATACATCTGAGAGGTTTGGAAGAATGTAAATCTTCAATTGTATATCTTATCAAAGCTTTGGATAATAGATTGGCTTGTTTCTTGGTGGACATATACCACACTGGGTGAACCACGTTAAATCTGGTGTTGATTTATCTCTTGTTTTGTATATATCTTCTAGTAGAATAGTCACTTCTATTTGCATGTATGCTTAGATCGGATTTATTATTTGTACAACTGGTGCGCTAACTCCAACACCCCTTTTACCCTTCTTCACTTTTCCTCTCATCCTTCACCAACAATAATTATTGTTGGTCTTCCCCTAACATTATTTTACTGGCATTACTTCTTCCATCATCCATTCTCTCCTTCCTCTGCTTCCTTGTCTCCACCTTTTCCCTTTATTATCAATTATTCACCACCTCTCCATCTTCCCTTCACCCTTGCTCATATCCTTACTATCTTCATAATACATCCTTAGTTATTTTCATCCTAATCCTCTTATCCTCATCCCATGCATCTCTACAAATTTTCCCCTCCTTCCCTTGTGCCTCCTTCTTACTTTCCCATTATCCCTTGTTCCTTCCTCACTATCCCATATTTTAATCCTCTCACCTTCCACATGCAGTTCCATGTGGTTTGTACCATATTCCTTACCTTGGTATTTATTGTTTTATATTTTCTTTTCTCATTATTCATCTTTTTTTTCACTACCACCCTTCTCTGATATTCTCCACATCTTCTTGTTCTCTTCTCTAGTTTATTTCTTTTCTTTGTTCTATCATCTATTTCATATTCTTCAAATTATTCATCTTCTTCCTCTCCTCCAATTCTCTCACTTCATCTTTTTTATTCCACTACCTTCATTTTTCACTTATTCCTCCCTTTTTCCTAAATTCACCCTCTACTATGTTTACTTTTCTCATCTCGTCTTCTCCTTCTTGTTTGACTTCCTCATTTACTTCTCCTATAATCCTTTTATATTATTTTTTCTTTTCTTTTCCTCCAGACCCATCACATCTGCTCTTTTTTCTACCCTTGTCTTCTTCGCCTCCTACTTCTATACTTTCTATCTTTTATCAATTCTATCATCTCTTCCCTCTTTTTTGCATTCTTCATCTTCCTCATCTCCGCCATATTTCCATCATTTCTATCCCTTCATATTCATCACATCCTTGATTTTTTTTCATCATTTCTCTCCCTTCATCTTCATCACCTCCCTCACTTTATCTTTTCCACTACTTTAATATTGCACATTTCTCTCCCTTTTCCATAATTTCAGCCCCCACTCTGTCACCTTTTCTCATCTTGTCTTCTTCTTTTTCATTACCTTCTTCTCCTATCTTCCTTCTCTATTATCCTCTTACACCTCTTTCATTTCATTTTATCTTCCTCCACCATGTCTGCTTTATCATATACCCTACTCTTCCTCATCTCTAGTCTCTTTCTTTCTATAGTCTCTTTCATCTTCTTTACATTTTGCACTTTCCTCATCTCCTTCATTCTTTCCATCATCTCTCTCTTCTCCATTTTAGTACTTTCACCATATACTTTGTCACCACCCATCCTTATCCCTATCATCCTTCCACCTTTATCATTCCTCTTTGTTCTCCTCCACCATGTCTGCTTTATTCCATCTCCTTGTGTTCTTCACCTCTAACTTTTCTTTCCTCATTTTTCACCTACCCCTAATCAGTCACTCCTCTTATCCATTACATTTTTTTCTCTTTCCACTCTTGATCGTTACTTCCTTCCACACATCTTCACACTTAACATTCAAGGTTGATAAAAATATCTCTCCATTTACAAACCGAGGCTTCTCTATTATATTACACCCCATTCTAGACCTCCTCTTTATGACATCGATCCCTCCTTTTTCGTGAGATTATTCCATTCTCATCAGCCCTCTCAAAGAGGCATCATCACATATATCTCTCACCACATCTTCCCTAGACATTTTTATCTTAGAGGATACCATAACGGTAATTACTTACAATCCTCTATTTTCCCTCTCAAATGTCTACTCTACATTTTTTTCTTAGAAACATTAGATTGAATTCCTCCCCTATTCGCCAGAGAAAAAGGAATGCTTTCTCTTTTCTTCTTCTAATCATTTATTATCAAAGGAAAACCTTTCTTAAGAAACATGTATTCAAAACTATAATTATTCCCCCCTTGGGGTATTTTATCTAACATTGGAACTATCCCTTTCTATTATCAAAGTCCACCTTTGTGGCCATAATTATTTCCCCTTATAGCATTTTGTATCATCAATTTTTCGCATCTCTCCTTTTGACCATATTTTTTCCTTGTGTTGGGGCATCATTATTTTGCATCCATGTCTTGTGTGTAAACATAAATTTCTCTCGATTTCTCATCTATGAAGGATTTTGCATTTGGTTGTGTTGTTGTGCAAATGTGTAACAAGGAAATTAACAAGTTCCTCGCATGACAATTATGCCCCTGTGTTAATTTTTCAAGTCCTACCATTCCAAGGCACCTGGGGTCTGTCTAATCAATCCAAGTGGCCTCCTAATTAATGTTATCTCATCCCCCTAGGTTATTTAGGAAATTACATCCATTCCCCTAACATGATTTTAGGAGTTCATTTGCAAGCTACAGGCAGTTGTGGGAAGGGTTATCATTAGCCTTCCTAGGGCTAGAGCAATGCCACAGAGTGGAGCAGAAGAACCTAAGCATATGTGGAGGTGATTCAAAGGTATTAGGACATAATGGAGATGATTTAGGAATATTTTGGAAGGGTTCATAGAAGTTGGGGGATTTTTGCCAAAATTAGGGTTCACGAGCCTAGTCGGTGCATAGGCCAAAACAACTACAAAGCTTTGGAAGGTGATTTCGGGAGCTCCGAATGGATTTAAGATAAAAACAAAACATCTCCAAAAATATAGATCCAATACCTGCATTATGGTGAAATCATATTTTTCACAACACTTTGGTGCATTAGGTCTACAGGCAGTTTTTCTCAGGAACAGGTGGATTACCAAATTAAAAATATTATTTTTTAGGGATAACATGGATGAATCAAGAAATGATACACCCACCAATGGATTCAAAATTCCATTTCCATTCAATATTATATAACATTTTTTCAAAAAAATCCATCGAGAGCTCAAGATATCATCGTCGCAAGTTGTCCTCTCGGAGCAAGTTCGGGACTTCACTAAATTTTGGGAGGACACGTGTTAGCTCTAGGATATTAATGGGATTTTATGTCCCCGAATTCCTTGAGGGTTAGGTAAATCAACCTTGGAAAAATGTACACAGTCACTATGTGACCTTTGGAACCCCATACGACCATCAAGATTGTCAATTCAGCCCTCGGGTGCAATTTAGAGCTCAAATCCCATGTTGTCGGATCTCCGCCATGTGTCAGCTCCAAGTACCACCATGGAATTTTATGTCCCTCATAGGTCAGGGACATAAAACCTTGAAAAATTTTCCCATCCCTCTAGGAGATATTTTTGGTCACCCATGTGACCCGCTTTTATCCCCTCAATGCTTTAAAGATGATTTTGGAGCACTCATTCCCTGTTGTCAGATCAATGCCACGTGTCACCTCCAGGATCACCATGTAAATTGATGTCCCTCACATCCCTTTGAGGTGAGGGATATTAGGGACAATAAAATTTTCCCAACCCTCTCTAAGCATGATATCAAAAATTTAAAAATTTACTTTTTTCCCTACTTCTAACTTCTTACACTCCTATGCACAGCCATAGCTCCATACTTCCTCTACAACCTCCTTGACATCACTCCACCATTATTGAACCTCAAACCAGACCTATTAAATTAATACTATCTTTCACTCCATGAAATCATACAGGTCATAGAATGAATTTTGAGCAAACAAGGAAGGAGAAACGAAGAACAACGAAGAAGAAAACAGTGAAAATCTTCATTGTCATAAAACAGAAATTCATACAAATATTACAAACTAGTGCATGAATAAATGAACCATTGTTTATGTTGGTTCCTCTATCCAATACCATAGAAAAAATAATTTCAAACTCTCCTCTCTTGCAATAGAGCATTCACAGTGAAGAAATCTCCTTTCTAGTTCAACAAAGGAAAAGTTGAATTTCTCATCAAACCATTTGTCGAATTGAAGTAGAATTTCACATGAAACACCAAAAGAAAAAACCCACATCAGAATTATAATTTTTTTTCAAATGGAGGAGAAAAACTGACCTGCAATTTTGAGGTCCATTAATGGTTGCTGCATGTAGAAGCACTGTCAGGTCTGAAATTTGAAAGTTTAAAATCTCTTGGACTATTAAGCAGGAAGGTCTGAAATTTAAGAGGGGAAATACTGGTAAAAAAACCCATATCAAGAAACTTCATTCTATGTCAATCTGACCTCCAAAATCCCACTTTCTAAAAGTAGCAGGTCTTCTACATAGGGGACTATTATTTTGGGAGAGTCAACAATGAAAGAACTTGCGAAGGAGATGAAGAAATTGGAGGTGCACTATAGCTGAGCACTCACCAGAACGGGCATTCTTGGCACTTACTAAAAATATTAAGTGGCCCCATGAGCACCTGCTAAAAATAGAAAGTTGATCTAGAAGGAGGGAAGAACATAAGGAGAAAGGGGAATCAATGTCTCAACATTCAGTTTAGGTTTGAGGGAGTTGATTTTTCATACTTTCTAAAAATACTAAGTTGTTGTTTTAGGGAAAACATGAAGCAAAAGTGGACAGGATAGGAGATGGCACAACCCTTCACCTGCGAGTACAATATAGAAGACAGTGATTTCTTGTACATATACTTGAATGACCTAAGAACTCACCTGACATCCAGAGACCAAAATAATATTGAAGATCAGATATTCACCAATGGCTTATTCAATGTCGTAAGACATCCAGTGTTTTTCCAAAGTCATGAGTTGGCCCTAGCCAGCTCTCACCACTATGAGCCTGAAACACAAACTATCTGATCTGGAAATGGTACAGTGGTGGTAGTCATCACCCCTAGGACCATCTCATTTTCTCCATAGATATCAACATCACCTAGCATGGTCATCATCTCAAAGGATAGGGCCTTACACAATTGGGAAATGATGGATGCATACGTGCAAGGGGTTGTGCTTGGGTCATGGTTGAAAATAGGAAGAAAGCCCTCAAGGATTCCCAAGAACCTTTCAAGGTGTGAATTCTGAGAAGGGTATTTGGATGTCATCACTCTCCTCAGTAGAGTAATGGGCAAAGATAGCACAAGATACTTCCAAGGCTGGATGGGTATTTTCATCTTGACATTGATAGAAGGAAAGTAGAAAATTGATAGGGGCTAGATCATCAGTGATAACCTCCATCTGAAACTACTCCAAGTACCCAGGAAAAAGAAGTTCCACATGACTTCTTACTTGTTCTACCATCCTCACGAACTTGAGATCATTTAAGGGATTTTCTCTGCACACAAAACATTACCAGCCAAGGTGCCTGCATTTGAGAAAATTCCACAGGTAGTGATGGAGGAAAGCCATAGGCATTTCACTCGCATGAATGATGCATTCATGATGTACATAGTCCAAAACTTGGAAGGAGCTCTAGAAGCTAGGATGTTGTCATAAGTGGCATCCTTGATTAAGAATTATGTTTGTTATTTCATTCAATTCTTGACATTCTCCTACATGTGATTTGTTAGCTTCGACTAAGCACCGCTAAGGATGCCCAAGTACCTTAGTGACCAAATTGTATTTTTTGAGCTCTACATCTAGATCATTCAGGTGAATAACATACTTAGAATTAGGAGGAATAAGTTGATTCCATTTCCTATCTCTCCCATGGTATTCACGTGCAAGAGCTCAAATGACACATCTCATCTAGAGGCTGCTTTCATTCATTTGACTTTGCATTCCTAAATTGTTAGGCCTAACTTTGACATTTGAGAATACCTAGACTCTTTCCATGTCTTGAAATTACAACATGAGCCACAAATTGAGGATTACTGGACCAATTGCATGGATGAATTTCAAGTGCGTAAACAGGATCATATGAGGATGAAAATTAGTGAAATGAATAAATTCAAGTTCTCCTAGTATGAATATATTTTACAAGATGATGAGATGGAGATGTATGATTCTAAGTATGAGGAAGTCAATATGTCCCTTATACCTCCAATCAACGAGTATGTTAATGAATCAGGGGATATATTAGAGTGGACTAAGAAGGTGGTGAGGGAGAACAAGAAATTGGTTTCAAAAGAAGCATTTCATGACCATCCAATCACGGGGGAGTTCCTCTTAGTGAGAAGAAATCCTCACATCAGTCATCTTCAAAATTCATATAGGTGACTTCTAGTTCTAAACACTTTGGGATGATATTGAAAAGGAAGGACGCAGAATTGGAAGCTTCTCCTCACAAAAAGATGCCTAAGAAACTCATAGTAGAAGAAGGCTCATTTGCATCACTTCTAGAGGAATATTTGATCAGAAAAATTAAATAAGTACACCCCGTAACAAAGGAATAAGTGGATGAAGAACACATGGTTCAAGATCTAGTATCTGATCCACCACAAGAGGTTTCCCCTCTTGATGACACTCATGCCTCTCTCATTCAGGATTTCCCCCCTCCTTCAAAAGAGGGTACCATCGGTGTACCTATCATTGAACCCAAGTCCAATGAGATGTTTCCTTAGATGCAGGAAACAATTATCCCTGACACCCGCACTATGCAGCAAGTGGCAGCCCCTGATCTATCAACAATCATCTCATTGGCCAAAGAAAAAAGATCAAGGAAGCTCGCACATACAGCCTCACAATTATACAGTGGGGAAATGGGTAATCAATACATAAAAGTATCTCAGCCCAAGGTAATCAAGCCAGTGGATGATATGACACCAACTGACTATGAAATCATCACAATTCAACTAGGACCATAAACTCATGAAGGGGATATACACATGTATAAACAATCTTCCGCTCAGATGGTGATAAGGAATAAAGAGCATAAGAAGAAGATTGAACTAAAAGAATAGGTGCAAACTCTATCATTCTATGTGCAACATATATTTGATCCTAATGCCATGAAAATTCCCGCTGAGGAATTTGTGCCCATCAGTAGCTTCAATCCAGAATCCATTAGGAAGACACACAATTTCACAATACAGGAGCGAATAATGAATGGATCAACTCAATTTCTAAAAGAAAGGAATTCAGTGCTCCAAGAAGTGATCAAACTCTTCGCTTACATATATGTGACAATAGATAATACATGGACACTCAAGGAGGACTTAGAGAGATAAAGGGACTATCGGGAACCTTTGGGCCTAGTAGTAGATGAAATGAGAAACACTCATTTCCAGGAGTTGATCGACAGGAAGATTTTTGAAAATCCCTCAAAATACTTGTCATGTGCGTGGGTGAGGGCCTTGGCAATCAAGTTTGAGGAAATCAATCGAGCCATCACAGAGTTAGAGGAAAAAGAGGAACAAGCATATAAATTACAGGATAGTGTAAACTAGAAAATTCAGAAGCTTGGAGTGCCTACAATGGGTGAAGATACAAATTTTGATGATTTGATCGGTCCATTTTAAGAACACGTCATGAAATAGGTAGGAAACCCATCATCCTTCACTAAGGACACCCTCAAATTCCTCTCAAAGATTTCATCCATTGCACTTATCACAGAGAAACATTCATCATGGTTCAGGAAGTGCAAAGACATCAATAGTGTGGCTAATGGATGGATAGAAACCTTGAGTTATATTCGCATTCCTCATGCTGACAAAGTGGAACCTACAATAACTCATTTTAGTAAAGATCTAGGAGGAACCAGAGGCCTTCTTAGGAGCATGAAGTGAAAGCCAACTGGGGAGCAAGATCAAATCCACTACAGTAGTTCATCCTTCTATATAATTCTTCTTCTTCATCTTCTTTCTCTCTCTTCTCTTCTCACCCAACTCTCTCTCTCATTAATGTTATATTCTTTTGTTGAGGTTTGCACATTCAATATAACTTTAAGTGACTTTAGAAATATAATGTAAACTTTAAGTCACCTTGTTTTTATAAAAGGGACTTAAATGTTTAAATGGAATATGAACACTCTAAAGTCACATTAAAGTATTTGAAAAGTCACCGAGAAGATGAAGATTTGCCTTCTCTTCTATAAATTGTAACAAGCTCCTCATTTGAGATTATTCCTAAAACTTCTTAATCTTATTAGACAACTTCTGAGAATTTTTAGATGTTGGAGTTGTTTTTTGTGAATTCATGAGAGAGATATCCTTGTGAAGAGAGAAAAGAGATAGAAAATTTCTTCCATTTTTCCTACTCAACAATGTCTTCTACTTCTATGTTATGTACAATTTCTACCTGAGCTTTAATAAAGGAAAAAATAATTTTAGCCTTTTTTGAATCGGGAGTTTAGTGGTATTTTGTGCTCATCAAAAACCATTTGTTCTTTTTGTTGTTATGCATATTTGTTTTCTTCTAAATTCAAGTGCATGTAATGAAACTTTTGGCTGGTGTATACAATTCTCTAATTTTCTACTTGCAGCATTAGTTTTCTCTTTTCTAAATTTCTCACTCCCTTTCATGCTTTCCTAGAAAATTTCTCTCTTGCAGATATATGCAAGTTTTTTCCGCAGGGTCAGTGGAGTGCCCCATGTTGGATCCTCGGTCAGAAATCCACTAGGATAAAACTCACTTTTCACTCGTGCATGCATGTACGGTAGATGCACCAGTTAAGTAGAGGGACTTAGACTCCTAGAGCATTGGCAAGATAACCACAAATTTATCCCTAAAAAATTTTCTCGCCAACAATTTTTGGTAACCACCATGAGACAGATTTAGTAGCATCTACACTTGAATATGACCAGGAGGTCGGAAAAATACAAAAAATAACAAAAATTCAAAAAACAAATTCTAGAATTTGAGTAGCTATATGAGCCTCATGTCTACAAAACATGGTTATTCTGAGAAATCCTCATGTTGAAAGACCCAAATTTCTCTTCCACGTCCAATAGTATATTGCTTCAAATTTGAGAGAAGCTATCTAGCATAATAGACAAAGTGTCAACCACTACTTGATTTCTATGAGAATTCTTGACCTTGAAGAAGAATGCGTTGCTGAATTGGAAAGGAAAAGAAAAATTCTAGCACCACAAAGAAGAGCATAGATTTCCAAGCTAGCGGATAGAAGATACACCTGGAAACAAAGACAAGGAGGAAAAACCGACCCCACTTTTGAATAGCTTCAAAGAAGACAAGATCTGCTCAGAATTCAGAGGTCTCCCTTTCATCAAGAAATCAATTACGTTGGGAACCTAATTGTTTTCCAATCCTTTGGAAATTTAATTTCTATACATCAATAAGAACCTTGAATATTTCACTGACGTATAAATTGAAGAAGAATCTAGAGAAAGAGAAGCAAGAGTGGAAGAGGAAATAAGAGCTCAGCTTGAAGAAAATGAAAGACTTCAAGCCAAGGTGGATGATGAGGGTCGTCAATCATCTTCATTAATAATGTCAATCCAATGTTAGTGTCCAATGGATGTATGCAAAAGGAGAAAGAGATATTTGGAAAAAAACTCCTTCAAAACACAATCCAAACTTGCAGAAATTAAAAAGCACACTTGCAGAAATGGAAAAGCACACTTGCAAAAATTAAAATCACACTTGTAGAAATGAAAGCACACTTGCATAAAGTAAATTTCTGAATTGAAAATAAATCAAATAAAACTCCTGCAAGTTCACAAAAAACTAAATGAAAATGAAGATTACAATACAAGGAAAAAAAACAATACAACAAAATGATTATCATAGAAAAAGGAATAAACATAAACATAAATTATTACAATATAGAAACACAAATACACAGATCCATCTTCCTTGGAATGAGTGGCCAGCTCATTCCTTGGAAGAGGATTTAAATCATGCTTCCAATATCTTGATTCAAACTTCATAATATTGGAGAGAAAAGAACATATATTTTTTTGATTGGAAAAATATTACACATAAGAGTGTGGAAGGTTACATTTATAATTCATGCATCCAAACAACTCCTCTTTTTGAGGAATACAATCTGATCTTGTTTTTATTCTAATTTACTTAGTCAACATGCCAAGAACTAACTACCTATTCTTGGGCGGATTTATTCAAAGCAATAAATCCTAAACAAACTTGACTACAACCATCAACTTATCATGGAGAATATTTCTACAACTCATCCCTTTAATTTAGGAACACAAAGTGGGAGAGTACTTATTCAACATTCCTAATAGTATTCCACTATTTGTTCATCCTTGAAACATGGAGAGAAAATGGAGGAGTGCTAAGTCCATGACTTTGAATTCTTCTTGAAACGCCACATGCATGCGACTTTAGATTGCCACATGTTTGGATCTATATTATTGGTTGATGATGTGGAAGCAAAGAGTGGGCTGAATAGTTCGGTGCTCCTTTAAATTATTTTGGAACAAACCAAAATACTTTCACTAGCTGAGCATTTCTGTAGTTTGTGTGAAGAATTTTTGTAGCTGCACTCTATGAACTTGGAGTAGAGTTTCTTATGACCTATTTTCTACACACTATCTCATTCCAACTTAGAATAAATATCACAAAATAACAACAATTAGACTACAAATAGATTTATAAAGTGATGATAAGATAAATCCTATATTCTACCTTAAATATGTTATCCATTATAAAAAATACATCTAAATTCACTTGAAATCTTGATTTTAAGAGAGAGAATAAGAGTGTTATTTGGTGATATAATAAGACATATTTTATCCTTATCATTTCCCCCACACTTAACTTATTGCATGTCCTCATGTAAGATTATAATCTTCCTGTAGAATCTAATTTTTTCAATACTTTTGCGTCTTTCAAAGCATCTTCTCCTTTTTTTCATGATAGAAGCAAACTGAGATTCTAGAAGTAAAATTTTACTTCTTTCTTATTTGTGCTTTCATGAGGTTTTTCGTAGATAATGTAGGAATATTTTTTCCTACATTTAGCTATTTTTTTCTCATGCATTCTTAAAAATATTTGGAAGAGAGTGAGTCTCCCCCACACTTAGTGTTGTGCATGATCTCATGCAAACTATTTTTTTTGCTTTTTAATTTAGTAGCTTATAGATCTCAATTACTATAAAATGAAAAGATATCATCTACATCATTTTATTTGTTACTTGACTTGATCAACACATGCAGGTCTTAACAAAATTCTTTTTCTTTTTCTCTTTTTTTATGCTTTCGAGAAGTGAATCTATTTGTAATTTAAAAAATAAATAACAATATTCAAGAATAGAACAATAGAAGTTACCATACCATACTCAATAGTTATCTGTGTTTTCATCATGTTGTATAGCCATGATTTCCATCTACAACTGAAAAAATAAATAGATATGAAGTCAAGGCCTCTACAACATAGAAATTTTTAGTAGCAAATAATTTCATCAACCAAGTCGGCATAAGAGAAACAATCATATGGATCCAAGAAAGACTTTGAAGTGAATTTTTTTTTTCTTTTTCTTTTTCTTTTTTTTTTTAATAATTGGTTAGTGAGTAAACTAGTTTTCTAACTAATCACTATCCTTTTGAGAAATGTCAACATGATGGAAAATAAAGAAGGAATCTTCCAAAGTGTCTGCACCATCCAACCAGTTTAGAAAGTTGATTTAAAAATTGAGAAACAATGGTAAACTATTATGGGAAATGGAATGGTTTAGGGACTTCTTCATTTATTGGGAATGAATAGTTGTAGTAGTTTTTATGCCCTTAGAACAACAATTTGCAAACCCATTTGAAATGGCCTATCACCCAACGTGCACTTAGGCACTCATTTATAGGCATGCACTGTTATTTTTTATAGCCCCTCCTTATATGTGTAGACACCTGTAAAAATACATACATATTTCTAGTGGTGGAGAACTAGATTTGCAGAAAGGTAAAGTACCATTCACTTCATTCTAATAGGGTGGAAGGAACATCTAATTAGGTCCATATCATTATACCTAGTTCATTACTAGAAGCAAAAAAATAAACATGACTAGATCATATGTGAACCATGATAATCATAAGGAACATGTACTAGGGTTTACACCCTTAAACAATACATATACAGAACAGAATCCTTATATATCATATCAATCATAGTTCTGGTAGCCATATTACAATCACTAAGTGGTCATACTCAGGACCATGACATCATTAAATGATAAGGACTTAATCCCCATCAGAATCCTCCTAACTATGATACTCTAGCTATGCCCTCCCATATTAACCCTTGTTCACAGATCCTAGTGCCTCTAAACAGAGGCGTATTACATCCTTTAAACCCTCAGCACTAAGTGCTCTAGAACCCTAGCAATACTACGGAACATCATTACTATTAATGCAGATCTTCACCTCTGTCATATCTCTCTGCATTTTGTGTTCATCCATCCTGATATCATCTCTTCGATTCATTGTCTTCCTTCTTCTACCTGAGACATCTCTATATATAGGTTTAGCACCCACCACCATGACTTTATCTCTTGAAGTAGCATATGCAGTCACCAAGTGTCGATGTGGTCCTCCAATGGTGAATGTTTATTCCTTTTGCCAGCTCTCCACTCTCTGTAACGATGTCTTTCTGGGGATCCTTCCATTGCGTGGAATATTATTTTCTTGACCACCAAGGTTCCAGGCTGACACCTTATCCACTTCCGCACGCCTAGTTGGGTCACGTTTTTCCTCAAGTGCTCCCTGAAAATGCCAAATATGGCTAAGTCTTGAAATTTTTTACTTTACCTTGTGTGTGCATCACGGGTTCTATTAAACCCTTCTAAAACCCTTTTCCTGCGTACATTTACCCCGTGCTCCCTTCTTCATATTGGTCCTGTGCACCCACGCACCTTCTTATACTTAGCCAATATTTTGATGCCCAACATCACCCCACATGAAGCTTGTTCTCTTTCCTTGGAAATACCTATTCTTCAAACAATAAAGAATGACTGGACTTTAGAAGGTTGGAATAAATAATAAAGGAATGAGGAATGAAGAATTAACGAATTAAATAATGGGGGAAATGAAGAATAATTTGTTTATTGTTGAAGGAGGAGTGGGAAATCCTTCTTTATATCCATCTCAAGCTTCTCCCACGCATCTACCTCGCTCTACGCTTATTGACAGAGGTTACCTATTAGGGCGCTCACCTCCTCAAAACTTATTTCATCCCCTTTAAAACTCATCATATCAAAAATCCTTTCCAGTATTTTTCCAAAATCATCAAGTGCATCCATCCTTCAGGTGATCTGGGGCTATAATTCCTTCATCTAGTTTTTGATCAATCCCCGCAAGGTCTTGATGGCTTCTAATTTCTTCTCCACCTCAGCTAGATCGTATCCCACTTTT